>CM060376.1:138237239-139437239 GCA_030545235.1 Helianthus tuberosus | reverse complement strand
TCTGATTCAACTCTCTCTCATAGGTGAGGAGTCGACCATGAAGTTGAGTCAGTGTTAAATCTTTGAACCCAATTGAGTTTCTGGTTACAAAAGCAATCCTGTCCCATTTTTTTAGGAAGTGACCTTAGAAACCTACTATTTACATTTGATTTTGTAAGTTCAACTTTAACAAGTTTCAATTCACTAATGAGACAACTAAAACGTTCAAACTGCAGTGATTCTCCTTTCACATGACAAAATGTTTCATATTGTTGATTCAAAACCTCCCTGCTATTTTCTATCACCACTTCTGTACCACCGAACTGTTCTTTTAAAGCATCCCACAGCTCTTTGGCACCGTTACAATGTAACAGTCCAGCATAAATGTCATATGGAAGAGCTGAGGCTACTATGCTAAAAGCCTTTGCATCTAATTCAATTTTTTGAAAATCTTGTTCTGGGTAGTTTTCAGGGCTTTTAGGTACAAAGCCTTTGTGATCTTCAGTACTAGGCACCTGTGGAACATGTGGTCCATAGATGACTGACTTCCAGCAGCCGGTATTTTGTTGTGCAAGGACATGACCCATCCGACATTTCCAGATGTTGTATTCGGATCTGACAAGCATCAATGGTTTGAAAAAAGTCCCTGTGTTGTGAGGGTCGTGTAATTGTGATGCCATTATGGTTGATTTTCACAAAAGTTTTTAGAATAATCAACTTTGTATGTGATTAGCTTTTTACTCTGTTTTTATCAACTGATACGAACAACTTGAGTATCAATAAATCTGAGCTGAACTTTTACGTCAAATTGATTGTTAGATCGAATTTTGACTGTCTGAGCTCTGATACCAATTGTTAGGATCTGAGTTTCCCTGATTGAGTTGTTTAACAAGAAATGGAAAGATGAAACAAAATTGTGCAGCGGAATATGGAAATAAACTTTAATCACACAATCAATGGAAGAATATTTTAAGCAGGCATGATTTCATTAATCGAATGATTGTATTTGTTACAAGACTCAATTATGCATGCATGCACTAGACTCCCCCTCAGCCTGAGCTCAGTGATTTGTTCGTACAGAATGACTTGTGAAGAAAGAGCTGATGGAACAGTATAGAGTACTGTTCTATTTATAGTACAGACAAACCACTAAGCATCTTTGCTGACGTCACCATGAAAGTAACATCTAACCTCCTAACAAACTCTAAAAACTCTTACATACAACCACAGATTACATAAACACTGATTACATAGACACTGATTATATAAACCACTAATTCTTCATTCCACTGTTATAGTCTAAGCACTGATAAGGGTTATCAGTTCTTTGAATGGGCAGTGCTTTGGTCTTCAACAGTGCTTGGGAGACATCAGTAGATTGAGCTTCAGTCTTTTATTCTTAATTAGATATTTGGTTAACAGTTGTTGTGATGATCAGTGCTTTGGAGTCTATCAGTTGTAAGTAAACCACGTCAAGGGGAAAGTCTTTGTACAAGCTCTGCTTATGATGATCCACTGTTCATAACCGGTTTTGGCTTTCCTTATCATCTGTTCTTTCTGCGTTTGAGTGCATGAACCAACAGCACACACGTAAGAAAACCTTAACAACCCCTGAATAAACAGGTGCTGAGTCCAAACTATAGTTTATCATTGCTAAGGGTGGTAGGGCAAGTCATCACTGTGTAAACGTATCAAACAACCATACAACTATTCATGTATAACATGCAAGAGCGGTTAGCGTTTGAAAAGAGAATGTATGTAACACCCAAACCGTCATGAAAAGGACTCGCAAAAGAGCGGTTGCTAAGTTGTGTGTGCCATGTTTTGATAGAGAATGTATGTAACACCCAAAAGTGCGTTAAGCGAAAAAGGGTTAGAGTATACTCACAGTGCGTGCTTAACAGTTAGATACGGCCTGGAAAGGAGTGGAGGGAGTGCTTGATCAGCCTGTGTACAGGAACAAAAGTGCATAAGTCTTCCAAAGTGCTGAAACGGTCAAATCGGAGTGTCGTGTGGGAAACAGAATCTTCGTACGAAGGGCCGCTAGTACGAAGGCAGTGCCTTCGTATGAAGGCGGTACTGTTGTGCCCGATGCTTGTTTCCATGTCCAAAATCGAGTGTTCTTCGCGTCTTTCTTCGGGAAATCGAGTGTTCATCCCTCCAGCCTTAAGCTACTGATTAAACGTGTAGAGCCGGAGAGGTCTTTTGAGCGATTCAGTCACATGCAGGAACATGGGCTGGGTTGTATGAGGCAAGTGCCTTCGTACAAAGCCGGGCTTCGTACAAGCCAGTCCGGCTCGCGCAAGTGGCTGTTTTTGGCGTTCGGAGCTGTGTTTTCACCTGAATCGGATGTGTTTTCGAGTCCTTTTCATGACGGTTTCGACACGACTTCGTCCCACTATCCAGTGAACAAAACATATGTTGGTTTTGGTCTATTTTAGTGTAAAAATCGAGTTTAAAACACTTTTTCCTTGGATTAAACACTTGGTGAGTGTGAGATATATAGATCTCTACCTTGGGAAGCCAAAGCTAAGCCCAATACACTCATTTAATTGTAAATCCATAGCAAAATCAGAAGTTTTGATGAAAAAGATGATGGTTTTTGTAAAATAGAGAAGTTTTTAGATGAAATCGGAGATAAACTCGTGAGAAATCGTTGTGATACTTGTAAAAATAATGATTCTTACTTGGAATGTAGAGAGAAGCAAGTGGGGAGTGTTCTTGTGTGAAATGGCAGCAAGTGATGAATGAAGAGGTGGGCTAGGTATTTATAGAGGGAGTTGCAGGTCCTGTACGAAGCAGGTGCCTTCGTACGAAGGTAGTGCCTTCGTACGAAGGTGGTGTCTTCGTATGAGGGGACCTGTTTCATGCTAGAGATTCCCATTTCGCGTGTCGGTGTTCGTTTGGTGCATTTGGTTGCGTTAGATAGTTCGAGTACTTTAAGTATTTTAGTGAGGTAATTAAGTGTTGTGTTGCGTTTCGTTTTATCGTGTTAAATCGAGTTGCGCGAGTGAGCGCTTGAGCGTTTTAAGCGAGTATCCAACACATATAACATATTTAACATTTAGACACACAAATAAAACAACTAATATAAGTAAATACGCATTTTGAGTTCTCGTTGAGTTTGCGTTGCGATGAGCGTTTAAATGCGGTAAATAAGCATTTTATATCGCTTTTATATCATTGAATCTCTGAGTACAAGTGTTTACGAATAAAACAATGATAAGGTAGGAACAACCGAAAGTCGAGTTGTTATAGTCTCCCCTACTTTAGGGAATTTCGTCCCGAAATTAAGTAGGAGACATAACAAAGAGTTGTGGATATTTAGGTTTCATATCACTTTCGAGTTCCCAAGTGAACTATGCGCTGCATTTGCCTTCCAGTCTAACCTTAACTATGGGAATGCGACTACGTCGAAGTTTCTTGGTCTCTCGATCCATGATTTCTACTGGCTTTTCCATGAAGTGCAGTGTCTCGTTTACTTGCAAGTCTTCAAGAGGTACATGAAGATTTTCTTCAGCTAGACACTTCTTGAGGTTTGAGACGTGGAAAGTCGTGTGTACATTGCTGAGTTCAACCGGTAATTCGAGTCGGTAGGCCACTTTACCAAATCTTTCCAGAATCTTAAAGGGGCCCACGTAACGTAGCGCTAGTTTCCCTTTCTTGCCGAACCGGATCACCCCTTTCCAAGGTGAAACCTTTAGGTGGTCGTGATCTCCAACTTCAATCTCTTGGGGCGTTTATTAGCGTCGCTCTTTTGATGACTCCGAGCTTTCAGGAGATTGTCTCTTATTTGGAGAATCTTGTCTGTCATTTCTCGTATTCACTCGGGACCGGTAATCTATGCGTCTCCGATCTCATGCCATACAATAGGTGATCGACATCTTCTACCGTGTAGTGCCTTAAAGGGTGCCATTTGTATACTAGCGTGATAACTGTTATTGTACGAAAATTGTATTAAGGGTAAATGCGAATCCCAATTACCACCAAAATCTATAACGCATGAACGAAGCATGTCTTCGAGGGTGCGGATCGTGCGCTCAGTCTGATCGTCGGTCTGGGGATGGAATGCGGTACTGAGATTGAGAGTCGTATCAAGAGCAGATTGGAATGTCTCCTAGAGATGTGAGGTAAAATGACCATCGCGGTCAGAGATGATGTCACGAGGCATCCTGTGTCGACAAATAACTTCGTCGGTATAGATTCGTGCAAGTCGTTCAACCTTAAAGTCTTCTCGTATCAGAATGAAAGGAGCAGATTTTGTAAGACGATCAATGATAACCCAAATGCTATCGTGACCAGAAGGCTTGCGGGGGAGTTTTGTAATAAAATCCATGGCTATACTTTCCCATTTCCGCATCGGGATTTCCAGGTTGTTCGAGTAAACCAGAGGGTCGTTGATGTTCGGCCTTAACTTTTGAGAAAGTTAGGCATTTTGACACATACAGAGCGATATCCTTTTTCATGCCCGGACACCAATACCTAGAACGGAGGTCCTGGTACATCTTGTCGGCACCGGGGTGAATGGAGTATCGATATTTGTGAGCTTCGGTCATCAATATCTCCCGAAGGTTATTGCGACTAGGGATCAAAATACGGTCGAGATAGTGAAAAATACCGTTCTATTTATTCACTAACTGAGTTTCGGCTCTACACTTCATTTCCTCTTTCAAGGTATTCTCAATGAAGCAAGTGTGCTGCGCGTCGCGAATTAGGGCTTCGAGATCATTATGGGCTTAAACGTTATGAATACTATGCGCATAGCTTCATTGACTGAGAGCGTCGGTTATGACGTTTGCTTTGCTGGGATGGTAGCGTATTTCACAATCATAGTCGTTGAGAAGTTCAACCCATCTGCGTTGGCGCATATTCAGTTCTTTCTGGTTCAAGATATGTTGCAAGCTCTTATGGTCGGTGAAGACCGTACACTTTGTACCATAAAGGTAGTGTCGCCATATCTTTACGCAAAAATAACTGCACCAAGTTAGAGATCGTGTGTAGTGTAGTTCTTCTCGTGGATCTTGAGTTGTCGAGACGCATACGTGATAACCTTGTCTCGTTGCATAAGCACACAACCGAGACCTAGGTTAGAGGTAACACAATAAACAACGAAATCGTCATTTTCGTTGGGGAGTGCGAGGACAGGAGCGTTGCAAAGCATACGCTTGAGAGTTTGAAAGGCATCCTCTTGTTCAGAACCCCAAATAAAAGGTTTGTCCTTATGAGTTAAAGCGGTAAGAGGTACGGCGATTTTAGAAAAGTCGGCGATGAATCGACGGTAATAACCTGCCAATCCGAGAAATGAACAGATTTCGGATGGAGTCTTCGGCGTAATCCAACTCTTTACAGCTTCAATCTTCGCGGGATCGATGTGAATTCCTTGACTGTTAACGGTGTGACCAAGAAATTGAACCTCCTCGAGCCAAAATTAACACGTGGAGAACTTGGCGTAGAGGCGATTTCCTTGAAGAAGTTTGAGAACTAAGCGAAGATGTTGCACGTGTTCGGCTCTCGACTTCGAGTAGATAAGAATATCATCGATAAACACAATGACGAAATGATCCAAAAAGGCTTTACACACACGGTTCATCAAATCCATTAAGACCACTGGTGCGTTCGTGAGACCAAAAGGCATGACCACGAATTCATAATGGCCATAGCGAGTATGAAAAGCGGTAGGATGTCTTGTTCTTATACACGCAACTGGTGATAGCCAGAACGTAAATCAATCTTTGAGAAACATGTAGCACTTTGAAATTGATCAAATAAATCGTCGATTCGGGGTAGCCGGTAGCGGTTCTTGATAGTAAGCTTGTTAAGTTCCCTATAATCGATGCACAATCGGAATGATCCATCCTTCTTTTTCACCAAAAAAAACTGGTGCGCCCCATGGTGACGTGCTCAGGCGTATAAACCCTTTATCAAGCAATTCTTGAAGTTGGCTAGATAGCTCGCACATTTTGGATGGTGCAAGGCGATAGGGAGCTTTTGCAACAGGTGTAGCACCAGGAATAAGATCAATAAGAAAATCAATATCGCGAGTTGGGGGCAAACCAGGTAGATCATCGGGAATAACTTTAGGAAAATCACAAACAACTGGAACATCCTTCATGGTTTTCTTCTCATTCACCGGTACTACAATATGGGAAAGGAAAGCGATGTACTCCTTGCGTAAGTACTTACTCTCCTGGATACATGACATAAGCTTCAACTCTTTCGTGGATACCTCACTGTAAAAACGTAATTGATCACCATTTGGGAGAGAGAAATGAATCATCTTATCGAAACAAACAACTTCGGTACGATTCTCACGAAGAAAATCCATGCCTACTATGATGTCAAAACTACCTAGTTGCATAGGTATGAGATTGATCAGGAAAACATGATTGTTGAGTTCAGGAGTACAATCACATAGAATGGAACTAACAGTAACTGTTCTTTCGGTGGCGATTTCTACGTCGAATGTGTTTGTGAGTTTAGCGTGTTTACTTTTTAAAAGCCTTTCGAATTCTAACGATACAAAATAGTTATCGGCTCCAGTATCAAATAAGCATGAAGCATAAATACCGTTGACAAGGAACATCAATTGACAACATTGTTGTCATTCTGAGCCTGGCGGAGATTGATGTTGAAAGTTCTCCCGCTGGCAGCTTGCGGTTGTTATTATTGTTGCTGCTGCTGTGGTTGTTGTTGTTGTTGTGGCTCTTGTTTTACAACACGTTGCGGGCAGACATTGCTGAAGTGGCCGGGATCGCCACAAGTATAGCAAGCACGTGCATGAGCAACTGGTGCTGGAAGTGTTGGGTTGACCTGGGGAGTGAGAGGTTGAGCTGCCAATGCTGCGAGAACTTGAGGAGCTTGCTGACGAGGACCTGAGCGGCAGTTGGCTGTGTAGTGCCCATAAATGTTGAAGTCTCCACTGGATGATGATAGGTGCAGGTAGGGCACAGTGGTTGATTCTCAGTATATGCACGCTTAGCGGGTGGTGCGTTGGGAGTAGCAACTTGACGAGACTGGTTGTTTGGCGATGCGACTACCGCACCGTTCTTGCTAGAGTTCCTTCGCTTGCGACCTTGATGATTAGACTCGGGGGCTTGAGATGGCGTGGTATTGGTGCTTGGCATTGCAGTAGCTTGATTGAGACTCTTGGTCGAGACCTTGAATGTTCCGGACAAGACAAGCTTGTCGTTGATTTCTACGGCGAGCTGATGTGTACAAAATGCAACATATAAATTACATCAATAGAGGCATAAAACCAACTCTTTTTTAGTATTAATGTTGGAAAAAGAGCGTTTCTTTCTTCCTTTTAAATTTACAGGACCAAATGAGCTTAAAAGAACAAAAGGAACAAATAAGCAGCCAAAAACCAACATTAATACAAGAAGAAGGAATAACGTGACATGCAAGACCCCTCGGCAGCATCTCCCAAGACAAAAACAAGAAAACAGAAACTGACCACGGGGCCGCGCCCAACTAGGCATGGGTCATGGTCAGCCCTGACACAAGAAGACAAATCCTGCAGAAGCTTCTACGCCCACAACGGGGCCATGCCTAGCTCACCATGGGGCGTGTTTAACTCTTAGATTTACAGAATCTTGATAGTACAGCAAAGAGTTGACCACGGGGCCGTGTCCAGAAGCTACAGCGTCGTGTGGAGCCCCCTGCTAATAGCTGCAATTAATGAAGGAAGAGAAGAAATTGGCCACGGGCCGTGCCCAGTGGACACGATGCCGTGGCTGGGGCTCTATTCTGGCTATAAATAGGGGTGCTTGGTTCGCTTCAAAGGAAACCCTTGGCAAACCACTTCTCTCTCACTTTGCCACCACTCCACCACCACTACAACACCAACACCCACCACCATCATCCATCTTTCATCTTTAGAGTGTGCAGTGGTCTCGGGATCCAAGATTGATCGTAAGCATTCTTGTCAATCAAAGGCCATGTTTGGCGAATCTCTTACATCACTTGGTGAAGACAAGTCTTTAATGTATTACTTTTGATTTTTTATTTTTCGGCACTTTTTAAATGGGTATGTATTAGTGACTTTAATAACTAGTTTCTTATGTTGAAAGTGAATTTTCCTAACCATTTCTTCATGATGTCATTGATTTGCTCATTCGTGGTTTTACGGTCTATATAAAGCACATTAACTACCTGGAAGGGGGTTAGGGGGTGGTTTGGTAAAGTTCTTGTCTCGTTCAGTGTATAGATCCTGCGAGGACTTGGTTCAAGCTTACTAGGACCTCCTTCAATTCCCTAAAGGTATTGGATGGCGGGGGTGCGAATAGCTTGAACCCCTCATATGTAAACTACTATTAAAATATTAAACTGGCCTCTTGGGATTGTATCCTTGCTGACTCAAACTACTTAGCACTTTGGGATTGGATGGCGAGGGTAACGTCACCTTCAAAAGAGGGGCCTACCACTTTTCGCATTAATAACTTATTTAAATATCTTTCAATATTCCGAACCTTTGAGATTGTATCCCTGCTGACTCAAACCACTGGGTTGAGGGTAACGTCACCTTCAAAAGATGGCCAACTACTATAACTAAGATAATCACTTAAAAAGTCTGAAAGTGCGAAAATCATCAAAGGATACATTAAAGATACGTTGGATCCAAGTGATTCTATCTTGTCTATTTGTTTTTTCATTTACTTATCTTTTTAATTTTTATATTTATCTCCATGTTTAAAAACCTCTTTTCAAAAATTTAGTTCGATTAGACGTTGACGATAAACTGGTATTAAAAGCACTTGTGTCCTTGGACGGCCTCGGTATCTTACCAACACTATAATACGCTCGCGATGGGTGCACTTGCCCTAGTGTGTGTTTAGTATTAGTATAATATCGTGTTTTATAAATTTAAAACTTGACTAATGCGTAAAACGAACGTAAAATATTAACAAAATCATATCATGCTTCACACATGTCACACCCCGACCACGTATAACATACAAAACGTGGCGGAAAACGTCGGGGAGTGTTGTAACAGAATTATTGTTTCACAACCATGGCATACAAAGTTATATTTTATTTATTAAACAAGAGTGTTATATTGTCTTAAACAGGAAACAAAGAATTCATAACATAATTAAACTAGTATATCTTCATTTTTAGTCTCTAAGGCACAGGTCCGCCCTAGTGTCACGATCGTCATCCTACGCAAAAGCTCCTGAAAACACATGTGAAAATAGGTACGTCAGCATAAAAATGACTGTGAGATACATAGGATTTGTGAAAATAGGATTCATGACTTATAAGTTTAGGAAAAGTTGTTTAACAAAAGTCAGTTATGAACCTTGTAAGTTGTTTTGTTTTGTAAATCATTCAAAAAGCAATGATATATATAAATAAGAGAATAATGTAAGGTTAAATGAATAACCAAGAAAAATGAGTTTGTATAAGATAAGTTGTTTTGTAAATCAATGTCTTGTGAAAATAAGTTGTTTATGTAAAACGTAATATGTCAAATATTGAAATGATTTAAGTAACGCTACGACATGTAATATCATACAAACACTTGTTTATAGGAAGTACCAGCGGCGTATCCACCATGCTTGTATCATATTACACACGCCTCGTTACTCAAATCACTTACTCAAACCAACCACCAATGTAAATTGTTTATGTATAAAAGAATTGTCATGTGTTAATGTGTAAACCAAATCGAAATGTCTATGTCCAATGTAAACCACTAATTGTGTATATCAATGTCAAAATGTTTATGTTTAATGTAGATCATGTAATGTATACCCGAAAATATCATGTATGGTAAGTGAAATATATCAACTAAACCATATGTGAAATGCACAAAAAACAAGGTATTGAAGTAAAAGATGGTTTAAATCAAAGTTATGTTTTGTGGAACAAATGCATGCTATACTGATACAATCACTTATGCGGTATTGTGAAAATGCATACATCCAAGCCTTGAGACTGTGGCGATAAACCTTTAAACAAATTAAAGGTTTATCTAAGTTATGTGTATCGAATTCGGTCATTCCTTCCAATCCAAACAAACCCAGGATTTCAGGAACGGGAGTTGTCAATTCCTATGATACCACTACCTACTAACGAACGGCGTAGCTAATGTTAATGAATGTATTGTTCCATTTTAAACAACCCAAATGTCATACCAAAATGTAAACATGTGATGAAAACAACTGTACTAAGTATGCAACAAATGGACATACATAGCATGAAATGTAATGTAATGTAAAACAATGTACTAAGTATGCACACAATGGACATACATAGCATGAAATGTAATGTAAAACAATGTACTAAGTATACACACAATGGACATACATAGCATGAACACAATGAAATCATGTACTATAAATGTACTAATGAACATAGCAAGTATATGATGTGAAAGCTGGAAAGCACGAAAGTAACAAGTAGGCACATGTGTTTCACCCCAAAATGTTTGGAAAACAGTAAAAGAGGGGTCTATGTACTCACTTGAGATTTCTCAGAAGTCCTAAGATAACCACCAAGCAATGCTAGAGATCACGGATATCAAACGGCACCTAATATAGGTAACTATGTTAATAAACCGAACCTAAATCGGAGGATCGGATAGAATGAGGATTCGTAAACCAAACGAGTATGGAGACTCGTGTAATATGGTTTAACAAAGCCTACATACTAAATGAAACCTAACATAAGTGCTTACGACCCATTACGACCCGTTTAGGTAGCTTATGCTACTTTAACGCGTCATTTGCGTGAAACGCGTTCGGACCGCCTAACTAGTCCTATGACAAGTAGAATATGCCTTAACATGTTACATAATCAGTTATGTGACAAAAGTTTAGGTTACATATGCTTAATTACCGATTACACATGAAAAGGGTATTTTGGTAATTTACCTAAGGCATATATACTACCTATCATACAACTACTTAACGAAGCGACCATAAGGTATAACCTCGGAAGGTTATTCCCTATATACTATAGTCACCTAATGTGTTTGGTCGGATCCTAATGATCAACCAAATGGGTCGGGTTCGAAGGTATAAGCGATTTATTAGATCGCTTACCCTTACGACCCTAGACAACGTGGTAATCAGTAGGCATAGTCCCAAGGGACTATAACCATCGTGATTACAATCACGTTGTGAAGTTCAAATGAACTTCGCATTGACCATAAACTGGTCAACGCAGAAAGTCAAACAAAGTTTGACTTTCGGACTCGAAAAGCAATAAAAGAACGAAGGAATACTTACGAAGGGTCCCCGAATGCTAATCTCGATCCAAGTAACTCAGGTATGAAACAATGGTTTCAACTTAGAGTTTCTCAAATCAAAATTCTAGTGGGTTTTGCAATGGCATGGGGGGGTATTTATAGTTTTCGGAGAGCCGTTAAGATCGTTCCTCGAAAACCGTGCTTTGATCTCAACCATACACATCAAGATAGTGGTTTTTGAAAACCATTTGAGCCCCTAGTATTGCCCAATACCATGTGCACAAGAGGAATGGACCTGATTCAATGTTTCTGCAAGTTTTCTGCTGTCTAGGGACTGCTTGCGCACCGTAACACTCCCAGTGTTGAGGTGCGCAAGGACCAACTTTGGCAGAATGGCAGATTTGGTCCCTGTTAGTGTTTTGAGCTATTTCCGACACGTTTAAGGCCCGTTAACCCCATTTCAAAGCTCTAAAATGAAGTTAAAGTATAGGGAACTTAAAATGTGCTAAAAAACATCTCGGATGTCGGTTCGTTTGGCCGTACGATCGCGATGTTCGGTTAATTACGACGGAATGCGCATAAGCGCGAAAAACGATCCAAATGACGCGACGAATGGATTTTTCTTATGCCAAACACTAAAATAAAATATTTTAGTGCTTACATAAATTTTTGGATGTCCGGATGTATTCAGAACGTAAGTTATGCGCGAAAGTGCAAACTTGTGCACCTTTTGACACTTTTAGTCCCTGAATGAGCCAAAAGTTTATTTTAGCACACCGAACACCTCAAAGCCTATTTCTAAGCTATGTAGAGGATATTTATGGTATGTTTAACTTATGGTCATGTTCCGGAATGTCTGTTACAGTTCAAATTGGCATACTTTCACAGTTTGTCAAGTTTAGTCCCTGTAAGCGAATTAACTTGTTTTTGCCATACCAAAGCCTTCAAAACTTATTTCTAAGTTATGTAAGGGTTATTTAAGGTATGTTAAGTATATGTTGATGTTCCGGAGTATTTGTCACATAAAACTGATTACGTTTACGCACCAGTTTGCGTATAACTCTCCAGAAAGTGATATAGAGTTTGAAATTGAGTAAAAGTCGAAACATGAAAAATGTAAAACACAACCAAACAAACATTGGGATCAAATAACATTGTTTTATTGATAATTGAACTGTTCACAATGATTACAAGTACAGATGTTACAACACACACAAAGTTTTTGGCACCGTTGCCGGGGACACAAGGATTTTTAGGAAGTTTAAAATCAACGACCTAATTATTTTTAGCATTTTTTCTTTTTTATGATATTTTTTAATTTTTATCAAAATCTGCAAAACTCAGCACGGGTTGTGCCCAGTCAGACACGGGGTCGTGCCCATCATCCTTACTAGTAGTTTTTGTTTTCTGAGTTACAGTAGCTGACCACGGGGCAGTGTCACTTGAACACGGGACCGTGCCCATCACTCAGTCACTAAAAATAGAACTGTCAGATCCCGACGGTTGGTAAAATCTTCCAAAAGCATGGATGATATTGATTATTTTTACTTTCGCCACTCTTACGGTGAGTGGTGTCAACTATGTGGTAGATTTCATCAAGATTTAGAATGTTACATTCTAAATTTTGATCCCCACTATTTAGACCCATCGTTTTCCTGTAATCACCTTAAGATGGGAGAAAGTAAAAACGATCACTATTACCCGCCCGAATGCTCTCAACCATCTGTACCAACCGACATAACCTCCAATGAATTATGTCAAATGGAAGAAAGGATTCTTCGAAAATTAAAGGAAATAAAGCTTGTGGTGAAAATGAGGTATTCATCACAAGACAAAAATCAAGGAGAAATGTTGGGACCACATTCGGAATCTATCAACATCGACGACACCAAAAGTACCTCAACCTCTTATGAAAGCATTAGCAATAGTCGTCCCTGTGTCGATTGTGCCGTGAAGGACTCTCCATTGGCCCCCACCGATGCGCTCATAGACCGGAGCGATTCGACATACACCTTCTTTAACAAGAGCCCAGATAAGGGGAATAATGGTTGGTCCCGCACACCGGTAAGTAGTTTAGGTTTTACCCTTTCCGATAACCTCTTGCGTTCTTGCATAAATCAAGAGAAATTGAGGTACCTTAGGCACTTCAGTGTTGTTCCCTCCAGCAAGGAACCACCCGATCCGAATAAAAAAACCTTAAAAATAATATAGACGTTACTTCATAAAACTCTAGCCACGGGGCCGTGCTTAGGTCAACACGCCCCGTGCCCACCTCAAAATTCACCACGGGGTCGTGTTCAGCCCACCACGCCCCGTGTCTTTAATACGGACAAAAGTGTCAGAATCTTGTCTGACCATGGGGCCGTGCTCAGCTAGCACGGGGCCGTGATCACTGTGTTGTCGTTTTCTATAAAGTCAGCCTTGGTTCTGCATGTTTGGACCCATTCCAAGGACAAAGATCTCCTGGGATTTTCACATATACCTTAAAAGGTATATTCTCAAAAAGGTTTCACTCAAACCATCTTGTTTTTGCCACTTTTGTCAATTTCCTTCTTCTCCAAAGCTCTCCTACCTCCATTAAAGTTTGAACCTTCATAACTTCAATCTTTATCTAAGTAATTGCAAGGTTTTTAACCAAGAAGCCTTAATAAATATAAGCTTTATAACACTATTTTGAGTTATTTATGTTCAAAAATGTTTTAAAACACAGAAAAATAATTTAAAACAATGAGTTTCTGGGTTCAAAAAACTTGCAGAGGTGTCACCACGGGGCCGTGCCCAGCAGGCACGGGGCCGTGGCTGAGCATTTCATCTTCATCTTTTTGAGATTTTCGTCTTGTTTTCTTAGTATGTCGAGCCAAAACAGTGGAATATCATCAACCAACTCAAGAAACAGTCGAAGAAGAAGAAGACCATCAATCAAAGCTACCCTTGTCCGCTATGTGTATGCATTAAGGGAAGCCATCGACGAAATGACATCGGTGGAAGAGATCCACATCGACCGTATCAACTACAATTGGTGGTGGGACTAGAGAATAACTTCCAAGAAATCAACCTTTTGCAACAAAGGTTGAACATCCTTGCTATGCCACCCATGGAACTAATCTTCCCACAAGAGGATTGGAACCTTGCGCAAGAAGTTGTTAACCCAACCGGTTGGGATGACCTTCCTCCAGGAACCTCCTCTAGATGCATTGCACGAGGTTCCGGTGGTCGTCACACCTCCCCCGTATGAAAATACGGAAGATGAGTCCTTCCTCTTCCTCCCTAGGGAGATCGAGGAAATGCTCAATGGGTACACCCTCCGGATTGAAGTTCTAAAAGCCCTTATTCACTGGAAAATCATTTTTGTGTTTTTGTTCTTTTTAACATGTAAACATCTAGGGTAGAACTTCATTATGGTTTAAATTTCTTGCATATTAGGACCTATCTATCTAATTCTAGGACTTTTGTAATTTTTTATCTTTAGGACCGTTTGTATCTCACACTCTAATATATGATGGTTTAAGTTATTGTGTGGTGTTTGGATCTTATATAATGGCTTAACAAACGAGAAAAGATGAAACTGCCAAGGGGACGTTAAAACCGCACCCCATGCACGTAAACAGTGCCTTCAGACAAGTTTTCCAACTTTCCAGCATGTGCAGCACGGGGTCATGCCCAGCCCAACACGCCCCGTACCTAGGCTCTACAGAAAATAAAAACTGGTCAGGTAACTGACCACGGTCCGTGCCCAGTGGACACGCCCCGTGGTCAGCCTTCTGTTCATTTTTGTTACTAGCATTCTGACCACGGGGTCGTGCCCGGACCACACGGGCCCGTGGCCAGATGCCCAGTAACACAAAAACTTGTTTTAAACACGCTTTTACACATTCAAATCAACCTAAAAACGTATTTTTGGACACATTGAGGACAATGTGTAATTTAAGTGTGGGGAGAAGCCAAAACCTTGAATCTTACAAGTTCTAATAACAAGCCTTACACAAAAATCGTATTGGAACCGCTAATCACCCTAAATCTTTTCAAAAATTTTCATTTTTTTACTTGTGATGGTTTAATTTAGGAATAACAAGTTCTAAAAAGGTTATGCTTTTACAAATTTACAACCGATAGCGTCGTGATAAAAAGAACAAAATAAGAAAATTATAAAAATGCATGACAAATCTTTTTAAAATTTGATTATATATACTTGTTCACACTATAAAGCCATTCCCACAATAAGTGAGTTTTGAGCCTTCATTGAGCATACATGCATACATATTTAAACTAAATGCTCATTTTTGTTTCTTGTGTGAATATCCGCTTGGTTCTTATGACTCTAGAACTTGCCAAGACGATACATTCCCGGTCCTTACGAACTTGAACCCAAGTAAGTAAATGATGGAGGCATTAGGACTAAATTTTTTTTTTCAAAACCGTTGTTTTCATTCTTTTCACATCACTACCTAAAATCCCCCTAGTTAACCCCTTTGAGCCTATACCTTTTCGTTTCAAAAACCCGAAAAACAAACACCCACTACCCACCAAAACCTTTTTCCTTTCAAACCCATTTATTTTAGTAAAAAGCTCGGTTACCATGTGACATAAAAAAATGATAGATAATTTTGCAATAACCAAACAAGTTCCTCAAAAATCTTGTTTGAATATGCTTAGTTTGAATAAATATCACAAAAACAAAAAGTTCTACGACAACCGGCGCTTATTACGTTTTTCGCCATTTCGCTAACTACTAACCCAAAACCCACCTACCCTTAGCCCAAGCCTAATCCTTTCCAAAGTCCTCTTCATATTTACAAAGGTTTATAGTTAAAAAGGAGGAGGTTTGATCGCTTGGCAAGCATATGGTAGAAGTAAGTCCCATGTCGGAATCGAGTGTTATCACAAAAATACACCTTTGGCCGAGTATTGAGTGATCTCCCGTGAGATATGTGAACTTGTATATAAATAAATAGAATTTTAAAGAGGCATGTTATGCCCAAATAAATAATTTTTCTTAACAAGTCGTTCTAAATAAATCATGACGAATAGGATTGTAAATAAAATAAAAACAAAATTTAATAAAGATCTTGGATTCCCGACACTCAAGAAAAGCCACAAAACTTCTCCTCTACCTATTCCATTTGCGTGTGTAAGCCACATTTAAAGAGTTTTGCTTGAGGACAAGCAACGATTCTAGTGTGGGGGTATTTGATGTGTACAGAATGCAACATATAAATTACATCAATAGAGGCATAAAACCAACCTTTTTTTAGTACTAATGTTGAAAAAAGCGCGTTTCTTTCTTCCTTATGAATTTACAGGACCAAATGAGCTTAAAAGAACAAAATGAACAAATAAGCAGCCAAAAACCAACAAGAATACAAGAAGAAGGAATAACTTGACATGCCTGACCCCTCGGCAGCATCTCCCAGGACAAAAACAAGAAAACAAAAACTTACCACGGGGCCGTGCCCAGCTCACCATGGGGCGTGGTCAACTCTTAGATTTGCAGAATCTTGATAGTACAGCAAAGAGTTGACCACGGGGCCGTGTCCAGAAGCCACGGGGTCGTGTGGGCCCCCCTGATGACATCTGCAATTAATGAAGGAAGAGAAGAAGTTGGCCATGGGTCGTGCCCAGTCGACACAAGGCCGTGGTCGGGGCTCTATTCGGGCTATAAATAAGGGTGCTTGGTTCACTTCAAAGGCATCCCTTGGAAAACCACTTCTCTCTCACTTTGCCACCATTCTACCACCACTACAACACCAACACCCACCACCATCATACATCTTTCATCTTTAGAGTGTGTGGTAGTCTGGGGATCCAAGATTGATCGTAAGAGTTCTTGTCAATCAAAGGCCATGTTTGGCTAATCTCTTACATCACTTGGTGAAGACAAGTCTTTAATGTATTACTTTTGATTTTTAATCTTTCGGCACTTTTTAATTGGGTATGTATTAATGACTTTAATAACTAGTTTCTTATGTTGAAAATGAATTTTCCTAACCATTTCTTCATGATGTCAATGATTTGCTCATTCGTGTCTTTATAGTCTATATAAAGCGCGTTAACTACCTAGAAGGGGGTTAGGGGGTGGTTTGGTAAAGTTCTTGTCTCGTTCAGTGTATAGATCCTGCGAGGACTTTGTTCAAGCTTGCTAGGACCTCCTTCAATGCCCCAAAGGTATTGGATGGCGGGGGTGCGAATAGTTTGAACCCCTCATGTGTAAACTACTATTAAAACATTAAACCGGCTTCTTGGGATTGTAATCTTGCTGACTCAAATCACTTAGCTTAGGGTAACGCCACCTTCAAAAGAGGGGCCTACCACTTTTCGCATTAATAACTTATTTAATTATCTTTCAATATTCCGACCCTTTGGGATTGTATCCCTGTTGACTCAAACCACTGGGTTGAGGCTAACGTCACCTTCAAAGGAGGGGCCTCCTACTATAACTAAGATAATCTCTTAAAAAGTCCGAAAGTGCGAAAATCATCAAAGGGTACATTAAAGATGAGTTGGATCCAAGTGATTATATCTTGTCTATTTATTTTTTCATTTACTTATCTTTTTAATTTTTAGATTTATCTTCATCTTTAAAACACCCTTTTCAAAAATTTAGTTCGTTTAGATGTTGACGATAAACCGGTATTAAAAGTTGTTGTGTCCTTGGACGACCTCGGTATCTTACCAACACTATACTATGCTCGCGATGGGTGCACTTGCCCTAGTGTGTGTTTAGTGTTAGTACAATATCGTGTTTTATAAATTAAAACTTGACTAATGTGTAAAACGAACTTAAAATATTAACAAAATCATATCACGCTTCACGCACACCACGAGCTGATAAATTTCCTCAATTATTGTTGGCCTCGCTGCTTGAACAAAGTCAGCGACACAGTCGGGGAGATCACGGATATACTTCTTGATGGCTTTCTTAGTAGTGTTCACTTGACTTCGACAGATGATGCTCAACTGCTTGAATCGGGCGGTGAGACTAGCGTTATCACCACCAACTTGCTTGATGTTCCAGAACTCATTTTCCAGCTTCTGGACTTCGTGGGGAGGACAGAATTCCTTCATCAAGAGCTCTTTTAGCTCCTCCCATGCGAGACCATAGGCTGCATCATTTCCGCGCTTGTTGCGCTCGGCGGTCCACCAGTCAAGTGCCCTTGACTGAAATACACTAGTGGCGTTGACAGTGTGGAGATTCTAGGGACATCCGCTTTGTCGAAAAGTGACTTCGATCGAGTTAAACCATTGAAACATCATACTGGGTCCATCTTCGCAAGTAAAGGTCATAGGACCGCAGGCCTTAAACTGCTTGAAGCTGAACGGAGTTTTCGGCGCGTCATTCTTGGAGTCAACTTAAGAGTTGCTGCTGACATCGTGAATCTCACTGACGATTTGAGGGATCACCTTGGCCATTTCCTTGGCCATGAGAGAGGCGATGCGTTTGTCAGCATTGTTTCGCTGAATAGTTCGGCGAGTGTGAGATCCTAATGACGACATCTGCAAGTGCGAGTCCCTCTGCATATGGTACAGGAGGAGTTAGACGAGATTCGATTAAAACGGGTTTTGTTTAAGAGTTTTGCGTTTAGTACGGTATGTTTTATTATTATTATCCACATAAGGCATAAAATCACATAATCACGTAAACACATAATCACATAGGCACATAGTCACGTATTTGCACGTATACACAAAAGCACGTATTTGCACATAATTCACATAAACACATATTTTGCACGTATTCACCTTCTCTAAATTGCGTGTAGCACGTGCGATGTATGCTTGATATCTCATGAGCATAAATTAGATAATACTTCTTAGTTTGTTCGTGATTAGTTAGCGTTTTAGATTGCGAGAGCTGTGCGAGTTGTGCGTATTTTTTTGCAAAGCGGGGAGCGATAAAACGAAACCATAAAACGTAACTTGATCAAAATCCATAATTTAAAACACATAAACACAAGAAATTCGATGATGCGTAAAAATGACAATAGCATGCTTAAAATAAATAGAGCGTCCTTGGTGTTGAGACAACGACTGCCCAAGGTGAATCAACTATTTCTAACAAGTTCGGGTGCACGCTTTGGCCTAATAGACTTATTCTCTCACCATAATACGGCTAACGACATTTGTCCTTCCAGTTACTACATGCCCCTATTCATTGGAACAGTTGAGACATTGGTGAGATCTTTTAAAAATCAGTTTAGGGAGTGGAACGGGTTATTAAGATGCGGGTTTCACCCTAACTTAACAACTTCGCTCCCATTTGTGGTAAGAATAACCACAAGATAGAAATGGAGATTTCTGTTGAGATATGGATATTACTCCTAACTCAACGAAAGTTTCTCGTGCTAAGAGTAATGCGCGGAGTTTGTGATTTTATCGGGAGTTTTTGGTTTTCACACCTGGTCTCGAAGCAATCACTCTTTTGTGTTATATGAGTGTCTTCAAGTCTTCAAACGTGTATATTGTGTTAGCCTTAGGAAAGGCGAGTATATTGCGTTAGCCTTAAGAAAGGCTCACTTCCATCTTTTCTCGTCGGTCCGTTCGTATGAAGCAACAAGTGAGTTCGTACGAAGGTAAAGCTGATGAGTTTCACATCGATGACAAACACCAACACACTGAAGAACCTATTGAGGTCATGGATTGGAAGATCCAGAAAACATGGAGGAGTCATTACAAGTTAGTAAAAGTCCGTTGGAACTCTTGACACGGAACCGAGTATACTTGGGAATGTGAAGATCAAATCAAGACAAAATATCCTCACCTGTTCGCGAAGACTCCTTCAAAGGATAACTTAGATTGAATTTTGGGACGAAATTCTCAATAACAGGGGGAGAGTGTGACAACTGCCACTTTTCGGTAACTTTCTTACACTTAAATTACTCATTTTTAGCTACACTTTTATGCGTTTTGAACATCCGAACTGCATATTTCATGACATACATTTAGAATACTCATGGAATACTTACTTATGATGCATATGATTCATTTTTATTAATTACATTTGAAACAGTTTAAACAATGCATCAAAACAACTAGAAAAAACACTTAGTGAACTAGTATGCTAACGAAAACGCATGATCTGCAGAAACCATCTTAATGACATCTTTAGGACTCAGACGAAAAGCACTAAAAGCGACAATTTCAACACTTTTCCGCAGAAATTTTGCATAAATCAGCATTTTAATCTTTTTGCAACATGTAAAAGTAATGTTTAACATAGAATTCATATGAGGATACCTTCAGGTATCATCCAAACCAATAACTACATCAATTCACACAACTTACACAAGCTTAGCATTCAAATAACGACTAACGGAAACAACGCCAAACGACTATCCGAACATTATCAAATCTTTTTTTTAGTGACCATCTAATGTTATTTGGATCATTTTGGTCTAGTAATTGTCACTTAACACCTTTTAAACACTTAAACACTTAAGCATACGAAGCTTCCTAATCAATTCTCAACAAAATCTAACACTTTTCATCAAAAGAAACAAGTTGCAAACATGACCCCCCCCCCCCTTATTCTCGGCCGCACCCCCCGCCCCCTGTGGGACCCCCTTTTCCTTTGCACTTGGCAAAATATCCAAGATATTTACCAAGTTGGTTGCAAGTGGTGAAAGTGGTAATTGTTACTACATCTAGTTACTTGATTCACCTAAGCACATTATCACAACATTTCACCTTCTTTACACACTTAAGAAACACTCTCAATGTTCATCATCTAGCCAAGAACACCCACCAAAAACTTTCACATTTTAGCCTTTCTTTGATGATCAAGATGGAGCTTGATGGAACATAGGAGGATCTAAGGACACTACAAGTTGAAGAAGTGATTTTCTTCCATTCAAAAGCTTTCAAACACCAAGATCAACATTTTTCTTTTCTTTGATCATCATCTAGATCATCCTTATCCACAAGTGCTAGAAGTGAGCTTTCTAAAACCCGTTTTTCATACTTATTTATGTTTATGATTGATAAAAGAACATGTAATAACTAAACAATCATACAAAATAATATGAAATTACAAAGAAGCAAAATAAAGATCATGATATATAAGTTTGTTTATGTTGTGATTTGAAGCTTATTTCTTTCATATATGATCTAGTATTGATGAATATCATCTGAATAACTTGTTAGATGATGTTTAAAAACATGATCTAACAAGTGTACATGAAAATGTTGAAGGGTTTTTGTTAAACATAAATGTTTAAATGGATGATCATAATCTTTGGTTTTGTTAAAGTATTTAAGGTTTTTCACTAAAAATAATACTTTTACAAGATTATAAAAAGAAACATACAAGATGGGTTTTTATAAAAAGTTTGATAAAACTTGAAGTAAAGCATGGTTTTTGAACTAGTAAACATATGTAATGATCATACCAAAACCCTACATGTTTATGATTTCATCTTGTTAAGATTTTGATATAAATCTCATATGTTTTTGTTAAAAATGTTATAAGAAGATTGTTGGTGATTTTTAAAAGAAAAAGATATGTTTTAATTAAACATGGAAAAGTATATATTTTAAAGAAAATATAGCCATTTTTCTTAAAAATCATATGTTATAAAAACTATCATTTTTGACAAAATCTTTATTAGAATAAAAAGATTTGAAAGAATAGTTTTTATAAAAGCAAAACTAGATATAAAATATATTTTTGAGAAAATATATATTTAGTTATCTTAACAACTTATGTGCTATGTGTTATTTGTTTCTATTAGTTATAAGTATGAAAACTAGGAACTTGAATACAATGGTACAAATAAACACAAGACAGGTTACATCTAAAGTCTTACAAGACTACATATAAATACACCTTAAAAACAACTTACGGACGATCCGAGCCTTCGGACACAACTTATGGACAAATCGGACTTACGGACAAATATACAGACTATATAAGTATTACGGACTATAATACACAATATATCGACAACTTTGTAAACTACGCTTTCTAAACCGAATAAGTAACCATATATTTTCTACAATATACAAAATATATTACTTATGCTTTATATTAAAAATGTATTGTTTTTGAGATATTTAAACATACATATATATTTCTTACCATCTAAAATATATTATTTTAGTAAAAGACTAAAATTACATTTTTAGAACCAATCTTAAAAATATATTATTTTTAAGATATTTTCTATACCTTTTATCAAGTATAACATATATACTTTTATGAAATATATCTTAGAAATATATAAGTATATATATTCTAAGAAATACAAGATCACATATAACAAACTCGCGGACATACGTATTCCTATGCGTACAACGATATGCACATTCACATCACCTAACACTTGGTGAGAACACATTTATACAACTATGATACAACTCACGAGATACAAGAATATATATATTTGGCGAAATATATATACACTAAACAGTTATCAGTTAATACATCTAAAACACAGTTCAAAGAATAACAAAGACGTACAAGTCTTAACACATATTCAAGATAAAAGACTTGTACTCAAGTCATTACAAAGGCCTAAGTGTCTAACAAATATAGAACGTTTGTAAGTCGTGACACTATTCAGGACGACCGCACGTGAGATCACAGTTACTTACTATTTACGGACGCAATTCTGTGAGTTCATGTCCCCTATTCATTTTAAATGTTTTACAACTTTACAACTATCCGGGAAAATACATGTTCAATCGTATGTTAAAATCATGGAATGAAACACCTTAGATCAGGTGCGAATAGGGTTATACATCTAAGCACCATTAATCCAGTTTGGACCTAGGTACAGAGGGTTAGATCTAATGGGTTTTGGCAAGTCCCATTCTTGGTCGTGGACCCATACAGAAGAGTGCGTTTGTGTCCCAATCGATAGTAGTCGGCATAAAATCGTCAAGGTTTGGATTGCTTCCTATTTGGTCACACATATTAATGTCCTCGCGAAACATTAATGATCAACGAGATCATTGATGCTTTACATACTACACATTTACATACTTGTTTTCAGCTTATACAACTCACATTTTACAGATACATTTTATACAACTCACATTTTACAAGATACATCTTATAAAACTAAACTGCATGAACTCGCCAGCTTTTGTTGATGTTTTCAACTTAACATGTATTTCAGGGAATTAGTGGACCATGCAAATATTACAGACAAGAAAGCAATTATCAAGACTACATGCCACCATTTGAAGGGTTTACCCGTTATATACCGCCTCTTTGCGGTGATATAGTGGTCAAAGCCTTAACATTTTAGACTTACATTTTGATGTATGAAGCTATGACACTTTACTTTTCATGTTAATGGTGTGTAACCGATACACTTAACGTATGTTGCGCATCTTTTGAAACAACTATGTAATGGCATCGGAGCATGCTTTTATTCATTTAGTATGTACTTCGATATTTATGCAATGAAAACCATACATATCACACCTCGCGCTTCCACTATGAGCGGGTGTTACAGGTTGGTATCAGAGCATCGATTGTAGTGAACCAGGATTCTTTCTTGAGTCTAAGTCTACAATCACTAGGGACCTCTCTCGAAAACCATTTACACATAAACAAAATGTTTTCATTTGCATAAACATTTTTCATGGTCCATTTTCAACAAGATTTCATCTCATACAAATCAAGCAAGGACACTTAATGTCTTAGTCTCTAATATGGTAGACATGAAACTTTAAGTTAATCCACATGACACAATTAGGATAACTTAAAATGAACATTATGTGAATTCAAACATTTCATGTATATATATAAAGTGAAAACAAATTGTTAATATATATGTCGAACAACTTATTTCCCAGGTGTCACACCCCAAAAACGTCGCATCGGAATATAAAACGTAGTGGTGACGGAAGTTGGTGCCCATTAATATCTTGTTGGACGATCATTTAATTGTTGGACACATTAACTTAAATTAAACATACGTTTTAAACATAGAGTTTCAAAATTACCTATGCCTTTATAAGTAGAAATCTTTTGTTTCTCACGGATTTATTCGACATCCTTCGTTTGTGTTAACAAAATTACCTATGCCTTTAGAAGTAGAAATCGGTAATAACAAAAGTTTTATTGTTTGTGATATGTGCCGGGATTGCAAATTGAGTACTGATGATGAAGAATACTCAATAGACTAAATACCCATGTCGATAGGAGAATTCCAAGTGGTCGTCGGGATGGATTGGTTGTCTTGACATCACGCTAAGGTAATATGTTTCCGTAAGGAGATAAAACTAACATCTCCAAGCGAAAAGCATGTTACTATTTATGGGGAAAAGAGTTGTAATCCCATAATGTGCTCGATGATGGAAGCCCATAAACTTATTCAACATGGGTGTAAGGCATATTTGATTTACGTTTGTGATTCGGAAAACGAATCCCCGAAGATTGAGGACGTATCGGTGGTACGAGAGTTTGAAGATGTATTTCCGGAGGATTTACCAGGAATACCACTTGAACGCGAATTGGAGTTCGGAATCGAATTAGTTCCGGGTGCAAAGCCGGTAGCCAAGGCGACGTATAGGCTAGAACCATCGGAGCTTCAAGAATTGATGTCGCAGATACAAGATTTACTCGATAAGGGGTTTATAGGACCGAGCGTTTCCCCATGGGGTGGACCGGTATTATTCGTAAAGAAGAAAGACGGGAGTATGCATATGTGTATTGATTACCGGTAGTTAAATAAACTTACGGTGAAGAATCGATACCCACTTCTGAGAATTAATGATCTGTTTGACCAACTACAAGATGCGAGTTGGTTCTCAAAATTTGATTTGAGGTCAGGATATCATCAATTGAAGGTCAAAGAAGAAGATGTATCAAAGACGGCTTTCCGTACACGATATAGGCATTATGAGTTCCTCGTGATGTCCTTTGGATTAACAAATGCACCTGCAGCATTCATGGACCTCATGAACCGGGTTTATAAACCCATGTTGGACAAATCTGTGACAACTGACACTTTTCCATGAATTTCGTACAATAATAAACAGTAATCTGTGCTTTAATGACTATGCATAATTGAATTACCAAGACGAATGATTTTCTGATTACTGTCATATACATACAAAGGCATTTCATGTTGCAAGATTGTTCATCATTATTACATGCAACACAATATGGAACAATTAGTGCACGAAACAAAGTTAGCACAGTTATCGGACAAACTAGAAGTGCTGACGGGAGTTCAGTGATGTTAAGACACAGAATGAGCTCAAAACCAAGTGTTACACAAGAATGGTGTGTAGGAAAGTAGGGATTACAAAACTGCCTTTCTAGGGATATTTTAGGTGCCGGGAAGTGCCAGAAACACACTAAAACTGCAGAATTCTACATAAAATAAACAAATTCAGCAATTTTCAGCATTTTAACAACTAAATATAATGCAGAAAAGTGGTTTAATGGTCCATAATACTTTCCTAAGTGCCGGGAATCAAAACTATCATAAAAGACTACATAAAGCACACAAAATTGCGTAATTTAGCTCCTTAACGAACCGGTAACCAACCGAACAACCGGACACTACCCGAAACACCTTATTTTTACTAAAAGCATTGTATTTATGTTACGAAGCTAGTAATGGTCCCCAGACATCATAATACACCTTGTAATTACTTAATACCCATATAACACTAACTTAACACTTAAATTCTAACCATAATACCTAACTATCCATTACCACTTAACTAGACCCCCCCCCCCCTCAAAATTGGTTACCAACATGTGGGTCCACCCTTGATTTCTTTACAATTGTTTATGTGATTTGTTGTTGGATCATGAGACATTAAGACCAAAAGATATAGTGATGTTGGAAAAGCTAATTTAAAACCCACAAGTTCTTCATAACATCCCATTTTCACAAAACAACAACACATAAACTCTCTCTTCTTCCTTCCCCACTCACGGCCACACTAGGTCCATCCACCATCTCCATTTTGTTCAACTTTCAAGCCATTCCAAGCTTGTTTCATGAAGTAAGAATATCATCTAAGGGAGCTACAAGTGTTAGAAGTGGAAGGACCATCTTGTGGTGCTTCTATCCACCACATTTCTTCACCAACTTGCTTCATGTTCTTCCCTAGCCTTGTACTAGTAGTAAGACGCTTGAAACTTATTTTTACTTCTTGTTGTGATGGTTAAAAGATTATGTTAATGGTTAATCACAAAGATCATGAAAGAATAAGAAGATAACTCTTAACATAAAGCTCTAAATCATAAGAAGCATTGTTGTTTAAGTGTATGTATGAAACTTGTTTGTGGATTTCTTATGTTTATGATGTTGATCATCATAATAACCTTGCTAGATGATGATTAAACACATGATCTAGCAATTATAAGGATGGATCTTGAAGAAATCATAATGATCATCCTTTATGTAAACATGAACTTGAAAGATGAAGTTGTTTTTATGTATGATGAAGTATGAAACATGTTATAAGACTTGTAGATTGATGATTTCAAAGATAGATTACTCAAGAAACCAAGTTTAATTTCAAGATTTACATAACCATGATTTCTAAAGAAACTAATGATGTTTTTAGTGTTAAATCAAGTATAGAAACATGTTATTAACAAGAAAAATTCAAGAAGAAATGTTTTTGAAAACTCATGTTATAAGTTATGAAAGACTAAATTTCTCAAGAGTGATGTTTATGAACAAATAACCACACTTTTAAATGTAACTAAGTCTACTAATTAACATGGTAAGTTATTACAAGTTTTTTTTACAAAATTTCAAGTTCATGTCAAAGTGTAAATTGCATATTTAAAGCATATGGTAAGTCTTGTTTATGTTGTTGATGATTGATGATGATTTTAAAAGAAAATGATATGCTTTGAAAACCTGGAAACCTCCATTTTTAAGGGGAAACTATGACAAAATTTTTGTAGAATTTAAACACTTAGAAAAATATTTTTAAACAAGTGTTTGTAAGTAAATTTTAACCATGGTTTGTCATATAAAATTTGTCGTAATTTTTGTTACAGAAATTACAAATATTGGAGGTTGTTTTTTATAAATAAAAGTGACTAAGTATATATTTAGGGATATATATTTAGATGGCACAATTTGTGTGATTACTTGTATATTTTGTGTACTAGTTATATTATTTTAGAACTTGAAATAATATAACTTACCAAAATACCAAGAAATTATAACACAAAATATTACCAAAAATTCCAAGATATAAATATATAATTTATACCCAAAGTCTTGGAGAAACCGAACAAAGTATATAACTCACATAAATATTCCGGAATTAAATCTATAAGTATATTTTGGTAAACGGTATTTTGGAAACCAAGAAAACATAAATATGATTTTTATAATTGTTACAAACATAAATCATATTTTTTACAAGGAGAAAATATATTATTTTGAGTAAAGAAAAATATAAATGTTTTCTTGAATTATTAGAAGATATATTATTTTTGGAAGAAAATATATATTTCCTCAAACAAGTATAGAGTATATTATTTTGAGTGAAAGATGGATTTATATATATATTTTCTAAGTTAATCTAGAAAATGTATTATTATTATTATTATTATTATTATTATTATTATTATTATTATTATTATTTGAGGTTTATATTAGAATACAATTATCTTTGCCAAGGAAGAACTATAACTAATTTTCTATAAAAGTTTTCTTAAAATATATATATATTTTAAGAATACAAATTGGTGATTTTTATTGGTTAAAAATAATATTCCGGAAAATGTAAATACAAAAATTAAGTATAAGAATACTTAATAAATACAAGAAAATGCGTATTCTCGTACGTACGAACACACACCGGAATACACCGCAAATACTTGGCAAAATACTCAAGGATAGTTACACCCATACTTGGGAAATGTTCACGAATAGAATTGCAGAATGAACAAAGGCAAAACATATATTATTTTTACAATATTCCAAATAAATGGATGAAAACAATTCAAGTTAAAATATTATTATTTTAACAAATAATTATATACTTTGAAATTATACAATGTACATCAAAGATGCGACTCAAAGTATACCAAGATTTCCAAAACAAGTCTTAATGATCGACTAAGACAAAGACTCGTTACACGACCTAAACGTCTAATAAAACATGGCACGTGTGTAGGTAGTTGTATAACTCATAGAAGGACCTTGAGCATACGAGGTAGCATGACGCAAACTTGTGAGTTCATGTCCCCCTTTTCTCTTAACTGTTTTCGGATTTATAACTCTCAGGGGTGGAATACATGTTACATATGTTACAATGGTATGATTTGGCTATGAAATGAACTATTAGATCATGTGAGCATAGATGGAAATTGAAATTCCATTAACTCTCATAAGAATCATGGACCAAGGTTAGATCTAACGGGTACGGATGAGCCCCACTCATGGTCCCTATGTGACCACTTAGAGTGCTTTAGTATCCCAGTCGAGGTGATTCGACAACGGTCAAGGGGATTTGACACAGTTAAGGTGATTTGATGTGGTCAAGGAATTTGACACAGTCAAGCTGAATTTGACACAGTCGGGGGGAATTCGACACAGTCGAGGAGATTCGACAAAGACAAAAGTCTACTCATAATGAGTACTCCCTATGTCTTCACATACATTAATGTCCTTGCAAAACATTAATTGATCGGTTCATAGACGCTTTTCATACTTGTTTTCAAAGGAGTCACTCAAATGTTTACAAGCTTATTTATACTCATACAAAACGCATGAACTCGCTCAACTTTTGTTGATGTTTTCAAAATTACATGTATTTCAGGAAACAAGTTGGATCTTGGGCGCTGGTGTTGTTTTGGGATATGAATAACAAGTTTAGATGTCATCCATTTTTGTTGGTTTGTAACTGAATTCAGAGGTTGTGTTGTTTGAAACTTAAACGACTGGTGTTTGTAATATTTTAAACTTTGTGAATGGATGAACATCGTTTTGATCATATAGTTGTTTATTATAATTGAATGCAATGATATTGGACAAGTCACACATCATACGCTTCCGCAAAAATTAGGGTGTGACAGTTTGGTATCAGAGTTTCGATTGTAGTGAACTAGGGTTCCTTCTTGAGTCTAGACTACAACCACTAGGATTCTCTCACGAAAACATTTTTACAAAAAGGTTTTTTCATTACATTTACGAAAGCGCCAAGATCCATGAGTCAAACATTTTTCAACGAAAAGAAAAGGCAAGGACATTAGTAGGGAGGAGAATACCCCAAATTAAAATGCAAATTGAGGTATAGTCTACATGAGATAGACTTGCCAAAGACAAAATGATCCCCCCCCCCCTCCGAAAGGACAAACGAGAGTTATATGTGACATGATGCATCTATTTGCCAGTTTATACTAAGTAACATATTTATTCGATAATATATATATGCATATAAGTGTACGGAATAATTATTGACGTGAAGGAGATACCTTCGACTCTGCATCCTATTATTATTCTTGATTCGCACGATGAGACTGTCGACCTCGCGTTGCAAAGCTCATGACTGGAGTGATTACCAAATGAGATCCTCAGTTGGGTTCGGTAGAAGATGGTTGTTCTTCCCTCTTGAATGCGCAGGCACCTGACTATGGTAGTGACAGTGAGGCGGAGGAGGCAACCTTGGACAACACCCTCATCAGTGGGACGAGACCCCTGTGGCCTTTGCGAAACAAGATTGAAGACACTCTTGTCCAGATTAGGAATATGAGATACTCATCTTGAAGGTGCCCCTCCAACTACTAGGAATTCTCCTTATTCCTATTACGTCTAAGCATTGTGGTTATTCGCGCGTAACGATAACGGGTTGTTAGCGCGTGGACCACCACAATGGTCCTTTCCATGTCGGGGGTATAAGGACAGTAGTGTCCCCTCTTTGGTTGATCGTCTGCTTTGAACGAGGGAAAATTGGGGTGACCATGCAAGACAATTTATTATTACGGGGGCCCATGTAATAATGACTTGTAGTGCATGGAAATCCTGGTGGACTCTGTGGGTCGAGCTAATGATCACCACCCATCCAAAAGTTTCTAAGTGTTCACACCTTAATCTAGTAGAACAATACCTAGAAAGTTGCTATAACACTCTACAAAGTAGGAAATCTGTGAAGTTCACTTTTCAAAAAAAAAAAAAAAGTAGGAAATCTGTCTTTGCCTACTTCGTATCCGACACTTCTACCTGTATACAAGCCGTTTGGGAACCGATATCTGAGCAAGTGAAGATGGCTAACACTCGGGAAAGGAGCAACAACTTTACACTCTCTATCACCCCTATATGTGGTAGAAATGCACGACCCCCATCTCTTGGGAAGCATACCCGTCTTAGTGAAGCTAAAGACCTAAGGAGACCAATGTAGAAGGAAAATAACTACTACTTTCATATTATGGAACTTGTATGACCGAGGTGATGTAACCTCGAGTTCATTTTGTTTCCCTCTAATAAAAACAATAAATCAAGTTGTCAAGCATATATGAAAGCTCAGTGGTTGTTTTCTTACTTATAAATTGTTGATTATACATGCATGTGATACTAGGTGATTACATGTTTGCTTGTGGTGATATATACCTTATAGACAATTATTGAATGTTGTCTAACCTACCCCATACCTTTTTGCTAGAAGAAAATGCCGTCCAGACGTGACACAGACACTAATACGTTACCAAGAACTGAGGCCGAACTCAATGAGCGCATTTTCCAAGCTATAGCGTAGCATGAAGCCCTTCGCTCTGCACACAGCGGTGGCACCTCCGGAAATAACCCTCCAACTGGCTGCACCTATAAACAGTTCCTAGACTGCAAGCCATTGAATTTTGATGGCACAGGAGGCGCCGTTGCTTTTGTTCGTTGGGCAGAAAAGACTAACTCCGTTATGAGAATGAGTAAATATTCGCCCGAGCAGAGAGTTACCTATATCTAAGGGTTGTTTTTGGATGGCGCACTCTCCTGGTGGAACCTTCAGGTTCAGACCCTTGGTGAAGCTACTGCTTATGCACTGAGCTGGGACGAGCTCAAGGAATTGATGCGGAAGAAATATTGCGCCAGGGCTGAAATCCAGAAGCTTGAGACTGAGTTCTGGAATTTGAAAATGGACGGGCCGAAGATTACTGAGTATATCCAACGCTTTCACGACTTGTTTATGGTTGTTCCCTACTTAGTCGAGCCTGAATTCAAGAGGATTGAACGATTCATTTGGGGACTTGCACCTCAAATTCTGAGCATGGTTACTTCCTTAAAGCCTCCAACCATCACAGAGGCTATCGATTTGAGTGTTGCACTTACTGAAGAAGCTCTTCGTATGGGAAAGTTTTCGGGATACGAGACAAACAAGAAAGAAACTCATGTGGAGTCTTTGGGAAAATAACAAAAGAAAGTCTTCGAACCTAAAGATAGGCACCCAAGTCAGTTATGAAAGCTCTAAAGCAAACAAAAGGAGGGAAGTGGACCCGCCTCGTGGCATGCGAGCTTATGGAGCCTGTAGGATCGTTTTCAGACCCGAACGAGTCGATCAGAAGAGTTTTACTCAATACGAAAGGCGGAAACAGACGTATTGAGGTCAATTTAGCTAGAATATCACTTTAAACTGTCGTATTATTGATTTGATAACGTTTTACAGTGAGACGACACTTCGGCAGCACTTTGTTGCTCTGACCGGAACTGTTACAAATGAAATCAAGACAGAAGTATATATAGGGTTCTGATTTCGCTTGAACAAGTTTCAAGCGAAATCATGTTTCAAGAGATAACACTTCAAGCGGAATAAGAACATGTGATTTCGCTTGAAGTGAACATGATCATTTCAAGCAGAATCACATATGTTATTTCGCTTGAAGATGCCATTCACCCTATTTCTGACATTTTCCTCGTAAAACGTGCCCTGATCTGTCTAAATACAAACAAGACTCGATACAAGACGAAGTCGACAGACGCATGCACCAACAGACTCCCCCTCGAATGTTGACGAGTCCTCAGTGTCGAGTCTTCGCATCTTCAATCTTTATCAGTCCTCTCGAACTCTTTGAAGTATCTTGACACTGTAAAGCATCCTCAAATCTTCTCTCTTCTCTTTTCATCAGCACCAACACACTCCTTTCTTTAGGTGTCTTCAGATTCCCCCTTTCAATATGCTAGGATCGCAGCCTGGCTTGTTAAAATCACAGAGTCCTCAGGTATCGGAACCTGGATCTCTATCGACTATCTCAAGATCACCTAGCTCTTATCCTTTTTCCTGCACATTCTCTACAGGTTCAGGTTCAGGATCGATTCCTGGCTTTTACCTGCACAAATCTCTACCCAAAAATAAATTTTCTGATGATCACTTGTAAAAACAATCTCACTATCTAATAAACATTTGCAGGAATTATACAATCAAAGAATGATTTTACAAAGTTAATCTTTGATGAACCATTAGAAGAAATATCATTTAACTTTTCAAAACATCTCAAACAATTTCACCTAAACCATTTGTTCATCATGTCTAGCACTCGGAATTTTGAAAATCAGTTATCCAACACCAGTTGTCGAAAATCTTTTTGTATTTTTCAAAATTTATGCTAAAACACATTCTTTTTGAAAGTTTTCAAGAATTTAGTGTGTAAAATGCAATAAAGAAATATTTACATACAATATTTTTTGTGAGTTTGTGTAAGAGGATCATATCAGTTTTTGAGACAAATCACCAACACCATTAAGCTTTAATCATTTTAAGTTCTAAACAATTCACTTAGATTGTCAGTATACTGATCCACTCAAATTCTCACACAAATTTCAACTGTTTCGAGATACTAGATTAATGTTTTAAGCACTTAAACTTAATCACGTGTCCCGCCTTAGAATATACTCCCGTATCCAGATCCCAATATTCAGTCTTACAGGTGAGTATACCACAGATGATATCTGTAAGGGGTTAAATTGCGAAAACCGTGAGAGCTCAGGTCAGAACTTCCGTTCAGCAGAGAGATGACGGCTTCGACTTTAGGTGGGTCCCCTTTAGAGGATCTTTTTTTACAACAACATTGATTAGCAATTTTATTGTCTCATCATTTTATGCTGAGGGCGGCGCTATATTTCAAGCAAGCAGTAAAGTATTCTCCAGGGACTAGGCCATTGCTTCCGCAAAATCAGAAGTCCCGGGATAATACCCCAGATATCACTGAGCATAAAGACCTAGTATCTCAGAAAGAGGGACCTTTCAAACAAGATTTCGGGGGTTACCCATATATCCGAGAGATGTTCCCCACGATATAAGCAAGTTTGAATTTAGGTTTATATCTCGTTACAATCTACTAAATGTGTAAAAACCTACTGGCACATCATCAGTGAGACCGTTTATCACTTTTAACTTTCCAATTCTTTAGCATGTTGTGATCGTCCACTGATGTACTATCATTTCCTCTTCTTTGACACAAAAAAAAACTCATTTTTGAATTTTATCTTGTTTTTGGCTTTTTAAAATTTTCAAATGTTTTTGGATTTTCTGAAATTTCTTACTCCCCCTAAAATGCAAACACATTTAAAGAAATTTAAAAACAAACTATACAAACAACGTGACAACTGATATCGAATCGCTTCACTTCTCCATCCACTTGGCATAAACAATCAGAACTCCCCCTTACAACAAACTATATTCCCATTGTGATCTCAAAACACTTAAGTTTGTTTTAATCAAATGGTTTTTCCGGAAAATAAGTTTTGTTGATTGATTTTACCATTTGTAGGTTAGGGGTTTGATTCATCACATTGTTTTTCAACCACTTGTAGGAAAATGCAAGTACAACTTAATGTCCTTGATTTACCACTTGCAGGTAAAAACCTTTTTCAACCACATGGCTTACCAACCAATACCTCATGTGGGTTGAATTCTCAAGATGCCGATACCTACTCCTCACTTACCAACCTAGGAGTTCTGGCAAGTCATACTAGTGACCAATTTTTTTCAATTTTTTCAAACAATATCAGAATGATGCCGATTCCTGCTCCACGATTACCAACTTGGGAGCTCTGGCAAGTCCAGGATTTTACTGTTTATAGTAAGTACCATCCCAGTCACAAACCAGGGATGATACTTTACCTTGTTTCTTTGTTTTCTTCTCGTAAAATTCCTTGACTCCCTTTACCTTCCTGTCAACCATTTTTCCAAAAATGTTATGAACTTTGGAATTAAACACTTTTTCAACATCAAATTCTTTCTTTTCAGAAAAAAATTGATTTGATATCTCAACTTTACCAACTTTCTTCTTAAAATTTTCAGCCCGAAGTTGTGGAAAATTCACATCATCCACAGTCGGCACTGATTTTTCACTTTTAATCTCAATTTGTGGCTCCTCTGATTTTGTGGAATCAGATTCATTGCCAGAAAATAGCTCCTCTGATTATGAAGAATCAGAATCATTGCTAGAACTATCATCTGATTTCTTAACAACCCATCTTTGGTTGTCAAGATTTGCCCTTTTCTTGTAGAATCTGTTTGAACATTCACCAATCTCAAAAGTTGAATTTTTGAAAAGTCTTGTTCTATCTGTGACACCCCAGGAAAACCAGTAAACTACGCAACATTACTAGCTTCCTCAGTAACCACGTGCTAAATTTCGGGACGAAATTTATTTCAAGTTGGGGATAATGTGACAACTCGAGTTTCCAAGGTTTCCATCTTCGCATTAATTGCACGTTAATTGTTTAAGTGGTTTGTTTGCACGACTTGTTTGTTTTCACAACTGTACGCATTTTTAATATGCTAAACCGTGTTTGATTGATATGTTATATATGGTGTGCATTAAGTGTGTTTTATATATTGTTGTGCAATATGAGCATGTATTTTAATAATAATGTGTGGTATTAATATTTTGTTTGGGGAATTAAAAATAACAAGAATGGAACCTGCCTAACACCCCTAGCCGAAAACACCCTCACTCAACGAAAACATTCCTGACGAAAACACATATGTGTTTTCGTCCACTTATGGCCGACGAAAACAGAATGGGCCTTGGCCCAGCGACGATTACTTATATGTTTTGATTTCCAATCTTTACGTAACAACTTTTATTCGGCAAACCCTAGTCACTCCTTACCTTCTTTCTCTATCCCTGTGCGACGGCAATAGTCAAACCTTTGGAACCTTTTTGCATCGACTGGATTATTGTCGCTCATGCTTAGGTTAGTGATCAACTATTGTTATGTACTAAAATCATTATGATTTCATGTGTTAACTATTATGTGGTTTAGTTGTGAATTGAATAGATGAGTATGATAGGGATATTTAATCTGATGTATGAACGGTTGTGTCCTGCATATCGTCCATGATCGATTTGTTATGTGATGGGTTATCATTGTTTTAAGCAATTAATATGAGGATTCGGTGAGGGTCTATCCGATGCATAGTAGGAGGGTGCAAAAGTCAATATAAAACAAACAAATACATTAGACTCACGTGAATACTTGAATTAGCATGTGTTGATGCAGTCCACTAACAGATGGTGGTCCAATGAGGTTTTAACCTTTATCAAGTACCACATGCTATTAATTGTTGATTTGATGGCTGAATAATTAACATGATGGTATTATGAGTTAGTATTTTACATGAGTGAATGAATCGGTTTTGTTTGATATGATCGGCTGTGTGTGTGGCTGTTAATGATGATCTACTGATTTATTGGTGATCTTGGTCTCGCAATGATTGAGTAATTTATATGTTAATATTTCGATGATTGATTAAATGATTTCGTTGATGTTGATCTTGTGACTGTTGGTATGTAATTAGTATAGTTACGTAACTGATGTGATGTTGATGATGATGTACTCGACGAAATCAAGAGCAGACGAAAATGGTGTTTTCGTCAAAACCCAAGTCTGACGAAATCACTTTGGGATTTCGTCACCCTAGTGATTTCGCATATGGGTGTGTTCGCCAAATAGGGTTTTCGGCTAATGATTGGTAGCGAGTTGGTCAAGTCTGTTACTTGTTAACTCTGTTAGGTTATTATCCCTGTTAAGCATGTTAAGTGTGTTAACTCAGTCAAGCATATTAACTCTGTTAAGCATGACAATTAGTAAGGGACTTGCATGTAACTTGGAACCTTGTATGGATTGATCAACGGTTTGTGTGTACACAATGTTAACTGTTAATCCCACTTTGTGACATAAATTGTGTATGAATCTTTACGAACCTGAACTAATTGGGTATACGTGCATAACTATAGGACTTGACTGATTTCTTGTGAGGACGTAATTAGCATACCGAGCAAACCAAGGTGAGTTCACACTCTTACGAAGGCATGGGATTCCCGGGGTTGGTAATGGGACTGAATAACTACTCATACTTGCAACATTACTAGACTACTTACTACCGTCCTCGGATTGGGAAGGACGCCTGTGCTAAAACCTACGTAAAACCTACGTACTACCGTCCTCGGATTGGGAAGGACGCCAGCACTAAACCTACGTAAAACCTACGTACTACCGTCCTCGGATTGGGAAGGACACCAACGCTAAATCTACGTACTCGCTACGTACCACTGTCCTCGGATTGGGAAGGGCACTTACGTAAAACCTACGTAAACTTATACTTACTACTATCCTCGGATTGGGAAGGATACTTATGGATACAACTAGTCTAGTAACTTACGACATGGGAAGCCCCCACTAATTGAACTTACGACATGGGAAGCCCCCACTAATTGAACTTACGACATGGGAAGCCCCAACTAATTGAACTTACGACATGGGAAGCCCCCACTAGATGAACATACAAATGGCCTAGTAATACACGGCATGGTTATAAACGAACTTACGATTTGTTAAACGAACTTATTACTGAACAACCAACTGTGAACTCGCTCAACTTTGTTGTTGACTCTCCGTCACGTGCCTTGCAGGTCGTTAGGTATCTATGGAGCTTGCATGGGAATGGAGAGGAGTCGTTGTGGGACATGGACAGCTGTGTGCCATACTAAACATTTGAAACATTTAAACTTATGTTGGGTTTACATATTTATGCTTCCGCTAAACATTGATACTATACTTTTGTTTTGAACACCTTTCATATTGTTTGGTTGAATTACATTTACTCATTACATTGTTCAATATGATTGGTGGCTTGATCCTGGTCAGTCACGCCTCCAAGCGGTGATAATCCGCGTGTGGATTTTGGGGGTGTGACACTATCAATTGGTGGTTCAAAAACAACTTCTTTATCTTTCAGTTTACTAGAAACTCCCTGTTTTGATTGTATTGCCTTGGAACAATACTTGGCAATATGACCAACAGTGTTGCATTGGAAATAAGTTCTCGTTTCTTTCATCTGATCAGGAGTCTTCATCTCTTCTTGCTTCTTCGCAAGGAATTCTTTGTTCGACTGCTTTCTGAACAACTGTTCCTTTTCTTCTTCAGTTGATGTCCCTGAAACAAATATCATTTTTGATTTAAAATCTCGAACATATTTTTCATTTTTATGATTTTCTGGTGGAATAAATCCAAGACCTTTCTTTTTGAAATTACCGTTATGGTTTGGTTTCTTTTGATAACCTGAACTAGAACTGTAACCCTTTTTCTTGTTTAAACGTTATTGAACTCTTGAGGTGTACTTTTTAGGTTTATCATTAAGATTTACATCTTTTATTTCAGAAATGTTAATTTCTGTTAATTTGAAAACCTTTTTGATCAGTTCAGTTTTGACACCTCTTATTGGGAATTCCTCATCAAAATATAATTTGTCAGAATCATTCAATGTATATGCAACTTTGAATGTTTCGTCATTCAAATTAGATTTTGACAGAAGAAATTCTTTATTATAAATCCTTTTGCCCTGTTTGTCGATTTTACTTGGAGTGCTTGACTCAGACTTTGACTCTGACATAGACTCCGACTTTGACTCCTCGGATTCATCTTTATCCAACACCTGATCGACCACTTTCTTTATTAACTCAGACTCATGATCAGTGTCAGATGATGTAAACGTGACATCAATATTTTCTGGCAAGTTAACTGAAGACTCCGACTCCCACTGTAAATTTGTTGCTTTTTCGACTCTTTCTGAATTTGGATTTCTTGGAGAATATCCATTTTTAAGCGGGGGTGGACACTTGTTGTAACTAAAACCTTGTTTCTTATCAAAATCATTCTTTTTAGTATTCTTCTTTTTTTCTTTCTTCTTGTTAGAAGTCTTTTATTCAGATATCTTTTGTTCTTCAGTCACTTCATCATCTTCAAATGCCTTTATGCCCTCAACAGTTGAATAAATCATGTCAATGACATAATAAGTACATGAGTAACTTTTCAACAAACGATTAACTCTTTCAGTTTCAATTCTTTGGGTTTTAAGTTTCTGTTCTAGCACAGCACACTTCTCAATGTAGTTGTTCACAACTTTCTGCTTTATCATGAAAGCTCCTTGAAGTGTCTTCATTGTTGTTGCTTGTTCTTCACTTGATTGATTATATTGATTCATGGCTTTGTTCAGAACATCGTAAGATTCCTTCAACTGATTTATGTTGTTAATCAGTTCACTGTTTTTCTTCTTGATAATCTCACAATTCTCACAAATCACCGGAATCTTTTTAGCATTTACTTCTTCATCAACCTTGAACTTTGGTACCTCCTTTACCTTTTTCCTTATCACAGGAACAACTTCATCATCACTGTTGACCGGTGTTTTGACCTTTTTCTTTTTCTTTTTGTCTTTTTCATCTTCACTATCACTTTCTGCTATCAATTTCAAATCATCTGCCAATCTTCTTGCATGATACTCACGATCATCATCACTATCCTCTTCAACACGAGCAATATACGCTTTGTGATTTGAATCTTTGTATGGATCATAATCATCCTAATTGAAATTTGCCCAACTAAAACCTTCAGGCAATTTTTCATCATCTTGATTGATTAGGCATGCTTTGTTGTCAGCTGAGATATATTTGTCCCAACTGAATCCATTTGTTGTCTCTTTGTCATCATGATTCACCATACAAGCTCTCTTTGAAGATTCTTCAATTACTTTTCTACCAAAGTGCCACTTGTGGTTCTTGTTGTTGTTGAGCAACTTGATGATAAATGGCCTTCCGGTAGTAATCATTGTTGTTGTTGAACGGATTTTGAGATCCACTTGCTTCGCGGTTTTTGCACTCCCTCTTGAAGTGTCCTTTTTCCCTGCAACGAAAACAAGTGACTTTAGATTTATCAAAACCCAAAGTAGAAACATTAGCTTCACGTAAATCATCTCTTCCTGTGATCTGCTTAAATTTCTCAGCTCGTCTTAACACACTTGCCAAACACCACTGTTAGGATCGGAGGCCCTCATGATTGTGTTTGTTTGCATAATTTGAACAAATCAAATAGAAATGAACAGAGTTTAAGTGCAGCGGAAATGAACAACAAACTTTGTGAACACAATCAAAGAGAGAAAGTTTTGATAAACATTTGCTTATCCATTAAGTCGAAAGATTACAACTCAAAGCAAAAGATTACAATGCAAGCTTACAAACTAAACTCCCCCTCAGCCTGATACTTCATGGTTGGTTGTACAAGATGAAAGGATTGAATTGAGGAGAAGAACTCACTCAAAATGATCAAATGTAATAGTACAGAGTACTGCTCCATTTATAGACAAGCCAAACCACTGAGGCATCTTAGCTGACGTCACCATGAAAGCGACGTCTAACAGCCTAACAACCTGTAACAACTGTTCCTATACAAACATTACTAATGTTAACCACTGATTCTACATAAGCCAAGTAATACACTAAACTACTGCTATCTTCTTCCATCAGTGCTTTCATCAAAGTTGATCAGTCTTTGAGTGAGCAGTGCTTTGTCATCAGTAGATAGAGCCAGCAGTGTTTACTTCTTCAGGGCTTTGTCAGCAGTTGAAAGGGTAGCAGCAGTTGTATATGGACAGTGGATAGAGAGCCATCAGTTGCTATAATCAATTTCAAGGGGAAAGCCTAATGTAAACACCTGCTTATTGTGAATCCACTGTCGTGATCCGGTATTGGCTTTTATTATCTGTTCCTCTGGTAGGGTTCAATCCCAACAATCTCCCCCTGGAACAGATAATGCCAAAACCTTTCATTATTCTGGATTTTGATTTCTCATCAGAAGCTCCTTAACTTGTCTTTTAAATTTTTCTTCATAGTCCTTGGAACTTGAGTCATCCTCATCCCTGCATAGTGAAAGTTCAAGGAGATCCTGCAAATCTTCAACACCAAGACCTGGTGCTTCTTTCCTTGATATGTACTTCACTTCGCCATTGGATCTGACCAAGGTCAATACGTGGGTCTTTTGATCAGACATCCACTTTAGTACTTTTGAACCCAATGGGTTTCTTAGGAGAGATTTATTTTCTGATGAGTTTAGAGAAATTGGTCTTGAGAAAAGTTGTAAACTTTTAGACATTTGTTTGAAGGCCATTTCAATGACATTATTTGCTGCAGCTATATCTTCTGTTGTCTCTCTTTCAATCTGCTCTTGCCTCTTCTTTTGATCTAGCTCAATGGCTGTCATGTCTGAAGTGTTTGGTGATGCAGGTTTGGTTAATACCTTTTTGGCAAGGTCTTGAAGCTTTACTGATTTGTCTTCTTTTAGATCCATTTTCTTGATGGCTTCTGTGAAGTATTCAGCTTCCTTTTCTTTTTCTTCTTCACTGGTCAGCAGTTTTCCTTTTTCTTGGTTTTCCACAAGGATAGGGTTATCTGCAGATGTGATCAATGTTTTAAGAGCATCAATTTGATGTTCTAGCTTTTCGTAATCAGGCTTCTTAGAAGTGTCTGAGACTGTTATCCTTCTTTTCTTAAGCCTTTCATAAGCCTCGTGGTATACTGCTTTGTCCATTTTGCTATGGCTTCAGCAGTATCCACCTTAGCATCCACCAGCTCTTGCTTCTTTCTTTTATACTCAGATGTAAGGTCAGCAATGAGCTTTTTGTATTTGTTCCAATTTGGAGCTGTCTTTTTCTTTCTTGGATCGTTTTTAATTCTTTCAATCCTGTTTGCCTCATGCTTTAAAGCAACTATTGGTCATTCTTCAAATTGTTTTTCTTCAGCAGGGTAGAATTTTTCTTTCATGATATATGCAAGATATTCTTTTCTCATTTTATTTCGTTGATCTGTCTTTTCTTTGTTTAGATCTTGTGCATAGTCTTCCATCTGCTTGACCTTATTGAGCAAGAATTCCAATTTTTCAGAGATGGCTTCATCACTTTGACCTTCACATTCAACTTTTGCTCTTATTTTAGCCTGCCTTGCTTTGAGCTTGAGATATTCATCCATATCTTCTGGGACTATGAAGCCTATGAGAGAAGGGAATCTTCATGTTGAAGGATCATCCTCGGTGTAGAATTGTCTCATCTCATTTTTTACAGCTTCCAGTTCCAGTGGATATTTTGCAGCATTAGGATCATGTTTGTCTTCATCTGCCTGAGTTATTTTTCTTTTTCTGGAGTAAAGCCTTTTTGGAGAAGGGGGTTTTGGTTGTGATGTAGGAATGTTGAGAGCAGTGGTGGAAGATGTCTGACAAACAGTTGTTGAAACAACTGGTGTTTCAACCTCTGTTGACATTACAACTCCTGATGTGTCAGTAGATGTCTTCTACTTTTAAGCAGGTGGTAATTTGATGAGTTGTGATGGTAGGGCAGTGGTAGTGTGTGTTGTAGTGGTGTGTGTTGAAGAGATAGCAACTGTTTGACAAGTAGTTTTTGAAACCACTGACATATTAGCTGTTTGGGTAGAAGTTTGAGATTTTGTGGTTTGAGGTTTAGATGTCTATTTTTCTTTTTCCGGTTCAATGTAAACACCATCCTCAATTCCCTTTTTCTTCAACTGCTTGATTTTCTCCCCCTTTTTGGCATTATCTGGAAGGGGGTTATCCATGAAGAGGATAGTGGAGGGAACCTTTCCAGTGGTGCTTTGGATGCTGGCCTTTATAGCCTTGATGTCTGCTTGAGTATCTTTGAATCTTTATTCCACTATGTTTGTCAGCATTTGTACGTGTATTGCATGCTGCTGATCAGCCATTTGTTTTTGTTTTTCAAGTAAGGGTTGTAATAAGTTCCACAACTCATTTGCAGCAGGTGCAGGTTGTGCAGGTGCTTTAGCTGGAACAACAGTGGATTGTGCTTTTAGAGCTTTTAACAGCTGTTGCACCATATCCTTTATTTCAACAACTGATGTTTCAAGTTTTTCAACTCTGCCTGTCAATTCCTTATATTTTAAATCATCACCCACTTTAATGGGATCATCTGATTCCCCACCAGCAGTGGTTGTACCAATGTGTGACTTAGGAACTGAGTCCCAAAAGTCACTCATTGATGCCCCTTGTTCTTGGTTCTAGGGTCTTCTCTCTTCAACACTTGATAACCTTTTGAGTGTACCAGTGGTTAAAACAAACGCACTGGTGGTTACCGATGGTGCTATAGAAGAAATTGCCTTCAAAGGAGTCTTACTAATGAAACAACTGTCCAAATGCAGATCTGTTGATCCAACACTTGTAGTTGCTGCTCCACTTGAACTACCACCAAGAGTTACTTGTAACTCAAGGGGTGTAACCTCCTCAGTTGTTGCTGGGATAGCAGGGGTAGTAGCATCAGACCCAGTCACTTGTGGGAGTATACTCTCAGTGATAGGTGATAGAGAGGAACTGGTTTGTGTCTGCGCTATAGCAACTGCATGCAACAAGGGTATTATGGATTGTGGCATTATGATTGGTGAGGGTATGGGTGTTGAAAGAGACATGTCCTTGGGATCAGGACTGAGGAAGATAGATCCGATTGGGTCCAGAGCTTCATATTGTGGGGTCCCTGTGTTTACAACCTGGTCCTTTTGTGAGGATGCAGGAGGAGTTTGAGGCAATGGTGGAGATCTTTCTACCAACTGCTGTGAGGAAGTAGCAGCAGTGGTTTTTGGTGACATTTGTGTTGTCACTAGCATTAACTCTGGGATCTCATCTTCGAGAGTTGCCTTTTTAGAGGGTTTGGTGGGCTTTTTGGATGATTTCTTTTTGGCCTTTTTGGTGATGGCAGGTGTGGGTTTCAAAGCAGTGGTTGTGCTGCTATGATCACCTGGAGTAGTTGGCTCAGCAACTGATACCTAAGGAGCAGTGGTAACTGCTAAATTCTGCTCAGGCACCTCTGCTTTTGTTTTTATAGGTGTTAACATTCTTGTGAATGTTTCAGGTGTTAAACCTTTTATTTGAAAATAAACACCTTGTTTGAGCAAATTTTCATTTTCTTTTTCAAATTTTTGTTTAAAATAGTAGCTTAGAAATCTTGGAAAAAGTAAAAATGATTTGCTATCAACATTTTTTGCCAAGTCATTAAAGATCTCCTGGGAATAGTTATAATTTTCATTATTTAAAATAGCATAACCCAGACATTGGATCTTCAATGGTATTTCGTTAAAAGCAGTTGTTTTATTTGAAACACACATCAAAAGTGTGTGAAATAAAAACCTAGGTGCAGAAGGGAAATAACCTTTTTGTAAGGTATCTATTTTTGTTTGTTATGCATACCCTCTTTTCAGAAAATCAATTTTCAACTCGTTTTTGGGAAAAGTAGTTTTACCTTTCTGATCGTCGAGCTTAAAGACTTCTAAAAATTGATAGTGGAGTAATCTAAATCGCTTTACCCTGTATAGAGGAGTTAATGGCAACGACGGTCTCGCCTTGTTTTTCAAGGGTAGCATTTTTCCAAAACTCTCTCTGGGTTTGTTGATAAATTGGAGCATCAGCAATTAACAAAGTTTTGTACTTTGATGCTGAAAGGATATCAATGATTGAATCGAAGGTATGGTTGTTTGTGGGTTTTGTGAGTAGACCCAAGTAATTGTGAGGGGATTTGTACGGGATTTCAATGGGTTCAGCGGCCGTTTGATCGACCTCTTTGGAAGATGATGATAATTTTGACTTTGATTTTGATTTCGTCATTTTGATGAAATGAAAGTTGGAAAGACGAAGAATGATTTGAAATGGAGATTGGAAACTGCTTTGAGAAGAGAATTTTTAGAATTCAATTCGACAGTGTAACACCCTGTTTGGGGGTTTTGATCAGGGTTTTATTTAGGGAAAAAGTAAATGCAGATGTGGCAGTGGTTACAAAGATCTGATGGCTAAAAACTGACCACGTGCCAACCTCTGATGATAAGATGAATAATGGAGGACAGTTGTTTTGGAGAACCACTGATGAAACAAATATCAGTGGTGACAACGTTAATAATTATGTGAACAGTGGATGATTTTCACTATCAGTGGATAAGACACTGCTTTTGAACAACAGTGTTTATCAAGGAAATGAGAGAACAGGGGTTGACTTTCAGCAGTGAACAATATTTAGGAAACAGATGTTTGAACAAAACAGTGGTTAGGGGTAAGATAATGGTAATGATTTAAAGGCTCATTATGTCAGCAACTTTTACAGGAATTTTCATTCAAGGTTTTGCCACATGTCATTTACACATTTTGAAGCTTTTACAACTCCTTGACAGTGGTTTAGTACCCCAGATGATATACACTTTTTACTAAGGCTACTCATTCTTGTTATAATATTTCAATTAACACATGAGTACCCAAGTATTTTAAGATCTGTTAGCAATCAATCTTTTGCTCAGTGTAAAACCAAACTTGAGTTTGACATGACCTTGACACTTGTACCATATCCTTTTGAGCCATTTTGAGGATAATATTACCACAGAAATAAAGGTTATATATCCTGACAGGAGATTGAAACTTTTGCTATCACAAACCAGCAAAAAGTTCAAAATATATTATTCTTAAAGAAAATTAAAGAATAATATATCCTGCTTTATTTGAGAAAATCCTTTTTCAAAAAAAAATTAAGGATTTTCTGAAAACAGCTCCAAAAGGATCTGGTATATCTTTCCACTAAAGCTCCTAATTATATCAATCTCAAGTTTATGAAAATGGTCAGTGGTTTGACAACAGCGGTATGAAATTGTAAATACATTTTGACCACTGTTTTGGTATCATTTTCTTGTTAATTGATTGACAACAAAAATGAGAACACATGATCACATGAGTATTTGAAAACCCTGTTATAGACTTTGTTACCATGTGATAATTCTGAAAATTTGTCTAGTCCTCTTGTAAGTTCGTTCACTGGAGATACTATTGTCCCTTGAACTTTTCTGACCCAATGAATGCATACAGTTGCTTAATGACCATTTTTACCCCAAATTTGAACTCTTAAGTGTTTTGAGTTTATACTCTTTACTTTTGACTTCAAGAGTTTTGAGATAAACACACTTTTTGAGTTTTTGTGATTTTCCTTCTTCCCTTTTTACCCTTCCCATTCATAAGTAATAAAATACTTACTGAGAGGTCTTTATTGAAGAAATACTTAATCCAGAATCACTTTGCAGTAATGTTTTTGAGAGATCTGGTCATAGTTTGTTCATGCATATGTTAAATCTCACATTACATATGAATTGGACTATTTCAATACCTGATTTTCTTAATATGTTTATAACAAAGTTGAGTTGGTCCTTTTCAATAGGATTCTCAACCTGTTTTCAACACATAAGATCTGATAACTAAAGTTTTAATATCCCTCTTTATATGTTAACAAAAACACTAATGTTATTTATTCAAACATAGGTTTTATTGACATGAGGTATACACTTTAGCAACAAATATGATGGGAACAACACGAACTTCAAAACATCAATTGAAATCAATTTTCGTAAATAATTTTACCACAGTTATCAGATATATTTTCAGATCTGAAACCTGTAGATGATTTATTTATGATATCGATTGTTATGTGAAGCTTGTGTGTCCTATGACATCTTGGTTGTTTTACAGAGCCTTTGAGTAGGTACTTTGAGCGTGATCTCTCGTTACTCTGTTTTTCAACTAAATACAATCAACCTTAGAATCAATGAATTTCGAGCTGAATTGTTATGTCAAATTGACTGTTAGATCGAATTTGACTGTCCAGGCTCTGATACCAATTGTTAGGATCGGAGGCCCTCATGATTGTGTTTGTTTGTATAATTTGAACAAATCAAATAGAAATGAACAGAGTTTAAGTGCAGCGGAAATGAACAATAAACTTTGTAAACACAATCAAAGAGAGAAAGTTTGGATAAACAATTGCTTCTCCATTAAGTCGAAAGATTACAACTCAAAGCAAAAGATTACAATGCAAGCTTACAAACTAAACTCCCCCTCAGCCTGATACTTCATGGTTGTTTGTACAAGATGAAAGGATTGAATTGAGGAGAAGAACTCACTCAAAATGATCAAATGTAACAGTACAGAGTACTGCTCCATTTATAGACAAGCCAAACCACTAAGGCATCTCAACTGACGTCACCATGAAAGCGATGTCTAACAGCCTAACAACCTGTAACAACCGTTCCTATACAAACACTGCTAATGTTAACCACTGATTCTACATAAGACAAGTAATACACTAAACTACTGCTATCTTCTTCCATCAGTGCTTTCATCAAAGTTGATCAGTCTTTGAGTGAGCAGTGCTTTGTCATCAGTAGATAGAGCCAGCAGTGTTTATTTCTTCAGGGCTTTGTCAGCAGTTGAAAGGGTAGCAGCAGTTGTATATGGACAGTGGATAGAGAGCCATCCGTTGTTATAATCAATTTCAAGGGGAAAGCCTAATGTAAACAACGGCTAATTGTGAATCCACTGTCGTGATCCGGTTTTGGCTTTTATTATATATTCCTCTGGTAGGGTTCAATCCCAACAACCACTTTATGTCCATCAATTCCATTTCCTCAGCGTCAATTTGATCATAATCCTCTTTTATCAACATAGGATTTCCGATCCGACCTGCAACAAAACTACCATAAGATTCCAACACGGTTCCCAACAGAGACATGTGACTTTTAGCAATTTCTGCTGAATAATCCTCATCATTCTCCAGATTTAAAACAATGTTGCATTGTAGCTTCTTGCCAATCTTGGTTGTTGAAATGTTCGGATCAAATGATGGATATGATGAAAAACTTGTGTTACTGTTTGATCCTTTTGAAGAACTTCGAGATGAACTCTTTGCATTGAATGCAGTCTCAATCTTCGGTGACAAGTTGGTGATTTTATCACTGACCCCACCTTTGTAATAAAGTCTGGTGTCTTGTTCACCGTCAAGATCTCTTATTCTTAAAGCTTTTCTTTGTTCCATTTCCTGAGCCTCAATCTTTTCAATGAACTTGCTCAGTGTCAGATTGCTAAACCCTTTCTTGTTCCTCAACATCATGAGATATGTACCCCAAGTCTCATATGGCAATGCATCAGCCAATTTTTCGATCAACTCTTCATTATCTTTCTCGATGCTCAACCTCCTCATGTTAGCTAGCAAATTGCAGTATCTCTCAAAGATTTGCTTTGTACTTTCATTTTTCAAACCACGAAACAGATCAAATTCTTTCTTTAAAAGTGACTTTTTGTTCTTGACCATCTCTTGACTTCCTTGAAACTTCGATTTTAGTGCTTTCCAGATTGAATAAGAAGTTCCATTGTGTTGTAATAACACCAAGATATCTTCTTTCACAGCTTGTTGTAGTAAACTAAGCATCATTTTCTCATCTTTGTATTTCTTTCTATTATCGGCACCCAGATCTTTAATAGCAATAATCTCTTCGTCATCATTCATCGGTCTAACGTATTTCGTCTCGACACATTCCCAAGCATCCAGATAGTTTGCTTGAACCTAATTCTCAAATCGTCCTTCCCAACCCTTATACTCCTCTATGTTCATGAGCTTAGGCGGTTTTTGCATAGTCCCCGTTTCATTTTCCAACATCATGTTTTGCGCAAGAGTAATCGGGGTAACCGGGGTAGCGAATGCGTTAAAAAATTCCTCTTCCATGTTTCGGTATTTCAAATTTCACAAAACTTATTGTTCAAGCGAAATTACAGTTCAAGCAAAAACACCCTGAAGCGGAATCACTGAGTTCAAATGAAATTACTCAAGCGAAATAGCACCTTGAAGCGGAATAGCAAGTTTCAAGCGAAATCAGCAGAATTTCTCAAGTGAAATAACGGTTCAAGCGAAATCAACACAATTTCTCAAGCGAAATCAGATTCAAATTGTGATTTCAAGCGAAATCAACAGATCAGTTCAAGTGAAATTATGCTGATGTCATATTCTCAAGCTGTTTTTCGAGCGGAATTAAAGATTTTATCAGATTTAGATCGATTTTAGGCCTGAAACTTTCAAGGCTTTGTTAAAACACTAATGCGCACATGATGTGTGAAAATCAAGACATTTTGACCGTGAAAAGTTGTAAATTTTGAAAAAGAAGGTGTAGAAATCAGAAATTGCAGCTGAATTGATAAGAACTCTTCTTCCTGAGCTCTGATACCACTTGTAGGATCGTTTTCAGACCCGAACGAGTCGATCAGAAGAGTTTTACTCAATACGAAAGGCGGAAACAGACGTATTGAGGTCAATTCAGCTAGAATATCACTTTAAACTGTCGTATTATTGATTTGATAACGTTTTACATCGAGACGACACTTTGGCAGCACTTTGTTGCTCTGACCGGAACTGTTACAAATGAAATCAAGACACAAGTATATATAGGGTTCTGATTTCGCTCGAACAGATTTCAAGCGAAATCATGTTTCAAGAGATAACACTTCAAGCGGAATAAGAACATATGATTTCTCTTGAAGTGAACATGATCATTTCAAGCAGAATCACATATGTTAATTCGCTTGAAGATGCCATTCACCCTATTTCTGACATTTTCCTCGTAAAACGTGCCCTGATCTGTCTATATACAAATAAGACTCGATACAAGACGAAGTCGACAGACGCATGCACCAACAGAGCCACCAATAAGGCCGGTGGTAAAGTTTATTTGGGGACTAAGCCGAGATGCGAGGAATGCAAGTTTCACCATGAAGGTCGATGTCTAAGGCCTAAGTGCGATAGGTGTGGAAAAGAAGGACACAGCAAGGATGCCCGTTGGGCAAAGTATCCCAAACAAGGAGGAAATGATAACTGCAACCAAGATGGAAACGGAAATGGTAGAGTTCCAGGTTGTTTCAAATGTGGTGACATGGGGCACTTTAGGAAAGATTGCCCTAGGAAGAACTAAGCGAGGAAGGATCTTCACGATCGAAGCTCGTGAAGCACGCCAAGATCCAGATGCGATTACGGGTACGTTCCCTATTAACCAACACTATGCACCCATTTTGATTGATACTGGCGCTGACTATAACCTTGTATCCTTAGGAATTAAGAACTTACTTGGCCTAGTTTCAAGTAGGATAGACGCCTCGTATTCTTTAGAATTGGCCAATGGAAGGTTAGTTAAAGCAAATGAGATGATTAAGGATTATATTTTGGAACTTAGAGAGCGGGAACCTTCTATTACCATTGACTTGGGAAGTCATGATAGTGTAGTCAGCTTGGATTGGATATCCAAGAATAGAGCTGAAGTGGTTCGTCATAAGGAAAATCATTCGCATCCCTCTTGCGAATGATGAGACACTTATAGTATACAACCTTCTTGCAATAGATGCGAGGGCACTAGGCCCCATAAGGTGGTGAATTTCGACATCCCAAATTGGTCATGAGGGTACATAAGTGCCTTCGAGAAGGCTGCATAGCCTTCCTTGCTCATGTTGTCAATAAAGAAACCAAGAAGCCAAATCTAGAAGACATCCCCGTTGTGAAGGAATTTCCAGAAGCCTTTCCTGAAGACTTGCCTGGGTTACCTCCACATCGACAAGAGGAGTTTAGGATAAACCTAGTGCCAGGAGCGGCACAGTGACGGATGGCGCCTTACCGACTAGCTCCGTCCGAGATTCAGGAGCCTCCGATGCTACTGCAAGAGCTGCCAAGCAGAGGAAATCTACCAGGCCGAGCTTCTCACCTGGGGAAGCCCCAGTGTTATTCATTAGGAAGAAGGACGACAGTTTTTATACGTGTATACAGCCTAATCTGAGAGGAACTCGGAAGAATTAATGTGGAAAAAGTATTACGCATAGGTTATAGGGAGATAGACAACTAACCATCAAGAATCGGTACCCCTTACCGAGAATTGATGACTTGTCGACCAACTACAAGGTCCCAGCTACTATTCCAAGCTGGACTTAAGGACAGGATATGACTAGTTGAGGACACGAGAATAAAGTACCCCTAAAATGACCTTTAGGACTCGCTTTGAGCATTACTAGTTCATTAGCATGTCGTTTGGCTAAACAAATGCACTGGCAGTATTCATGGACCTCATGAATTGGGTGTGTAAGCCGTACCTGGATAAGATCGTGATTATATTTATTGACTACATTCTTATATGCTCAAAGACCAAGGAGGGTCATGAGCAACGTCTGCAATTTATCTTGGGACTCTAAGAGAAAGAACAGTTGTGTGCTAGGATGTCGAAGTGCGAACCTTGGATTCGCAAGGCAAGATTTTTAGGTCACGTGGTGAATAAGAACGGGATACATGTCGACCCTGCAATCAAGGACTAAGGAGTCCCAAAGACACAACTAAGAATTTTTGGGGATTATAGGCTGTACCAGACGACTCCTAGAAAACTTTTCAAGGATTGCTCAACCGCTCACAACCCTAACCCAGAAGATACCTATCTTGTCTTCACCTGACAGTACCAATAGAATTGTGGTTCTTGTGATGCTTCTCGACAAGGTCTCGATTGCGTGTTGATTCGACAAGACCAAGTCATCACGTACGCATCACGTTGATTAAAGGATCATGAGAAGAGACCTTGAACTAGGTGCAGTAATTGGGCGTTGAAGACTTGACATCATTAATTGTATGGGAAACGCTGCACGATCTTTACTGATCACAAGGGTTTGCAGCACACCGTTGATCAGAACGACTTAAACATGAGATAACGAGATGGAATAAGCTACTGAATGATTACGACTGTGAGATTAAGTATCACCTGGACAAGGCGAGCGTTGTAGCAGACGCCTTGAGCCGTAAGAATCACGCAAAGCCTCTAAGGGTGCGAGCCTTAGAGATGACCATACAGATGAATCCCGCTACTCGGATTCATGGAGCTGAGCAAGAGGTGCTCAAACCAGAGAACCTTCCAGCTGAACCGTTACGTAGAGTGGAAGTGCAATTATTGCCTAAGGTAAACGGAACATTATACTTCATGGAACGACTTTGGTTCCGTTTCGCGACAATCTACGTACGCTTATTTTGGGACAAGGCTCATAGGTCAAGGTACAAGATCCATCCTGGATCCGAAAAGATGTACCAAGACCTGAAGGATTAGTATGGGTGGCCCAAGATGGAAGCTGATATAGCTACATATGTGGGTAACTGTCTTACTCGTGCCGAAGTTAAGACAGAATACCAGAAACCATCAGGGCTGCTGCAACACCTTGAGATTCCCATGTGGAAGCGGGAACGGATCTCAATGGATTTTTGATGACAAACTACCAAGAACCCAAAGAGGTCACGATATGATTTGGGTGATTATTAATCAACTCACCAAGTCTGCACTTTTCCGACCGAACAGTGAGGAAGACAGCACAAGAGAATTAGCAGAGATTTATCATAGAGGGATTGTGGCACGTTATGGAGTGCCTATTTCTATTTTATCCGACCAAGATGGTCGTTTTATGCCAAGGATGTGGCAGACGTTTCAGAAGGTGTATGGGTCACGGTTGAACCTTAGTACTGCATTTCACCCTCAGACGAGCGGCCAGAATAAACAAACGATACAGATTTTGGTGGATATGCTACGTGCTTGTGTGAGGAACTTTGATGAAAAGTTAGAATACTCACTGCCCTTAGTGGAGTTTTCCCACAATAATACTTATCACACCGCCGTTTAGGCCGCCTCGTGTAAAGCTCTATATGAATGTAAGTATCGGGCCCTTTGTGTGGAGCGGAGACCGGAGATAAACGATTTACTGACCCCGAGATGGTTCAAGAAACTACAGAAAGGATCGTTCAGGTACGTGATCGTATCAAGTTAACACATGACATACGGAACAACTACGCCAACAAACGGCGGAAACCGTTGGAATTTGAGTTTGGAGAGATGGTTTTATTGAAAAGTCTCGCCTTGGAAAGGCGTGGTACGGTTCGGAAAAGCATGGGAAGTTGAACCCACGGTATATTAGACCTTTCGAGAACCTGGAAAGGATCAGAACCATGGCTTACAAGCCGAAACTTCCAGAAACTTAATAGTATTCACGACACGTCTCACGTGTCTAGTCTTGAGATGAGTCTGACTCAAGAAACAGTAGTTATTCCCACAAACAAGATTCACGTCAATGACAAACTCCAATTTATTAAAGAATCTGTTAAGGTTGCGGACTGGAAGTCCACAAACCACGGAGAAGTCGTAATTGAATTGTTAAAGTTCATTGGAATTCACATCATGGCCCATAATTTACTTGGGAACATGAAAGCCAAATCAAGTCTAAGTATTCATACCCATTTCACAACTCCCTTGCAATCTATAACATAGCTTGAATTTGGGGACGAAGTTCTTTTAACAAGGGGAGAATGTGACAACTGACACTTTTCCATGAATTCCGTACAATAATAAACAGTAATCTGTGCTTTAATGACTGTGCATGATTGAATTAACAAGACGAATGATTTTCTGATTACTGTCATATACATACAAAGGCATTTCATGTTGCAAGATTGTTCATCAATATTACATGCAACACAATATGGAACAATTAGTGCACGAAACAAAGTTAGCACAGTTATCGGAAAAACTAGAAATGCTGACGGGAGTTCAGTACTTAGACAGACGTGATGTTAAGACACAGAATGAGCTCGATACCAAGTGTTACACTAGAATGGTGTGTAGGAAAGTTGGGATTACAAAAATTCCTTCCTAGGGATAATTTAGGTGCTGGAAAGCGCCAGAAACACACTAAAACTGCAGAATTCTGCAGAAAATAAACAAATTCAGCAATTTTCAGCATTTTAACAACTAAATATAACGCATAAAAGTGGTTTAATGGTCCAGAATACTTTCCTAAGTTCCGGGAATCAAAACAGTTATAAAAGACTACATAAAGGACACAAAACTGCGTAATTTAGCACCTTAATGAACCGGTAACCAACCGAACAACCGGACACTACCCGAAATACCAGATTTTTACTAGAAGCATTGTTTTTATGTTACGAAGCTAGTAATGGTCCCCGGACATCATAATACACCTTTTAATTACTTAATACCCTTATAACCCTAACTTAACACTTAAATTCTAACCATAATACTTAACTATCCATTACCACATAACTAGACCCCCCCCCCTCAAAACCGGTTACCAACATGTGGGTCCACCCTTGATTTCTTTACAATTTTTTATGTGATTTGTTGTTGGATCATGATACATTAAGACCAAAAGATATAGTGATGTTGGAAAAGCTAATTTAAAACCCACAAGTTCTTCATAACATCTCATTTTCACAAAAGACCAACACATAAACTCTCTCTTCTTCCTTCCCTACTCACAGCCACACTAGGTCCATCCACCATCTCCATTTTGTTCAACTTTCAAGCCATTTCAAGCTTGTTTCATGAAGTAAGAATATCATCTAAGGGAGCTACAAGTGTTAGAAGTGGAAGGACCATCTTGTGGTGCTTTTATCCACCACATTTCTTCACCAACTTGCTTCTTGTTCTTCCCTAGCCTTGTGCTAGTAGTAAGACTCTTGAAACTTGTTTTTACTTCTTGTTATGATGGTTAAAAGATTATGTTAATGGTTAATCACAAAGATCATGAAAGAATAAGAAGATAACTCTTAACATAAAGCTCTAAATCATAAGAAGCATTGTTGTTTAAGTGTATGTATGAAACTTGTTTATGGATTTCTTATGTTTATGATGTTGACCATCATAATAACCTTACTAGATGATGATTAAACACATGATCTAGCAAGTATAAGGATGGATCTTGAAGAAATCATAATGATCATCCTTTATGTAAACATGAACTTGAAAGATGAAGTTGTTTTTATGTATGATGAAGTATGAAACATGTTATAAGACTTGTAGAATGGTGATTTCAAAGATAGATTTCTCAAGAAACCAAGTTTAATTTCAAGATTTACATAACCATGATTTCTAAAGAAACTAATCATGTGTTTTAGTGTTAAATCAAGTATAGAAACATGTTATTAACAAGAAAAATTCAAGAAGAAATGTTTTTGAAAAATCATGTTATAAGTTGTGAAAGACTAACTTTCTCAAGAATGATGTTTATGAACAAATAACCACACTTTTAAGGGTAACTAAGTCTACTAATTAATATGGTAAGTTACTACAAGTTTTTTTTTTTACAAAATTTCAAGTTCATGTCAAAGTGTAAATTGCATATTTAAAGCATATGGTAAGTCTTGTTTATGTTGTTGATGCTTGATGATGATTTTAAAAGAAAATGATATGCTTTGAAAGCATGGAAACCTCCATTTTTAAGGGGAAACTATGGCAAAATGTTTGTAGAATTTAAACACTTAGAAAAATATTTTTAAACAAGTGTTTGTAAGTAAATTTTAACCATGGTTTTTCATATAAAATTTGCCATATTTTTTGTTACAAAAAATTACAAATATTGGAGGTTGTTTTTGATAGATAAAAGTGACTAAGTATATATTTATGGATATATATTTAGATGGCACAATTTGAGTGATTACTTGTATATTATGTGTACTAGTTATATTATTTTAGGACTTGAAATAATATAACTTACCAAAATACCAAGAAATTATAACATAAAATATTACCAAAAATTCCAAGATATAAATATATTATTTATACCCAAAATCTTGGAGAAACCGAACAAGGTATATAACTCACATAAATATTCCGGAATTAAATCCATAAAACAAAAATATGATTTTTATAATTGTTACAAACATATATCATATTTTTTACAAGGAGAAAATATATTATTTTGAGTAAAGAAAAATATATATGTTTTCTTGAATTATTAGAAAATATATTATTTTGGAAGAAAATACATATTTCCTCAAACAAGTATAGAGTATATTATTTTGAGTGAAAGGTGGATTTATATATATATTTTCTAGGTTAATCTTGAAAATGTATCATTTTTTTTAGGTTTATATGAGAATATAATTATCTTTGCCAAGGAAGAATTATAACTAATTTTCTATAAAAGTTTTCTTAAAATATATATATTTTATGAATACAAATTGGTGATTTTTATTGGTTAAAAATAATATTCTGGAAAATGTAAATACAAAAATTAAGTATAAGAATACTTAATAAATACAAGAAAATATGTATTCTCGTGCGTACGAACACACACCGGAATACACCGCAAATACTTGGCAAAATACTCAAGGATAGTTACACCCATACTTGGGAAATGTTGACGAATAGAATTGCAAAATGAACAAAGGAAAAACTTATATTATTTTGACAATATTCCAAATAAATGGATGAAAACAATTCAAGTTAAAATATTATTATTTTAACTAATAATTATATACTTTGAAATTATACAATCTACATCAAAGATGTGACTCAAAGTATACCAAGATTTCCAAAACAAGTCTTAATGATCGACTAAGACAAAGAGTCGTTACACGACCTAAACGTCTAATAAAACATGGCACGTGTGTAGGTAGTTGTACGACTCATAGAAGGACCTTGAGCATACGAGATAGCAGGACGCAAACTTGTGAGTTCATGTCCCCCTTTTCTCTTAACTGTTTTTGGATTTATAACTCTCGGGGGTGGAATACATGTTACATATGTTATAATGGTATGATTTGGCTATGAAATGAACTATTAGATCATATGAGCATAGACGGAAATTGAAATGTCATTAACTCTCATAAGAATCATGGACAAAGGTTAGATCTAACGGGTACGGCCGAGCTCCACTCATGGTCCCTATGTAACCACTTAGAGTGCTTTAGTGTCCCAGTCGAGGTGATTCGACAACGGTCAAGGGGATTTGACACAGTCAAGGTGATTTGATGCGGTCAAGGGAATTTGACACAGTCAAGGTGAATTTGACACAGTCAAGGGGAATTCGACACAGTCGAGGAGATTCGACGAAGACAAAAGTCTACTCATAATGAGTACTCCCTATGTCTTCACATACATTAATGTCCTTGCAAAACATTAATTAATCTGTTCATAGACGCTTTTCATACCTATTTTCAAAGGAGTCTCTCAAATGTTTACAAGCTTATTTGTACTCATAAAAAGCGCATGAACTCGCTCAACTTTTGTTGATGTTTTCAAAATTACATGTATTTCAGGAAACAAGTTGGATCTTGGGCGCTGGTGTTGTTTTGGGATATGAATAACAAGTTTAGATGTCATCCACTTTTGTTGGTTTGTAACTGAATTCAGAGGTTGTGTTCTTTGAAACTTAAACGACTGGTGTTTGTAATATTTTAAACTTTATGAATGGATGAACATTGTTTTGATAATATAGTTGTTTATTATAATTGAATGCAATGATATTGGTGATAGTGTTCATCGATGATATTCTGGTATACTCGAAGAACGAGACCGTTCACACTCGTCATTTACAAGAAGTTTTAGAAACGCTTAGATGAGAAAAGCTTAACGCTAAATTCTCGAAGTGTGCTTTTTGGCTCCGAGAAGTGCAATTCCTTGGGCACATCATTAGTGCTGATGGAATATTAGTTGATCCATCCAGAATAGAAGCTGTCTCAAATTGGAATCTTCTGAAAAATCCTTCTAATATTAGAAGCTTTCTAGGTCTTACGGGTTATTATAGGTGATTCATTCGAGATTTCTGCAAGATTGCTTCGCCATTAACCAAATTAACCCGCAAGGATGAGAGATTTAACTGGGGTGTTGATCAAGAAAGAGCATTTCAAACACTAAAGGAAAAGTTAAACCCAAGCCCCGGTATTAACTTTACCGGATGGCGCAGATGATATGGTAGTATATTCTGACGCGTCACATTTGGGTCTTGGGTGTGTTTTGAGGCAACGAGGCAGGGTGATTGCCTATGCCTTGAGATAATTAAAAGTTTACGAAAAGAAATACCCTACGCACGACCTTGAATTGGAGGAAGTGGTATTTTCCTTAAAAATCTGGAGGCACTAATTTAATGGAGTGAAGTGCACAATATTTACCGACCACAAGAGCCTGAAATACTTCTTTGATAAAAAAGGAATTAAATATGAGACAGAGGCGTTGACTAGAGACGGTGAAAGATTACAATTGTGAAATACCCTATCATCTGGGAAAAGCCAATGTAGTGGCAGGCACGTTAAGTCGAAAGGAAGACTACTCTCCCATTCGAGTGCGGTCAATGCAATTAATAGTAACCTCGGGTTTACTTGAACGAATCCGAGAGGCACAAGTAGAAGCGGTAAAAGAATAGAACTAGAAGAAGGAACGAATAGTTACCAGCTAAAAGACTTAATGGATGGTGATAACGGGTTGAAAACCCGCTTCGATAGAACGTGGATTCCAAACACATATGGGGTTAAAAAGCTTCTACTTAACGAAGCTCATAAATCACGCTATTCTATTCATCCGGGGCGACCAAAATGTATCGTGACTTGAAACAAAATTATTGGTGGCCTGGAATGAAACGAGATATAACTAAGTATGTTGAAAAATGCTTAACTTGTTTGCAAGTAAAAGCGGAACACCAAAAGCCTTACAGCAAACTTTAACCGTTAGACATACCGGTGTGGAAATGGGAACATGTCACCATGGACCTATTAACCAAATTACCGAGAACAACTCGTGGATTCGACGCCATTTGGGTAGTCGTAGATAGACTGACGAAGAGCGCTCACTGTATTCCGATTCGTGAAACCTATACATCTGAAAAGATGTCAGAGGTGTATACGAATGAAATCGTAGCATGCCACGGTGTGACAACTGTCAAATTTGCATGCGTCCGTACGTTTAATTAATATTAATTTATGCTTAATGACTGTGCTTGATTTCAACGGATGAATAAACTGCTTTCTGATTTTTGTTACATACATACATATGCATCACATTTCATACTGTCACTCCATTTATTACACACAAACTTTAGTGACAAACTTGATGCACAAAGCACAGTTAGCACAGTGAGCGGATAATTCAGAATTATACTGACAGTGCCAGTACATAGACAGACAATGTTTTGAGGCCCAGTATGAGCCAGAGACAAGGTACTACACTAGAAGGGAGTGTAGGGAAGTAAGGACCATAAAACTGCGTCACTAGGTGATAGTTTAAGTGCCGGAAAGTGCCTAAAACTCACTCAAAGTGCAGAATTCTTCATTTATTAACAAAATTCAGCATCTTTACATACTAGTAACATGCAAAAACATGGCAAAATGGTCCTGTACGCTTTCCTAAGTGTCGGGAATTAAAAGTGTCATAAAAGGTTACATAGAGGACACTATACGGACTAACTTAGCACTTTAACAGAACGGTATCTAACCAAACAACCGGACATTACCCGGAATACAAAAATATTGTTAAAAGCATTGTTTCACTTTTCTGAGCTAGTATTGGTTGCCGAACACTATAACACACTACATAATATACGGTACGCACTAAACATTAGATTTTACATCTAACACCCTACTAATTACCATTCACCCAAATAAATTACATTTTAAACCCCCCCCCCCCCTCTTGTAACCGTCCCCAAAGCATGGCCCCATCAAAGATTTGCCAATCTTCTCTAAATCCCCATATATCCTCCTAAGAATTGATGAGATTTGATTTAGATAATGCTTGTACTATGGGAAACACTATAACCAATGGTTAATAACACTTAGAGAAGTATATAAACCATCATCTTCTTCATTAAGTCACCAACCAACTCACTCTCTCTTCCTCCATTAAAGCTCGGCCGAAACCCCCTATATCACCTCACCATTTTTCGATTTTTGTTCAAGTATTCCAAGCTCACAACAAGGTGTACCAAGGTGAATCACGAAGTGTGGAGCTCACGGATCATCAAGGACCTCTCTCGTGTGCTTTTATCCACTCATTTTCTCTAGTGTTTCTTCCCTAGCTTAAAAGCTAGTAGTAAGTTTCTTTGATCCTCATTTACTTCATGTTTATGGTGATTAATAGTTATTTTATGATGAAATCTCAAGAACACTAAAAGGATCATAAACATAAGTCTTGAACATAAAGCTAACATTATGATGAAATAGGATGAAATCTTGATGAAATAAAGTTGTTTTGATGTTGTTGTTGTTTATTTGATGATTACTAGTAATATGATGTTGAACATCATGGTTGAACTTGTTAAAGTAAGATTAAAAACTTAAGTTAACAAGTTCGGAAGTGATTAGTGATCTACATAAAAGAATCACCTCCATGTTTCAACATAAACTTTGTAACAAGATGATTTCTTGAAAAATAAGTAAACAAAGCGAGTTGATGATCGTATGGATCCAAGGTTTACAAATGGTTTTTCCTAAATAAACCAAGTTAAAAGACGACTTTTGAAAGATCATGATTCTTACACTATTTTTGGAAAGAAATAAGTATATGGATACTAGTGAAACATGAAAATGTGATAAACAAATAATTTTGTAAAATATGTTCACAAGTTGTGAACATCTAAAAATCCCGAGAATGAGATTTTAACAAAAGTAAACACACTTTGGAGGGTAACTAAACCCACTAAACACCCCACTAAGTTACTACGCGTTTTTATGAAAACCAAGTTCATGTTATTATGTAAAGTGCATTATTGTTGCACTTGATAGGTGTAATATTGTTTAGTAACTTGTTGATGATTGTTTGGAGGAATTTTTGAAAAGAAAATGATATGCTAAATAGCATGGACACCTCCATTTACAAGGGAGACTATGGTAAAATTTTCTAAAAATTCCAACACTTAGAAAATATTTTCTAAACAAGTGTTAGAAGTATGTTTTATAACTTGAGTTTCAAATATAAACTTCGCCATAAATTTTGTTACGAAATACAAAGTATCGGAGGTTGGTTTTCGTAAATAAAAATGGGTAAATATATATTTAGAATATATGTTTTATACTAAGACACTTGTGTGATTATTTGTATATTTTGTGAACTATTTATATTATTTTAGGGTAAAATAATATAACTTACAGAATACCATGGAAATTACAACTCCAAAATAATACCAAAAATTGCAAGGAATAAAATATTTAAGTTACACACATAATATTGTGAAACCGAACAAGAAAACGTAACTTATGAAGTATCCCGGTAGTTACTGATACAATATATTTTTGGTAGATATTATTTTGGAAACGAAAGGAAAGAAACTGTGATTTTTATACATATTACCAAGTATATCATATTTTTGGGACGAGAGAAAATGTATTATTATTTGGGAAAGTAAAAGTATTTTTACTTGGGTTTATTAAGAAATATAGTATTTTTGGGAAAAATATATATTTTCTTGAACTGGGTTGTTTTGAATAAAAATAAGGTTTATTTATATTTTCCTAAGTGAGACTTAAAGATATATTCTTTTGGATTAACACACCGGAATACGGCGCCACTACATAGCTAGATATGCAAATACAAGAATACGGATAACCATGTATGAAATACCCCATCCTTGGGAAGGAGATACGAATACGAATACTTGAGAAGTATTAATACAGAAATACTGCATAAGCAATTATTCCAAAACTAAATAAAATTATTATAACTTGGAATAATATCAGAAACGTGACTCAAAAACATAAATACTAAGACAAGGCACGACCCGTTCGTCTAATAGACGTTAGACCATTGTAGGTAGTCGTGTTTACTGAGGAGATTTGGGTTACAAGTACCGAAGACGCAATAATGTGAGTTCATGTCCCCCTTTTCTCTTAATTGTTTTCAGTTTTATACTTCGGGGGGTGAAATACATGTTACAATTATTACAGACACTTTTATACATGGTATGGTTAGCTTAAGGAGGGTTTACTACTTAGATCATGTGAGTGGTGGGTATGACACTTAAGGCCATTAATCCTCTTTGTAGGACCGAGGGACATGAGTGATAGATCTATTCGGGTGTAGCGAGCCCCACTCCTGAGTCCGCTGAGTGGACCATGAGGTGACTATGTCTTATCGTCGAAATCTGCTAGGTTTGAGTACTTCCTGCATCACTTCACACATATCATTGGCTTTGCAACCCAGTGGTGATCTCTTTTTTCTTATTGCTACATACCAGGGACTTTCATACATACAGACATACTTTAAAGGTTTATACACACAGACATACACATGAACTCGCTCAACTTTTGTTGATTTTTCAAAACTACATGTATTTCAGGGAACTAGTGGATCTGGCGGGGTATGCATGTGTCAAGCAGCGTTTGAATAAAAGATGTTATCCAGGGTTGTTGAGTTTAGAGGATGTATCCCTTTCCTGGACGGGATACAAAATTCTAAACTCAGGTTTTATTTAAGTACTTTTGTTGAGTCATTGTGAACTCGTTTAAATACATCACGGTTTGTAACTTTATTTGGTATTGATGTTTTCAAACAATGGTATTGTGGTAGTTTCTAAACATTATTAATGGATAAACATCTCATGTTTTTATCATATAGCATTGTTATGATTGTTGATATGGTATTAAGAAGTCACACCAAATAAACCACGCTTCCGCAAAAGTCAGGGTGTGACAGCTTGGTATCAGAGCCTCGATCATAGCGAACTAGGATTCCTTCTCGAGTCTAGACTATGATTATCAGGGCTCTCACGAAAATATTTTCAAACATTTTTACATTGCATACACAAAACGTCCAGATCCAGGGAACAAACATTTTTACAAACAAAAGGCACAAATACACATTTCAAAACTTATAATTATAATTCAGTCTTAGAGACTGAGGGAGGATCAGTCTTAGAGACTGCGGGAGGATCAGTCTTAGAGACTGAGGGAGGATCAGTCTAAGAGACTGGGGAGATTGAGTCTTAGAGACTTGGGAAAATTTAGTCTTAGAGACTGGGGAAATTTGGTCTTAGAGACCAGGGAGTTGGCCTTAGAGACCAGGGAATTTGGTCTTAGAGACCAGGGAGTTGGTCTTAGAGACCAGGGAATTAGTCTGAGAGACTGGGTAGTTCAGTTTAGGAAACCAGGAAGTTTAGCCTGAGAGACTAGGGAGTTCAGTCTGAGAGACTGGGAGGCTTAGTCTGAGAGACTAGGAAGGATAGAGAGTTTCATAAAGAATAATGTGAATACATGATTACATGATGAATTGTCTTTGTTTGCACACACTAATTGTTAGTGAATACTATGGATATACATGCTATGACTATTATGTACCGGCACATGTTACTTTATTTAGAAAGTGAGTTATCAGACACTGATAAACCTATGGCCACCACCTCGGATAATGAGGTTGCACCTGCACAGGAGATGTTTACGTCAAGCACTGAGAGTGACCCTGACATGCTGACCAAGGGCGAGGACGACTTTCAACCGTTCGCGCTACCAGACTTTGGTGATGAATTACCCTTGCTGATGGCTTCCTTGACGAGAATCTTCCTGTCATTCTTGTTTCGGTCCACGACCACCTTACCATTTGGACACTTCGGTGGAGAGCACCTCCTAGCTCCGATCCTCGACGTCGTACCTCTCGTGGTTATTTCCCCCGAGGATCTGCCTCTATGATAAATTGTTTGATGATGACATTAATTTGCTTGTTGATGATCCTCCCGTTGACACCCAGGATGATGGAAAATTAGATGGGAATGTTGTTAGTAATTTTACGTTTGGAGATCCCTATTATCAAGCTACCCTCTGATTTTAGTATACATTCGATTTCAGACCCCTTTGAGCCTGTGACATCTGCAGCCTTACAGACAGCCGAATTACAGCTTTTTACTACTGACGCAGACAACGATGACATGACCGCTGCACTATCACCTGCTCAAGGCACCACACCGTTAGACGACCCAGAGCCTGCTCCTGAGCTAGCTTCTGCACCTTTTGGGTCAGCTTGATGTCGCACCTGCTGAACCTGCACCTTTACTTGATCATGACCCTATTTCTTTTGGTTTACCAGGCATTGCACCCCTTATATCTGACCCAGTACCTGCACCTGACGATCTCCTTATTGGTTGAGACGTTTGTTTTTGCACCCGCAACCGATGATGTTGCTCCTTTTCCCTATGGAGACCGACGTCCATTTCACTAGCATGCCTATCGCTTTCCTTCAAGACATACCCGCACCCCGGGAAGGTACCCCAGGTCAGCACCCGCGTAACGATCCCTTTTGCTACAGCAACATTTTCTACGACCTCGCAGGCCGCACCGTTTGCTACATTCACCTCTACATCGCTGGACGAGCCGTTTGGATGGTTCCTATAATACACTATGCTAAATATAGACCCTTACCATCCCTCACATTATGGAGGCTACACACGGAATGAGTGCTCCTGTAACATCAGCTACAGTTGAGGATACAAGTCGCAGAGTTTTGGAGTTTGGGATGACACCACGTTCGCCACACTGTCTATTGTCAGTATACTTTGATCCTCCACATTCATCAAGATTCCTTTTGACGCTCTCACCTGCTGCTGTTACACCTTTCCCAAGTTTTTGGTTGCTCACTTCTTCACTGTCGAGCGGCAAATCAGCTAATTACTTCGACGTATATACAAGCTCGAGGAGGGACTCATACATGTTAACAGTTTACTTTTCTTTCCTCCTCCACCTCAGTCACCAGTACAGTTGGTTTCTGGATTATGCGGATTGCATTACATTTGGATAAAGACACTAATGATAAGCCGGGATTGTGGAGACTTTTGAAGACCACATCTGACTACGTAATTTTGATACACTAATATACTTATTGGACAAGGGTAGGGTGACCATGTGTCCCTTTGATGTGATACGTTTTGAATGGCAATACAATTGTGGTCGGGGAATAATGAGAAGCCAATCATCATTAAAAATGCGACAATACTTTGTGACCAATGACCAACGAGAGCTCAGTCACTATGTCTTCGTTAAGCACATTATTGATCTATATGTGCGTGCTATAATCATAATGCTACGTGCTTGCTTGCTATGCTCTCACTAAACATAATTCCCAAATTACTTGGTTATGCTATGCTATTGCCTGATTGGTTGATATAAAAATCAAATACGTGTATGTACATATGACCTCTAAATAAATATATGCACTCCCTGAACAAATACAACCAGACCTAACCAATCTTCTTTTTAGAAGATGTCGATACAAGGGAACCTCGCTACCAACAACCCTCCGCCAATAACAGCGGCGGAGCTACAAGAGCGCATCTCACAGGCCATTGCACAGCTCGAGGCCCTTCGCTCTGAACACAGCGAAGGCTGCACCTACAAGCAGTTCTTAGACCACAAACCTCGAGAATTCGACGACACCGGGGGTGCCTTGGCCTTCGTGCGTTGGGTTAAGAAGACGGATTCCATTTTAAGATTGAGCAAATGTGCCCCAGAACATCAGGTCACGTATATAGCTGGACTATTTGTAGATGGGGCTCTGTCATGGTGGAACCTTCAGGTTCAAACGTTGGGCGAGACTTCTGCGAATGCTTTCACGTGGGACGAACTAAAGGAATTGATGCGTAAAAGATATTGCTCTAGGGCAGAAGTCCAGAAGTTGGAGGCTGAACTGTGGAACTTGAAAATGGAAGGACCAAAGATAGCTGAGTATGTGCGGAAATTTAACGATTTATCACAAGTTGCTACGCTCCTGGTGGGACCAGAGTTTAAGAGAGTCGAACGTTTCATAGGGGGATTGGCACCTCAGATTCTAAGCCTGGTAACAACATCTAAACCTTCAACGATCACCGAGGCTATCGACATAAGCGTAGCGCTCACTGAAGAAGCAGTTAGACGAGGAGAATTTTCCACTACAGACGAGAAAAAGGAGACTCCTGTAGAGTCATCTGGAGACAACAAGAGAAAGCTCGTAAATTTCAAGAAGGTTACTCGGGCGAGTAACAAGAAGAGGGCCAAAAAGGGAAAAGACTACATGGGTATCCTACCTAAGTGCGACAATTGCTTACGTTATCAGGTCGGGCGATGTAAATATGGAAAATGTGATAACTGTGGCAAGAGGGGACATCCTAAGGAAACTTGTAGGCAATATACTGAACGCATAAATGGAGGCCAAGATAGTAGCGAGAATCACGGAGGAAACAATGACAACGACAATTATCAAGGCAGGACGAGTGACAAACAAAAATGTGCTCAAGGTTGTTTTAACAGTGGGAGCAAAAAGCATTTCGGAAAATATTGCCCTAAGAACAATCAGGCACAAGGATAAGAGCTCAGTAACAGAGCTAGGGGAGCACGCCAGGAATCCAAGCATGGATGTACGTCCCATATTAGTCAACATTATGCATTTGTGATGCTATATATTGTTGCAAATTTTAAGCTTCGCGTCTCTAGAGTTTGAGAGCATACTTGGTTTAATAACAAATAAGTTAGATAACCCGTACTCGGTAGAAATAACTAATGGAAGCTAGTGGGAGTCAACGAAGAAATTGGAATCAGCAAGATAGAACCGGGAGAGCGTGAGTTACACTTGATCTGCTGCCAGTTGAGTTGGGAAGCTTCGACAAGGTAATTGGATGGATTGGTTGTCAAGTGATCGAGCGGAGATTGATAACCACATCCCGATGGTGAACGAAGGAATGATCGTGACTCATGAAGCAGGATACGCTTCTACATGTTTCTAATTGCCTGAAGGCACGAAAGTTGTTGCGTAAAGGATGTGTTGTTTTCTTGGCTTATGTCGGGGACAAGGGAGCCAAAGAACCAAAACTCGAAGATATTCCTGTGATAGGGAGATATCCTAAAGTCCTTCCCGAAGACTTGCCAGAATCATCTCCTCAACGACAAATCGAATTTCGCATCGACTTGATTCCAGGCGCCGCGTCTGTAGTTAATGCACCTTAGCAACTTACACCTTCGGAGATGCAAGGATTGTCAATACAGTTTCAGTAGTGGATAGAGAAGGAAGATAACAGACCAAAATTTCCGTTTTGGGTAACCCCAGTTCTGCTCATCAAAAGAAAGGATGATGATTTACAAATGAACATCAAACTACCGGGAGCCGAACGAGCTAGCCAACAAGAGTCAGCGACTCTTGCTAAGGATTAACGAATTACTTATTTAACTAACTGTGAGGATCCAACTACTATTACACGACTGGTCAACGATCGATTGTCATTAGCGGTGAATTCAGGAGGAAAGTATACCGGGAAAATTGTGGGACAATAAGTTGTTTTAAACGTACACAAAAATGGTGTTTCCTACGCGATACACGAAACAATTATACACAGAATACGAAACCTTGAGAACCTAGAAAACATGTACTTAGGGTCTTTGGGAACCCAGGTCCAAACTCGTAAAAATTGTTACTTATGAACCACATCTGTTAACTCAAGCAAACGCCATTATCCTGGCATATATGCCATTTCCATTGACCAAACAGAAAGTACTTAAATTCTTTTGTTGAAATCTTTACTTTCGCTTCTAGCAAGTAGATGTTTGCATCTCTACTCCCCTCAATGGTAGTTGCATCACGTTAATTTCCTTCGCTGAGAGAGAACACACATTTGCTTCGAATACTTGGTCATTTCTTCATTTTAGCAGATACACATTGCTTCATTTCCTAAAAACTTATATGTTATGCATGCACCTTTTGCTACGCATGCGGTTTCATTTCGAATAAACGCTTCATTGAAGTCCAAATATTATGTTGCTAAATCTAATTACTGATTTGTGATTCGAATGACCTACATTCCTGTAATTGTTGGCTCTTTTGCTATCAAGTCAACACACTTCCTTGAAACTCCTTTTATTTCAAGTTACATTCATGGTTTATCTTTGTGACCATGTCGAGATTCCTTTGTTGGTACATACATTTATTGTCAGGTTACGCTGAAACCCAGTCCAATTGCTTGAACTTATCCATTTCACGTATTCAATTTAAAAACGTCATATGATGAATTGGGGGCATCATATTCAAATATGTTTGCAAATGTTCTTTGCTTCGAGCCGTAGTAGACTTGCTTGGTCTACGACTCCACTAAATCGTTTGATTGGTTTCGATACATTGCGGTAATACTTTCACGAAATTGAAGCTTGCGCTAATTTGGTTACTCACTTCATACACGGATTTAATTATTTATTTACTAATTTTCTCTAAATCCGTCTTGTTTATCACGATTAAAGCAGTCTCAACACAGTTGTGTGTTAAGGCAATGGTACATAGATTCATTTCATAGGCACAATGTACCTCCTAACGATTCTTTCATTGTCAATCGAATACCTTGCGGTACTTAATACTTTTTCACCTTCGATCAAAAACAGTGGCTCTTTGATGTTCCGTATTTAACTAAAAACTTTACGACACTGTGTAAATCAAATCTTCAGATTGTCTCAGTACACTTTCATTTGATTTCAGGCATGGTGAACTTGTTCAGTCACCACCATTATTGAATCTCGTCATTACAACACCTTGTGGTGTCATGGTCAACTGGTTCACACAAAACTACATATACTTTTGATGACTTGTCATTTAAACATTTCTGATGCAACTACGAATTAAGACAATGATACACCAGATTCGCTTGTACTTCATTCGGTGTATTTTCACAATTCAAGAATGTCGACGCACTAAACCTTGCCATTCATTTATTCGGAAGTTGGCAGATCATTTTCATGTTACTATCACAATTGAGTCGTTGATTTTGAATTCATATAGCGGATGCTATGGTTTGTGAAAACTCGTTTGCATATTGTGGCCGGTTGATTGAGAATCCTATTGGCCAAAACTCCTCTTTTGTGGAACCCATGTTCACTAGATTACCCTAGACTATACGTCAATACATCTCGTGTCCTTTGACATCAAATGCTTAAAGCACATACCTTCTTACCATTGGATCCTTGTTATTGTTATATATTCTTGGACTCACCTGATGTGAGTAAGGTTTGATTCGGTTTGGTGATTGTCTACCTCGGTATTATTCATGTACATACACGTGTGACGTAACCATAAGGAGTTAAGGTAGTACAAATTTCGAGGACGAAATTTTCTTAACGGGGCGAGAATGTGACAACTGTCAAATTTGCATGCATCCGTACGTTTAATTAATATTAATTTATGCATAATGACTGTGCTTGATTTCAACTAATGAATAAACTGCTTTCTGATTTTTGTTACATACATACATATGCAACACATTTCATACTGTCACTCCATTTATTACACACAAACTTTAGTGACAAACTTGATGCACAAAGCACAGTTAGCACAGTGAGCGGATAATTCATAATTATACTGACAGTGCCAGTACATAGACAGACAATGTTTTGAGGCCCACTATGAGCCAGAGACAAGGTACTACACTAGTAGGGAGTGTAGGGAAGTAAGGACCATAAAACTGCGTCACTAGGTGATAGTTTAAGTGCCGGAAAGTGCCTAAAACTCACTCAAAGTGCAGAATTCTGCATTTATTAACAAAATTCAGCATCTTTACATACTAGTAACATGCAAAAACATGGCAAAATGGTCCTGTACGCTTTCCTAAGTGTCGGGAATTAAAAGTGTCACAAAAGGTTACACAGAGGACACTATACGGACTAACTTAGCACATTAACGGAACGGTATCTAACCAAACAACCGGACATTACCCGGAACACAAAAATATTGTTAAAAGCATTGTTTCACTTTTTCTGAGCTAGTATTGGTTCCCGAACACTATAACACACTACATAATACACGGTACGCACTAAACATTAGATTTTACATCTAACACCCTACTAATTACCATTCACCCAAATAAATTACATTTTAACCCCCCTCCCCTCTCTTGTAACCGTCCCCAAAGCATGGCCCCATCAAAGATTTGCCAATCTTCTCTAAATCCCCATATATCCTCCTAAGAATTGATGAGATTTGATTTAGATAATGCTTGTACTATGGGAAACACTATAACCAATGGTTAATAACACTTAGAGAAGTATATAAACCATCATCTTCTTCATTAAGTCACCAACCAACTCACTCTCTCTTCCTCCATTAAAGCTCGGCCGAAACCCCCTATATCACCTCACCATTTTTCGATTTTTGTTCAAGTATTCCAAGCTCACAACAAGGTGAATCACGAAGTGTGGAGCTCACGGATCATCAAGGACCTCTCTCGTGTGCTTTTATCCACTCATTTTCTCTTGTGTTTCTTCCCTAGCTTAAAAGCTAGTAGTAAGTTTCTTTGATCCTCATTTACTTCATGTTTATAGTGGTTAATAGTTATTTTATGATGAAATCTCAAGAACACTAAAAGGATCATAAACATAAGTCTTGAACATAAAGCTAACATGATGATGAAATTGGATGAAATCTTGATGAAATAAAATTGGTTTGATGTTGTTGTTGTTTATTTGATGATTACTAGTAATATGATGTTGAACACCATGGTTGAACTTGTTAAAGTAAGATTAAAAACTTAAGTTAACAAGTTCGGAGGTGATTAGTGATCTACATAAAAGAATCACCTCCATGTTTCAACATAAACTTGGTAACAAGATGATTTCTTGAAAAATAAGTAAACAAAGCGAGTTGATGATCGTATGGATCCGAGGTTTAGAAATGGTTTTTCCTAAATAAACCAAGTTAAAAGACGACTTTTGAAAGATCATGATTCTTACACTATTTTTGGAAAGAAATAAGTATATGGATACTAGTGAAACATGAAAATGTGATAAAGAAATAATTTTGTAAAATATGTTCACAAGTTGTGAACATCTAAAAATCCCGAGAATGAGATTTTAACAAAAGTAAGCACACTTTGGAGGGTAACTAAACCCACTAAACACCCCACTAAGTTACTACGCGTTTTTATGAAAAACCAAGTTCATGTTATTATGTAAAGTGCATTATTGTTGCACTTGATAGGTGTAATATTGTTCAGTAACTTGTTGATGATTGTTTGGAGGAATTTTTGAAAAGAAAATGATATGCTAAATAGCATGGACACCTCCATTTACAAAGGAGACTATGGAAAAATTTTCTAAAAATTCCAACACTTAGAAAATATTTTCTAAACAAGTGTTACAAGTATGTTTTATAACTTGTGTTTCAAATATAAACTTCGCCATAAATTTTGTTATGAAATACAAAGTATCAGAGGTTGGTTTTCGTAAATAAAAATGGGTAAATATATATTTAGAATATATATTTTTGATACTAAGACACTTGTGTGGTTATTTGTATATTTTGTGAACTAGTTATATTATTTTAGGGTAAAATAATATAACTTACAGAATACCATGGAAATTACAACTCCAAAATAATACTAAAAATTGCAAGGAATAAAATATTTAAGTTACACACATAATATTGTGAAACCGAACAAGAAAACGTAACTTATGAAGTATCCCGGTAGTTACTGATACAATATATTTTTGGTAGATATTATTTTGGAAACGAAAGGAAAGAAAATGTGATTTTTATACATATTACCAAGTATATCATATTTTTGGGACAAGAGAAAATGTATTATTATTTGCGAAAGTAAAAGTATTTTTACTTGGGTTTATTAAGAAATATAGTATTTTTGGGAAAAATATATATTTTCTTGGACTGAGTTGTTTTGAATAAAAATAAGGTTTATTTATATATTCCTAAGTGAGACTTAAAGATATATTCTTTTGGATTAACACACCGGAATACGGTGCCACTATATGGCTAGATATGCAAATACAAGAATACGGATAACCATGTATAAATACCCCATCCTTGGGAAGGAGATACGAATACGAATACTTGAGAAGTATTAATACAGAAATACTGCATAAGCAATTATTCCAAAACTAAATATAATTATTATAACTTGGAATAATATCAGAAACGTGACTCAAAAACATAAATACTAAGACAAGGCACGACCCGTTCGTCTAATAGACGTTAGACCATTGTAGGTAGTCATGTTTACTGAGGAGATTTGGGTTATGTCGCAACCCCCGATCCCTTATTCCCGGGAACGGGCGGACGCGATCTCAGTTGTGGTGGTATCAGGTTATTTAATCTTGCAGCGGAATTTACATCAGGACCGTAGTTAGGAAATGTTTATCAGAGTAAAACCACCATATTTTATATTAATAATCACATGGATAAAATCCAAGTTTCTTATTACAATACATTTATAAGGATAAATCCTATCTTATTGAATTTAAAACATCGTTTATTAGGTAACTTTTATAGCCACATTATCTCCAAGCCTTTAGTGCTTTCCAGCTGGCTTTCTACTAATTCGCTGTCACATTTGGTTACCTGAAACGCGTTTTAAAAACATTTGTTAGTCAGAAATACTAGTGAGTGAATCCCAGTTTAATCAAGAAACATTTTATCGATTAAAACAGTATTGAGGACGATCACAATGTTTATGTCTACACAATTACTCCATTTGGTACTATCAATCCACTGACTTGTGGGTCATATTACACATTGGCTAACTCATTGCCCAATGGTAACGTACTGTCAACCTTGACTTACTACTCACAGTGTAGTAAATTTTGTATACAAAACCCCAACATACCGGCAGTAATTGAAGAACTACAAAGACTCAATCACCGCTTAATCACATTGTAAAACAAATAAGGTTTTGTAAAATATTACAAAAAGGTTAACAAAAATTGGATAAACTCACTTTGCTATCTTAGGCTTCTTGTAAAGGTTTCCTGGGTATAATCTATAATTTATACAAATGTACATTGGTTAGTATCATAACCCTTTGAAATTATTAATGATACCCTCCCCGAGACGGCATTCCAACAACTACGTCAGGCAGAACCACGACAGTTGTTACGGAACCCTAAATCAATCGGGCAGCGTAACTATTATGAAACTGGGGTTATAATACTTACAACGGAGCAGAACCTCGCTAATTAGGGGTATAATACCCGTGTATTATAACTTTCCTACAGAAATTGTGATTTGAGATTGAAATGTGAGCGACGAAAAACGTAAACTGATGAGTTCTATATATAGTACTGGATTCTGACTTCCAGGCGGCCCGCGTAAGATAAGGCTAAGCCATATGCGGCCCGCGTCAACCACCTGGTCAACATATAGCTTGTCCCGGTCATCCTCTAGACCGCCACGATGTCGACACGTGTCAGCACCGGATGTCTCCGCTTTTCATGATCTCTAGCGGCCCGCGTAAGTGTAAGCTTAAGCTTACGCGGCCCGTATCAACTTAAGAAGTCAACGGAGTCAATTCCAGTCTTGATACCGCCCGCGTGAGATGTTGGGGTGGGTCTACGCGGCCCGCCTCAACTCCATTTTTCTTATTTTTTATTTATTTTATATGTTAAAACATAATTTGGGCTCGGTTTTCACATACGGGGTGTAATATAAGACATATTGGAATATTTTACAATATACTAATGTGTCATAATATTTATAAGGGTGTTGGTTTTACCAAGGGTTGTTACATTCTCCCCACCTTGTTTTAGAGCTCGTCCTCGAGATCTATTGAAATAAATGCGGGTATTTCTTTTGCATTTCTGATTCAAGCTCCCATGTGTATTCAGGTCCTCTTTTGGAGTCCCACTTCACTTTGACTAGAACTAGTCTCTTGTGTTTTAGATTCTTGACTTTCCTGTCTTCAATTTGTAGAGGTTTTTCTACAAACTTAAGTTGTTCATTTACCTCTATATCCTTAAGAGGTACTATCAATGATTCATCAGCTAAACACTTTTTGAGATTAGATACATGAAACACATCATGTATTCCTTCTATTTCCTCTGGCAGTTGTAGCTGATAGGCTACAGGTCCTATTTTTCTAATAATCTTGAAGGGTCCAACATACCTGGGACTTAGCTTTCCTCTTTTGATGAATCTTACCACTCCTTTCCAAGGAGAGACTTTCAACAATACTTTATCTCCTACCTAAAACTCCAATGGATTGCGTCAGTTATTGGCATAACTCTATTGTCGATCACGTGTAGCTTTCAGTCGTTCCTTGACTTGAATAATCTTGTCAGTTGTTTCTTGCACTATCTCAGGTCCAGATAGTTGCTTTTCCCCAATTTCTGCCCAACAGACTGGGGTTCGACACTTTCTTCCATAAAGTGCTTCAAATGGTGCAGCATTGATACTTGTGTGATAACTATTATTATAAGAAAATTCTATTAAAGGTAAGTGATCGTCCCAATTACCTCCAAAATCAATTACACAAGCTCTAAGCATGTCCTCCATTGTCTGAATTGTTCTTTCACTTTGTCCATCCGTTTGTGGATGATAAGTTGTGCTTAATTTTAACTTGGTTCCCATTGCCTTTTGGAAACTTGACCAAAAATGAGAGGTAAATCGACTATCCCTATCAGAAACAATTGATAAAGGAATGCCATGTAAAGAAACAATTTCATTTACATACAATTTAGATAATTGTTCCATACTAATTGTTTCCTTCATTGGTAAGAAATGAGCTGACTTGGTTAGTCTATCTACAATCACCCAGATTGTATCATTTCCTTTCTTAGTTTTAGGTAATTTAGTAACAAAATCCATGGTTATTAATTCCCATTTCCAAACTGGCATTTCTAATTGTTGTAACAAACCTGAGGGTTTCTGGTGTTCAGCTTTGACTTGTTAACAAGTTAAACATTTAGAAACATAGATTGCTATGTCTTTCTTCATTCCTATCCACCAGAAATTTTTCCTTAAATCCTGGTACATTTTGTCACTTCCTGGATGCATCGTATACTTGGACTTATGAGCTTCTTCTAATATGCGATGGCGTAGATTTCCTAATTTAGGTATCCACATTCTCTTTTCATGGAATCTCCAAATCCCATCTGTTCCTTGTTTTAATTCTTTTAACATACCTTTTAACTTTTCAGTATCTTCCTTGATTACTGACTCTTGTGCTTCTTTTATTTGATCATTTAAATCTACTTGCAGATTTAATTTAAGAGAACGTACTCTTCTTGGCTTTTCATGATACTTTCGGCTTAAAGCATCTGCCACTATATTTGCTTTTCCTTCATGATACTGGATATCACAGTCATAATCACTAAGAAATTCCATCCAGCGTCTTTGTCTCATATTCAACTCCTTTTGTTTGAAAATATACCTTAAACTCTTATGATCAGTGAATATGGTAAACTTACTACCATAAAGGTAATGTCTCCAAATCTTAAGAGCAAAAATTATAGCTCCTAATTCTAAATCATGGGTTGAATAATTCTCTTCATGACTCTTAAGTTGTCTAGATGTGTAAGCTATAACCTTTTGTCGTTGCATCAATACACATCCATAACCTAGTTTAGAAGCATCACAATAGACTACGAAATCTTCAGTTCCTTCTGGTAATGCTAATATAGGTGTATGAGTTAATCTTTGCTTAAGAATTCTAAAGGCTTCTTCTTGTTTTAATCCCCATTCAAACTTAACAGATTTACAGGTTAACTTAGTTAAGGGAATGGCTATTCTAGAGAAATCTTGAATAAATCTTCTATAATAACCGGCCAATCCTAAGAAACTTCTAACCTCAGTTGGTGACTCAGGGTTTTTCCATTTAGTAATTGCCTCGATTTTTGTTGGATCTACATGAATTCCTTCATGATTGACTAGGTGTCCAAGGAATTGTACCTGTTCTAACCAAAATTCACATTTAGAAAACTTAGCGTAAAGCTTTTCCTTTCTTAACAAACTTAAAAGTGCGTGCAAATGCTTTGCATGATCCTCTTTATTCTTAGAATAAATTAGAATATCATCTATGAATACAATTATGAATTTATCCAAATATGCCTTACATACTCGGTTCATCATGTCCATAAATGCAGCTGGGGCATTGGTTAAACCAAATGGCATGATAGTAAATTCATAATGACCATACCTTGTTCTGAAAGCGGTTTTAGGAATGTCCTCTTCCTGTACCTTTAATTGATGATATCCTGACCTTAAATTGATTTTAGAGAAAAATCGAGCTCCTTGTAGTTGATCAAACAGATCATCGATTCTTGGTAATGGGTACCGATTCTTAATCGTGACTTTGTTTAATTCACGGTAGTCAATGCACATACGCATTGATCCGTCCTTCTTTTTAACAAACAGTATCGGCGCTCCCCATGGCGACGAACTTGGCTGTATAAATCCTTTCTCCAATAATTCATCTAATTGTTTCTTTAGTTCTTGCATTTCAGCGGGTGTCAAACGGTAAGGTGCTTTGGCAATTGGTGATGTTCCTGGTAGTAGATGAATCCTGAATTCAACTTCTCTGTCTGGAGGTAGTCCTGGTAATTCTTCTGGAAAGACATCTGAAAATTGAGATACTACTGGAATATCTTTTAGTTCTTTTCCTTTAGTGTTAGTGACTATAGAAATCAAATACACTATAGAACCTTTTCTCATACAACTTGCAATTTTCATCACAGAGATTAATTTAGTGGATCTAAACGGCTTATCTCCTTTAATTGTGATCGTTTTACCTTTCAGTGAATTTACTTGTATTGACTTTTGATCACATAAAATATTGGCTTTATTGGCTATTAACCAATCCATTCCTAAAACAACATCGAATCCTGTCAGATTCATGGGATAAAGATTTGCAATAAATTTCTGATTCAAAATTTCTATACTTGCTCCCTGCAAGATTTCAGAAATTCTAACAGTTTCTCCATTGGCTGTCTCTACTAGACATTCTTGTGGTAGTTTAGTTAATGACTAAGTTAGAATTTTGCAAAACGAAGTATTAATAAAACTTTGGTTCGCACCAGAGTCAAATAATACTTTAGCAAATATATCATTAACTAAAAACGTACCAGCTATAACATCTGGGATCATCTTGGCTTCATCTGCAGTAAGAACAAATGCTCTAGCATTTTTAGTATTCTTGTTGTTTGCAGCTGGGACCAATTTTGGATAATTTGGCCTGATATGACCTTTCTCTCCACAGTTGTAGCATAATCCATTACTGGATTTCCTCTTGCAATTTTCTTCCTTGTGTCCTGGCATCTTGCAGTAATTACAGAGATTGGAGCATTTTCCCGAGTGCTTTTTCTTGCAGACCTTGCAATATGGTACAGAGGTAGAACCCATATTCCTACGATTGAAATTTCCAGAACGAAATTCTTGAGTAAGCCTTTGGGTTAGGTTTCTCCTCTGGTCTTCTTCTCTAGTACGGACTAACTCATCTGTCAAGGTATTGGCTAGTTCTACAGTTTCTTCTATAGTTTGAGGTCTAGCTGCCTTGACTACATGTCTAATCTCTCCAATTAATCCCCAAATATAACGGGAGATTAACACTGGTTCTGGTGAAGCAAGAGTTGGTACTATTCTAGCATATTCAAAGAATAACTTCGTGTACCCCTTACTATCCACACCAGTCATCCTAAGATTTAGGAATTTGTTTGCTATCTGCTCCTTTTCATTTGGAGGGCAGAATTTCCTTTCTACCATATTCCTAAATTCTTCCCAATCCATACTATAAATCCTATCACTTCCTCTAGACTGAAGGATAGTGTTCCACCATTCTAAGGCTGCATTCTTAAATAGATTGAAAGCAAACATTATCTTGTCCTCTTCCGCACATTTACTTATTTTTAGAATAGCCTCAGTCTTTTCTATCCAGCGTAGAGCTGCAATAGGTTCTTCATTGCCCAAGAATTCTACTGGTTTACAGGACCATAATTCTTTGCATGAACAACCGTAAGGCACGGTTCTTCTTCTTTTGGGAATGGGCATTTGAAGTATAGGTCTATTGTTCATGCTATGTTCTGGTTCAATTGGTCGCTTACTGCTATGTTTACTTTTATTATTCGCTTCTTGAACCGTTTGAAGAATAAATGGCATTGCGTCTATAATTCCTTGTGCCACTATATGTTGGATAGCACTATTATCCATCTGATTTCCATTGTTATTGATGCTTGGGTTTTCATTAACCACGTTAATGTTGCTCTGATTATCGTTATTCAAATTTCCTTGATTTTCTTCGTCGGCCATCTGAATTTTAAACATTTACCCCATATTAATATCACAAATAATAGTTAATTTAATAAATCATATGACACGCAATTTAACCAAAACCGTCGATCATTGTGACTTGTACTCTATTTTCATATACTATGCGTCTATTACACACTAGTACAGAAATAAAGATTACAATACCAACAGAAAGAAAATTAAACTAATAGTAATATGCATCCGTACACACATATTTTTTTATTATTATTATAATATTATTACTACCATCGTTTCACCATCTCATTCACGGATATGGATTTATCCAAAAATCCATATTACGTTCATCGTATTTCCATACGAGACGTTCTCCCACTGACGCATTCTCTCACTGCTTTCTAAAATTTCCTCCCCGAAAGTCCTAAGTTCTTGAACGTTTTCTGCACTCATTGGGGGTGCAGGTTCTCGGACTGGGTTTGGAATCTGGGGTGCGGGTTCCTGATATGGGGGTGACAGTTCCTGAAATTGGTAAGGATCCTCTAATATCTCCCTAATATAATCATTTTGGTAATAGGGATCTAAAGGGTCCATACCTGGGTAAGCTTCTATGTTCTGTATGGGTGGATATTCCTGAATAGGGTAACGTTGCACAAAGTCCCTATTGTCGTCCCACCAGGGGTCGTAATTTGGATCTAGAGGGTTTGGTGCAGGTACCCTTGGGATTTCTTCTGAGTTAAAATCGTGCATCTCTACTTGGTTTTCCGGGTTTTCTATTTCCATGGGTTGTTCTGGGTTTTGTGGTTGTGGGGCTACTAGTTGTTCCAGACCTGGGTCAGCAGCAGTTGTAGCTAAGATATGAAAATTAGCTAGGCTTCTATTAAGTATGTCCTGTGTATGGGCATCTGTCTCTCGCTTAATAGCTGCTAACGCTCTTTGCTGTTGCAATTTTCGCATTCTCTTCCTACGAGCAAAAGCTTGTTTACTGAACCATCCTCGTTTCTTATTAGGAAATGGTTCTTCAGATTGAGCTCTAAAGGCAAATATTCCCTCCTCCTGATCAGCAGAATACCCTGAAAGGGCAGGCTGTGATGATGTACCTTCACTCCTAGGTGAATCAGATAACTCACGATTCACGTCTGATGGTCCTTGATCACTCATACTGAAAACTAACAGATAGTCAAATAACAATTAACAAATAATTACAGTTATGCACATATTTCCATACTTTATTTCCTAACACAAAATATAGAATTTTAAGTGTCAGCAGAACACTTCTTTGGCTCAGACTAGTGGCTAGGCTCTGATACCACCTCCTGTCGCAACCCCCGATCCCTTATTCCCGTGAACGGGCCGACGCGATCTCAGTTGTGGTGGTATCAGGTTATTTAATCTTGCAGCGGAATTTACATCAGGACCGTAGTTAGGAAATGTTTATCAGAGTAAACCACCATATTTTATATTAATAATCACATGGATAAAATCCAAGTTTCTTATTACAATACATTTATAAGGATAAATCCTATCTTATTGAATTTAAAACATCGTTTATTAGGTAACTTTTATAGCCACATTATCTCCAAGCCTTTAGTGGTTTCCAGCTGGCTTTCTACTAATTGGCTGTCACATTGGGTTACCTGAAACGCGTTTTAAAAACATTTGTCAGTCGGAAATACTGGTGAGTGAATCCCAGTTTAATCAAGAAACATTTTATCGATTAAAACAGTATTGAGGACGATTACAATATTTATGTCTACACAATTACTGATGGATCGTTTTCGTGGCCCTAAAAGTCAGTAAAGGCAGTTCATCTTAGTTTACAAAGGTGGAATCAAAGAACACCAAGTCACAACAGCTTGTTCCTTTCAATTTCTTCTCTATTAACGCTTTTCTGAGACTTTACAATGAGTTCTGATGAAATTTTGACAGCACCTTGTCTCTCACACTATGACCTGAGCCGTTTTAAATAAACATACCACGACCCTATTTATAGTAGTGACCCTTCCGTTTAAACTTGACACACCTGTTCAAACGGACACGCTTCAAACGGACAGACACTTTCAAACGGTCATGACATCTTCAAACGGACAGGACCATTTCAAACGGACTGACTCTTTAAATCATGATTAAACCCTAATTCCAACACTATTTCTCACTCATACAACCTATCTAGACATAAGACTCGATAAGACGTAGTTAACAGACACTCAGTGCACCAACAATTACTCCATTTGGTACTATCAATCCACTGACTTGTGGGTCATATTACACATTGGCTAACTCATTGTCCAATGGTAACGTACTGTCAACCTTGACTTACTACTCACAGTGTAGTAAATTTTGTATACAAAACCCCAACATACCGGCAGTAATTGAAGAACTACAAAGACTCAATCACCGCTTAATCACATTGTAAAACAATTAAGGTTTTGTAAAATATTACAAAAAGGTTAACAAAAATTGGATAAACTCACTTTGCTATCTTAGGCTTCTTGTAAAGGTTTCCTGGGTATAATCTATAATTTATACAAATGTACATTGGTTAGTATCATAACCCTTTGAAATTATTAATGATACCTTCCCCGAGACGGCATTCCAACAACTACGTCGGGCAGAACCACGACAGTTGTTACGGAACCCTAAATCAATCGGGCAGCATAACTATTATGAAACTGGGGTTATAATACTTACAACGGAGCAGAACCTCGCTGATTAGGGGTATAATACCCGTGTATTATAACTTTCCTACAGAAATTGTGATTTGAGATTGAAATGTGAGCGACGAAAAACGTAAACTGATGAGTTCTATATATAGTGCTGGATTCTGACTTCCAGGCGGCACGCGTAAGATAAGGCTAAGCCTTACGCGGCCCGCGTCAACCACCTGGTCAACATATAGCTTGTCCCGGTCATCCTCTAGACCGCCACGATGTCGACACGTGTCAGCACCGGATGTCTCCGCGTTTCATGATCTCTAGCGGCCCGTGTAAGTGTAAGCTTAAGCTTACGCGGCCCGTATCAACTTAAGAAGTCAACGGAGTCAATTCCAGTCTTGATACCGCCCGCGTGAGATGTTGGGGTGGGTCTACGCGGCCCGCCTCAACTCCATTTTTCTTATTTTTGATTTATTTTATATGTTAAAACATAATTTGGGCTCAGTTTTCACATACGGGGTGTAATATAAGACATATTGGAATATTTTACAATATACTAAAGTGTCATAATATTTATTAGGGTGTTGGTTTTACCAAGGGTTGTTACAGGTTACAAGTACCGAAGACGCAATACTGTGAGTTCATGTCCCCCTTTTCTCTTAACTGTTTTCAGTTTTATACTTCGGGGGTGAAATACATGTTACAATTATTACAGACACTTTTATACATGGTATGGTTAGCTTAAGGAGGGTTTACTACTTAGATCATGTGAGTGGTGGGTATGACACTTAAGGCCATTAATCCTCGTTGTAGGACCGAGGGACATGAGTGATAGATCTATTCGGGTGTAGCGAGCCCCACTCCTGAGTCCGCTGAGTGGACCATGAGTTGACTATGTCTTATCGCCGAAATCTGCTAGGTTTGAGTACTTCCTGCATCACTTCACACATATCATTGGCTTTGCAACCTAGTGGTGATCTCTTTTTCCTTATTGCTACATAGCAGGGACTTTCATACATACAGACATACTTTAAAGGTTTATACACACAGACATACACATGAACTCGCTCAACTTTTGTTGATTTTTCAAACTACATGTATTTCAGTGAACTAGTGGATCTGGTGGGGTATGCATGTGTCAAGCTGCGTTTGAATAAAAGATGTTATCCAGGGTTGTTGAGTTTAGAGGGTGTATCCCTTTCCTGGACGGGATACAAAATTCTAAACTCAGGTTTTATTTAAGTACTTTTTTTGAGTAATTGTGAACTCGTTTAAACACGTCACGGTTTATAACTTTATTTGGTATTGATGTTTTCAAACAATGGTATTGTGGTAGTTTCTAAACTTTATTAATGGATAAACATCTCATGTTTTTATCATATAGCATTGTTATGATTGTTGCTATGGTATTAAGAAGTCACACCAAATAAAACACGCTTCCGCAAAAGTCAGGGTGTGACACACGGAGTGCCGGTATCCATCGTGTCTGATAGGGATACCCAGTTTACTTCAAACTTTTGGCGCGACTTTCAAAAGCAAATGGGTACTAAGTTGTTTATTAGTACCGCATACCATCCTCAAACAGACGGGCAAAGCGAGCGGACGATTCGAACTCTAGAAGATATGATGCATCATTGATTTTGGCGATAGTTGGGATGTTTATCTACCGCTAGTTGAATTTTCGTATAACAACAGTTACCATTCAAGCATTGGAATGGCCCCATACGAAATGCTTTATGGTAGAAAATGTCGAACCCCGGTGTGTTGGGGTGAAGTGGGTCCTCGTGAACTTGCCCACAAAGATGTGGTCAGAACCACTAACGAGAAAATTGATGCGGTTCGGGCTCATTTGAAAGCGGTTCGGGCTCATTTGAAAGCGGCCCAAGATCGACAAAAATCTTATGCTGATAAAAGACGAAGACCCATCGAGTTTTAGATTGGTGATAGGGTAATGCTCAAAGTATCCCGCGGAAAGGAATCATTCGATTCAGAAAAAGAGGAAAGTTGAGTCCAAGGTTTATTAGGCCATTTAAAATCGTTAAACAAGTGGGTAAAGTAGCCTACCGACTGGAACTACCAGAGGAATTGAGCGGTATACATAACACGTTTCATGTTTCACATCTCCGAAAGTGCTTGGCCGATGAAACGGCTTACATCCGCTATGATGATATTGAATTGGATAACAAACTTAACTACGTGGAAAAACCCATTGCAATTCTTGACTGAAAGGTCAAGGGCTTAAGAAATAAAGAAATTGACCAAATGAAGGTCAAATGGGAGCATCGGAAGGGATCGAACACCACTTAGGAGTCCAAGGAAGAAATGAGACGACACTACCCTTCCTTATTTGGTACGTATCTTGGTTTCGAGGATGAAACCTTCTTTAAGTGGGGTGGACTTGTAACACCCCAAAAATAATAAATCATATATATATATATATATATATATATATATATATATATATATAATTATGTTGGTTATAATCTTGTGAGATATAACTAGGAATATTTAACCTAGTTAATAACATGTTGCTAAATGATAAAGAATCATGAAATCTAGCCCCTTTTCATTAAACTTTCAAATACATGGCCTAAAAGGGGCAATTTGTAAAACTAAATTTATTTAAAGAAAAATTAGATACAAAACACACACTAGTGTGTGTGTTTTGGTCGATTTCATCAGAGAGCAAAAAGGGGGATTTATTTCAAACCCTAACTTCATCAAATCTTCAAAAATCAAAGGAGAAACTGAATAAAAAATCAGTGATTTAACTAAATTCGTGATCACCCAAGTTAGGAGGTCATAAGGTATGTTGAATTTTTATATTTGGTGATGTTATGATTTTGTGATGAACACTCATAGATGGAGTTCTAGTGTGAATGTTAGATTTTATAGCTAGATTGAAATGAATACAAGTATAGGAACAAGCCCTAGATGAAAACTTAATGGTTGAATGCCATAATCTAAGTGATTGAATATATAACCATGTATGTGCTAGATGGGTTTTGTGAGAAGTGATTAACACTTGAATTATGGTGGAAATTGGTGGAATTTGACGTTATGATGTAAACTCTAGATGTTAACTACATACACTAGACATAAAAGCTTGAAAAAGATTGTTAAAACATGGTTATTAGCTAATCATGAACTCAACAATAGTTGTATAAAAATCTCCCCGCACAAGATGCTCGATAAAATGCCTAAGTGATCTTGAAATATAGAAAATATGAAAGAATCACGTAATTGACTAATTTGGCTAATTACGTGTGATATATTGTAAAATGAGTTCTAAAGGTAAAGTTGATTGAACTCTATAGGCAAATCGGGTGAAGCATCAAGTGGTTAAGTCGGAACGGATGCGCGTTTGAAGGATAAGCTTTAAGGTACGTGACATGTTTGTTTCGTTACATTTCTATAGATGAGTTCATCATTGATATGTGTTATATGTGTTATGTATGATATAGCGAATTTAAATGTGTTGGTATGTTTATAAGGTGATGGGTTTCACCTAAACAACCGAACGGGTCAAAATAAAGAAGGTAGTTATTTGATAATTTTAAGTGATTTAATCGTCACGCGAACAAACCAATAAATGGGATGCGTAAGCCGAGTAACGGTAATGCTAAACTGAGCGATGAACCATAGATTGGGTTGGAACTTAGAGAATTGGAATTTCTTTAAGTCATTGATGGTAAAACTTGTATTTGATTGAAACTTGATTGAAATTAGTCAAGCGGAACATAAATGCGTATGCAAACAATGTAGTGGGAGCTAAATACGTTGGTTTTAATAAGCCCGAGGATTGGGTAAAGTGTGTTAAAGGTAACGAGTCGAATAATCATAATAAGGATTTATAAGCCGAGAGCTTATAAATTAAGATTCTTGCGAACCCGAAAAGTTAATTACGTAGGCAAATGTCCTATGGATAATTAAAAACAAGTTTGAAGTAAAACGGATGAAAATTGTATAAGTTGTGAAATTTTAAAGAATTTGGTTGAGCTGGGAGAATGCAACTCCCAGCAACAAACTTTCTGTCAAAATAAGGTTTTCCCCACCCGCGGCGGGTAAGGCTCTTGGCGCCGCGCCCCGCCATAGGCTTTCGCCACCCGCGGAACATTAAACCAATTCTACCGCAGGCAGCGAAAGGCTACGAAACTGACGAAAATTGTTTGTTTTGCTTGTTTTGTCTTACGGACTTGTTTAGACATATTATAAACCCTTCATAATTAAGGTTTATGATGGTTTTTTTTATTATAGGTGGTTACTATAAACTTTTGAATGACGATCAAGCTCGCACAAGAACCGAACACCTATATAATTGAAGCTTCCGTGTTTATCTTAGTTTCTTTTATTAGTTAAGACTCGTGTAAACACTCTATAAGTATATTTTGAATGTTTAAGCCTTATGTAAACATCGTTATGCTGATGTTTTTTTTTTTTTTTTTTTTGAAAATGATATTTTTGTATAAAATGTAAACTTTTAAGTTATGCAACATTCATAATTTTTAGTAAAGGGTCTTACATTATTGAATTAGTTTGGATTACATTGTCTTGGAACATAAACATTGTCTTTAGATTTTAAGGTAAAACTAAGGCCCTTGTCCATCCTAGGTGTAGCATACTTGATCATACGTTAGTACCTCAAAACACATGGGAAAATAACGTCAACATTGAATGCTGGTGAGTAATATAGGTTTTGTGGTTAAGACTCATGGCTTTGAGTGTTGAAAAATATTCAATCAACTTCAAGAGAAATCATTTGATTTAAAAGAAAATAATGTATGGTTAACTTAATAACCATTTATGTCTTTGTATTAATCAATTAAATGTTTTGTATTGTACAAACCAACCAAAGAACTTGTTTTGTATAATCAACTGTCTTTGCAATAACCAAATATCTTGTCTTGTATAAACCAACCAAATGACTTGTCTTGTATAAACCAACCAAATGTCTTATATAAACCAAATGTCTTGTTTAAACCAAAATGTGTCTTGTATAAAACAATTGCCTTTTTGTATAAAACAAGTGTGGATTGTTGGCGAATACATTCAAGCCTTGTTGACTGTCGGACAAACATTTATAAAAATAAAGGTTTATCAATTATGTCACTCAGTTTCTGTCATTCCCAGAGGTAACTTCCAAACAGACTTAGGAAGCGGGAATGGGGTTGTCAATCCTATGGTACCATAACATACTACCGATCGACGTAATCAATGTTAATGAATATATCATTGTCATATTCAATGTACCATCAAGTTTAGTACAATGTAAGCATGTTGTGTATAGAAACCATGTACTATGTATACTAGGTATTTAAACCATGTATAATGTTTTGAAATCATGAAAATAGTGATAGGCACATATGAATCACCCCAAAGCATGTAAAAGAGCGGAACTATGTACTACTTGGATTACGTACATATCTTCTTCAAATGATTAAGCAAAGCTCAATGTTTCAAGTGTTTCCTAATATGTCAGATAATTAAAGTTAGTGTGTATCGAGGCTTAAATGGAAGAAGGATAGAATGTGGTTTACTTACCAAACGAGCGAAGGATCTGGTATAATATGGTTTGTTAAACCTTACATTCTGATTTGGAAGTGTCCAAAGGTGTTTTGACCCGTTACGACTTGCTAAAGTGGTTTACGACACTTTAACGGGTCGTATGCATAACTACGGGTTCGGATGGTCGAATGGGTTCTATGACGAGTCCGATATGTCAAATCATGTTTAAATATGTTGTGTGATCAGTTTAGATGTCAAAAAACAATGATCTTATATGTTTAAAACTATTTTATGCGAAAAAGGGTATATTTGTCCAATTACAAGCATATATAATTGACTCGTCATTTGACTAAGAAAACGACATTACCATAAGGTATAACCTTAGAGGGTTATTACCTATATTATTATGGTCATATAAATGAGCTTGGTCGGATCCTAATATTGACCAAATGGGTCAGATTCGAAAGTCAAAGCGGAAGTCAAACCACTCGACTTTCGATTAAGGAATAAACACTAAACTAGAAATGAAGAGTTAGACATGTTAAGACATGTCTAATAATGTTATTTAACTGATTTGGTGTCAAAACTTTATGTTTTAATACCCGGAAACACTTTCGCCGTAAAATGCATTTTTATGCAGTTTTGACTTTTCTTTCGTAAAAGTTTGACTCGTCATTTCGCCTACTAAACGTGATGATTAGATGGTGCCATTGCAAAGGATTAACATCTTCATTATTATGATCACGTAGCAATGTTTAATTTGAACTTTGACTTGACCAAAATGGTCATGACCGAAAGTTAAAACAAAAGTCAATTTGCTTGACTTTTGGCTCATAACTAGCCAAAATAATGAAAAGACTAAAGAAGAACACTTACTTGTGTTCAAGGAAAGCTTAGAACTTCAGTAGAAAGCCTCTATAAGCAGAAGCAAGCTCTAATAGAAGAGAGAAAGAAAGATTGAATGTGCAAGTTGAAATGTCTCAAGATCACCTCTATTTATACTTGCATCAAGTTCATGGGTATACCAAGGGTTGGCATTGATTTTTAGATGTATTTGTGGCAAAGTGGGCAAGTTGGATGGGCTTAGGTAATGGGTCAAGATAGGTTTGGGTTAGGATGGATATTTTTAAAAAAAAGGTCGGATGGGTAATGGGTCGATATGGGTATGGTTTAGGATGAGTATAGGTTAATGTAGGTTTGGGTAAATATGAGATGAAAAATTATTAAAAAATAAAAAAAAAACTAAAATAAAAAATATAACAAAAATAATAAAAAATATAAAAATTCAAAAGAAATCAAAAGAATTCTAAAAAATTCTAAAAAATCAAAAAAAAAATCTTAAAATCAAAAAAATTCTAAAAATCTTAAAAATTCAAAAAAAGTATAAAAATCCTAAAAATAAAATAAATAAAAAAATTCTAAAAAAATTCTAAAAATTCTAAAAAGTCAGAAATTCTAAAAAATCCTAAAAGTTCTAAATAATAAAAAAAACTCTAAAAATAAAAAAAATCAAAAAAATTCAAAAGAAAATAAAAAACAACTAAAAGCCAAAAAATTGTAAAAAGTCAAAAAAGTTCTAGAAAATCAAAAAAAAATTCTAAAAAATAAAAAAAAAACTCTAAAAATAAAAAAATTCTATAAATTTAAAAAAAAATATCTTTTTTATAAATGATTTTTTTACTTTTTTGTTTTGTTAGAAATTTGTAGAATTTTTTTATTTTTTTATTGTTTTGAATTTTTAGATTTTTTTTTTACATTTTTTAAACTTTTTTACATTTTTTAAAGTTTTTTACATTTTTTTATTTTTGTATTTTTTAATTTTTTTTAATTTTTTGTTTTTTTAGAATTTTTTATATATTTAGATTTTTTTAGAATTTTTTTTATATTTTTGTTTTTTTATTTTTTTGAATTTTTTGATTTTTTTTTTTTTTTTGAGTTTTTATTTTTTTTTTCCAATTTTTTTTTTTTTTTTTTGTATTTGTTTGACTTTTTTACCATGTTTTTTTATTTATTTGATTTTTTAAATTTTTTAGCATTATTTGTATCTTTGTAATATTTTTTTTAATTTTTTATTTTTTACAATTTTTTTGACTTTGTTAGAATTTTTTTTATTATTTTTAGTTTTTTATTATTTTAAACGAAAAACGACGACAGAGTACTATGGCGGAGATTGTTGAAGTCACAGTTGTGAAAAGATATCAATATAGTAATTAGTTTAGTGATTTTATCTTATATCCATCCTGACCCGCTTGGGTTTTATTTCATACACATCCTGACCTACTCTTTTTTTTTGTCTACCATTTCATAACTCATCCTAACCTAGTGACTAATTTTGTTTGACACGTGTTAACCCATCTTAAAATTTAAAATACCCATATCAACTCAAAATGATATTGATGGGCTTGTTTTGCCATGTCTAATAGAAACTATCAAAATAATATATTATTGCTATGACAATAATGCCCTTGAAACCTAATCATCAAATCATCTATATGGCAACAATCTAGTGGTTCTCACAGTTTTTAAGAAAAATGAGGTTTGTATCGGATCCTACCTCTTTTTCAAAGTAACATTTGAAACACAAAAACTCACAATTTTTAAAAAGTTATAGCCCAAAGTTAACTACAAAAAGAACTAAATTGTTAAGTAAAGAAGTTAAAAAAAAGGGAAAAAGTAAACAAAACGAAGTTAAGGGACTGATTTTGTAACTAAGATAAACTTGAGGGATTGACCTTGGGTTAAACAAACTTAAGTGGCTGATCTTGATTTAAAAAAAATGCAAAAAACGCTACAGCCAAGGATTCTTTGTGTTCCAACTATAGGCTCATTTTGCAAGCTTTTGTATTGGAACTAGGGGAATTCCCGTGCGTTGCGACGGGGCATTCGATTAGTATCATTTTGGATTTTTACAACACCCATAACATATCGTCACTCAGTATCTCAACCACAACCGAGAGACATATAACCAAGTAGATATCGACACATGTTTTGTAATATTCGAAAACCATAGGAAAGAATACCATCACTGGTTCAGATAATAATATAATACCGATACTGGTACTGATGTCATTCAGTCAAATTTGGTTCCGTTGTTCACAATCTTGGACGTTATTGGCTTGGTTCATCAAGGGAAAGAATTTTTTTTTAACATTTATCGAAACATAATATTCTAATTTTAATAAAATAAAAATTAATAGAATTTTAATAAAGCATAGTAATGATAAGCATGTGAATTTATTAATAAAATAAAAAGTACTGTACATCTACTTTGAAAATGTTAGTATATAGAATAGTTACAGGTATAATGTAAAAATCAGCTTCGGTTGAAAAGAATTCGATCAATCTTTGGAAAGTTCTGTTAGTAATGACTTATCATACGAAATACTCTCAACAATAAACAAACCTTTGATCTTTACTAACCTTCAAGAAAATATTAATCCAATATCAACGCTTCAGTATATTCCTATTTTGTAGAAACTCGAAAAAGATGAAAGTGGACATTCACCCAATAGTAGGTTGAGTTTTTTTCTTTAATGGCCAACATAATATACGCCGGGTACTTCGTACGTGGCACCCAATAGCTGAAATGTTACCCACGGCGGCCTCTATTCCGCACGCACGAAGCCCCTAGCCCACCAAGCCACCAGTTCCGGGGAAAACCCGACCCTACACCCGCCCAAAGACACGACAATGCAGGACCGGTAAAACTCGGTCAGGATCAGGAATCGAACCGGTGACCTTTCGGCCAACAGTCTTCCATCACTTCCCATGATCGCTGAGCTATAAGCCCGGGTCAATAGTAGGTTGAGGTATTTGCATCGATTTAACTTCTTGTTTTAGGCATTATGTTGTAACAGGCTGGACGCACAATTTATTCATACCTCAGGTCATGGAATTTAAACACACCGTCATTTTAGTTAAACGTGTCAAAACGGATAAATTTCTAGAGTTCATTGTGTAATATTCTTTTAAAATTTTTCTAGAACAAGTTTTAAACAAAACAAAAACTAACGGCAACTGGATTTTCTGTTTTATTTCATTTAAATGCATATTTACCGATGAGAAGAGTCAACTATTATACTTGCCATGAAACCAAACCGCCCCATCAAACATAACCCATCGTAACAAATAATCCATCGGACACTATGAAAGAAAAGAAAAACCAACACTTGCTAGAAAGATGAGAAAAACCAATACTTGCTAGACTACCTAACAATGGCATCACTGCCTATCGAACCAAAAGATACCCTCTTCTTATCCGACCCAAAGTTGAACTTAAGATTAGACGCACCATCATCAACAGGAGCACTGCTCGTAGAGGGGAAACTGAAAACAACACGTTCACCAGAGTTCTTTGTTCCAAAACTGTAAGTCGGTATAACATGCATTTCATTCGACTGGGGAGCTGCTGCAGTTGGTGGGAAAGATGGCATAATGGACGGTGTAAGCGGCTCTGATGTTGAGCTGGCATTGGCAGTGAAAGGGAAGGTGAACCCAGGGCCATTATCAGAAGATATAACATGTTGTGGGTCTGGCCTCTTGAAGGAAATGGGCTTCAAGATAGGTTGAGATGGCCTCTTCCTAGAGAGATCCTGACTGTTGATTTGGTTGCCAAATGACCATGGTTGACTTTTTTCTTTTTCGTTGAAGTTGGTGGCTGTGACTTCTGTTTTTAAACAAAATAATAGAATAAGTTCTAGTATAAATAACAAACTGCTCAAGAGTGTGATGACGTGTAAAACCCTAGCCCACACAAACCTAAAATCGTGTAACCCAAACACAACCTGTCTAACCCATTTATCTAAGGAGTCAAACAGATTGACAGGTTGTAAACGGGTTGACGGATTGTAAAAAAGTTGCAGACATGTTAAACGGTTAATAAACTGGTTGGCAGATTGTAACTAATGAGTTAAAAATGATAACAAATGAGTTAAAAACAGGTTGGCTGGTCTGTTTAATTAAACAGGTTGGCAGGCTGACCTATTACAATTGTGTTATATAGTTCAACCCGAACACGACCCATTAAATTAAACTGGTTAGACAGGTCAACGTGAAGACAACTTGTTTATTAAACTAGTACTTTGGCCCGCGCACTGCGGCGGGAGTCGCAGCGAAGACTCGGTCCATACTGCATTTCGGTGCACCCACTATAGCAAACAAAAGAGAAAACTCAAATAACATAGTCGTCATATAGCTAAAACGAAATCAACGCGTGTAAAGGACAACTCTATTATAATATTAATAATAAATGTTTTTGTTTTCTGATTTTCTGAATGTAGAAAGTACTAATACCGATTACAGATATATGAATTTCAATAACGTTGAATAAATTTGAGAAGTATTTGTATTTTAACGAATATTAAAATTGATCCCAGTATTAATATATTATTGACGTTTAATATTTCATAATGTTACTAAAATAGAAATAACACGTATTATTAAAAATATATTTTTTACAATCCTATCATTATAGTTGCTTTTAGTAAGAGTCAAATAATCCACACTCAAGTACCCACCTTCTAAATTTTACACTCAATCTTATTATATCAAAGTGAAAATACTAACATTATAAGACAAAGTTCTCCTGTAGCTAAGAACTTGTTTTTTAGTATATATTTATAATTATAATTATAATTATAATGGCTTAAATATGACAACCCAAAACCAAATAATACGGATTATGAAAAAGAAAACAATAATAACCAAGCTATATTTGTAGGTGGTGATATAACACTGCTACATGATCGATAAGAAATTGAGGATGTGAAAATAATAAGTACCTCATTTGTAACACCCATATTCTTGAAACCAAACGAAGGCCCTGCACCTGCATCATTAACTGGTGTAAATGTTTTCAGTGCTTCATTTGAAGTTTTAAAATTGGGCATTATTGAATTACTATGTTGAGAAGGTGATCTTTTCCATTCAGTTGCTAGCTTCAATTCAGCTGCCTTTTCTTTAGGGGTGGGCTTGTGTCTATCAAGCTGGTCTAATATCTTTCTAACCGTCTCATTAGACGGTCCAGCAAAATTCGCGTCATTTTTAAAAGCCCGTTCATGTTTGTCTACCGTATGGAGGTTTGGGGTGGCAGCAGTTAAAGACTTCTTTTGAAATACAGGCACAAAGCTTCTAGAAGCATTAGAGGAAGAGGCAATTTGAGCAGAAGAAAAAGTTCTAGGTCCTTCCGAGTGAGGTTCAGAGGCAAACTTGTTCCTAATACGACGAATAGGACCCACTGATCCATACCCACCATCAGTGACATCACTACTTGTCTTCATCTGTGTTTGAAAATAATTAAGATCACATAATCATTCAAATATAAGGTTTAAGAGTTAAGACTTTAACGTCTTTTGGTAATATATATATATAAGTACCTGCCAAGGATTAGGAGTATGTGATTGTTGTAATGTGGTCAGAGACGTATTAGAAGACCTGGTATTCCCTTGTAACTGGGTCAGCTGTAAACAAAACAAAACAACAATATTAATAATAATAATAATAATAATAATAATAATAATAAATAACAAATTAAGCACTAGAATCTTGATTACTAAAAAATATGGACATACTTTTGGCTTGGTTCTAGAATACGGCGTTCGTGGGAAACTATGAAGCCCGTGTCTGCTTCTTTGAGTTTGTGGGGTCAAATAAGCACCGTGATCTTGTACCATGGCACCGGGCCAACAAGTGGATGATTTTGATGACGGTGTGAAGGAATGTGGTTTTGAAGGAAAAAGGTTATTTTGTGCATGTTCCCTACGATCTGTTGATACATTACTGTTAGTATTAAAACCTAATTCTGATGCCCGACTTCCCATAGAAGCTTTAGCAAGATCTATTGGTGAAGCAGCAACTTCATCTTGTATCTGAAATGAAGAATATTACACCAACAATACAGTAATTGCTAAAAGCGGTTAACAGCATAAGTTAAGATTTGTACTAACATTTGATTGCAAATGAGGCATTAGGGTTTCCACATCATATTGCTTCCCCATAGACGGGATTTGATGATCCAACTCAGCATTAGAATCATCAACCAATTTAGATTTCAATATCTCCATCAAATGATTGCTTTCATCCCTGCATTATAATTCAACATTTAGAAGAAAAAAACGTTCAAAAAGAAATCTTGAGTTGTACAGAACTACAGATCATAAATTCATGAACTAAACATAACAATTTACCGAGTCAACTGTTTCCCTTTTAGCATATTCACAATTTGATCGATGTCACCACTAGATTTATCTAGTTGAATATTGGCATTATCTGAGATCCCCTTCAATTTATCCCTTTCATTACTAGGGCCTGTATCTCTACTTGAACTGGCTACTACAAGCTGCATAAAACAAACAATCATCTTTCAACAAATTTTTAAAGTAAAGTAATCAATTTCCTTCCAAGATACACCTTTTAAGTATTCACCTTCTAGGATGTGTCAACATGGTCAAACATAAAAACGAATAAGGTTCGAACAGTAAAAATTCAATCATAATGACGTAGATTTGTTTCATTGAAAAGGCAGAGTAGACATCAAATCAAGTGTAAGAATTTCTGTAATTCCTTTTTAAGATGAATAATGGGATATTATGTAGCATTTCCATTCTGGAAAAGATATGAAGTAAAATTACCTCCTGTTCATCGGTGCCATCATGAAAACAAGTTAGTATCCATTTTGATACACATGATTTAACTGTAATATGTATATAGAATATATTTTGCAATTATGTTTATGCATATGCTCCAACAATTCAATTATTCAACAGATGGAGTATTCACAATTTTCCATCAAATTTTCAATCCTCTTCATCAATTAACATTTCAAATTCCAAATCTTGCATATGACATTTAATACTTCTTATCTACTAATATTGTTCATCTAGAAAAATATATGCAAATCTTAAGGTCTGCTAGTCAAGAAAAAAAAAATTGCAAATGGAGGACCATAGCAAATAGTTTTTTATTAGGACTAGGGGTGTCATTTCAGGAACATTTCATTAAATTACAATTTATAAACTGAAAATACACATGAATGTTTAGATATGTAGATGTCCAAGCATAAAAGAAAAGCAGGACTTGCCTCGAAAGTAGGTTTAGCATCACCGAGTGCATTAACAGTTTCATCTACATCTTCATCATCTGCTCAATATAGAAACTGCTTGTATTAGCAAATCACATATAAGGTTAAGGTATATAACCAAGAAAATTCATGAACATGCCTCATAGTACTTTCAGTTGACATTTTAATGTTAAATGGCTCATGATCATAATGAGCCAATGACCCTGTCTTGGGTTTCAATGTATGCTCGATTCAATACAGTTTTCCTATTAAAACATCCTAAAGAGGGTAAATAAACAAAATTCTTATATTATCCTATAGGAAATGATTGCCAGTTTCACAGCCTTACTTCTCTCTCAATTCTCAATAGGTGAAGTTAATTAAATGAGTATCTTTCAGATTCTACACTATAGCTGTCATTGAAGTTTTACCATATATTACTCCATTTCAAATGATAGATTCACTAACTTCGGGTGCTGTAAGTTATTTCACAACATACAAAACCAATCATTAATCAGCCATAAATACAAAATTTGCCAATTTCCTTTAATGCAACATGTTTGATCACATTTAACCAACAATTAACAAACTTTGAATCCTCCATTGTTTCCTTCATGAACCAGCTGAAAAAATCCAAAGCGTGTAATATTATTCCAATTCATCAATTATTTATTACACAGAATCAACCTGTTGAACTACTCAATGGGGGTACTTACAAATGCTATAACTCATAATAAAAACATTTTCTTCAATGTAATTGCAGAATTTACATTTAGGCCTGTAAACGAACCTTGCGTTTGTTCATTTAATTTTAACCGAACTCGCACATAAACACATAATTGAACTAAGGTTTTTCTTCATGTTTGTTCATTATAAAAATGAGCAACAAATATAAACGAACACGAATAAACAAACAAACTTAAACGAACATAACCGAACAAACATAAACGAACATAACTATAAAGACATAACATTCTGTTCGTAAGCCTATTTAAATCTATAATATTAATATCAACTAGAATCTAAACCCTAATTCAACTCAAAACACAAACTTAACAATCAATGTGACTCACCAGACGAATCATAGTCATACTCGTCGGCAACTGAAGGTTCCGATTTAGAAAACAAGGCCGGAAGTATTCTGGTGGCGCTATTGGCAATGAAACGGCGAGCAGGAGTGACAACAAGCTTCGACAACCAACCACCACCGCCATCGTCGTTCGATTTGTAACTAGCAGTAGGCAGTGACGGACGGTCGAAAGGAGTTGACGGACGGTTCCTTGATACCGGAGGTTTTCGGAATTTACCGCCGGTACCGGCGGAGAACGGTGGCGCCGAAGACGACGGCGTATTGTTCTCCATCTCTGTTTTGTTGTAACTAAAGTGGATTCAATACTTTTTGATATTTAGGGCATGTTTGGGTAAGCTTTTTGAAACAAGTTATTGACTTATTGGCTTTTTGAAAAGTCATAAGCTCTAAAATGATGTTTGGCAAAGAGGGTGTATGTGAGGGGAAAAAGCCAATAAGTCAATAAGTCACAAAATCCTGACTTTTCCAAGAAGTCAATAAGTTATTTCTAAAAGCTTACCCAAACATGCCCTTAAACTTGCAGTTTCGCCAAGTGGATTCGATAATTTTTGATATTTTAACTTGCAGTTTCGTGTTTTTTGATAATTCTGGGAATCATAATAGTTATCCATCTTAAATCGGGCTATTAAAATATTACCGTATTTTATCTTTTTTATTCAAATTCAAACTACTGATTATATCCGCGAATTTTACGGTGTTGAGAAATTTTATGTTTTTTATTGTTTGAAAAAAAAAAGTATGTTTATACTAATTATAAAGATATTGTACTCATGAAATTATTATGGAAACCTGGAGTTCACGATGAAAATACAACGAACCAACGTACTATAGATCTAGAATAACCGAAAAGATAAGTAAATGAAGGAAATACGTTTTTGTGGTTTGAAATATAAATAGAAAACCTCTTACTCTAATACTTTTGCTTTTTGGAGCTTCGTAACTAATAACCTCGCATTCATTGTTGACCAACTGAAAAAACAATAATCACCTAACGAAATATGTTCGACTTGAATTATACCATATCATCCAAAAACTTTAAAATACAAGTTAGTATAAAAAATTGAAAGTATTTGTAAACTGTTAATCACTATCTAAGATATGATGTGCGTCACATGTTTGGTTTGTGGATTTAGTGTTTACATAGTTTGATACTAAACAACAAAACGTACAAACATGTTAAATCTTCGTGCAAAATTTTTTTGCTTTACTTGGTGGTGTCGTCACGCCTTCTTCCTTTGGCGACTCAGGGTGGAAATGAACGTTGATTTTTTATGTGTCTATCATCTCCGCAAACCAAAAAACATGCATTTCAACCGGGCTCGCATTGTGCCTTTTACATCCGAAAGGAATAGTGTCATCAACCATATATTACAGATTGTCTAAACCCATACATAATCATCTTAATTATTGTCTTCATACAAACAAACTTAAACCATCATGAAACACTCGAACATCATCAAACACCTGATCGTTCTTGTCCTTGTATTAGATTAGAAATATATCTCTTAACTATTTAAAAACAAAATACAAAAGCTTAAACCATCCAACTTATAAATTCGTTCTCTAATAAAATCATGAAAACATGTGAAAACAATAACATAACTTTCATAAAAGTAAACCTGGGCCATTAAGTACCAAAATTCCCTTGGTATTCACCAGAAACATTTTTTAGTACATTAGATTATGAAATAACTTACTAAAAAATCACTAAATCTACCACCCATCTACAAGTAAGACAACAATATCAAAGAACATCTATTTTCTCCGACAATAACCCAAGCCACATACTAAACAACCAACAAACCTCCATCTACACCATAAATCTTCATATTCATACAACAAAAAAACAATATCATGAAATTAAGGTTCGCTTTGAAAGCCCTCCATTACACAAATTAGCAGTGTTGTCATAAAAACCTTAAAACCTGAACTAAAAATGGAGTTAAAAGATTAGAACTTGAAATTCCAAAGAATCAAAGCATCAACAGGTAGCAACTTCAAAAGACAAAAAGAGAAGAACTCACTAGTCACAGATGTTAACCTACCAGAGGAAGTAGCGTTGTCATCGTCGTTCGAAACCATAGTCTTCAAGTATCCGTACAACTATTAAACCATAATTAATGCTTAATGACTGTGTTGAATTACAATTTACTGCTTTCTGATTTCTGCCATATACATACATGTGCATCATACATTATTTAATGTCATACCAATATTGCATGAAAGCTTTATTGCCTCAAATGATGCATTGAGTACAGTTAGCACAATTATCTGATAAATCAGGAAAATGCTGACAGAACTCAGCACATAGGCAGACAATGCATTGAGACACAGAATGAGCCAGAAACTAAGTACTACACTAGTATAGTGTGTAGGAAAGTGAGGATCACAAAACTGGCTTTCTAAGTGATAGTTTAAGTGCCGGAAAGTGCCCAAAACTCACCCAAAGTGCTGAATTCAGCAAAATTCAGCATAAATCAGCATTTTAACAATCTAATATTGTGCAGAAACATGGTTAAATGGTCCTGAATGCTTTCCTAAGTGTCGGGAATCAAAAGTGTCACAAAAAGGTACATAAAGCACACTAAACTGCAAAGTTTAGCACTTTAACGAACCAGTAACCAACCGAACAACCGGACACTACCTGAAACATCAAATTTACACTAGAAGCATTATTTTAACATTACCAAGCTAGTTATGGTCCCCGAACATCATAACACCCTATAAAATATCATGTAACTAAGTAACTAACTATATACTTGAATTTTTACCTTAAACTAACTAATCTAGTTAAACCTACTCTACATACCCCCCCCCCCCCCCCACCTAGTAATCGGCCCATGCCTTGCCCACACCTCAAGATTTTATTTCAATTTATTAATGGATATTGTTCCCCCTTTAATGACATAAAAACCAAGATATAGAAGGTTGAGATGGTTATAAGAAAGACTTGTAAGACTTAAGCTCATTCATCACACACTAGAAAAACACACAACTCTCTCTCCCTCTTGTCTTGCTCTCGGCTGACCCCAAGCACCACCATCACCACCATTATTCATCCATTCTCAACCATTCCAAGCTTATACAAAGGTGCAAGAGATCATACAAAGAAGCTAGGAGCTTGTGGAAGTTCAAGAACCTCTCTTATTTGCTTTTATCCATCACATTTCTTCACTTGATCATCCCTAGCCTTGTGCTAGTGGTAAGAGTCTTGATCTTGCTAGTTTACTTCTATGTTAAGTGGTTAAAAGGAGAAACATAACCATAATCTTGAAGAACACTAAAGATCACAATATGTAAACATGATCATAAGCATGTTTAATGATGAAACTAAGTTGATTATATGATGATTTGCTTGTTGAATGTTGTTTGTTCATGTATATGATGTAGATCATCATATGATCTTGCTAGATCATGATTAAAAACATAATCTAGCAAGATGAGAAAGTAGAAATATTGTAGGATGATGGATCATCCACACAAAGATCATGAACTTGAAAGAACATAATGATTTCTTGAAAAATAGTGATCAAAGTAAATTGTTAGTCATATAGATCTAAAGATTTATGGATGAGTTTTCAAAGAAACCAAGTTAAAAATACAAGTTTTTCTAAATCTTGGTTTTTATATAAACAAACTTTATTTTTGGTGGTTAAACAAGGGTAGGAACACTTGTGTAACAAGAAGAAATCATATAGAAACATTTTTAGAAATGATGATCACAAGTTGTAAACATCTATATTCTTTAAAAATAAAGTTTTTAAAGAACTAATCACACTTTAGAAGGTAACAAGGCTTACTAAGAAGTAAGAACACTAGTAAGTTCCTACAAATTTTTACAAATATTAAAGTTCATGAAGTAGTAGATTATTACTTGATTTTTATTACTTGATTTTGGCAAAATTGGTAAGTAAATGTTGTTTATTGTTAATTGTGGATTGATTGTGATGATTTTTACAAAAGAAAATGATATGCTTGAAAGCATGGAAACCTCTATTTTTAGGGGAAACTATGGCAAAATTTTCTAAAAATCCAAACACTTAGAAAAATATTTATTAACCTACACTTACAAGTGTAGTTCAAACCATAAATTGTTACAAGAACTTTGCCATATATTTTGTTACAAAAATATAAATACTGGAGGTTGGTTTATATAAATAAAAGTGACTAAATATGTATTTAGGAAATATATATTTAGAAGACACCATGAGTGTGACTATTTCTATATTTTGTGTACTAGTTATATTATTTTAGAACATGAAATAATATAACTCATCAAAATACCAAGGATTTCAATCCAAAACGTTTACCAAAATTCCAAGAGTATGAATATACAAGTTACACACAAAATATTGGTGAAACCGAACAAAGGAATGTAACTTATAAAATATTCCGGAAAATTGATTCACAAAGTATATTTTGGTAAATAATATTTTGGTCACCAATGAACAAAAATATGATTTTTACTATTATTACAAATTTATATCATATTTTGACAAGAAGAAAGTATATTATTTTTGAAGTAAAAATGTATTTTCTCGGAATTATTAGAAGATATATTATTTTTGGGAAAGATATATATTTTCTTGAAGTAAACTTGAAGTACATTATTTTTGGAGAAGAATAAGGTTATATATATTTTCTAAGTTAGACTTGAAAATATATTACTTTTGGAACTTATATGAAAATACAAATATTTTTGCCAAAAGAAAATTTATAAATAATTTTTCTAAATAATGTTTACTACAATATATATTTTGGAGATATATATTGGTGGACTTTTATTGAAGATAATATTCCGGAAAGATTAATACGAAATTAAGTATAAGAATACTTAATGAATACAACAAAAATACGTATCCTCATACGTATAAATGCACACCGGAATACGACCCTAATACATGGCAAAAATATACAAGTATAAGAATACGAATACAAATACCCCCATCCTTGGAAGGATATACAAGTATAAATACTTGGGAAGTATCAAGATAAAATAATTGTTTAACAATTATTCCAAAATTTAATAAATATAATTTAAGTTAAAATATTAATTATTTTAACAAATAATTATATAACTTGGAATAATATCGAAGGCACAATGAAACGTAACTCAACGACATTAATATTAAGTTAAGGCATGACCCGCTCGTCTAATAGATCATAGTACGTTGTAGGTAGTCGTGTTTATCCGAAGAAGCTTTGAGTTACGGTGCGAAGACACAAGACAGTGAGTTTCATGACCCCTTTTTCTTTTAACTGTTTTCAGTTTTATAACTTCGGGGGTGAAATACATGTTACAACTATTTATAAACATTTTGATGTGGTATGGTTAGCTAAGGAAGGGTACTACTTGATCATGTGAGTGGTGGGTATAACACTTAAGGCTATTAATCCTCGTTGTAGGACCGAGGGACATGAGTGATAGATCTATTTGGGTGTAGCGAGCCCACACCCATGTGGACCAGGGTGGCCCATGAGGTGACTATGTCTTATTCTCGGAGACAAATCTGCTAGGTTTGAGTTTCCCTGCATCACTTCACACATATCAATGTCCTTGCAAGCCATTGGTGATCTGTTTTCCTTGTTGCTTTCATACCAGGAGTTTACAAACATACTGTTAGTGCATTAAGTGTCTATCGCCTCCGTCAATCAAAATCGTAGTAGAAACCGAAGAATGCAAGACTTGATGATGTTACTAGTTAGTAAAAGCAAGGTGGCAATTTTGTAAATAATGAGATTTCTCATTATAACCTTGTGCCTATAAATAGGAGCTTTAGTTGTAAAGTTTAGAAGACTTTTGGCTCATTTGGAGATTTAGAAGCTTAGATTTTAGAGAGAGAAAGTCTAGAGAGAGAAAATCTCTCTACGTGATTCACGGTTTTGTACACGACATCATATCAATAGAATCACATCATTTGTACGTTCTTGTGTGTTCGGTCACGTACGTTCACGGATTCCGCACGTCGAACGTTCGTTACGCAATCGTACGGTGTCAAAACCGGTCCTACAAGTGGTATCAGAGCAGGAGCTCGATTGCGCTGATCAAACACATAGATTCGTACCAGATTTCATCGATTTCAGACTTAAATTTCATCTATTTCTTCATCTTTTTCACTTTTATCACGTTTTTCACTGAAAATAGTAAAATTGAACGGGTTTTTACGGTCCGAATCAGCTGATATTTTGATATGTTGTGCGAAAACATTTGATTTACAACCCTACAAAATTTCAGATTCTAATTCCTAGCCGTTTAGGAGAAATTCAAGTTTTTAGGTCCGATTTTGGTTGAAACAGCAAGGTTTCGCTTGAGATATCAGTTGGGTTTCGCTTCATAATAAGTGTAGTTCGCTTGAAATACCTTGCTTTCGCTTGAAAAGTGTGTTATTTTGAAGCGAAAAGGTTCTGTTCGCTTGAAAAAGATTTTTGTTTGCTTGAGTAGTTGTCAGCAATTTCAAGCGAAAGGAGAACGTACAAGATGGCAAATTCCGAACCTATTCCTTGGAAAGATAACCGCACTGAAGAGCAGAAGTATCAATACAGAAAAATGATTGCTGAAAACAAAATAATTAGAATATCTCGTATCTTTCTGGAAGCGAGAAGAGCGAATAGATGGGATCCGGACAGAGAGTGTTATCTTGATGAATATGGAAATATTGCGATCGATGACAAAACGCTTGATATTGAAGCTATAATCAAGGAGTATAAAGAGGAAGATGATTATTGGCAAAAGAAATGGTGGGGAGATGAAGAAGAGAAAAAGAAAAAAAAAGAGTTAATAAATGAAATAGAAAGAAACTCAGAAAATATAAGTTTGGTTGAGTTTCTTGAATTAATCAACAGGATTAGAGAAGGAATGACAAAGAATGAATAATCAAAGAAGGATGAAACTTCAAAAAGTGAAGTTGTGTGCTCAAAATGCGAAAAATCCGAAGCAGAAAATGTCAATCTCTTGAAAGATGTGGAGAATTTGATATTGGAAAACAAAGCTTTGAAAGACGAGAAGAAAGCTGATGATGAACAGATTTTGGATTTGCGCTTGAACTGCGAAAAACTAAAATCTGAAAATGACAAACTTTTGAAGAATGTTGAGAGTTTGTCATTAGAAAACAAAAATTTTAAAGAAAAAGAAAATGTTTTTGAAAATGAAAAATTAAAGATTGAAAAAGATTTTCAAAGTCAAATGAAGGTTTTAGAAGATGAAAAGTCTGTTATTTTTAACAATAATCTTGAAAAACAGATTGAAATAAATTCTCATCTTCAGAAAATCATTCGACTTGAAAATGAAGCTGAAATTGCTCGAAACAAAATTGCTGAGTTAGAGAATAAATTGAAAGGTTTTGTGACTTCGGCACCATATGAGTGTCCAAAACCGATCAATTCTGTTCCAATAAGTGACAATGTCACAAATTTTGACAAAGTCAAAATTGAAGATTGTGATGAAATATCTGATGATGAAACAGAAAAGAAAAGAAAAATATTTTTAGATTTACAAGAAAAATTTAAAAATACTGTTTTGCAATCTACTGAAACAGGTGAATGTTCTAAACAAAAACCTGTTAAGAAGAGTGTAGAACAGAAACAAAAAGTTAAAAATTTGAAAAAATTTAAAAATAAAAATAAAAGCTCATCAGATAAGTCATCCAATCATTATCAAAAATCACAAAAATCTAAAAATGAAAACTCACAAAATGTTGGTAATAAGTGGTGCAGGTTTGATCACAGTGCTCAAAAGCCAAATCCAGCATTGAAGAGGAGAAATGACTATAACCAAGCCAAACAATGTTATGATTTGAAGGTTTGGACTGACAGAAGTGGATGGTACGATAACAGAGTGTGCTACACCTGTGGTGTGAGAGGACACATTGCTGTTAACTGCCAGAATTGGAATTATGAAACAAGAAGATGCTATAATTGTCATATCAGAGGACATATTGCAAGAAATTGCCCAATGAGATCAAAAGGAAGATCGAGGGCTGAATCTCAGAAAATGGGAAAGAAATCAGTCAATGTCAAGCCCAAAGAACAGAAAGTTCAAGAACCAAAAGTTCAAGAACAGAAAGTTCAAGAAAAGAAAATTAAGCTTTCACAAGGGCAGAAAGACAGACTGAGGAAGAAAAGGAAGAAGGCGAGAGAGTATCTGGAAAGGATTTTGTCCTCGGTTAAAACTGGTAATCCGAGAAAAAGTTCTGATGAATTGCTTTCCCCAACTGCAAAGGCAAGCAAAACAAATTCATCAGATACAAATCTGAGGACAAACGGGAAAGAGAAAAGGAAGTTAAAGAAAGAAAAATTAACTAAGCAAAATGATAACCAATCAAAGAAAGTTAATTTTTCAGACAAAATCTTAATCAAGGTTTTCGAATATAAAAGAGACCGTGAAAGTTTATTCATTTCACAGGTTAATAAATTTGGAAAACCAAGATCTAGTAAGAATTGGGTACCAATGAAGGTTGGCGATGAATTTGACTTGTCAAAGTCAAAAGAGCCATTTTCTGGCAATGAATTGTTTCTTCAAAAACAAAGGAGCCGCGTGTTGGCAATGAATCTGACTCAACAAAGTCAGACAAGCCACGATCAGGCAATGATTCTGGTTCGTCAAAACCAGAAGAGTCATCTGTTGAGGTAAAAACTGTCAAACCCAAGGCTGGTCAGACTTGGGTGAATTTGTTTAAATGAAAAACCTGACTTGCCGGAGTTCCCAGGTTGGTAAGCGTGGAACATGAATCGGCATCTTTCTTGAGAAATTCACAGGTTGGTAACTGTGATATTTCGTATCACAAAAAGACTAATCAAGGACATTAAGTTGTACTTGATTTATCTTTCCGATAAGTGGATAAAGGTAAACAATGTGATGAAACCCTGAGTTTATGTAATCACATAAAACTAATTTTCCGAAAAAACTATTTGATTAAATCAAACTTAAGTGTTTTGAAATCATAATGGGAAAATAGTTTGTTGTGAGGGGGAGTTCTGATTGTTTATGCCAAGTGGATGGCGAATTGAAACGATTTGATATCAGTTTGTCACGTTCCTTGTATAGTTTGTTTTCAAATTTTCTCAGAAAATCAAAATTGAAACATATTTTGATTTTAGGGGGAGAAAAATTTTTAAAAAATTAGAAAATTTGAAAATATCAAAAACATTGAAAAAGCAAAAATGAGTTTTGGTGTATAAAAGAGGAAATGATAGTACATCAGTAGACGATCACAGCATGCTAAAGATATGGAAAGTTAAAAAGTGATAAACGGTCTCACTGATGATATGCCAGTAGGTTTTTGCACATTTAGTAGATTGTGACGAGATATAAACCTAAATTCAAATTTGCTTATATCGTGGGTAACATCTCTCGGATATATGGGTAACCCCCGAAATCTCGTTTGAAAGATTCCTTTTTCTGATATACTAGGTCTTTATACTCAGTGATATCTGGGATATTATTCCAGGACTTCTGATGAACGGTAGTTCTGACCTAGTCCCCGAATAATACTTTCCGCAAATGCTTGAAACATAGCATCACCCTCAGCATAAATGATAAGACAATAAAATTGCTTAGCAATGCTGTTGTAAAAAAGATCCTCTAAAGGGGACACACCCAACAAAAGTTGAGTCATGATCTCTCTGCTGAACGATGGTTCTGACCTGAGCTCTCATTATTCTTCATAATTTATTAACCCCTTACAGATATCATTTGTGTTATAATTACCTGTAAGACTGAATATTGGGATCTGGATACGGGAGTATATTCTGAGGTGGGATACGCGATTAAGTTTAAGTATCTAAGACACTAAACTCGTATCTCGAAGCAGTTGAACTTTGTGTGGAAATTTAAGTGGACCAGTATACTGACAATCTATGTGAATCGTTTAGAACTTAAAATGATTAAAGATTAATGGTGCTAGTGATTGGTCTCATAAACTGATATGATCCTCTTACACAAACTCACAAAAATATTGTCTGTATATATTTCTTTACTGTATTTCATTCAAAAACAAAAATCCAAAAAGATTTTCGGAGTGTTTTAGCATAAAATTTTGAAAAATACAAAAAGATTTTCGACAACTGATGTTGGAAAGTGGATTTTCAAAATTTCGAGTGCTAAACATGATGAACTGGATTGGGAAAGTTTGTTGAAAACTTTGAATGTTATATACAAATGTTTTGAAAGTTTGAGGGATTAGTTAATCAAGGTCATTCACTTGAACTTGATGTAACTATACAGATTGATGAATGAATGATTTCTACCAGTAAGTTTCTTAAATCTGAGTGTTATAAATTTGTGAAACTTATGTTGAGGTAGAGGATTTGCAGGTTAACCAGGTTTCAAATCCTGAGCATATGCAGAATAGAGCCAGGAATTGATCCTGAATTTGTGAACTTGTGAAAGCCAGACTATGATCCCGATAGCTGAGTCTGAGGGGGAGTCTGAAGACGAGCTCAACACAAGAGGAAGCGTGGATTAAAAAAAGCCAGATAAATATCTTGGAGGAGCTTGTATACGGAAATCCAGGTGTCGATCCCAAAAGCACGGAAGCTTGTAGATAGGGGAGCCTGAAGAAAGAGACTACCGAGAGGGGGAGCAACGGAAGCTTGAAGACAGATCCACGGGGATTCTGTTCAAGATAGAGAAAGACAAGATGCTACGAGATTGACTACGGCAATATCCAAGGGGGAGTCTGTTAGTGCATTAAGTGTCTATCACCTCCGTCAATCAAAATCGTAGTAGAAACCGAAGAATGCAAGACTTGATGATGTTACTAGTTAGTAAAGGCAAGGTGGCAATTTTGTAAATAATGAGATTTCTCATTATAACCTTGTGCCTATAAATAGGAGCTTTAGTTGTAAAGTTTAGAAGACTTTTGGCTCATTTGGAGATTTAGAAGCTTAGATTTTAGAGAGAGAAAGTCTAGAGAGAGAAAATCTCTCTACGTGATTCACGGTTTTGTACACGACATCATATCAATAGAATCACGTCATTTGTATGTTCTTGTGTGTTCGGTCACGTACGTTCACGGATTCCGCACGTCGAACGTTCGTTACGCAATCGTACGGTGTCAAAACCGGTCCTACACATACATACATACTTTCAATGATATCAAAGGTTTATTCATACACACAAACAAACACATGAACTCGCTCAACTTTTGTTGATGTTTTCAAAACTACATCTATTTTAGGGAAATAGTTGTGGATCTGGCGGGCGTTCGGAAGTTCCAAGTGTGGTTTAAGAATAAAAGATGTCATCCAAGGTCTTCGGGTTTGGTCAGCGTGTCTTATTCCTGGATGAGACGCGTCTTCCGAAACCTGGTTTTATTTAATGTCATCTGTCGAGTCTTTGTGAACTCTTAAACAAGTTGCATGGTTTGTACTCGAATTTGAATTTCTATGTTTTAAGACAATGTTGTTATGCTTTTAAACTTAATTAATGGATGACCATCTATTGGTTATATCATATAGTTGTTGTTATGATTGAATGCAATGGTATTAAGAAAGTCACACCATAATCACGCTTCCGCAAAAGTCAGGGTGTGACAGCTTGGTATCAGAGCTTCGATAGTAGCGAACTAGGATTCCTTCTCGAGTCTAGACTACAATCATTAGGGCTCTCACGAAAATGTTTTCACAACATGTTTTCATTGTATACACGAAACGCCCAGATCCAGGAAAAACAAACATTTTCACAAACAAAAAGACACGAAACACATTTCAAGGGTTATGTTCAGTCTGAGAGACTGGGTGGTTCAGTCTGAGAGACTGGGTGGTTCAGTCTGAGAGACTGGGTGGTTCAGTCTGAGAGACTGGGAGGTTTAGTCTGGGAGACTAGGAAGTTTAGTCTGGGAGACTAGGTAGTTCAGTCTGGGAGACTGGGTGGGTTAGTCTGGGAGACTAGGAAGGATATGTGATTACATTGTCATTGATTGCATGTTTAATGATTAGTAGTTGATATATGTGCATATGTTGTGATTGCTTTGTTACAGACACTATGTCATCATCCGAGAGTGGATTGTCCGATACCGATGACCCCATGGCTGTAGTCTCAGATGATGAGATTGCACCCGAGCCAGAGATCTTTACTTCTGATACCGAGAGTGACCCGGAGATGATGTCCGACGATGAAGACGACTTTTAGCCCTTTGCGCTGCCCGATTTCGGAGATGATTTACCGCTTGCTGATGGTATCCCAGACGAGGATCCTTTTGTTAATGCCATTCCAGTGCACGAGGATCATCTTATCATCGGTCATCCCGATGGTGAGCACATTGTGGCACTGATCCTCGCTCATGTTCCTTTAGTGGTCATTCCTCCTGAGGATTGGCCATTCGATGATATTTTTTATGACGATTTTGATCTGTTTGTTGATGGTCCCCCTGATGAGGCCCAGGGTGATGGAGAGATAGCGGAAGATGACATTGCTGCCCCACTTCTTGAGATCCCCATTATCGAGATTTCTTCTGATTCTAGCTTACACTCTGTCTCAGACTCTTTTGCGTCTGTGACTTCTTTCGCCTTAGAGGCAGTTGGTTTGCGATGTTATGCCACAGATTCTGACGATGATACAGCTATGTCAGCTGCACCGATTCCTCCACATGACTTTGAGCCTGGACTTGAGCTTGATTTTATTCCTGATGATAAGCCTATTGCTGTACCTGCTGACCCTGAGTCGATACCTGCTCCTGAGCCTTTGCCTGATCTTGACCCTAATTCATTTGGCATACCTGACATTGCACCACTCATACCAGATCCGATTCCTGCACCCGCTGACCCTCCTGTTATTGAGCCAGTCACTCCCCCATTTGCACCCGCACCTGTGGATGTTGCTCCTTTTCACCCAGTTGAGTCGGATGTGCACCGTGTCGACCTGCCTATTGTCTTCTTGCAGGATATACCCGCACCCCGTCCAGGGGAAGGCACTTCTAGCCAGCAGCCTAGCCATGACCCACATGTATCAGCAGCTTTCCTTCACATGCCACAGTCTGCACCTTCTGCTCATTTTACTTCTTCACCACTAGACGAGCCACTTAGATGGTTCCCACCATACACCATGCCGATTTCTGATCCCTACCATCCCTCACATTTTACTGGTTATACACGGGATGAGTTACTTCTATCATTGCAGCTCCAGTATGAGATCATGAGTCGCAGGATTTTAGAGCTTGAGATGATACCTCATCCTTTGCCATGTCCGTGTCAGCCTACATATGTTCGTCGTTCATCACCGTCCCCGTTTTCACATCCTCCTGCACCGCTTACTCCATTTCCCGAGGTTGACACTCGTTTTCTTACCGTTGAGCAGCAGATCAGTTATCTGTTGCCTCATGTTTATAATCTTGAGGAGGAGCTTGCGCATGTGCGCTGCTTTCTTTTTGTCCCTCCACCTCCTCCTCCACCACCATCAGCATAGACGGTTTTTGGTTTTATGTAGGTAGCTTGCTTTTTGATGAGAGCACCGCTATTGAGCCTAGCTAGTGAAGCCTTTTGGAGACCACCTTTTGACTGTATGACTTATGGTAGATTGAAAGACAGTTTGGACAAGGGTAGTGTGACCCTGTGTTCCTTTTGATACGATACATTTGTAAAACATGTAACTGTATTTGTGGTCGATAATTAATGGAAAGCTCAATCATAATGTTCTCATTAAATACATTGTTAATTTACTTGTTTATGCTCTGACTGCATGCTTACTTGATATGACAAACGCTATTATATACATACTACTCATTATATACATAAGACCTGACCTACACAATCTTCTTTTAGAAGATGCCTCCTCGAAGGGACACTCAGTTGCCCACAACAGAGGCAGAACTGCATGAACGGATTTCACAAGCAATCGCAGAACATGAGGCCTTACGCTCTAAACACAGCGGAGGTACCTCAAGAAATAACCCACCTCACGGTAATGTTTAAGTCATTTAAGACACATTACGATACGTTTGGACATTCCATGTGCGCTTGCTAATGCTTCTGTGAATGGTGTTGCTTGTACAGGTTGTACTTATAAGCAGTTCCTTGAGTGTAAACCTCTAAATTTTGACAGCACTGGGGGTACTGTAGCTTTCGTTAGATGGGCTGAGAAAACAGACTCTGTGCTGCGAATGAGCAAGTGTGCGCCTGAGCACCAGGTCACCTACATTTCGGGACTATTCCTAGATGGAGCTCTATCCTGGTGGAACCTTCAGGTTCAGACTCTAGGGGAGGAAGCAGCATATGGAATAACTTGGGATGAGATGAAAGAACTGATGCGCAAGAAGTACTGTTCAAGAGCTGAGATTCAAAAGTTGGAAACCGAGTTCTGGAATCTGAAGATGGATGGTCTGAAGATTGCTGAGTACATACAGAGATTTCATGACCTTCGCGTTGTTCCCTACATGGTAGAACCAGAGTTCAAGCGAATTGAACATTTCATTTGGGGATTGGCACCCCAAATCATGAGCATGGTGACGACATCCAAGCCTCCAACCATCACTGAGGCCATTGAATTGAGTGTGGCACTGACAGAGGAAGCAATTAGATTGAACAAGTTTTCAATCTCTGAGGGAAAGAAAAAGGAGACTCATGTCGAGTCGTCAGGAGAGAACAAGAGGAAGTTCTCGAACTTCAAGAAGGGTACCCAAGGAAACAATGGTGGTAACAAGAAAAGAGATGCGAACCCACCAGCTGAGGTCAGGACTGGTGTTGCAAGTTTTGAGAATAAGGGGAAAGGATACATGGGCACCTTGCCCAAATGTGATGTATGCCAGTTCCATCATGCCGGCCAGTGCAGAGTTAGGAAGTGTGAAAACTGTGGAAAGAATGGTCATTCGAAGGAGACATGTTGGGCTGGTACTGGTCGTGGAAATGGTGGTCAGAGAGGTAGTGGTAATGGAAATGGCAGTGGAAACCGTGGTGGAAACGGTAATGGTGTAACACCTACCCCGTAACCCAGGTGATTATGCACAATTGATACACTTACAGCGGAAACAAACTAAACTTTCATTAAAATTTATAATAGTCTGAGTACAACACTTTATTTATTTACAAACTTTTGGCAACTAAGAACTCCTTGATCTTCTAAAACTCCACAACTGTCAAGTAGTTCCTATAGCTTTCCTCATGACTTACCTGAGATAAGTATACTCAAAACGACGTCAGATATATACTAGTGAGCTCATACTATACAATTTTTATAAAGACAGACCACAGTTTACATTATATGCATACACAATATGGGCATGTGACCACATTATAGTCAGGTTGGGCCTCATTGAACCTTATAGGTCACATTTGACTTGTCACAAACCACCGTACAAGAGACATACTGGTCCTCCAGCTGTGTCCCCCTACGGCCGTCACATAGGTATGAGTGTGTGTCGCTGGACCTTATAAGCATGAAGTGCCTGTGGGTACAACACCTTATTACCCTTCCCAGAGTGACACACCTCATTAAGCATAATAGGATCCCATATACCCCTACTGACACATGCATACTGCAACATTCTCATTATTACCAGTTATGGACAAGTATACTATCACAGTTTAAAAGACAAGTATGATGACTCACCTGATTAGCAATTGCTTAACAGCCGCTAGTACGACTGGGTTATGTCTCAAGGTCTTGACACAATTACATAATCCTAGGTTAGGTAATAGTACACCTAACTAGTCATTATCATGGTTGGATATTGGTTAGTGCTGCCTTGTTTAAGCATGGTTGATCAGTCTATGCTTAACTAAGGCTAGGCTACCCAATACCCGCCCCTGACAATAACCCTAGTACCTAAAAATAATACTAACATTACTACTACTAATAATAATACTCCTATTAACTACTAAAATTAAATAATAAATAACTATCTACGACACGTTGATGTAGAGTTTCCCTACTCCTGCTCCTACTCGTGCTCCAAAAACAACTACTAACAACACCCAACGGGGTATCGTATACTTAGGATTCTCTATAATAGAGCATTCCCGTTAAAGAAACTGGTACCTAAACAAACTACTGAGACTCTTATTTAAAGGAAGCAAGCAGGCACCTCAAATTATTTCTGAGGCGATGTGGGATCAAGTGACGTGCCTACCTGCCTGCCTGCTTGACCTGCTAGCTTGCTTATATATATTAATTCAGCTGCTTCACTCGTTTTTCTCGTATAACTTTTAAAATATGACGTTTTATAAAACGACGAATATGTCATTAGAACGAGCGTAGTTTTATCTACGTTTTAACCTAAGTTTCATTAAAAACGGAGTAAGCTCAAAAATAATATATTTAACTATTAATATTAAACGGTCTCCTATATTAGCCAAGGCTTGTCAAGATATTTCACCTTTCACACAATCATCTTTACTCGTTTAACAATATATGAAATATAAATTACATAATTCATATGTTTATAACCAGTACATTAAGGTTCGGGGTATTACATCCTTCCCTCCTTACAAAAATTTCGTCCTCGAAATTTGTCATCACTTAAAAAGATGAGGGTACTTATCTTACATTATGTTTTCTAATTCCCATGTAAAGTTGGGTCCATGACCTGCGTTCCACTTGACTTTGACTAACGGGATTTCCTTCTTGCGTAACTTTTTAACCTTCCTATCTTCGATTTGTAGTGGTTCTTCAATGAAGTTGTGTTTTTCGTCAACCTGTACGTCTTCCAGGGGTATTTGTTGGGCTTTGTCCACTAGGAACTTCCTTAAATTTGATACATGAAAAGTACTATGTATTCCTGCCAGCTGTTCAGGAAGTTTTAGCCGATAAGCCACTGGTCCTACTTTGCTTGTTACTTCAAACGGCCCAATGTATCGGGGTTTCAACTTTCCCTTCTTTCCAAACCGAATCGCTGGATCTTTTCAAGCCCGAGTGGTAGATGAGTGTCCCAACTTCCCCCAAAATCAATTACACAAGCCCGAATCATATCTTATAATGTCTGAATAGTCCGTTCACTCTGCCCATCCGTCTGAGGATGATATGCAGTGCTTAGATTAAGCTTGGTTCCCAACTCTTGTTGGAAACTTTGCTAGAATTTAGATGTGAAACGACTATCTCTGTCTGATATGATCGATACAGGCACCCCATGTCGTGAGACTATTTCTTTGATGTAAATTAGAGCTAGCTTGTTCATCTTATAGTCCTCACGAATTGGCACGAAGTGTGCAGACTTGGTCAGTTTGTCCACTATTACCCAAATAGTATCATAACCGTGACTTGACCTTGGGAGCTTCGTGATAAAATCCATGGTGATTTTCTCCCATTTCCATTCTGGAATCTCTGGTTGTTGCAAGTGTCCAGAGGTTTTTGATGTTCTGCCTTCACCTTAAGGCATGTAAGGCACTTTTCCACAAAATGGGCAATAGATCGCTTCATTCTTGGCCACCAATAATCTCTCCTTAAATCCTTATACATCTTGTCACTGCCAGGGTAAATGGAATACTTAGACTTATGAGCTTCCTCTAAGATTGTATCTTGCAATCCTCCAAAATTAGGAACCCATATCCTATTGCTAAACCTAAGGATATTATCATTTCCCATTGTCAGTAGCTTCAGTCTCCCAATCATTCTTTCTTTTACAATATGATTATCTTTTAAGGCTTCTTGTTGTATATTCTTAACCTGATCTAAGAGACTAGTTTTAACCTCTATTCTGGTTGCACGAATTCTTATTGGTTGAGGTTTCTCTTTTCTACTTAGAGCATCTGCTACTATGTTTTCCTTACTTGGATGGTATTGGATCTCACAGTCGTAATCACTTAATAACTCCATCCATCGTCTCTGACACATATTGAGCTCCTTCTGCTCAAATATGTGTTTTAAACTTTTATGGGCACTATAGATAGTGCACTTTGTACCGTAAAGATAGTGCCTCCAAATTTTCAATGCGAACACTATAGCACCAAGTTCCAAATCATGGGTTGTGTAGTTCCGTTCATGAATCTTCAAATGTCTGGAGGCGTAGGCAATCACTTTGCCTTTTTGCATGAGTACACATCCCATACCATAGTGAGATGCATCACAGTAAACGGCAAAATCTTTTATTCCCTCAGGGAGTGACAGTATTAGGGCGCTACATAACTTATGCTTTGGGTTAAAGGCTTCTTCTTGTTTAGGTCCCCAATTAAACTTAGAGGCTTTCTGGGTTAGTGTGGTTAATGGTGTTGCAATCTTTTAGAAGTCTTGAATAAACCTTCTATAGTATCCTGCTAACCCCAGAAATCTTCTGATTTCAGTGGGATTCTTCGGTACTTCCCATTTCTTGATGGCCTCGATCTTTGCAGGGTCAACTTGTATTCCATGTTCATTTATCATGTGGCCTAAGAATTGCACCTCACGTATCCAAAATTCACACTTAGAGAACTTTGCATAGAGTTTTTCTTTCTTGAGCAATTCAAGGGCTGCTCTCAGGTGTTGTTCATGTTCTGCCTCATTCTTAGAGTAGATAAGGATATCGTCAATAAAAACAATCACAAACTTATCGAGGTAAGGTTTACAAACCCTGTTTATGAGGTCCATGAACACTGCAGGTGCATTGGTTAATCCAAATGGCATTACCAAAAATTCATAATGACCATACCTAGTCCTAAAGGCAGTCTTAGATATGTCTTTTAGTGCAACTTTCACTTGGTGGTATCCAGACCTCAAGTCTATTTTAGAGAAATAGCTTGCCCCTTGTAATTGATCAAATAAGTCATCAATCCTGGGTAAAGGGTATTTATTCTTTATAGTGGCTTTATTCAAGTCTCTATAATCGATGCACATGCGCATCGTCCTATCTTTCTTCTTGACAAACAAGATGGGTGCTCCCCATGGCGACGAACTAGTTTGGATAAACCCCTTGTCAAGCAACTCTTGTAGTTGCTTCTTGAGTTCTTGCATTTCTGTCGGGGCTAGTCGGTACGGCGACTTAGCAATCGATGATGTACCGGGAACTAGGTCAATGCAAAACTCAACCTGTCTATCCGATGGTAGTCCCGGGAGCTCGTCGGGAAACACTTCGGGGTATTCTCATACTATTGGCACGTCCTCGACCTTCTGCTTTTCTGTAGTGTTTACGACATATGCTAAAAAGGCAACTTACCCTTTCATTAGGCATTTATGTGCTTGGGCTATCGTGATGAGGTTCTTAGTCTTGTCAGTGCGGTCTCCCGATATAGTTAGCTGTTTGCCGTTGGGTAATCGGAGTCGGACGATCCTTTTGTCACATATAACTTCCGCATGATATGGTGTCAACCAGTCCATTCCTATGACTATGTCGAATTCTCCAAGTTCCATAGGCATTGTAACAACTCTCATCAAAAGTCCTATTTATTAAGTTAATTTGTCCAATAGGAAACCCTAATTAAGACACACAAGTGATTCTGAGTAAACCCTAAAATTTTCAGAACAATCGGAATCAGGATCAGGGCCCCTAAAACTCAGGGGGGGTAAACCCTAGTCGGTAATATCTAAACAATTTAACGTGTAAATCGAATTTTCATACAAGACTAACTCAGTAAGCCTACTGGGACACAAGGCTACCCTAGGGTAGATTGGTGCCTCTCGCGACACGCGACAGGTGCATGTATCCCTGTCGCGACACGCGGGGGAGGTCATTTTTCAGATATAAATAGTAGACTGTGGGACTTAGTTTCAGGCACTTGTTCGACGTAAAAATTCACAATATACACTGAGTTATCATAGAATTACTACAAAACACACACGATTCACGAAGTGCTGCCGCAATATAGGGTAATAACTCGATCGCTGCTACGATTCAATGTCCGATCGATTAAACTATCCAATGGATGTTTAAGTGCTGCCCACATTAGGGTTTATGCTTTGTCATTTGTCGTTAAAGCGATGGATGTTTAAGTATCGCACTTTGTCATTCGTTGTGAGGGTTTTAATCTCGTGAGTTATCGTAAATGCTGTATTAGTTAGTAACCTAGTTTGTGTGCATTGTTATTTAAACTAGGTTATCGAGGCTAATCAGTAGGCTAGACTCTGTCTGTGTTAAATCTGCAATGTGAGTCATTCTCTTTTTATCAAAGTGCTTTATAAATTCTTAAATATTTTCAAGATTATAATTACAGTGATTAAGTTTATGTAATCACCAAGTTACAGCCAGTATGTGGGGTTTTGTATACATTACTTGATAAACTTCACCATTGGACAACGAGTTAGCCAAGGGGTGATATGACCATAGTCACAGACACCATCGGGCTTAGAGGCTACCGATGAATGTCGAGTGACAAATACTGTGGGTAGTTGGTTGATATCAGGAAACATTGTAATTTCTCTTAATACTGTAAGTTATAACAAATGAGTCGTTTTAGTAAAAAGAATGATTCACCAGTATTTCCCGCTGACAAAACCTTTTTCAAACATGTTTCAGGTGATCTGTTGTGATCCAGGAAAAGTGCCGTGAAGCACTATCAGCTTAAGGAAGTGGCTCAGTATAAAATAAAGAAACATGTTTTGTAAAATAAAGATTTCTCTGTGAAATCATATGAATGTAAATTACCGGGGTTTTATCCCGAGTTGTGAAATAAAATAAATCGGGAAATTGCAGTTTTAAAAAGATCCTGAAGAAAAGTTCTGCTGTTAAATTAATACCACGGGATTTTCTGTCCTGCGGCTCCTGAAACGGGTTAAACCGGGTCGGGGGCCGTGACAGAAAAAGGTGGTATCAGAGCCACTGATTTAAGCCAATTAAGTATTTAGAAATACTTAATTTTTTTTATTACCATTATGTGATTATGTGTTTTATTAACTGACTATTTGTTAGTTACAGTATGGGTAAGCAAAAGCTTTCCAATATCTATCTTAAATTAGATAGGTCATCCAACGAGAAGGGAAGTTCATCCCAAACCAAATCCTCAAATCTCTTTGCAATTCCTGAAGAAGGAATATTTGTGCGAAAGGCACAATATGAGGAACCACTTTCTCCTAATAAAAGGAATTTGATTATTAGGAAAAGTAAGGAGAAAATAAAGAAATCTTGAGAAAAGAAAGTTAAATAGGAAACCCAGGAATTAAACAGTAAATCACCTTGGGAAGACAAGTTAGATGAAAAATGGGCAGATCTTTATATGTTAGCTACAGTAGCAGTAAATGCAAATTTTTAATAACTTGTTTCAGTTTTAGTAACCATATCATCTATACAATAGAAACCGTATCCAGTAAATAAATAAGGTTACAAGAAAACCCTCATATGTTTAAATTATCAGCTGTCTTTTGTATTAAATAAAGCCACTCGGTATGCAATAATATTTAAAGGTTATTTATGAAAATTTTGACTTAGTAAATTTTGTTTATTTTGCATATGTGCTAAACAGCATGAACGACTTGTCTGAAGCCCTTCAAAATCTAAATCTCTATCTGGTAAAAATAGAGGTTTCCAGAGATTTCAATAGGTATATACCAGACATAGAAGAACTTGTGGAATTCAATGCTCCACCACCAGAGAAACCTAAACCCAAGAAAAGGAGGAGATTTGTGGGATGGAGACGTGTGCGTAGGAGGAAGCCTACAACTAGGAAGATCCCTAAAATAGAAAATCCTTTAGACAAAGGAAAGGGGGTTGAAGTCAGTGAAGGTTCTAGGTCACTGGAAATGGAATTGGGAGAAGATTCTAGGCCACCGGGAATGGAGTATGGAGAAGGTTCTAGGCAAACCCAGAGGGAAGTTGGGGAAAGTTCTAGACAAGTTGAGGAGCTACCTTTTCAAGAGGAATTAGATCGGGCGTTGGCGAGCTGTGATATCGTCAGGCCAATTAATAATAATTTATACCCTACTCTTGAAACACAACTACCAATGAACTTGGACCCAGCAATCCCAGAACCTATAATCCACACCCAGCCTCTAGGGATGGATGAATGGTGGACAAATGATTGGCAGTTCCAAAACCTGATCAACAGTCCTTATTCCTTTCTTCCTCAGTTCGATCCAGAACCTATACCCAATCCACCTATGAGCACTGAAAATTTAGCTGAACTCCGCCACTTTGGCGAGGAGCTGGTGGATGCAGGAAATAGGATCAGGGAGGTAGGAGAACAGATCTCATGGAAATACGACGAGAGGAAACGTCGTTATTAAAATACAACTGACGAAGGGTAGAAGGATTATGAAAATGTGGTTGTATAGTAATAAAAGTAAACTATAATCTTGTATAATAACCTAAAATAAGACTTTGTAAGATAAAGTGTGTATGGACGCATATTATAAATATATATATATAAAAATGAAATCGAGAAATCGATAGTTTTGGTTAAATTTGTGTTGTGAATTTGTATGATTGTTTTGTGTAAAATTGATTATTTATTCGATACTAATAAAATATATATATGAATTATCAGATGGAAAACGCTAATAATGAACCAGTAAATGAGGTTAATCAATCTGAACAACAACCGGGGGATCAATATATGACTAGGCAAGATATAGAAAATATTGTTGCTCAAGGGATAGCCAATGCTATTCCGGCAATAGTCGCTGCTGTCCAGAAACCTGCTGAACCTCAACAAATCATTCCCAGTAAACGTAATTCTGAAGATAACTTCAGTAATAGCGTAAACGGAGGCAATGATCATATTAATCATGATAATGAACCACGACAAGCTCCGCTCCTTAAGAAAATGAAAGCTGCAACGCCTGGTTGCACTTACAAGGAATTTCTTGCTTGTAAACCCGCGGAGTTTGTAGGTAATGAAGGAGCGACCGCGGCACTGCGTTGGTTAGAGAAAACCGAGGCAGTGATTACAATAAGCAAATATGACAAAGACGACAAGGTCATGTATGCGTCAAATCTTTTCAAAGAAGGGGCGTTAGAATGGTGGAACACGGTGTTACAAGCCAAAGGAAGAAATAGGGCCTATGCCATGGATTAGGAAGTCTTGTAGAAAGAAAATTCTGTCCCGAGTATGAAAAAGATCAAATGGCAAATAAATTCTTAAATCATAGAATGATGGGTGTAGATTGTCGCGGTTATACTTCGACATTCTTTGAATATGCTAGAGTGGTACCAACGCTGGCTTCGCCAGAACCGGTACTCATTTCTCGCTATATTTGGGGACTAATTAGTTAAATCCTTAACATCGTTAAAGCTGCAAGACCTCGTACTATTGACGATGCTGTGGAATTAGCTAACACCTTAACTGACGAACTAGTACACACAAGAGATGAAAATAGGAAAAAGGAACTAGCTCAGAAAATTACCCAAGGATTTCGTACGGGTAATAATAGCAGTTTCAGGAAAAGAGGAATAGGGCAATCTTCAACTTCTCCGTTCTGCAGAAATTGCAAAAAGAAACATTATGGAAGATGTAATGTAATCTGCAATTTTTGCAAAACCGTAGGACATCGCGAACAAGACTACAGAAAGAAGATCAGAGTCTGCTATAATTGTGGAGAAACAGGACATTTTAAACCAGAATGCCCTAAATTGGTTAAACCAGCAGACAACAAAGCTAAACCAGCCGATGGAGCCACTAAGAAGATTGTTCGTGCTTTCCAATTAACTACTCAAGAAGCAGAACTCATTCCAGATGTGATAGCTGGTACGTTCTTAGTTCACAACATTTACGCAAAAGTATTATTTGACTCTGGTGCAAACCAAAGTTTTATAAATACTTCATTCTGCCAAGCTCTTAACTTACCTTTAACCCAACTTAGGCAGATTTTTACAGTCGAAACGGCAGATGGAAATTCAGTCAAAATAGATAAGGTTTTGCAAAAAGAAAATATAGAACTTTTAGGTCATAAATTTCATGCAAACCTATTGCCAATGAATTTAACTGGATTCGATGTCGTATTAGGAATGGATTGGTTAGTAGCCAACCATGCTCGAATCCTTTGTGATAAGAATTCCGTAGAGATTCAAGCACCTAATGGAGAAGTAATCACGATTACAGGAGATAAACCACGTAAACCCATGAAGTTCATATCAGTAATGAAAGTTGCTAGTTATGAACGAAAGCAAGGAATAGTATATATGATTTCAGTAATCATTAATACTAAGGGTAAAGACCTTAAGGAAATTCCTGTAGTCTCAGAATACTCAGATGTATTCCCAGAGGAGTTACCAGGATTACCACCAGATAGGGAAGTAGAATTTAGGATTCATCTAATTCCAGGAACCACACCAATAGCCAAGGCACCTTATCGGTTAGCACCCACAGAAATGTTAGAATTGAAAAAGCAATTAGATAAATTACTAAGTAAAGGGTTCATACAACCTAGTTCATCCCCATGGGGAGCACCAGTGTTGTTTGTGAAAAAGAAGGATGGTTCAATGAGAATGTGTATTGATTATAGAGAACTGAATAAAGTTACAACTAAGAATCGATACCCATTACCTAGGATTGATGATCTTTTTGATCAACTTCAAGGGGCTAGATATTTTTCTAAGATCGACTTACGCTCCGGATATCATCAATTGAAGGTACAAGAAGAAGACATACCTAAAACTGCTTTCAGAACTAGGTATGGTCATTACGAGTTTACAGTCATGCCCTTCGGGTTAACGAATGCACCTGCAACATTCATGGACATGATGAATAGAATCTGTAAACCGTATTTGGATAAATTTGTAATTGTCTTTATCGATGATATACTTATTTATTCAAAAAGTCAGGACGAGCATTGTGAACATTTGCATGCACTCTTAACTTTGTTAAGAAAAGAAAAGCTTTACGCCAAATTCTCGAAGTGTGAATTTTGGTTGCAAGAAGTGCAATTCCTAGGACACATGCTAAATCATGAAGGTATTCATGTAGATCCTGCTAAGATAGAAGCAATTACCAAATGGAAGGTTCCACAATCCGCAATGGAAATTAGAAGTTTTATAGGTTTAGCTGGTTATTATAGACGGTTTATTAAGGATTTTTCCAAGATAGCTGTACCATTAACTAAGCTAACCTGTAAAGAAGTTAAGTTTGAATGGGGACCTAAGCAAGAAGAAGTTTTTAGGATTTTAAAGCAAAAGTTAACAAATGCTCCAATCTTAGCTTTGCCAGAAGGAACTGAAGATTTTGAAGTTTATTGTGATGCTTCAAAACTAGGATTTGGATGTGTGCTAATGCAACGCAAAAAGGTAATTGCGTATGCTTCAAGGCAATTGAAAAAAGCATGAAGAAAATTATACAACTCATGACTTAGAATTAGGAGCCATAATTTTTGCCCTTAAGATTTGGAGACATTATCTGTACGGAAGTAAATTTACTGTCTATACAGATCATAAAAGTTTAAAGTACATATTTGGGCAAAAAGATTTAAACATGAGGCAAAGGAGATGGATGGAAATCTTAAGTGATTACGACTGTGATATTCAATATCACGAAGGAAAGGCAAATGTAGTTGCAGATGCCTTAAGTCGTAAATACCATGAGAAACAACGACGGGTTCGTGCTCTTAGATTAAATCTACAGTTAGATTTAATGGAACAACTAAAGCATTTTCAAGAAATAGCAATCCAAGATGATGCTGAAGGAATGAAGGGCCGAATAAAAGAATTAGAACAAGGAGCTGATGGAATTTGGAGATTCCACAAAAGAAGAATTTGGGTACCTAAACAGGGAGAATTAAGAAATAAGATTTTAGAAGAAGCCCGTAAATCTAGGTATACTATGCACCCTGGAAACAATAAGATGTACCAAGATTTAAGAAATAATTTTTGGTGGATAGGAATGAAAAAGGATATAGCTCGATATGTTTCTAAGTGTCTTACTTGTTCATAAGTTAAGGCAGAACACCAGAAACCTTCAGGTCTACTACAACAACTGGAAATGCCTGTATGGAAATGGAAACTCATAACAATGGATTTTGTTACTAAGTTACCCAAAACCAGAAAAGGTAATGGTGCAATTTGGGTAATTGTGGATCGATTAACCAAATCAGCTCACTTTCTACCTATGAAAGAAACCTTTAGCATGGAAAGGTTGGCAAAGTTGTATGTAGATGAAGTTGTATCTTTACATGGAGTTCCACTCTCCATTGTATCTGATAGGGATAGTCGTTTTACTTCCCATTTTTGGACAAGTTTCCAAGAAGCAATGGGAACTCGACTAAATCTAAGCACTGCATATAATCCTCAGACAGACGGACAAAGTGAAAGGACAATCCAAACTCTGGAAGACATGCTCAGAGCATGTGTGATAAATTTTGGTGGAAACTGGGATGATCATTTACCATTAATTGAATTCTCCTATAACAATAGTTATCATTCAAGCATTGAAACTGCCCCATTCGAGGCACTGTATGGAAGAAAGTGTAGAACTCCAGTTTGTTGGGCAGAAATAGGAGAAAGTCAATTATCAGGTCCAGAGATTGTGCAAGAGACCACTGATAAGATCACTCAGATCAAAGAAAGACTGAAGACTGCTCGAGATCGTCAAAAGAGTTATGCAGACAATAGATGTAAGCCGTTGGAATTCCAAGTAGGAGACAAAGTACTATTGAAAGTTTCTCCTTGGAAAGGCGTAGTTCGATTCGGTAAGAAAGGAAAGTTAAGTCCAAGATACGTAGGACCATTCCCAGTGATCCAACGTATAGGACCAGTTGCTTATCGTTTACAGCTACCAGAAGAATTAGCTGGAGTACATGATGTATTTCATGTATCCAATCTCAAGAAGTGTCTATCAGACGAATCTTTGGTAGTACCTCTTCAAGACATAGAGGTAAATGAAAAGTTAAAATTTGTTGAGAAACCTCTTCAAATAGAAGACAGAAAGGTGAAATTTCTCAAGCACAAACGACTAGTGCTAGTTAAAGTCAAGTGGGATTCAAAGAGAGGAGCTGAATACACTTGGGAGCTGGAATCTGAGATGAAGAAAAAGTATCCCTACTTATTTCAGTAAATCTCGAGGACGAGATTTTTATTAAGGTGGGGAAGATGTAACAACTCTCATCAAAAGTCCTATTTATTAAGTTAATTTGTCCAATAGGAAACCCTAATTAAGACACCCACGTGATTCTGAGTAAACCCTAAAATTTTCCGAACAATCGGAATCAGGATCAGGGCCCCTAAAACTCAGGGGGGGTAAACCCTAGTCGGTAATATCTAAACAATTTAACATGTAAATCGAATTTTCATACAAGGCCAACTCAGCAAGCCTACTGGGACACAAGGCTACCCTAGGGTAGATTGGTGCCTCTCGCGACACGCGACAGGTGCATGTATCCCTGTCGCGACACACGGGGGAGGTCATTTTCAGATATAAATAGTAGACTATGGGACTTAGTTTCAGGCACTTGTTCGACGTAAAAATTCACAATATACACTGAGTTATCGTAGAATTACTACAAAACACACACGATTCATGAAGTGTTGCCGCAATACAGGGTAATAACTCAATCGCTGCTACGATTCAATGTCCGATCGATTAAACTATCCAATGGATGTTTAAGTGCTGCCCACATTAGGGTTTATGCTTTGTCATTTGTCGTTAAAGTGATGGATGTTTAAGTATCGCACTTTGTCATTCGTTGTGAGGGTTTTAATCTCGTGAGTTATCGTAAATGCTGTATTAGTTACTAACCTAGTTTGTGTGCATTGTCGTTAAAGTGATGGATGTTTAAGTTATCGTAAATCTGCAATGTGAGTCATTCTCTTTTTATCAAAGTGCTTTATAAATTCTTAAATATTTTCAAGATTATAATTACAGTGATTAAGTTTATGTAATCACCAAGTTACAGCCGGTATGTGGGGTTTTGTATACATTACTTGATAAACTTCACCATTGGACAACGAGTTAGCCAAGGGGTGATATGACCATAGTCACAGACACCATCGGGCTAAGAGGCTACCGATGAATGTCGAGTGACAAATACTGTGGGTAGTTGGTTGATATCAGGAAACATTGTAATTTCTCTTAATACTGTAAATTATAACAAATGAGTCGTTTTAGTAAAAAGAATGATTCACCAGTATTTCCTGCTGACAAAACCTTTTTCAAACATGTTTCAGGTGATCTGTTGTGATCCAGGAAAAGTGCCGTGAAGCACTATCAGCTTAAGGAAGTGGCTCAGTATAAAATAAAGAAACATGTTTTGTAAAATAAAGATTTCTCCGTGAAATCATATGAATGTAAATTACCGGGGTTTTATCCCGAGTTGTGAAATAAAATAAATCGGGAAATTGCAGTTTTAAAAAGATCCTGAAGAAAAGTTCCGCTGTTAAATTAATACCACGGGATTTTCTGTCCCGCGGCTCCTGAAACGGGTTAAACCGGTTTGGGGGCCGTGACAGGCATTAGGTCTATAGGGATAACATGGTTGTTTAAGCTTATTTTACAATTCTTAACAATGTCAACTATCTCTCTTTGACTTCCATCAGCCATTTCTACTGTAAAGGCATGATCTAGGTTTTGGGAAGCCTGGTTCAAGTAAGGTCTAAAGGTAGCCGACACTAGACTTCTATTTGCACCGGTATCAAATAACACACCCGCATATACATCATTTACGAGATACATACTCGTGATAACATCTGTATTGGTCTTGGCTTCTTCCGTGGTTAGTACAAATGCATGCCCTTTTGGCTGATTTGGTTGGGTCTTATTATTTCTTTTGAGTTTGGGGCATTCGAATCTCATGTGGTTAGGGTCTCCACATTCGAAACACTTCTTCTTTTCCTTGCATTCTTGAAGAGCATGACCCGTCTTTTTACAATTTGGACAAGGAAAACAACATTCCCCCGTATGAAAGCGTTTGCAAATTTGACATTGAGGAAATGTTTTAGGCCTTTTAAAGTTGTTATTCCGGGTGCCCCCCTTTCTTTCTTCCCACTTCCTTTTTGGTGCAGGAGATTCAGCCTGCCGCAGAATCATCTCGGCAGCCATGACGGCGCCAGCCTCAACAGTTTCTGCAAAAGTCCTGGGGGATTTGGATTTGATAAACACCCTCATTTCAGAGATTAGGCCCCAAATAAACCTATTGATCAGTTGTTCCTCAGTCAATGCTAAATAAGAAACCAGTCGAGATATGTCATTGAAACGAGAAACATACTCTCGATAGGTTTTATTTCCCATTTTTAACTGAAAGAATTCCACTTCTAGTTGCTCAGTCTCACTGGGAGGACAATACTTAGCAAGAAACTTATGAATAAACTCCTCCCACTTCATCTCCTTAACCTTTTCTTTTCCCTCTGTTCGGACCACAATGTTCTACCAGTGAAGGGCTTCAGCTTCAAACATATGTACGGTGAACCGTACTTTGTTGCGGTCATCACACTCACATATGTCTAATACTGACTCCATTCTGTTGAGCCAGTCTTGAGCTTCTAGTGCTCCTTTTCTTCCGTTGAAGGACTGAGGTTTACAGGACATGAAGTGCTTATAAGTACATTCCTTTGATTTAGAATATTCACCTTTTCCTTCTAGTGGTATGGTTGCAATAGTGTTTTTCTTTTCGCCCATTCTTTCCCTTTGTACTGGCGTGGAGGCTGCTGAGCTTTCTTCATGTCGTTCTCCAAATTGGTTAACATTACCAGTTTGTGCATTCTTCATTACCTTAGCCACTTCCACAGCTATATTGTGGATATCCTCAGTATTTAGACGCATGCTTGTACTAGACCGGGACCTGACACTGTGAGAGGGAGTTCGAGTCCTATAAGAACTTTCTTCTCCCCTTCTGTTATTCTGATTATTTCTAGACCCTTATTCATCTCTATGTTCAGACATTGTCTCCTTCCTATAGGAATATGAGTATAAAGAGTTACTGGTATGTATGATACATCATTATAATATAACAATTATATACGTCACACACATATATATATATATATACAAACACACACACACACACACACACACACACACACATATATATATATATATATAGCACATAAAAAGGCACAACATAGTTTACTTCTTCTAGTGTCACTCAATTGACTATGCAAATACTTTCCTAAGAACATGTTGTTTGGCCTAGTCTGAGTGTGCTATTAATCTTTAGAGAACTACTGGTTAAAGCTTAGGCATTCCTGCAATGCCTAATTTGCTAAAACCTCGGGCTCTGATACCAACTGTAACACCCACCCCGTAACCCGGGTGATTATGCACAATTGATACACTTACAGCGGAAACAAACTAAACTTTCATTAAAACTTATAATAGTCTGAGTACAACACTTTATTTATTTACAAACTTTTGGAAACTAAGAACTCCTTGATCTTCTAAAACTCCACAACTGTCAAGTAGTTCCTATAGCTTTCCTCATGACTTACCTGAGATAAGTATACTCAAAACGACGTCAGATATATACTGGTGAGCTCATACTATACAATTTTTATAAAGAAAGACCACAGTTTACATTATATGCATACACAATATGGGCATGTGACCACATTATAGTCAAGTTAGGCCTCATTGAACCTTATAGGTCACATTTGACTTGTCACAAACCACCGTACAAGAGACATACTGGTCCTCCAGCTGTGCCCCCCTACGGCCGTCACATAGGTATGAGTGTGTGTCGCTGGACCTTATAAGCACGAAGTGCCTGTGGGTACAGCACCTTATTACCCTTCCCAGAGTGACACACCTCATTAAGCATAATAGGATCCCATATACCCCTACTGACACATGCATACTGCAGCATTCTCATTATTACCAGTTATGGACGAGTATACTTTCACACAATCATCTTTACTCGTTTAACAATATCTGAAATATAAATTACATGATTCATACGTTTATAACCAGTACATTAAGGTTCGGGGTATTACAAATGGGAGTAGGAATAATCAAGGAGGAAATGGAAATTTCGGTGGTAATGGAAATCGTGGTGGTTCTGGAAACCAAGCTGGTAAAGTGAACCGCAACCAAAACAACAACCGGGGTGGTACTGGAAACAAGCAAGGATGCTTTAGCTGCGGAGATGTTGGGCATTTCAAGAGAGATTGCCCAAAGAACAACCAAGCCCAGGGGAGAGTCTTTAACATTGGAGCTAGGGAAGCTCGCCAGGATCCGAACGTAGTGACGGGTACGTTCCCTATCAACCAACACTTTGCATCTGTGTTATTTGATACTGGTGCCGATTATAGCTTCGTATCCCTAGAATTTAAGAATATACTTGGGTTATGTTTTGGTCAAAAATCAGTCTAGGATAATGCAACCAAATCTTATTTTGTGAGGTGTGATGCTTGATGTTGGGTGTCGAATCCAGCAAATAAAATAATAAGAAAACTACTGGTATGAGTGGAAGTAGAGTTCGTGTCCACAGGGATACATATTAACGAATTATGCCAAAACGTTTTAGACACAGATACGGTTGTATTGAAAAAGGGGTTTTTTTTTTGTTTAACTAAAATGTAAAAGCAATTTATAATTTTTAGATTAAAAAGAAAAGCTAATTAAAGTTGTTGGAAAATTCAGATGTTAAAAATTAATTTCAACACCAGGGCAATTTCTTGATTTGGTTCGACTTACGATCATTAACGGTCACGGTGCAATGATCCTTTTTAAATAATAGTTTGTATCGACACTAGACGTCACGCAGTTCGGACCTCCACTCTATTTAATGTCTAACCAAACGCCGTTCCTTGATTAGAGCCAACCCGTTACTCTAAACTCACGCCGTTCGGATTTTAGCGTGCGGGTTGCAGGATAGAAGTATCAATTACAATCAATCACCCACGCCGTTCGGAGTGTTTAATTATATTGTATGATTCTATAGTAAATTCAAATTCATAGACAAACTTGAACCATTATTTTTTCCTTTTATCAAAACTTAAAATCTGATTAAAGATTAAAATATTGATGAACTTTATTAGAAAAATTAATAAATTGATCAGGTTTACCAACAATCTAATATTTTCCGGATCGAATCCGTATTAAAAAACAAGATTCACACAAACAAACCACTAAAATAATCGGATCTAACATAACCGTTTCACATAAGGTTGTGAACCAAATCAAAGAAAATAAACCCTAATGTTGAAACTAAACGGTTCTAGCCAGACATGATGGCTAGAATAATCAAGTCTAAATAAAATATAAGAATTAACAACGTACGAAACCAAAAATACTTCCCAAAATCCAACTCTTGCTTCTCTCGATCTCCGGATTGCAGCCGTCCAAAGAAATTGTTCCCCCATTTTCGTCCAGTTTGTTTTTTATATATATCCCCCTTTTCTTTGATTAGCTACACCCTCGTTTCATTAATAGGCCACATTTAATCTTTTTTTCTTTTCTTGTGATAGCCTATATTGCGTAGCCTAATTATAATTGTCCTTTCTTTCTCTCTCGTGGCCAACCCATTTGGACTTATTAATTCCATACCTCTAAAATTCAGCCCACAAAAATCTTTATTCGTTGCAACACAATGACCACTTTATATTTCTTGACTTTGCACCAGAATAGTCCAGCCATTTAATTCACATGTTGAATGAGTTATCTTCATTAATAAACACCTTCTTTTTAGATGAACTCCTCAAGTTCTTTCAGAAATCCATTGTAATCCTTAGCAATTACTCCACACCTACAAAATCAACCAAAAACAAACCAAAGTAGAGTCCATTCCACAAAAACAAGTGTTTCGCAAAATAATGAGGTATGGCTATGAAATATGCATGAAATGTGATGAAATTTCCATATTAATATTCTATAAAACGTGCCTAAAAATGCAACTAACAAATCTCCCCAAGCTTAAACCTTTCCTTGTCCTCAAGGAAGTCAAGAATAAGAATAAACCGAGAAATAAACACGAAAAATAAAACACATATGCATGCTTAAATTTTTTCTCACCCGCTTCTTTTATTCCGGAAAACAAACTTGTAATGAGATCACATCTAACATTGTCAAATCTGGTTACATTCATTCGAACCCAGGAAATACTAACACGTGTAACCGCGATTGTTGATATTTTTTGTCCCTTTAAACTCAAACCCGCTTATTTACAACCAAATGCTTTCTGCTTAATAATATATAAACTTACCAACATGGTTAAATCGTCCCCATGCCCAACACCTATGGCAATATCTACCCAACCTCACGACTTTTTGAAGATTTCCAAAACCACACTTGATGCGACCATGCACCCAAATCATGACACGATAGTTATTATTTTTTTTCCGTTTTTTAAGGGGTCGGGACTTTTCTCCCTAATTTGCTCAAATATTTTGTTTCGTTTTTTGATTTTTTTTTTTCAAATTTTGGCAAACATTGTGCTCTTTTACCCCTTCTTTTTTTTCTCTCTCTCTCTCTCTCTTTTTTTTTTTTTTTTAACTATAATAACCTATGAGGTCAATTTTTCACCTCTTTATTTTTTTTCAATGAAATTACGGAGGTGTCATGATATGGGGAACATGGTGTGTGATAGAGGATATGCAACTCAACCGATTTTTGGTCGGGATCAATTTTTGACCACAAGCATCAAGATGGGAAACTAAACACATATATTCAATTAAGGTTATTGCATACAACATTGGCGTTCCTAAGTTAGGGCCGAGCCTATCAACACATCCCAAATTATCTATGTTTTCTTCCCCAAAGTTACCATTTTGCGCATAAGCTTTGACATGCCAGAAATCATATCATTTCTCATTTTTTCACAAATCATTTTCAGCGGAACAGAAACAGTTTTTTTTAATGCATGTATATACACCCGAAATGCAATGAACATGAAAAAATGCAACTATATGCAACTATTTACAAACTAAGTAATGCATGCTAAGATGAAAACATATAAATTACCTCTAATCTCCCCAAGATTAAGATATAGCATTGTCCTCGAGGCTCGGAGATGAGTGTGTAAGGAATCTACTAAGGCGGTTGCGGTTGTTCGTTTCGTTTCACTCATATTTCCACGAACTGACGGCGGCGACGCTCGGAGGAGATGATGGCCGGCGAAGCAGGTGGTTCGGCTTGGATGACCGGCGACGGAGATGTGGTGAGTGGTTGAAGACGGCCGGCGGTTGAAGTGTGAAGAGGATGGAGGTGGGCAGCGGCTGATGTGTGGAAGGCCGGTTCAGGTTGGAGGCGGAGATGGAGGTGATGAGTCCGGCTGTTCCGGTGCGGATGAGGGTTGAAGACGATAACCAGCGGTAGTTTGGAGTGGTGAAGGGGGTGCGCGACCGGAGATGGGGTGAGGAGTGGTGGTGGTTTAACCGGCGACGGAGAAGGGGAATTGTAGAGTGCGGTCTGGTAGATGTTTGGGGATTCAGGATGATGAAGATGATGTACAGTACGATGGGTGATGTTAGAGTTAAAGGGAGGGGATAAAAGGGATTTTTTATTTTGTTTTATCTGTTTCCTTATGGTTATTATTATTATTAACATTAACATCAGCTTTAAACATCTCTCCAAGGTTTTGTTCACAGAATGTTCACCCGGCCGGGTGAAGGCTTGACATGCCCGGGTCAAGGACCTGAATGTTTTTAATAATTTCTAACACGCCCGGGTCATTTTTATAGAATTTCCAACACGGCCGGGGTAAGGTTCTGAAACAAAAACTCACTCTCACACGGTTGGGCCATTTAAAAAAAAAAAAAAAAAAAAAATCCAACCGGTCGGGTTAAACTTTTGACTAAAAAAACAATTTTTTTTTGTTTTTATATTTTTTTGAATTAAAATAAAAGAGAACAATACGAAATCACGGGTTGCCTCCCGCGAAGCGCCTTTCTTTCTCGTCTTTGGCTAGACTTGGACCTTATTTCGTTAGTCCGGTGCTTGCTCAATACACGGAAGAAGCTTTTGGATAATACTTGGTGATTTAAATTTTGGTGCTTTGTGCTTTGCTTTCTTCCGTGGGTCCATCAGGGTCGTGACATCCCTTAGATTCTCCCCAAGCTTGAACTTTTCAGTAAGTTCTTTTGTCGATGCTTCATCAACACTTCCATTTGACACTAATGCTGGAACATCATGTTTAGACAACTCAAAACATTCATCAGTTAGTGGTTCAATGACATCTATATAATTCAAAGATGAGACATCACTAGGATAACGCATCGCATCATCTATGTTAAAATTGATTACCTCCCCATCAAATTCCATAGAAAGGGTGCCGCTATAAACATCGATTTTTGTCTTTGAGGTTTTTAAAAATGGCCTCCCTAATAATATGGAACTTGAATTTGGGACTTCAACACCCTCCATGTCTAGTACATAAAAATCAGTTGGAAAGACTAATTCATTCACTTGTATCAATATATCTTCTAATACACCTTTTGGGCGTACTATGGATCGATCGGCCAATTGAATGACTACCCCGGTCCTCTTTAACAGTCCTACATTAAGTGTTTTAAAATAGAGTATGGTAGGACGTTAATAGAGGCTCCAAGGTCCAACATAGCTCTAGGCACAGTGATATTCCCCAATTTACAAGGAACGGTGAAAACACCTGGATCCTTGCACTTTGGAGGTAGTCTCTTTTGTAACACTGCAGAAATATTTTCACTTACCTTGACGGTTTCATTACCTTTAAGCTTCTTCTTTGATGTACAAAGTTCTTTGAGGAACTTCGCATACCGTGGGACTTGTTTTATAGCGTCAAGGAGTGGAATATTTACCTCTACCTTCCTGAATGTCTCCATGATTTCTTGTTCTTCCCTTTCCTTCTTTGTGCTTTGTAGCCTTGATGGGAATGGAGCTATAGTAGTAAATTTCATTTCACTTCTAACCTGTTCTTGTACTTTCATCTTATCACGGTCCTTCTTGTCAACAACAATTTCCTCTTCTTGCATACTCGGACCGTCATAGCTCTTTCCACTCCTCAAGGTAATGGCACTCACGTTGTGCTTTGGGTTATTCTCAGTTTGTGCGGGTAATTTACCTTGAGACTCTAATTTACTCACAGAGCTAGCGAGTTGAGCCATTTGTTGTTCCAAGTTCTTGATGCTAGCTTTAGTCTCCTGTTGGAACGTATGCGTGCTGGTTGCCAAACTTTTCACAATATCTTCCAAAGACATTCCCGAGCTGCCCGTTTGTTGTTGGGCGGGTTGCCGTTGTCGAGGCTGAAAGTTTTGCGGTTGTTGATTACCTTGGAAGGTCGGGTGTTGCTGATATTGTGGGGGCCTTTGCTGATAACTCATGTTAGGAGGTCCCCAATTCTGATTGCCCCGGGGTTGTTCATATTGTCTTGAGTTTTGTCCCGGGTAACCTCTAAGTGCTTGTGCTTGTTCAACATCAACTTGCAGTGTGGGACACATATCAGTGGGGTGTCCAAATTGTAAACAAATTCCACAAGCTCGACCTTGTGGCTCAACACTCTTGTCCTTGGTGAGTTGCATGATTGCTTTTGTCAACTCAGCAAGCTGAGTTTCAATGTGAGGAGTGCTCACTTCCTTGACTGTTCGTGGAACATCCGTGTACCACTCATCTTCTTGTGCGGAGTGCTTGGTGTCTTCAGCTATGGAGGTAATCAAAGCTCTAATTTGAGTAGGTGTTTTATCGAGTAGAGCTCCTCCACTAGACGCGTTTATCAAGCGTCTCTCCATTGGTGCTAATCCTTCACAAAAGTATTGAAGGAGTTGGTGATCGGTTATGCCGTGTTGTGGGCAACGAGCACACAACTTTTTAAACCTGTCCCAATAAGTGTGCAAGGCTTCTTCTTTTTAGTTGCTTGATTTCGATGATCTCCTTGCGTAGGATCGAAGCTTTGACTTCTGGGAAGTATTTGTCTAGAAACAACTTTGCAAGTTCATTCCAAGTAGTTACCGACCCCGGTGGCAGGTAATATAGCCATTCTTTTGCTGAGTCTTGAAGAGAAAAGGGGAATGCCCTTAGCTTGATTTGGTCTTCAGTGACGTTATGTGGCTTCATACCGGAGCACACAACGTGGAACTCTTTAAGGAACTTGTGTGGATCTTCATTCTCTAAGCCTCGGAAAAGTGGTAATAGGTGAATGAGTCCGGATTTCAACTCGAAGTTCTCCATAGCAGGGTAGTTAATGCAAAGTGGTTGTTGTGGGACATCACGAGTTGCCCACTGTCTAAGGGTTTGTTCAGCTGCCATTGTAACTGCAGGAATTTGCGGTTTAGGTGAGTTTGGTTCTTGGTGGGTATGTATAGGTGAGTGTGGTGGAGCGATGGGTGTTTCTTGATGGGATTGTGATTCCGTTTCGGTTTCTGATTCACTTGACAAGAGTATGTCTTGCCAAATATTAGTGACCGGAGGTGAAGATATAGAGGATGAGGAGCTTGCTAACTTCTTTCGTTGTTTTGCTTGCTTCCTTAATCTCTTTGCTATTTTCTCGATCTCCGGGTCAATCTTGAGTGGTGTACCTGTACGCAAAGATCTTGGCATAAAACGGTTAAATTTGCCGTATCCCCGGCAACGGCGCCAATTTGTTGGGTGTCGAATCCAAAAAATAAAATAATAAGAAAACTACTAGTATGAGTGGAAGTAGAGTTCGTGTCCACAGGGATACATATTAACGAATTATGCCAAAACGTTTTAGACACAGATACGGTTGTATTGAAAAAGGTTTTTTTTTTTGTTTAACTAAAATGTAAAAGCAATTTATAATTTTTAGATTAAAAAGAAAAGCTAATTAAAGTTGTTGGAAAATTCAGATGTTAAAAATTAATTTCAACACCAGGGCAATTTCTTGATTCGGTTCGACTTACGATCATTAACGGTCACAGTGCAATGATCCTTTTTAAATTATAGTTTGTATCGACACTAGACGTCACACAGTTCGGACCTCCACTCTATTTAATGTCTAACCAAACGCCGTTCGTTGATTAGAGCCAACCCGCTACTCTAAACTCACGCCGTTCGGATTTTAGCGTGCGAGTTGCAGGATAGAAGTATCAATTACAATCAATCACTCACGCCGTTCGGAGTGTTTAATTATATTGTATGATTCTATAATAAATTCAAATTCATAGACAAACTTGAACCATTATTTGTTCCTTTTATCAAAACTTAAAATCAGATTAAAGATTAAAATATTGATGAACTTTATTAGAAAAATTAATAAATTGATCAGGTTTACCAACAATCTAATATTTTCCGGATCGAATCCGTATTAAAAAACAAGAATCACACAAACAAACCACTAAAATAATCGGATCTAACATAACCGTTTCACATAAGGTAATTTGTTGGGTGTCGAATCCAGCAAATAAAATAATAAGAAAACTACTAGTATGAGTGGAAGTAGAGTTCGTGTCCACAGGGATACATATTAACGAATTATGCCAAAACGTTTTAGACACAGATACGGTTGTATTGAAAAAGGGGTTTTTTTTTTGTTTAACTAAAATGTAAAAGCAATTTATAATTTTTAGATTAAAAAGAAAAGCTAATTAAAGTTGTTGGAAAATTCAGATGTTAAAAATTAATTTCAACACCAGGGCAATTTCTTGATTCGGTTCGACTTACGATCATTAACGGTCACAGTGCAATGATCCTTTTTAAATTATAGTTTGTATCGACACTAGACGTCACACAGTTCGGACCTCCACTCTATTTAATGTCTAACCAAACGCCGTTCGTTGATTAGAGCCAACCCGCTACTCTAAACTCACGCCGTTCGGATTTTAGCGTGCGGGTTGCAGGATAGAAGTATCAATTACAATCAATCACTCACGCCGTTCGGAGTGTTTAATTATATTGTATGATTCTATAATAAATTCAAATTCATAGACAAACTTGAACCATTATTTGTTCCTTTTATCAAAACTTAAAATCTGATTAAAGATTAAAATATTGATGAACTTTATTAGAAAAATTAATAAATTGATCAGGTTTACCAACAATCTAATATTTTCCGGATCGAATCCGTATTAAAAAACAAGAATCACACAAACAAACCGCTAAAATAATCGGATCTAACATAACCGTTTCACATAAGGTTGTGAACCAAATCAAAGAAAATAAACCCTAATGTTGAAACTAAACGGTTCTAGCCGGACATGATGGCTAGAATAATCAAGTCTAAATAAAATATAAGAATTAACAACGTGCGAAACCAAAAATACTTCCCAAAATCCAACTCTTGCTTCTCTCGATCTCCGGATTGCAGCCGTCCAAAGAAATTGTTCCCCCGTTTTCGTCCAGTTTGTTTTTTTATATATATCCCCCTTTTCTTTGATTAGCTACACCCTCGTTTCATTAATGGGCCACATTTAATCATTTTTTCTTTTCTTGCGATAGCCTATATTGCGTAGCCCAATTATAATTGTCCTTTCTTTCTCTCTCGTGGCCAACCCATTTGGACTTATTAATTACATACCTCTAAAATTCAGCCCACAAAAATCTTTATTCGTTGCAACACAATGACCAGTTTATATTTCTTGACTTTGCACCAGAATAGTCCAGCCATTTAATTCACATGTTGAATGAGTTATCTTCATTAATAAACACCTTCTTTTTAGATGAACTCCTCAAGTTCTTTCAGAAATCCATTGTAATCCATAGCAATTACTCCACACCTACAAAATCAACCAAAAACAAACCAAAGTAGAGTCCATTCCACAAAAAGAAGTGTTTCGCAAAATAATGAGGTATGGCTATGAAATATGCATGAAATGTGATGAAATTTCCATATTAATATTCTATAAAACGTGCCTAAAAATGCAACTAACACTTGAATTAACTAGCAAATGTATGAAAAAATTGTAGATGAAATGAACAAGAGACACAAGGATTTATACAAGGAAAAAGCCCTTGATCAAGATATGATCTCCGGCACAAAAAACCTCGGGTGATGGAAACTACCGATCACCAACTATATTAAACAAGTAAAGGTTACAAATCGGGATGATAATAAGCTTGTTACAAGGATCACTAATGTGTAGAATGTGTGTAATAGCCAATAAGTTGCAGAGAGCTTTCGAGAGTGTGTGTGTTGCTAATCGTTCTAACTATCAAGCTTGTTATCCCCTTTAAAAATAGAAATAACCTAAGTAACAAACATTCCGCAAATTGTGTTAGCCTCCCATGACTTCCATAACGGTCACTCAAGCTATACACGTGCAGAATATGGAAGCATATTCCCCTGGAATCTCGGCAAGACTTAGTCCCACTCGCTCATTCCGGCAAAAAAAGTTCAAATATAGTGGAAGCAACCGTTAGTGTTAGGATAAAAATGAGGATCCTGGATCCTTAAACCTGCAACGTCTTTAGAGGATCCTTAATTCAAACAGAACTGAGGATCAATGATCCTGGCTGCACTTGAGGATCAGTGATCCTTAGGCTTAGAAAATCCATACCTAACAATTACCCCCAAAATATGGGAAATAAAATACAGCTTAATGAGTCATATTTTTCAATCTTATCCCGAACGAACTAGCCAACATAAATATAGCCATTATTCTCTGACTAGCCTTTGCAAATAATACGTCAGCGACATGACAACCTGCAAATCATCATTATAAATTCGAAATTAGAGATAAGGATCAAGAGGCATTTAAATTCGTGCGTTACTTCCCTTTAAATCCTCATTCGGAGACTGATCAGGTATCTCTCTTCTCCTTCTCACTTCATTTGCTTATTCTGATTTTCTTTTCTCTTAACATCCATGGCGAAAATGGTTCTTTGATCCTCACCGGCCAAGGATCCAAAGAAGGGTAGTCCCCTAAAAAGCCAAGGCATTATAAAAAATCCTTCATCGGAACTCTGCCGCTTTACCGACCCAGAGATTGACCGGATTCGCCATTGCTTCCCGGCGGATACCGTCTTCAAACCTTTCGACTCTTCTGCGAAAAGTGACTCTGTCTCCGACACCTGGATTGCTTTTCCGGCCACCCCATTCTTGATAGGATTCTCCTATCCTTTCCCTGCCTTCACTCAATCTTTCTTTGCACTCACCGGCATGTGCTATATTCAGGCCATGCCGATGATGTGGAGGGTCCTGTATACCATAGAGAATATCATCGAGCAAGAGGGCATAGAGATAGGAATGTCAGAGTTGGCCGAGTTGTACAATCTTGTTAGCCATGGTTCACACCATTTCTTGTTTAAACACAAACCTGGTGATCCTCACCCAATCCTCAAGACCACAAAAAATGATACCCACTGGAAAAACCATTTCTTTTTTGTTAGAAGGGACTCTATCCCGGACGGGAAAGACCTTCCCAAGAAGTGGACCACCCATGGTAGGATATAGGATCCTTATAGAAGGATCAAAGGATGACTCTGTTTCTTTTAAGGATAACTGATCCTTTTCTGTCTCTTTTGTGCAGCTATCTCAGTTTCTCATCTCATTGAGTCCCCTGCAACAAAAGAAAGAATCGCTGCCTTCTGGAGGCTTGACCCTGCTGTGAGAACATTCCAGGCCAAAACAAAAGATTCACAAGAAGTATCCTCTGGTTCTGTCACCATGTCAAGTAAGTACTCACATTTGTGTATGATTAAATATTAAATAGATGTAAAATAAGGATACTTATCTGTTATTTGTCATTTGTAGGTGCTGGAAAATCTTCAAAATCAGCCTCTCGCTTCAGTGTCAGTGATCTTGATGCATTTGCTTCCTCCCGGTCCGGCAAGAAACAACTTGCTGCTAGTCCTAGCATCCCAGCTCCTAAGGCTGTCAGCACCAAGGGCAAGGGTGGAAAGAAGAGGAAAACTGCTGACACTCTTGAAGGCCTGCCTCTCATCCAGCACCAATTTGAAGAGTATGTCTCTGAGGTAAGGATCCCTGATCCTTAAGTCTGTTCTGCCCATATTGAGGATAACGGATCCTGACTTTGGTCATTCTTTTGCAGAAATTTGCTGAGATCCATATTCTCATGGATTCCTATGCTGAAGAGGCTGAGCAAAAGGAGCTGGACTTCTAAAAGTTGTACCTGGCAAAGGATCAAAAGATCGCCTCCCTCGAGAATGAAGTCAACCTGGCGGAGAGGGAACTGGTCTTGGCCCACATCACAGCTGATCAGGAGAAGGCTGAGGTGATGGAGGGTGCTAAGCTTTCTGCCACAATAGCCATGCTCAAGATCAAACTTCAGATGGCAAAGGAAGCTGAGGATCCTAACTTTGACAGGACAGCCTGGGACCAGGAAGGTTGGAAGGCCAAGCTGGCTGAGCTAGATGATGAAGAGGAAGCTGGAGAGGTTCTGATGATTGAAGCCAGTGGCACTGGGGTGAAGGATCAAGCTGAGGATGCAGCGGCTGGTGGTGATGCAGCGAAGGTGTAGGGTGCAACAATGGGTGATGATGGAAATTTCTAGACGTGGCCGGAGCCCATTTTTTATGGTTTGGTAGTTTTTGGTTGTTGATGTTTTTAGAACAATGGTTGGTTTGTAATGGTGAACAATAGTATCTAGGTTTAAGGATCACTGTTAGTGCATATGTCTGTTGACTTTGTCTTATGTCTTGTATCGAGTCATGTAAACTAGATTGGATAGACTGGAGCTTGGTAGCCTAGAAAATAGAAGTTTAGGGTTGATTGACCAGGTCGCACAAACTGGATAATCCAGTTCGTACGGACTGACCAGTTCGCATGGACTGGTGAAGTCTGGTTCGTGAGGACTGGCGACTCCTACAAATAGGTGAGCTCATGTCTTCATTTGTAACAATTCTAATTCCGGAGACGAAGTGCTGCCGAAGTGTAGTACGATCTGTAATCACTATCAAATCAATCTAAACGATAGTTAAAGTGATTCTTAGTGTTAAACAAGCTGCAAACATGTCCAAATCATTGAATTCCGCCTTTGGTTTGGTCTAGAACTCTTCTGATCGACTCATTAGGTCAAACCTTCGACCCTACAAGTGGTATCAGAGCTCAGGAGGAAGAGTTTTTACCATTTCAGCTTGTTTTCACGGATTAAACTGCTTTCTACTCATTTCTACTCATTCTTCTACATTTTTTCTTAAAAATCAGAACGTTTTCACGGTTAAAATGGACCGAATCTCACATATTGTACGTAAAACTGAGTTTTAATCAATCCGTGAACAAATCAGAACTAAAATCGACCTAAAAACTGATCAAATTTGACAAAATGATGAACTTTCGGACTTAGAACCCTTCAGATCGTTCGAAACATCTCCAAATCGTGTGAATTCTATCTAGATTGTGTGAAAGTTAGTTCAGATCGAACGGTTTAGGTCCAGGTCATTTGGAATTGGACTTCAGGTCGTACGAAGTGACCCAGGTCGTGTGAAAAGTGTCCAGGTCGTGTGAAAGGTAGTCCAGGTCGTGTGAACTGAAGTCCAGGTTGTTTGAAAGTGTCATCAGGTTGTACGAGGTGTCAGTTCGTGTGGAACAATCAGATTGCTTGGAAACAATTATCAAATCGTATAAGTTTGATCAGTTTGCTTGAAGCACATCAGATCGCGCGAAACTCAACTCGTGTGAGATACCAGATCGTTTGACTTCAGCTCGTTTGAAATTTATGTTTGTAAAATCTTTCGCACCAAAACATGGAAAACGAATTTTACAATGCTTTTGCTACTGCCCTGGCTACTTGATGGGCAGTCTGTAGGACAACCCTTAAGTGGTATAAATGATAATAAAATCCAACATTTAATCGGGTAGTTGTCTAGAATTAGATAACTACGGTTGTTTGTGTTTCAGGTACAAACGGGAGCTTAAAGTGGAAGGAACACGGAGAATAAATGAAAAAATCAATTTATAGAATTGAAGAATTAAGAGGATAGCATGATAGAGGACGAAATTACGAGAACGTAGGCGAAAACGGTGAAGAAAACGGAGTTGAAACGAAAAAGTAATGTTGAAAACAAGTTTTCATGTTGAAGCATGCCGTAAGCTACGGCAAGGGCCGTAGCTTATGGCGCTGACTGGCACTTTTTGTCATCGTATGACAGTTTAAAGCCACCATAAGCCATTCCAAGCCACCGTAAGCTACGGTGGCCACCGTAGCTTACGGCGCTGACCTGCGTAAATGTGTAACTTCCACCTTTTAATGCGGATTTATGGTGTCTTTTCACCTCTAATCATTCCCATTCGGTTACACACAGTTCTAGGGGCGATTTCTAGCGTTCTTGGTGCTTGAAGACAATTTCCAATCTTGTTATGAACATTGAAACTTGTGTGAGGATGATGATTCAAGCCATGAGTGGCTAAACTCTTGATGACTATCTTTGGTTGAAGGTTTGTATTAGACTTTATGCTTGATTTCCTAATTTCTAGAATAACAAACTTTGTCTTTATGATTGTTTGTTATGGTGTGTGATTGATTGTTTGTAAATTGTTGATTCTTATGTTAATCTAATTTGAAACCATACGTTCTTGGTGCCGTTGGCAATCGAGATACCATGGGTAGAATTAGGATTGGGTAAGGGTTAATTGGTCATCGGGTAACAACCTCACGTTCTAGGAATCTGAGTACTTAGTTCCCTTTTATCACAACAAGTAATCACACATGAACTATGTCTATGTAGTTCTTTCTAGTGGAATGATAGCATAAACGTCGAAGCAAACCGGAAACTAAAGATGGTCATTTGTCTCTAAATTGTCTACAAACCAAATTTTCATTTTGCAATTAGAATAGTAATTTTAGTTTTTAAAACTCAATCAATCAATCCAACTCTTGAATTTAATTTTATTGCAATTAGTTTAATTTTAGTTAACCTAGAGAAACACTTCAAATAACACATATTCCACAAACTCCCTGTGTTCGATACCCACTTACCGCTATCTATTAGTAGTATTTGGATTAAATTTGATTGTGACCACGACATCACGTCACTACTCCAGTTACCGTTGCTGAAACTGTCCGTATCGAGAATGAAACGGGAACTTTCCTAAAGCCTCCAAAACTTATGTACATTGAGGACTTTAAAGGATGGCAAGATCGTTTTGAAAACTGGGTGCAAGCGAACAAATTTGATGCATGGTGTTCTCTAGAGAAAGATTATACTTTACCAAAAGATGAACATGGAATTGAAAAACAATTAAGTCAATTTATACCGGATGAAAAATTAAAATACACAAGTGAGAAAATGATGATTAGCATTCTCCAACAAGCGGTAAAAGAAGATATTTTCGTTTTGCTTCAACATGAGGGAACTGCTAGATCAATTTGGAGAGCGTTGATTAAAAAGTTTAAGGGTAGTGCTGATATGATAAAAAATAAACGTGCATTACTAAAGAAATCTTTTGATATGTTTACAGCTCTTGAAGGTGAAACAACAAGAACGATTATTGAGAGATATTGTCATCTTGTCATGGAAATGAAAAGATTGGACATCAAGAAAGAAGATGATGAATGGGTTGATAAGCTAGCCGATGCATTACCACAGAATGAATGGGGAACATATCTGTTGATTCTAAAGCATAATCGACAATTTGAAGATATGAATTTGAGTATGTTTATCCGGAAGTTGGAAGAACATGAACTAGCAATTCGAAAAACTGCTACAATGAGAAGTCCGGGTGCTCAACAAGATGTTAGTCTATACTATCTAGGAAGCAAAGTTGAGACTACTCCGAGTCCGAAGATTCAGACTGCGTTCAGTGCGGATGGTACTTTCGGAACAAATACAAACAATACGAATCAGAGCAGTGGATATTCTTCGTCTTATACAAGTTTTGAACCAAATTTCTCAACACCAAGTTCTCAACAACAAAGTTCAACAAATGGTACCGGTAAAGTATTGCATTGTAATGTTATATTGAATATTCAAAATGGTCAAAATTTTTCTCCAGATATTGCAAAGCAACACATGGCATCTCTTGTCACTGTGTTAGAGTCGTATGAAAGCTTAGTTGCTGGACGAATCGGAAATCCGATGCTTACTAAAGAGGATTATGATCAGATTGATTCTGAAGAACTTGAGTTGATGGACATCAAGTGGTGTTTAGCTAGCGTTTTGAGAAGAGCAGAAAAATTCAAACAAATCACCGGAAGAGATGATCTTCGTGAAGCTGTAACATCTCAGCTAGGTTTTGACAAATCGAAGGTTACTTGTTTTCGTTTCCGAGAAAAAAGGGCATTTTAAACGAGAGTGTACAAACAGAGAAGCAACCGGAAGACAAGATCCTTTCAGAAACAACGACTATCATAGAAAAGCAATTTATCATCAGGTTGCTCAACAACCATATCAACAACAATCTTCACACTCAAATACTATTTCGATTGAAGATGGAAAGAAGAGAGCTTGTTTTGGTCTGATAGATCAAGAAATTGAGCGAACTTTGAGAGGAAACAAAATCTTGCTAAGGGAAAACAGAATCAGCGGTTCACCAACAACACCAACTACACCGATTAGATACATGGATCCGCCACCACCCACTACGGGTGAATTTATACCACCTTTCATACCATCATCAACTCAACCATCACCAAACACCACCATGCCTAACCCCACTACCGACCCTATTCCACCTCATGATGTTACACCAACCAACACTACACAACCCATTACCACCCAAGATGAACCTACACTTACTTTTAACCCTTCCACTACAATTCCACCATTCTCCCATTTCTTCCCCGCTTCAGGTCAATCATCTTCAACCTATACAATACCATAAGGTTCAACTGTCGTTCATGCTACTTCCACATTTAGACCGCCGAACCAGTCGGGTTTTCAATACTCATCTTTTCCATTTGGGCAATCTTCGGGTATAGGAGGAGATGGGTATGATGAAGGGTATGAAGATTTTGAGGGTTATGAGGAAGAAGGATACGCATATGGGGGTGATGGAGATCAAGGGGAGCTTACTTATGTGCAAGGTCAAACGCAAAGAATGCCAAGTGTTGGTGGGATTTCTCGACAACAAATTATACCACAACATATTCGGCCAAGGCCACAAGGGCCACAATTGCAACGTCCTACACCGTTACAACAAGTTCGTCCGCAAAATGTACAACATCAATTCCAAAGGCCAATTCAACAACAACCGATGCAAAATCAATTTCAACCACCATTTGCACCACAAGGGCCTATGCAAAGACCAATGGGTCCTATTCGTCCAAGAGTTCGTTTGGGTGTACCAAGAAGACATCTTAGAGAACATGCAAGAGGTATAGAAGCGCATTTTAGACCGGTAATCACTCATAATCCTTCACAGGTAGTTATTCCTCACAATGATCAAGGGAGAACATTTGAAGTGAGAACCAATTCATTACAAAGCTTGCCAAAATATAAGGGTCTAGCAACGGAGGGGCCTTATTTTCATTTGGAGGCTTATGACTCGATTTGCAATACTCTTGGGAGTCAAGGATTTTCGGCCGATGATGTCAAATTGGTACTATTCCAATTCTCTTTGGAAGACAAGGCGAAAAAGTGGTTCTACACATTACCTTCGGCATCTATCTATACATGGGCGGAGATGCAACAAATTTTCTTAGATGAATTTTACACCGCTCAAAAGACAAATGATGCTAGGAAAGGGTTAAGAAGTTTTCAACAACCACAAGGTGAAATGTTTCATGAGGCCTTTGAACGTTTTAATATGATGATAAAGAATTGTCCTCATCATGGGATAGAGCTTTGGGAATTGATGAATGCTTTCCATGAGGGGTTAAGTGCCGAAGATGCTCGTGATTTAATGTCTATTACCAATGGCACTTTCGGTACAAACTACGAGCATGACGATTGGGAGTTTTTGGAGCAAATGGTAATCACATCAAAAAGAAAAGCTCAAGCATCAAGGAGAGCACGACCGGGTATTACCCGAACTTAAGTGCACGCGGTAGACGATGGTAATGTTCAAACTTCTAATCAAATTTATGATGTTTGTGCAATTTGTAATGGGATAGGGCATGCGGCTGAAAATTGCCAAGGAGTGGAAGGGTAATATGAGGAGGTGAATGCTTTGCAAGGGCAAGGAGGGGGTGGTAGAAATTACAACATGAATTCCAATACTTACCATCCCGGTTTACGAAATCACCCGAACTTTAGATACGGGAATCCGTCAAATCAAGTCAACCCGAACTTCCAAGGAAACCAAGGATTTCAAAGGCAATATCAAACGGGTCGAGTGCATGGTGGGTTTTTGGGTCAAGGCTCTTCGGGTGGAAATGAGGTCATGGAGATGTTGAAAGCGATGAAAATTGAGATGCAACGAAGGAATCAGCTTGATGATGCTCGCATTCAAAAAGACGAAATCCGTGATAAAGCAATTCAGTCGTTGACTACTCAAATGAGTCAACTTGCGAGTGATGTGGCGATATTGAAGAAAGCAAAAGGCCAACTACAAAGTGACACGGTGTTAAATCCCAAGAACATAAAAAGTGTTAACATCAATGTGGTAAGCACCGTTCCTAATAATGAAACATTTCTTACTTCTTCTTGTCAAGTGAGTGTAGGTATAGGAAGGGATGCCAAGGTTGAAACGGACAAGGAGCATGTTGCACCACTTGTGCCGATCCGAGTGGGAAAATTAAAAATTCCCCACGCATTATTGGATTATGGGGCGAGTATGAGTGTGCTACCAGGTGACTTATATGATATGTATGATTTTGGTCCGCTTCAAGATGCAGACACCATGGTGAGTTTGGCGGATGAAAGTTGGAGGCGTCCACGGAGAATAGTTAAGAATGTTATGATTCGGTTGGGAGAATTCGAATACCCGGTGGATTTTCTGGTCCTAGATTATGCCCCTACCAAATTGGCATCACAACAAAGGGTAATTTTAGGTCGACCGTTTCTTTATACGTCGAGTGCTCAAATCAACTGTAGAGACGGGATCAATACTATGACCGAAGAGAACCGTAAGTTGTACTTTGATGTTCATACTAGGGAGATTAGTTATGAATCTATTGAAGAGAAGAGTAGATTGTCTAGTGACCATCTGAAAAGTGTGCATCAAAGAATAAAAACAAACAAACCACCGGGGTGTGAAAAGAAGTATGAGGGTTCGAGCAGGTATGTAGTTGACTATCCGCCGAATGGACATTTGATGGATGCATTTCAACCAATGACAAGCTACAGTGGGGAGGTGATAGGAACCAATTCTTTGAGCCACCATAAATGGGGGTGGCATGGTCTGGCTGAAGACTCAAAACTTAGCGCTGCTCGGGAGGCAACCCGGGGTTTTATATTGATCTTGCTGTTTTTATTCTTCTATGTTTCAGGGCTATGGCGACATTCAAGTGTGGGGAAGATGTGCGGATATTTGTGTGAAGGTGGTGATAGGAAGTCGGATTGTCTACAACATCGGTTGTGTCAAACTTCACCAGGTCAATGTACTCTTTCCTTAGTCTTGTTATGTTCTTTAGCTTTGAAATTTTGGTAGTTAGTTTGTTTACTTTAGTTTAAAAAAAAAGTTTGAATGGGTTTAAGCGATCTTCCCTTCAAAACCATACATTGGGACAATGTATCCCAAGTGTGGGGATGAGGGGAAATTTTTGAGAAAATAAAAAAAAAATTTGTGAAACCGAGCAAAAATTGTCGAAATTTGAACATTTGATGTTGTTCCACTTGACACACCGACACCCCTTTCAAGTCATTTCTTGGTGAGTGTTTGAGCCACATATGATTATTAGAGAATATTTCTTTGTTTTGAGTGGCGGTGTGTATATTGTGTTAATAGAACTTGTGTACGAATTCTTGTTAAATCCTAGAGTTAGCAATGCTTTTGAAAATGATAGGGGACTTTTAGGTAGCCTCGTCTAGACGTGTGAGAGTGTGGGATTGGTGGGTTGGGCCTCATACTTTACATATATGAGCTTGGTATTGTGAGGGGTGGGGGTTTGGTCTTTAGAAAGCCATGTTTGAGCCTTATACCATTCGGTTGTAACCCAAACCTACTTCCTACAAAACTTTACCTATTGATACAACCCAGTTTAGGAGATTTAGTATGTAGTGTTGATGTTCTTGTATATATTGTTGAGTTTTATGTCTTATATGAAAAAAAAAAAAGAAAAGAAAAAAAAAAGAGAAAAATACAAAAAGAAGAATTTACTTGTGTTAGTAGTTGAAAAGTTGATGATGTTTTGTATATAGTTGATGTTGCTTCGTTTAGTAGTAGAAATAAAAACCGGGTCAAATCAATGAGCTACTTTCACATTCCCATTATTTCCTACCTTTACACATAGCCTCGTTACAACCCATAAGTCTTTTTGATTCATAAGCATACTAAATGGTTGATAGGAGTAAACTTGATTTTTATACAAGCTTATTGTCGCACAATCACACATGCATTGAGTGTTTTAGCATTATGTGCTAATTTTTCTTGTCACCGAGAGTTATTGTGAGGGATGTGTCTTGTGGTGTGATAAACAGTTAGTAAAAGGACGATACATTTTAGTTTGGTTTGCATGATTGATCGCTTATGGTTTGGAAATAGTTTTTGAACGGGTTGCTTGGGGCAAGCAACGGTTAAGTGTGGGGATGTGACGGGTAGTCCGTAGGACAACCCTTAAGTGGTATAAATGATAATAAAATCCTACATTTAATCGGGTAGTTGTCTAGAATTAGATAACTAAGGTTGTTTGTGTTTCAGGTACAAACGGGAGCTTAAAATGGAAGTAACACGGAGAATAAATGAAAAAATCAATATTTGGAATTGAATAATTAAGAGGATAGCATGATAGAGGACGAAATTACGAGAACGTAGGCGAAAACGGAGTTGAAACGAAAAAGTTATGTTGAAAACAAGTTTTCATGTGGAAGCATGCCGTAAGCTACGGCAAGGGCCGTAGCTTACGGCGCTGACTGGCACTTTTTGTCACCGTATGACAGTTTAAAGCCACCGTAAGCTACGGTGTCCACTGTAGCTTACGGCGCTGACCTGCGTAAATGTGTAACTTCCACCTTTTAATGCGGATTTATGGTGTCTTTTCACCTCTAATCATTCCCATTCGGTTACACACAGTTCTAGGGGCGATTTCTAGTGTTCTTGGTGCTTGAAGACAATTTCCAATCTTGTTATGAACATTGAAACTTGTGTGAGGATGATGATTCAAGCCATGAGTGGCAAAACTCTTGATGACTATCTTTGGTTGAAGGTTTGTATTAGACTTTATGCTTGATTTCCTAATTTCTAGAATAACAAACTTTGTCTTTATGATTGTTTGTTATGGTGAGTGATTGATTGTTTGCAAATTGTTGATTCTTATGTTAATCTAATTTGAAACCATACGTTCTTGGTGCCGTTGGCAATCGAGATATCATGGGTAGAATTAGGATAGGGTAAGGGTTAATTGGTCATCGGGTAACAACCTCACGTTATAGGAATCTGAGTATTTAGTTCCCTTTTATCACAACAAGTAATCACACATGAACTATGTCTATGTAGTTCTTTCTAGTGGAATGATAGCATAAATGTCGAAGCAAACCGGAAACTAAAGATGGTCATTTGTCTCTAAATTGTCTACAAACCAAATTTTCATTTTGCAATTAGAATAGTAATTTTAGTTTTTAAAACTCAATCAATTAATCCAACTCTTGAATTTAATTTTATTGCAATTGGTTTAATTTTAGTTAACCTAGAGAAACACTTCAAATAACACATATTCCACAAACTCCCAGTGTTCGATACCCACTTACCGCTATCTATTAGTAGTATTTGGATTAAATTTGATTGTGACCACGACATCACGTCACTACTCCAGTTACCGTTGCTGAAACTGTCGGTATCAAGAATGAAACGGGAACTTTCCAAAAGCCTCCAAAACTTATGTACATTGAGGACTTTAAAGGATGGCAAGATCGTTTTGAAAACTGGGTGCAAGCGAACAAATTTGATGCATGGTGTTCTCTAGAGAAAGATTATACTTTACCGAAAGATGAACATGGAATTGAAAAACAATTAAGTCAATTTTTACTGGATGAAAAATTAAAATACACAAGTGAGAAAATGATGATTAGCATTCTCCAACAAGCGGTAAAAGAAGGTATTTTCGTTTTGCTTCAACATGAGGGAACTGCTAGATCAATTTGGAGAGCGTTGATTAAAAAGTTTAAGGGTAGTGCTGATATGATAAAAAATAAACGTGCATTACTAAAGAAATCTTTTGATATGTTTACAGCTCTTGAATGTGAAACAACAAGAACGATTATTGAGAGATATTGTCATCTTGTCATGGAAATGAAAAAAATTGGACATCAAGAAAGAAGATGATGAATGGGTTGATAAGCTAGCCGATGCATTACCACAGAATGAATGGGGAACATATCTGTTGATTCTAAAGCATAATCGACAATTTGAAGATATGAATTTGAGCATGTTTATCCAGAAGTTGGAAGAACTTGAACTAGCAATTCGAAAAACTGCTACAATGAGAAGTCCGGGTGCTCAACAAGATGTTAGTCTATACTATCTAGGAAGCAAAGTTGAGACTACTCCGATTCCGAAGATTCAGACTGCGTTCAGTGCGGATGGTACTTTCGGAACAAATACAAACAATACGAATCAGAGCAGTGGATATTCTTCGTCTTATACAAGTTTTGAACCAAATTTCTCAACACCAAGTTCTCAACAACAAAGTTCAACAAATGGTACCGGTCAAGTATTGCATTGTAATGTTACATTGAATATTCAAAATGGTCAAAATTTTTCTCCAGATATTGCAAAGCAACACATGGCATCTCTTGTCACTGTGTTAGAGTCGTATGAAAGCTTAGTTGCTGGACGAATCGGAAATCCGATGCTTACTAAAGAGGATTATGATCAGATTGATTCTGAAGAACTTGAGTTGATGGACATCAAGTGGTGTTTAGCTAGCGATTTGAGAAGAGAAGAAAAATTCAAACAAATCACCGGAAGAGATGATCTTTGTGAAGCTGCAACATCTCAGCTAGAGATGATCAGGTTGCTCAACAACCATATCAACAACAATCCTCACACTCAAATACTATTCCGATTGAAGTTGGAAAGAAGAGAGCTTGTTTTGCTCTGATAGATCAAGAAGATGAAAGGATTCCGAAAGAGTTCAATTGGGATTATTATGATCCTTCTAGACCTTCAGTTTCTAAAGCCTTTGTTGCTAAAGGACAACCGATTTTTAAGTTATCAGGAAGTGATGCAGACACTGATGATGAGGAAGAATATATTAATAAAGCTAGAAAACAATTAGATCCTTACAGTTTTGATTTGTTTTTTGCAGATAAAATCGAGATTTTGAAAGAGAAAAAGGCTGCTAGACTGAAGAGAGAATTGGAAGCAAGAAGGGTTGCTGAAGAAAAGGCAAAAGTTGAAGAAAAACCGACACAGAAGGTCGAGGTTGAAGAGAATGAAGTGAAGATGGAAGTTGAGAAAGAATCAATTGTTATTGAAAAGGTGGTAGAGAAAATAGTTGAAAAAATCATCGAAGTTGAAAAAATTGTTGAAGTGGAAAAGATTGTAGAGGTTGAAAAACCTTGTGCAAAGTGTTTAGTACCTTGCAAAGAGTGTGCTGAAAAAGATATGAAGTTTGCTGAATTCGAAAAGCTCAAAGAAAATTTGCTGCACAATGTGAGAAGCATAAAGGAGTCATATGATCTCCTAAGCAGCAAAGTGAATTTGTACAAAGGAGCTTGTGATGAGGATATTCAGATGAAGAATCTTCTAAAAGCAACAGTTGTTCAAAAGCAAACTGCAATCAACAAATATATCGAGATTATTGCTGGGCTGAAACAAGAATTGGCTGTGATGACGATTGAAACAGAAAGAGTGAATTCTTTACTTCGAAGTTATCAAAGTTCAGATTATGTTATTGATCGCATCTATCCTACCGTGGCAGCTCATAAGTTTGCAGATGATGAAGAAAATTCTGGTAAGAAAACTGGTTTGAAGTATAACAGAGTACCAAATCCAATGTGGGATGGCTATACCCCCTGAGACTTTGAAAAGGTGGCTAAAGCACTCAATCTGAATCTGAAATCCGAGTGTATCGATGGATTACCAGATGATATTGATGTCACTTTCACAGTGTCTGACACTGATCATGAGTCCGAGATAATTAAGAAAGTGGTCGATCAGGTGTTGGATAAAGATGAAGAGTCAAAGTCAGAGTCTAAATCTGAAAATTTGAGTTCATCAGACAAAAGCTCGAGTTCACCAGTCAAAAGGGTTTACAATAAAGATTTTCTGATCTCACAAAATAATTTGAAGGATGAAACATTCAAAGTAGCATATACTTTGAATGATTCCAACAATTATATTCTGATGAAGAATTTCCAATAAGAAGTGTTAAAACTAAAATGATTAACAAGGTTTTCAAATTAATAGAAATTAATATTTCTGAAATAAAAGATGTAAATCTTACTGAAAAACCTAAAAAGTACACTTCAAGAGTTCAACAAAGATTGAACAAGAAAAAGGGTTACAGTTCTGGTTCGGGGTATCGAAAGAAACCAAACCATAACAGTAATTTCAAAAAGAAAGGATTAGGTTTTATTCCACTAGAAAATCATAAAAATTATAAAGAAGTTAAACCAAAAACTAAATTTGTTGCAGGAGGAAGTTCTGAAGAGGAAAAGGAGAAATCTTTCTGGAAACAGTCAAACAATGAGTTTCTCGCCGAAAAGCAAAAGAATATGTTGAAAGAATCTGAATCGAGAGTTGAAAGAAGAACCTGTTTCAAATGTCAAGAGGTTGGACATATTGCTTGGAATTGCCTAAAGCCCACCAACACAAAACAGGGAGTTTCTTCTAACTCTAAATTGAAAGAGAAATGTGTTGATAAAAAGGAACAATCAACAGAGAAATTTAAAGAGTTAAAAAATTCGACTTTCGAAGTTGGTGAAAGTTCGAAACATTTTTACAAAAGAAGAGCAAATTTAAACAAATAAAAATGGATTGCTAAGAAATCAGAGGTTGTTTCTGGCAATGAATCTGATTCGACAAAGTCAGAAGAGCCACATGTTGTGCTAAAGGATGAGAATTTCGTTCCAACAATGGATGATGAAAATTTTCCACCATTGTCAAACAGAAACTTGAAATCAAAAATTGGTAAGATTGAGATTTCAGATCAATTCTTCTCTGATAAGAAAGAATTTGATGCTGAAAAAGCATTTAGTGGTAAAGTGCTACATATTTTTGGTAAGATAGCTGATGGGAAGATGAAGGGAGTGAAAGAATTTTATGAATTGAAAGTTGTTAAACCAAATGAGGATGGTTCACCCATGATTGATTAGGCATGGGTGAGGTTTTTTAAAAAGTAAAATCCTGACTTGCCGGAGCTCCCAAGTTGGTAATCGTGGAGCATGAATCGGAATCTTTCTTGAAAAATATTTTTGTGAAAAATATACAAGTGATAGTTTGTACAAGTGATTGAAAGAACAAATTGATGAATTAAACCCCATGATGTGTGAAATCAACAAAACTAATTTTCCGGAAAAACCATTTTGATTAAAACAAACTTAAGTGTTTTGAAATCATAATGGGAAAATAGTTTGTTGTCAGGGGGAGTTCTGATTGTTTACGCCAAGTGGATGGCGAATTGAAGCAATTCACATCAGTTTGTCATTTTATTTGTACAGTTTATTGCATTTATTTTCAAATTTTCCCGAAAAATCAAAAATTGCAACATATTTTTGATTTTAGGGGGAGTAAAAAATTTAGAAATTTTGAAAATTTGAAAAATCCAAAAACATGATAAAATCTAAAAACCAAAAACATCGAAAAATCAAAATGAGTTTTGTTGTGAAAAAGAGGAAATGATAGTACATCAGTAGACAATCACAGTACGCTAAAGAATTGGAAAGATAAAATGTGATAAACGGTCTCACTGATGATATGCAAGTAGGTTTTTACACGCTTAGTAGATTGTTTTCGAGATATAAACCTAAATATCAAATACTTACTTATCTCGTGGGGAACATCTCTTGGATATATAGATAACCCCTGAAATCTTGTTTGAAGGGCTTTCTATTTCTCACATACTAGGTCTTTGTGCGTGATGATATCTGGGGTATTATATCGGGACTTCTGATTTTGCAGGAGCAACAGCCTAGTCCTCGTATAATACTTTGCACTGCTTTAATCATAAAGCCCACCCTCTGCATAAAAAATTGATAAAATATCGAAAGATACGAATCAATTGCAGTTGAAGAAAAGATTCTCTAAAGGGAACACACCTAAAGTCGAGCCATCATCTCTCTGATTGAACGGAAGTTCTAGCCTGAGCTCTTATGGCCTCGCATTACCCATTTACAGATATCATTAGTGTACTTTTTTTTTAATAAAAAACTAGTAATATCATTCCACACGAAAAAAGGCAATTACAAAGCAATGGAAGGTAATCGGGCAACAAGTTGTGCCGCCACCCCTGTAAGACTGAATATAGGAGTCTGGATACGGGAGTATATTCTGAGGTGGGACACTCGAATAAGTTAAGTGCTTAAAACACTAATCCGTATCTCGAATCAATTGAACTTTGTGTGAAAATTTAAGTGGATCAGTATACTGACAATCTAAGTTAATTGTTTAGATCTTAAAGTGTTTAAAGCTCAACGGTACTAGTGATTTTCATAAACTGATATGATCCTCTTACACAAAGTCACAAAAATATTGTCTGTAAATATTTCTTTACTGCTTTTCATTAATGTGTTTTAGCATAAATTTTTGAAAAATCAAAAAGACTGTACTTCATCTTATTTTCGATAACTGACGTTGAAAAGCTGATTTTCAAAATTAAGTGCTAAACATGATGAAAACAGTGGGTTGGGAGAGTTTGTTTTGAAATGAAAAATAAAGTTAAAGTTTGAGATGTTTTGGGAAACTAACAGTAAAATCAGTGTTAGTTAATCAAGGTCATTAATTTAAACTTGATATAACTATTGTTGATGATTGAATGATTTCTACAAGAGGTTTCTAAGTTTGTTAAATTTTAAAAAATTGTGAAATTTACTTTTGGGTAGAGATTTGTGCAGATCCTCGTGTCTAAGCCTGAGCAGAGTTTGAACCAGGACACGATCTTAGAACGAGAGCTATGTCAGATTACTATCCCGGAACAACTTAAGGGGGAGTCTGTTAGCAAAGGGGAGTTTGAATTTTAAAAGAGCCAGACTCAAAGTCTGGAACATTGTTCGAGATAGAAGATGTTGATGCTGATGAGCTTAAGGAATCAAGAGATCTGAACAAGAGAAGTTGAAGAGTCAGTTTGAGATTCTGGAAGAGAAAGATAGAGATTGATGAGGATGCTTACAGAGATAGATACTTTGGAAAGAGCAAGAAGACCGATCAAGACTGAAGACTCAATACACTGAAGACTCATCAACATCCAAGGGGGAGTTTGTTAGTCCATATGTCTGTTGACTTCGTCTTATGTCTTGTATCGAGTCATGTAAACTAGATTGGATAGACTGGAGCTTGGTAGCCTAGAAAATAGAAGTTTAGGGTTGATTGACCAGGTCGCACGAACTGGATAATCCAGTTCATACGGATTGACCAGTTCGCATGGACTGGTGAAGTCTGGTTCGTGAGGACTGGCGACTCCTATAAATAGGTGAGCTCATGTCTTCATTTGTAACAATTCTGATTTCGGAGACGAAGTGCTGCTGAAGTGTCGTAGGATCTGTAATCACTATTAAATCAATCTAAACGACAGTTAAAGTGATTCTTAGTGTTAAACAAGCTGCAAACATGTCCAAATCATTGAATTCCGCCTTTGGTTTGGTCTAGAACTCTTCTGATCGACTCATTAGGTCGAACCTTCAATCCTACAATCACTGATCCTTCAAACAACAGGGGGGAAACAAAGGTGGATGGTTCCTTCTGTTTGTGGAGGATGAAGCCTTTGGTGCCCCTCGCTTTTATTTCCTGCACTTATTGAACACTTAATATGGACACCCTTTGCCAACCCAAGTGGACGGGCCACGTTTTGCTGGTAGAAATTTGGGTTGGCAACTTTGACAACCTTTAAAGGGTTTAACTTTTGATAAATAAATAAAACCTTAATCTTTTGGCTATCTCATGTTGTATATGTTGTGTCTTTTTAGTTGTTATTGTTTATTTCTTTGAATTTGCAAGTTTAGGACAAAAGTTATTAGATTTTGTTAAAAAAGCTTAGGATATGATCAAGGATCAAATATCCTATAATCAAAAAATTCAAAAAGTGATGTATATTGAGGATCATATATCCTGTTGTCAAAGAATAAGGGTAACTCAAATAAATTAAGAATAAAGTGAAGGTAAATAAGGATCATACCTGAGAATCCAAGTTAGGATCCTAAACCTTTAATACTACAATCAGGATAACCAAAAGATAAACCTTAATAAAAGGTTAGGATCAAGGATCCTTGGTTGTTTAGCTTCGGAAACCTAAAATGGAACATAACTTGGGACTAAGCCAATATAAAAGAAGAGTTAGTAACTGGGGACAAGCCCAACAATCCTGGGGACAAGCCCAATAAACTAGGGACAAGCCCAAAAAACTGGGGACAAGCCCAAAAAACTGGGGATAAGCCCAAAAAACTGGGGATAAGCCCAAAGGATCTTGTCTAAACTAGAGTGGCCCTCACTGGCGACTATCCAAACTTAGTGACATGAAAATGCCAAAACCTTAGCTAACATGAAAATGTTAGAAACCTTCAGAACGGATGTATGGTATGTCTACCATTATACGTAGGATCCTAAATACAGCCAGTACAATGAAATTGTCAGCCCCTAAAGCGTGTACTGGTCCCATTGCCTTGAACTGCACCAGGATCATCGTGCGCAACTGGCGAAACTGGGGACTAGCCCAAAAAACTAAAAAAAAAAAAAAAAAAGAAACTTAGGAGACTTCTGTGGATATTTGGTCCTTTGGCAAGGGTACATTAATCTTCTGCAAAACTCGGAACTAAGTGAAAGAAGGATAAAGGATCCAAGATCCTTCTCCTTGTAAACAAGTTAATTAAAGAATTAGATAAATAGAGATCAGATCATTACCAGAGTGAGGATCATCTATCCTCTAAGGATCCTTTATGGATATCAAATACGAAATTAGCTAAGGATCCTGGATCCTTATTACAAGAAGTATCTCTTCAAGTGGACATCATTCCAAGCTCTTGGTAACAAATCACCTTCCATTGTTAATAATCGATATGCCCCCTTTCCTGCTTCAGCTTCAATAAGATAGGGACCTTCCCACTTTGGTGCTAACTTGCCATCAGCAGGATTTGTGGTATTTTGGAATGCTTTCCTCAGCACCATATCACCGACTTGAAACTTCCTGATCCTGACATTCTTGTTATAAGCTCCAGCCATCCTTTGTTGATAACTAGCCATTCTTATCCTTGCCAAATCCCTGAGTTCTTCTATGGTATCCAAGTCTTGAACCAAGTTTTCAGCATTTACCTCAGGATCACGGATGCTTGTTCTTCCAGTAGGAACCACCATCTCTGTAGGGATCACTGATTCTGCTCCAAACACTAAAGAAAATGGAGTTTGGCCAGTCGCATTCTTGGGAGTTGTTCTATCAGCCCATAGCACATAAGGTAACTCTTCTGCCCATTTTCCTTTCTTGGATCCAAGTTTCTTCTTCAAATTGTTGATGATGATCTTGTTGGATGATTCTGCTTGATCGTTAGCTTGTGGGTGGACTGGTGTTGATGTTATCATCTTAATCCCCCAGCTGTCACAAAAGTTAGTAGTTCTACTCTCAATAAATTGGGATCCATTATCACAAACAATTTCAGAATGAATACCAAATCTGGTAATAATATTTCTTTTAATAAAGGATATCACTTCTTTTTCTCTGACTTGAGCAAAGGCTTCAGCTTCTATCCACTTGGAAAAGTAATCAGTCATAGCAAGTGTTTTGGTCAAAAATTACCGAAGCAATTAAGTGGTCAAATTAGTTAAGTGAGGTAGTGTGCTAGAAATGAGTGTCGAAAAAATGTTAGTTAAATTAATTGCAAAAACAGTTTCAGGATACGGCTCAGGATATAGAGTTGTATCTGTGATCAAACAATGAGCAGAAAAGTAAAGGTTGACACGTGATGTACGAGGAAAGCCCTTGATCAATCTAGATCACCGGCACAAAACCTCGGGAGCTGACAATCGCAGCTTCCTTGTTCTTCTATTACTTCAAATATCAGGATACAGTGCAGGATGTGATGCGGATCAACTAGGTGTTACAATGTAATTCAAGTACAAGTGTTTGTGTATAGTGTTTGCTAGAAGCTAGAGAGCAAAAGTGTGCAAAAGAGTGTGTGTGTAAAGTTGCGTGCCTTAATCTGATCCGCCCCATCTATTTATAGTAAAAGAAATGTAACAAACTACCCTATTAAACCGGGATCCGGCGGATATTCCCCACTTGAACGTTATAGACCTGGTCTTTCGGGTTCAACGTCTCTCATATAACAGATTTGCCCAAGTCTTAAGGAGAAGAAGTCCATCTGACCGTTAGTGACCCACAGCTTCTAACCTGCACGTGGTCAATTTAGTTAACGCTAGGATATCGCCCAGGATGTTACCAATATCCCGATCCAGTATCCTGATCACAAGCAAACAATCAAATTCAAGATACTAGTCAGGATATATACGCTCAGAAAATGGCCCATAACAATTGTCCCCAAATATACCTGTTGGTATACCAATCCAACGGATATATTTTAAAAATACTATCTCGTAGACCGAGGCAATTAAAACGAAGCGACGTTTGAGATGACATTATGCAACTTCCCATGCTACTTTTACTCTTCACCCCCTTTATCCAGCCCATAATTAGCTGAGATATTTCACATTGTTATCATTACTCTTCAAGCAATTTCCAGGTACTCATCCTTTCTTTCATCCTCTGTTTTTCTTTGAATTTCTTATAGTTTGCTTGATACCCCTCATGGCATCACGGACAAGATCTCATTCGGATGAACCAGTCCCAACCTTTGTGAGTCAAAACCTCATACGAGAACCAGAAAAAGAAATCTGCTCCTTCAATAATGCAGATATCACTGCCCTGAAGGATTCCGGCGCTTTTCCCGCCGAAACAGTCATTCGCCCTTTTGATCGGGAGGTCCGATCAGACGCGTCATCAGACGAGTGGGTCTGCTTTTTTGCCTACCCCTTTTCTTTGGGACTCCGGTATCCATTTCCACCCTTCATCTCTCGTTTCTTCGAGCTCACCGGCAATAGTTATGCCCAAACTATGCCAATGGTCTGGCGAGTTTTGATGGTGCTAGATCAAATCAAATCTCGTCATTACCCTGACCTATGTATTGAAGACCTTCCTATAGCATACCGATTGAGATCTCATGGCAATAGCCATTTCCTCTTGTTCTCCACTTCCAAAAATCCCCTAATCCTTAAAGCCACTAAGAACGAAGATCAGTGGCAACGAAAGTTCTTTTTCGTAAAAAGGGACTCCATCGACGGGGGTTTCGATCTGCCAGTTAGATGGCTAACCAAGGGTAGGATTTAGGGTTTTAGGAATATCCCCAAATATATCCTTAACTGTATTCTGACTGATATCCTAATATTTGTGCAGCGAATTTCAGAGACCTAGCATCCCCAAGTGCAGAATCACAATCCAGGATCAAAGAGATTTACCGACTTCCTGCCGCTGAAAGAACTTTCTCCCTGTCTCTTACAAACTCAAGTCAGAAATCTAGTTCAGAAATGTCTGGTAAGTATACATGAGTAAATTAACTATAGAATATAAATGACATAAATTAAACACTTCTCCCCTGACACAGTGCCGGTCATCAACCTTGAAGGCTTCCAACTCGATGAGTTGGATAGTTATTCTAGCCTTGCACCCATCAAACAAGAGATCAATCCGAAGCCAGCCGATACTCCCAAGCCCAGCAGCTCAAAGACTACTATCGCTCCCAAAGCCCCTCCAGCATCCAGGACCCGGGCCTCCAGCTCCCGGAAGAGGAAGGAAGCAGATCATCCTACTACTCCCCATGTATTCCCGTTTGAGAATCATGGGTTCACGGATTCCAGCAAATTCATGATAGGTTTCCTCAACCAGGTTAGTATCCTGACCTGTATCCTGCACCACATGCTAATTATAAATGTTAATTTAGGCTGATACCTGTTTCCTTACCCTGCAGGGCCTTGAACGCCTGGTATTCCTCTATGAGGACGCATGTGGCTCGAACGTCATGTTAGAGAGCAAACTGAAGAAGGCTGAGGCTACCATCGCAGATCAAGCAGCAATCGCCATCGCCAAGTCAGAACACTATGAAGCTAAGTATAAGGTCATGACTCAAGACCACCAGTCTGCCATCCAGAAGATCACCCAAGAGGCTAAAGCTAAATCTGACGCGGCCCAGGTTCAACATGAGCAAGATATGGCTTCATACCGGGAGAGCCTTAAGAATTCAGTTATCATCTCCCTCCTCCAGGCCAGACTGAAAATGGCTTACGAGGCTAGGGCTTTGGGCATTGAGTGCCCTTCGTGGAATATCAAAGCCTGGGAGAGGAAATTGAAGGATCTCGGTGGCAACCCTGTGGAGCCCCCTTCAAAACCTGCTTCAGAGGAGCCCGCTAAGGTGACTGAGAAGGTGGATGATGCTGGAGAAAATGCTGGTGGAGAGGATGCTGCTGATGATGCTGAGAGGAATGCTGGAGAGGATACCGGAGGAGATGTCATGATGAAGGAGGGAGCTGACCCTTAAATGCAGCGACGTGGGCGATGATGGATATATGTGCTGAGGCCGGAGCCCACTTTTTTTTTTTAAATTTCATGGTTGTGGTCTGTATAAACAATTTACCTTTCCTGTCGTTGAACAATTTATATTTTCTGCACTAGAACAATATGATGACCAAAGGTGGATGGGTCCTGTGTTTCAGGATGAAGCCCTTGGTCATCGGTTAGTATAAGTTGTTTTGGATGATGCAACGGTTGGAGGCGGATGGGTCCCGGTTTGAGATGAAACCTTCAACCGTTGCGCAAATATGGTTAAAACTAATCGTGCTTTTGGCGGATGGGCCTCGGTTTGAGGTGAAACCAAAAGCACAACTTTTGACTTGTTAATAATATAACTACCTCTTGACTTATTTGTTGTTGCCTCCTAATTTCTGTCATGCATTTCTTAGTGCAGATTTTGCAAAATATCCTGATCAATATACTCAGTGATATATTGTGGAAACTTTTATTAAATAGAATTTCTAAAAATTCAATCAACTTTAGACAAAACTTCTAAAGAATAAAAGATAGTCCATTTTCTAAAACCTGTTTTGATAACACTTGTTTGATCAGAGTTTTATTTTCAATTCAAATATTTCAATCAAATATTTCAATGAAATATCCCGAAACTTATTCCAAAAATACATTTCGAAGACATATCCTAAAGATATATCCTTAATCAGAGTTAAACAATTCATGTAAGGTTCACAAAGGAAAGATCATACCAGGAATTATTAAACTCCACCCCTTTTGCAACTTCTCCTACCAAGATGTCCCCAGTCCGAGACACTTAGCCCAATTTTGATCTTTCGAGCTTCACACAATTGCTTTAGAAGGAATGTCCCCTGTGCATGATGTCCTCAAACACTTAGAAATTTTTTGAACATTAGTTCCAACTGTATAGACGATTCTTGTGTTACAGGGGTAAAACCCAAAATACACTGGAGATAAATCCTTAGTATCCTGGGGAAAATCCCAAATTTTCCTGCGCTACAGGCGGGAGTGTATAAACTCCAAGACTTAGAAAGGTGAAAACCTTTAAACCTTAGAGAGTATAAAAATACCCTTTCGTGAGAGAGGGTGATCAATCCTCATATACCTTTAGGATTCAGGATATAGCCAATAGTAACGAAATTGTCAGCCACTTTTACATGAACTGGTCCCGCCACCTTGAACTATTCCCGAATAACTTACACTCCAGGCGGGGTGTTTAAACCCAATTTGGAAGAAAGGTGAGTACCTTTAAACCTGTGAAGGGATCAGGATCCCTTAGACGTAAGAGATGGGGCCAATCCTCTAATCTACTGAAGTATCCTGAGTGTGTATCCTGGTGCTATATCCCGAAGCATATTCTGCAAAACCACTATAAGCTAAAGTGGGTGTTAGCCTGGCTAACACCCCTCCGATGCTTAAGTCAGTAATGGGTTCAAAATAGTAAATAATATCAAAATTTAATAAAAGAGACAGAATTCATACCATCCTGAGTTGGAATATAAATTCCATACTCACTTGAAATAGAGTTTTATATGTATAGCATTCCAAGATCTCGGTAGCATATCCCCTCCATATTCTTGAGTCGGTATGCTCCTTTTCCTGATTCTGATTCAACCTCGTAGGGTCCTTCCCATTTTGGAGCCAACTTTCCATCAGCAGGATTAGTAGTATTCTGAAAAGCCTTTCTTAATACCCAATCTCCAACCTGAAATCTTCTAGTCCTTATATTCTTGTTATATGCTTTGGATATCCTCTGTTGATATGCTGCCATCTTTAGCCTTGCAGCGTCCCTTGTCTCATCAATAGTATCCAGTTCCTGGCATAGGATTTCAGAATTCTGCTCAGGATCCCTGAGGTTGGATCTCGCTGTAGGTATCACCATTTCTGTCGGGATCACCGCTTCTACTCCAAACACCAAAGAAAACGGGGTTTGGCCAGTTGCACTCTTCACCGTTGTCCTATCAGCCCACAAAACAAAGGGTAATTCTTCTGCCCATCTTCCTTTCTTAGCCCCTAGTCTCTTTTTTAAGTTGTTGACAATTATCTTGTTCGAGGATTCTGCTTGTCCATTTGCTTGAGGATGCACCGGAGTAGACGTGATCATTTTAATTCCCCAACTCTTGCAAAAGTCAGTAGTCCTTTTACTTATAAATTGAGATCCATTGTCACAAATTTCTCAGCCGGTACTCCAAACCTAGTCAGGATATTCCTTTTTATGAAGGATACCACTTCTTGATCTCTAACCTGAACAAATGCTTCTGCTTCAACCCACTTGGAGAAATAATCCGTCATTGCCAACATGAAAACCTTTCCTTCTGGAGCCTTTGGAAGCTTTCCCACTATATCCATACCCCATTTCATGAACGGCCAAGGGGAAACAATAGGATACAGCGGTTCAGCAGGCTGATGTAATATGTTACTATGTCTTTGACATGCGTCACATCTTCGAGCATATTTTGTGGCATCTTTTCTCATCGTCGGCCAATAATGTCCTGTCCTTAATACTTTTGAGAATAACAACCTGCCCCCAGTATGGTTACCACAATCCCCTTTGTGTATATCCTGAAGCACTTCTTTGGTTTCGGGATCCTCCAAGCACCTCAGATATGGTCCTGCAAGAGATTTCTTATACAAAACATCATTTATAATAGTGAATCGTGATACCTTCATTCTAAAGGCCTTAGGATTCTCATTCTTTGGGATGTGTCCTTCCTTGAGATATCTCATGATTGGAGCCGTCCAGGACTTAGGATCCTCCTCGGAATACTCATCATCAGGATCCTGAATACTTATTACCTCCTTATCCTGAGGATTCGTCGCAGGATACAGGATATGTAATATTGGTATTCGGGTTCCTTCCGGTATCCTGACCAGATTTGCCAAGGCATCAGCTTCATCATGTTCCTCTCTTGGTACCTGTTCAAGTGTAAAAATATCGAAGTATCCTGCTAATTTTTTGAGAATTTCGAGATATTCGATTAACTTCTCTCCTTTGACTGCATAGGTTCCATTAAAATGATTAGTAATTAACAAGGAATCAACATATACTTGCAAATTCTTGATACTCATATTTTTAGTCAACTCTAATCCTGCGATTAAAGCCTCATATTCTGCCACATTATTAGTAGCAGGAAATTCACACCTAATAGCCTGGGGTAATATGTCCCCCTGTGGCGATTTTAGTAGTATACCTAGACCTACTCCTCTTACATTAGACGCACCATCAGTATATAATGTCCAGCATTCTAAGTTTTCTCCTAGCTGCTGTACTTCTAGGTCTACTTCATTTTGAATGTCACTACTGAAATCAGCCACAAAGTCAGCTAAAGCCTGAGACTTTATGGCATTTCTAGGCTCATATACTAAGTCATAAGCACTTAATTTTACTGACCACTTAGCCATCCTACCCGACATCTCAGGTTTCCTAAACACGTTTTTAACAGGATAATTGGTTTTAACATGAATCCTATGTGTCTCAAAATAATGTCTAAGTTTTGTTGATGCCATAACTAGGGCTAATATTAATTTTTCTAGATGAGAATATCTAGTTTCAGCATCTAATAAACTTTTACTAACATAATAGACAGGATATTGCTGACCTTCATGGTCCTTTATAAGAACAACACTTACAGCATTCCCTGATACAGCGAGGTATAGGGATAGTGGTTCACCATTTTCAGGCTTCATCAATAGAGGTGCAGTTGAGAGATATTGCTTCAAATCCTGCAGGGCTGCTTCATGCTTCTCTTTCCATTCGAACTTCTTGTTCTTCTTGAGGATATCATAAAATTCCTTGCACTTTTCCAAGGATCTTGAAATAAATTTGTTCAATGCTGCTACTCGGCCTGTTAACCGTTGAACATCCTTCATATTCGAAGGTGATTTTATATCTAGGATAGCTTTAATCTACTCCGGGCTTGCCTCTATCCCCCTTTTGGTCACCATATATCCTAGAAACTTTCCTGCCCCCACTCCGTAATGGCACTTAGCAGGATTCAGTTTCATGTTATACTGATCCAGGATATCAAACGCTCCCTTAATATCCTGGAGGTGATCCTCAGCCTTTTTAGATTTCACCACCATATCATCAATATATACCTCCATGGTGTCCCCCAGCTTGTCTTTAAACATCATGTTTACCAACCTCTGGTATGTTGCACCTGCATTTTTCAAACCAAAGGGCATAACAGTATAACAATAAATACTTGTGGGTGTCATGAAAGCAGTATCCTCCTGATCAGAGGGTTCCATTTGGATTTGCTGAAATCCTGAAGAGGCATCCATGAAGGTTAACATCTCGTGGCTGGCGGTAGCATCTACCATTGAATCAATATGAGGTAGAGGAAACGGGTCTTTGGGACAGGCTTTGTTTAAGTCTGTGTAATCTACACAAACTCTCCATTTCCCATTTTTCTTTTGTACTACGACTACATTCGCAAGCCATTTAGGAAACTTCACTTCTCTAATCATCTTGCTCCTTAGTAGCCTTTCAACTTCCTCTTGGATGATCACATTTCGCTCCAGAGCAAATTTCCTTCTCTTTTGTTGGACCGGCTTGAACGACCTGTCAATACCGAGCTTATGTGTTATAATATCCTTGGAAATACCTGTCATATCCTCGTGCTTCCATGCGAATGTTGACATCCTGCATTTCAAAAAATAAGTCAATTGGTTTTCAATATCCTGAGGGATATTGGTTCCTACGAGCACCGAGATATCCGGATTATCCTGATCCAGGATAACTTTCTTTACATTCTGCTCCGAAGCCTCCATGATATCCTGGGCCCGCATCTTTAATTGCTATGCTGCATTAGGCTTGGTTGAGGATTTCATTAAGGATGAGTAGCATTCCTTCGCCTCCTGTTGATCACTATCAACCTTGACAACCTCCCAAGGGGTAGGGATCTTGATGCACTGATGATAAGTCGATGGCACAACCTTCATATCATGGATCCATGGCCTGCCTAGTATGATGTTATAGCAGGATAGGGAGTCCATCACACAGAAACATTGTATCGAGTTGACCCCTTCAACATATACTGGTAACTTTATCTCCCCTACGGTATTCCTAGCTTCCCCACTGAAGCCAACGAGCACGGCGAATTTCGAAGTAATGTCCATCGGAGATACATTCATCCTCTTCAATGTTTCCAGCTGAATTATGTTGACAGAGCAACCATTATCCACTAATATCCTGCGTACAAAATGGTTAGCAACATATAATGTTATTATGAGAGCATCATGGTGAGGATCCTGCATAGTATCCCTGTCATCACTGTCAAAAGTGATCACTTTATCAGTTGTAAGGGTAGTCATCCTGGCTGGTTTGTCTCCCCTTTCAGTCTTAGCCTCCTTTGCATGTCTCTTGGCCGCAGAATACGAAGTCCCACAACTGTCAGATCCTCCTGAAATAAAGTTAATTATTTTGGCATCTGCTGGGGGTGATGCTGCTCGTTCAGGATCCTTCTCAGGATCCTGCCCTTTATTCTTCTTTCTTCCCAGCAAATCCTTCAGGTACCCCTTGCTCAATAGGTATCTTATTTCTTTCCTTAGAGCAATGCAATCCTCGGTCACATGTCTGAAATCTTCATGGAAGGCACACCATTTGGATTTATCCTTCCAATCAGCTTTTTGTTGATTCTTTCGAGGCCACCTAGCTTTGTCTCCTAAACCCTGCATAGCATACATTAACTAGGGTATGTTAACATAAAAGCAGTATTCAGATAATTCAGGATATTCTTCAGGATCCTCGTCTTCAATAGCATTCACTTTCTTGTTGTCATTTCTCCCATATGGATTAGAGCGATATGGTTTATACGAGGATTCTGATTTCCTGTTAGTTGATTCATAGGTTGAGGTAGAATTCATTCTCTCTTGCATCTTTTTGTCATCTTCCAAGCGAATATATCTCAAGGCCCTGTTACGAGCTTCGTCGAGATTCCTGCAGGGATTCATTACAAGATCCTGATAAAACTGAGAATCCTTTTGTAACCCCATCTTAAAAGCCTGCACAGCTGTTGCAACATCAAGATGTGGGATATCCAAGGATTCCCGACTAAACTTGTTCACATAATCCCTCAAGGATTCCTGAGGTCCTTGAGTTATCCTGTAAAGATCACTGGTTAGTTTCTCAAAACTCCGGCTGCAAGAAAACTGACTATTAAATAAATTAACCAAATGAGCAAACGAAGTAATTGAGTGAGGAGGAACATTTAACAGCCATTTTAAGGCTGATCCTGTCAGGGTAGATCCGAAACCCTTGCACAAGCATGCTTCCTTAAGCTCCGGAGGGATAGGGTTAATCTTCATTCTTTCCCTATACTGGGCAATATGCTCTTCAGGATCCGTAGTCCCATCATACAGCTTCATGTTTGGGGTTTGAAATCTCTTTGGGATTTCAGCATCACAGATAGGATATGCAAAGCGGGATATCCTGTGGCTGTCTTGGGATACTTCCGGAATTGGCTGGACCACTCCAGGTATGCTGGATATCATGTCCTTCAATTTCTGAAGCTCCCTAGTAAATGTTGACGTCATACCTGCATCCTGCAAAGACCCATTATTGTTAGTAGCAAGAATATTATTATTTGGCACATTACTGGTCTGAGGATTCTGGCCATATCCTGAAGCATATCCTGAGCTCCTCACAGTTGACATCCTGACCGAGGAGGGTATCTCAAGAGTATGATTCTGAGAATGGCTTGGCATGACATTCCCCCGGTTATCTTCAGTGTAAACTGCAGAACTTAAGTTCAAAGCTCTAGGCTGCAAAGGAGTGACAGTTTCTTCAGCAGGTCTACTTGGACCGGATTTCAAGTGTTGTATCTCTCTCATCAGCATCTGATTAGTTTCCTGCTGCTGCCTCATCTGTTCCTGTACACTACCAAACAAATTCAGAATTTCATCATTAGAAGCCAAAACAGGACCAGATCCCTGGGTACTGGGAGCGGGGATAACATCCCGAGCCACATGACTTTCAGTTCCATATGAAGAAGCTTGCATTCTTGGAGGAGGAGGTGGAAGCACCGAACCAATTGTTGCAGAGGTTGTAGCAGACATGGTGGAAGAGCTCATGTTTGATCTCGAGGCCATTGAAAACAATGTAGCAAAAAGTTTTGACAATAGAAAACCGAGTAATGATTTTACTAAAGTTTTTAGTAAAAATAGCACCACTTGCCCCACGGTGGGCGCCAAATTGTTTTGGTCAAAAATTACCGAAGAAATTAAGTGATCAAATTAGTTAAGTGAGGTAGTGTGCTAGAAATGAGTGTCGAAAAAATGTTAGTCAAATTAATTGCAAAAACAGTTTCAGGATACGGCTCAGGATATAGAGTTGTATCTGTGATCAAACAATGAGCAGAAAAGTAAAGGTTGACACGTGATGTACGAGGAAAGCCCTTGATCAATTTAGATCGCCGGCACAAAACCTCAGGAGCTGACAATCGCAGCTGCCTTGTTCTTCTATTACTTCAAATATCAGGATACAGTGCAGGATGTGATGCAGATCAACTAGGTGTTACAATGTAATTCGAGTACAAGTGTTTGTGTATAGTGTTTGCTAGAAGCTAGAGAGCAAAAGTGTGCGAAAGAGTGTGTGTGTAAAGTTGCGTGCCTTAATCTGATCCGCCCCATCTATTTATAGTAAAAGAAATGTAACAAACTACCCTATTAAACCGGGATCCGACGGATATTCCCCACTTGAACGTTATAGACCTGGTCTTTCGGGTTCAACATCTCTCATATAACAGATTTGCCCAAGTCTTAAGGAGAAGAAGTCCATCTGACCGTTAGTGACCCACAGCTTCTAACCTGCACATGGTCAATTTAGTTAACGCCAGGATATCGCCCAGGATGTTACCAATATCCCGATCCAGTATCCTGATCACAAGCAAACAATCAAATTCAAGATATTAGTCAGGATATACACGCTCCGAAAATGGCCCATAACAGCAAGCATGAACACTTTTCCCCCAGGTGCCTTGGGAAGTTTACCAACTATATCCATTCCCCATCTCATGAATGGCCAAGAAGAGGATATAGGATGCAGGAGCTCTGCTGGTTGATGAAGGATATTGCTATGTCTCTGAAAAGCATCACATCTCTTGGCATAATCCACATCATCCTTCTTCATTGTAGGCCAATAGTATCCTGTCCTAAGGATCATTGAGCACAGTGCTCTGCCCCCAGTAGGGTTTCCACAATCTCCTTCATGAAAATCCTTCAGGACTTCTTGAACTTCAGGATCCTCAATACATCTGAGATATGGACCTGCAAGAGATCGTTTATATAGCATGTTATTTAATATTGTAAACTGAGATACCTTGACTTTGAAAGTTCTAGGATTTTGTCCTGTAGGGATCTCTCCATGTTGTATATATCTCATGATTGGAAGGATCCATGATCCTGAATGAGATTGTGTATCATCACTAGGGATGATTGCAGAATCCTCTCCTATCTCCATAGCTACATGATCCTCAATAGCAGGAGTTAGGATATGAATAATGGGAATTTTAATATCCTCTGGAATCTTCAAGGATGATCCAAGGTTGGCCAATGCATCAGCTTCTGCATTTTCTTCTCTGGGTACCTGTGTCAAACTAAAAGAAACAAAAGAGTCTGCCAATTTCTTGACTATCTCTAGGTATCTGATTAGCTTTTCACATTTAACAGCATAGGATCCATTAAAGTGATTAGTAATTAATAATGAATCTACATGTACCTCAAGATACCTGATCCTCATATGCTTGGCAATTTGCAAACCAGCTATCAAGGCTTCATATTTAGCCTCATTATTAGTAGTTTGAACCTCACAAGCTATTGAGTGGGGTATTATATCCCCCTGTGGTGATTTTAGTAGTATTCCAAGTCCAGTTCCCTTGATGTTAGAGGCTCCATCAGTGAAGAGTATCCAAGGATCCTTAGTCTCTTCCAGCTGCTGAACTTCTAACTCAGCTTCCCTTTGTAGATCACTACTGAAATCTGCCACAAAGTCAGCTAAGGCTTGAGATTTAATGGCAGTTCTTGGTTCATATCTTATATCATAAGCACTAAGCTTCACTGCCCATTTAGCCATCCTTCCTGACATTTCAGGTTTCCTGAGAACATTCTTAATTGGAAAGTTAGTTCTAACAATAATGGCATGAGTTTCAAAATAATGTCTTAATTTAGTAGATGCCATAATCAAAGCAAGGATAAGTTTCTCTAAATGTGAATACCTGGATTCAGCATCAAGCAAACTCTTACTTACATAATAGACAGGATGTTGTGTACCTACGTGATCCTTAACAAGGACTGCACTTACTGCTTTGGAAGAGACTGCCAAATATAAGGATAATATATCCCCTTTTTCTGGTTTCATCAAGGCAGGAGCTGAGGATAGGTAATCCTTAAGGGCTTTGAGAGCATTCTCATGCTTTTCAGTCCACTCAAATTTCTTGTTCTTTCTCAAAATGTCATAGAATTCCTTGCACTTTTCTAATGACTTAGATATGAACCTGTTCAAGGCTGCGATCCTCCATGTCAATCTTTGCACATCCTTGGCATTGGCAGGAGATTTTATATTCACAATTGCCTTGATTTGCTCTGGACTTGCCTCAATACCTCTTTTTATTACCATGTAACCTAAGAACTTCCCTGCTTTCACACCAAAGTGACACATTGAAGGATTCAATTTCATATTGAATTTATCAAGGATATCGAATGCTTCCTCCAAATCTCTAAGGTGATCCGCAGCTTTCTTGGACTTAACTACCATGTCATCTATATAGAATTCCATAGTGTGTCTAATTTGTTCCTTAAACATCATATTGACTAGCCTTTGATAAGTAGCACCTGCATTTCTTAGTCCAAATGGCATAGCAATATAACAATATATACCAGTTGGGGTCATAAAGGCTGTATCCTCTTGATCAGATGGTTTCATCTGAATTTGTTGAAATCCAGATGAAGCATCCATAAAAGTCAACAACTCATGACCCGCGGTAGCATCCACCATGAAGTCAATGTGGGGTAATGGGAAAGGATCCTTGGGACATGCCTTGTTTAAATCAGTAAAATCGACACATACTATCCACTTTCCGTTTTTCTTTTGAACAACAACCACATTGGCTAACCACCTTGGATACTTGACCTCTCTAATCATACCTGCTCAGAGTAGCTTATCTACCTCCTCCTGGATAATGACATTCCTTTCAGGTGCAAACTTTCTCCTTTTTTGATGTATGGGCTTGAATGACCTGTCAATGCCAAGCTTATGAGTAATTATATCTTTAGAGATACCTGTCATGTCTTCGTGCTTCCAGGCAAAGGTAGTTTTTCTCTTCTTGAGGAAGGATATTAGATCCTGTTCAATGTTACTGAGGATCCCTGATCCTATGAAGATTTTGGATTCAGGATCCTGAGGATCCAAAAGGATATCTTTTACATCTTGTTCCCTTGCCTCCAGGACATCTCTTGGAGGATACTTTAGTTGCTATTGCTCCCTTGGTCTTGAGGCTGGCTTCATTGATGAGGTATAGCAATTATTTGCTTCTTGTTGGTCACTCTCAATCTTCACCACCCCCATGGGCTAGGAAGCTTTACACATTGATGATATGTAGATGGGACTGCCTTCATGTCATGTATCCATGGCCTGCCAAGGATAACATTGCAACAGGATAAGCAATCTATAACACAAAATTTTTGACAAGAATAAAGTCCCTCTATGTAAATGGGAAGTTTAATGTCCCCCAATGTGTTCTTGGTTTCTCCACTGAATCCCACAAGTACTGAGGATCTTGGGACAATGTCCGATTCAGGGATGTTCATCTTCTTGAGGACATCAAGCTGAATGATGTTTACTGAGCTTCCTCCATCTATTAAGATCCTGCGAACAAAATGATTAGATATAAACAAGGTAATAACAAGACCATCGTGATGAGGATCCTGAACATCAACACGATCATCCTCATCAAAAGTTATAACTTTCTCCTGTGTAACAGTAGAGGTTCAGATGGGTCTATCTCCATTATCCATCTTGGTCTCCTTGGCATGCCTCTTGGCTGCTGAAAAGGAAGTGCCACATATATCTGGTCCACCGGATATGAAGTTAATAATTTGTGCATCAGCAGGAGGAGCAGGAGCTCTTTCTGGAACTTTTTCAGGATCCTGGATCCTTGACTTTTTTCTTCCCAACAGCTCCTTCAAGTGTCCTTTGCTTAACAGGTAACCAATCTCTTTTCTCAGTGCAATACATTCTTCAGTGAGATGACCGAAATCTTCATGATATGCACACCATTTGGATTTGTCTTTTGTTGCAGCTGGCTTATCTATTTTTCTGGGCCATCTTGCTTTTTTACCTAGGTTCTGCATTGCAAGGATTAGTTCATTGTTATCAACAGAAAAACAATATTCAGAAATTGGAGGATAATCCTCATAATCCTCTTCCTGTTCTACTACATGCACATTCTGGTTATCAGACTTGTTATAAGACTTTGACTTGTTATAAGACTTTGACTTGTTATTCCTGAAGTAGGATCCTTGCTTTTCCTGCTTTGAGGATCTTGTCAGTCTTTCTTGGATCCTTTTATCATCCTCAAGTCGGATGAATCTAAGGGCCCTGGTTCTTACTTCATCAAGATTCCTGCAAGGGGTTATGACAAGATCATTATAGAACAATGAATCCCTAAGTAAACCCATTTTGAAGGCTTCTACAGCCGTAGCAATATCCAAATTAGGAATATCTAAGGATTCTTTACTGAACTTAGTGATGTAATCTCTAAGTGATTCATTTTGACCTTGTGTTACCCTATATAGATCACTAGTTAAACGTTCAAATTTCCTACTACATGAGAATTGGCTATTAAACAGATTAACTAGATTAGCAAATGAAGTAATAGAATAAGGGGGAAGACTTAGCAACCATTTAAGAGCTGATCCTGTTAAAGTGGATCCAAAACCCTTGCATAGAAATGCTTCTTTTAACCTCTCCAGGATAGGATTGATCTCCATTCTTTCTCTGTATTGAGCTACATGTTCTTCTGGATCCGTCGAGCCATCATATAGCTTCATGGTTGGTATTTGAAACCACTTTGGAATTTCTGCATCACAAATAGGTGGTGCAAAACGAGATATCTTGTGGCTTCCATCTGGGATTTCAGGAATGGGCTTAACCACTCCTGGAACACTGGATATCATATCCTTCAGTTTTTGTAATTTCCTAGCCATAGCTTGGTTGATACCTGCATCCTGCACTGAGCCATGGTTAGCATTATAAAAATTATTCAAAGTGTTACCTCCTGAAGGATTCAAGTTTGGAATTCCAGATGTGAATCCATATTGACGGGATTCTGGTATAACTGAGGGACCAGAAGAAGCAATATTTTGCATAGGAATGAAGTCTCCTAGATGAACATCTGAACTTCCGGGTTGCACACTCCTTAAGAATCCTTGATCCTGAAAGATGTTGGATCCTTGATGTGCTGTGACTGGGGGTCTTGGAGGATAATCCATGGATCCGTAAACCTGGGATGAGGATCCTTGAACCTGAAAGGAGGATCCTTGAACCTGAGAGGATCCCTGAACCTAAGAAGAGGATCCTTGAACCTGGGAGGAGGATCCTTGAACTGTCTGCGTCCCCATGGATCCTCCTGAGCTAGTGAAGGATCCCTGATGCTGGAAGGAGGATCCTAAAGGCTGGAAAGAGGATCCTGAAGGCTGGAAGTAGGATCCTAAAGCCTGAGTCATTGTCGTTGATCCATAACGCCTTCCCAATGATCCACTCTGATACTGGATATCTGGAGCCGCAGATTGCAGGGCGGTTATAGCTGGAGTGTCGAAATCCAGTGATCTAGGTACCAATGGAGAGTGATCCTCCGCTGATCTCTTCAATTTCTTGATGTCGTCAATCTCTCGAAGGATCCTGCCATTAGTTTTGTCCTGCTACTGCATATAATCCCTCATCTTCAAAATCAAATAATAAAGATCACTGTTAGAAGGGCTAGAAGAAATAGCAGAAGTTGGTGGTTTTGAGAAAACGGGGCTCTGTTTCTTCGCAGCATTTTCAGCACTCTTCTGGGATCCAAAAGGTGCTGGAGGCAAAGGTGGGATGCCCTGTAAGGAGGTGACTGCCGGCATGGAACTTGATGTGTTCTTCGCTGAAGAAGCCATGGAGTTGAAAGTGGTGAAACGAAATGATCATAATGAACAAAATTTCTCATAAATGAAGCACCAATTTCCCCACGGTGGGCGCCAAACTGTTTTGGTCAAAAATCAGTCTAGGATAATGCAACCAAATCTTATTTTGTGAGGTGTGATGCTTGAATTAACTAGCAAATGTATGAACAATTTGTAGATGAAATGAACAAGAGACACAAGGATTTATACGAGGAAAAAGCCCTTGATCAAGATATGATCTCCGGCATAAAAAAACCTCGGGTGATGGAAACTACCGATCACCAACTATATTAAACAAGTAAAGGTTACAAATCGGGATGATAACAAGCTTGTTACAAGGATCACTAATGTGTAGAATGTGTGTAATCGCTAATAAGTTGCAGAGAGCTTTCGAGAGTGTGTGTGTTGCTAATTGTTCTAACTATCAAGCTTGTTATCCCCTTTAAAAATAGAAATAACCTAAGTAACAAACATTCCGCAAATTGTTCTAGCCTCCCATGACTTCCATAACGGTCACTCAAGCTATACACGTGCAAAATATGGAAGCATATTCCCCTGGAATCTCGGCAAGACTTAGTCCCACTTGCTCATTCCTGCAAAACAAGTTCAAATATAGTGGAAGCAACTGTTAGTGTTAGGATAACAATGAGGATCCTGGATCCTTAAACCTGCAACGTCTTCAGAGGATCCTTAATTCAAACAGAACTGAGGATCAGTGATCCTGGCTGCACTTGAGGATCCGTGATCCTTAGGCTTAGAAAATCCATCCCTAACAGGTTAGTTGCCAGTAAGTTAGATATCCCGTACTCGATAGAGCTAGCTAATGGGAAGCTAGTAGAGGCAAACGAAGTAATTAGAGGCTGTGTTATAGAGCTCGGAGAGCATGAGTTTACGCTCGATCTTCTACCAGTTGAGTTGGGAAGTTTTGACGTGGTAGTCGGAATGGATTGGTTGTCAAGCAACCGAGCTGAGATCGTATGCCACGAGAAGATCATTTGCATCCCGATGGCGAATGGAGAGACGATTGTAGTGCATGGAGAAAAGCATGATACGCCCCTAAGGATTATCAATTGTTTGAAGGCCCGAAAGTTGATCCAGAATGGATGTGTTGCCTTCTTGGCTCACATCGTTGATAAGGAAGCCGAAGAGCCGAAGTTGGAAGATATCCCTGTGGTAAGGGAATATCCTGAGGTCTTCCCCGACGACTTGCCGGGATTACCGCCGCAACGACAAGTCGAATTCCATATTGACTTGGTTCCAGGCGCCGCGCCTGTAGCCAGGGCACCCTATCGACTTGCGCCTTTCGAGATGCAAGAGCTGTCGACGCAACTTCAGGAACTTTTGGACAAGGGATTTATTCGACCAAGCTTCTCGCCTTGGGGAGCTCCAGTTCTGTTTGTCAAGAAGAAGGACGGTAGTTTCCGTATGTGCATTGACTACCGAGAACTAAACAAGTTGACCATCAAGAATCGGTATCCCTTGTCGAGGATTGATGATCTCTTTGATCAACTTCAGGGTTCGAGTTACTACTCCAAGATCGATCTTCGATCAGGTTATCACCAGCTGCGTATTCAAGAAGAGAGTATACCGAAGACTGCCTTTAGAACTCGTTAAGGACATTACGAGTTTCAAGTGATGCCGTTTGGGTTGACAAACGCACCGGCAGTGTTTATGGATCTGATGAACCGAGTTTGCAAGCCATATCTCGATAAATTTGTGATTGTGTTTATCGATGATATTTTGATCTATTTAAGGACGAAGGAAGAGCACAAGCAACACCTTAGAGCTATTTTAGAGCTGCTCAAGAAGGAAAACTATATACTAAGTTCTCAAAGTGCGAGTTCTGGTTGCGTGAGGTACAATTCCTTGGTCATGTAGTGAATGAAGATGGAATCCATGTTGATCCCACCAAGATCGAGGCGATCAAGAATTGGGAAACTCCAAAGACGCCAACCGAGATCCGTCAGTTTCTAGGTTTAGTTGGGTACTATCGTCGATTCATTGAGGATTTTTCGAAAATCGCTCAACCGCTGACCTCCCTTACTCAAAAGGACAAGAAGTATGAATGGGGAGATAAACAAGAAGAAGCTTTTCAGTTGCTGAAGAACAAGCTTTGCGATGCACCTATTTTATCCCTACCCGAAGGCACCGATGACTTCGTGGTATACTGTGACGCCTCGCGTCAGGGATTGGGCTGTGTGTTTATGCAGCGACAGAAGGTTATCGCTTATGCTTTGCGCCAATTGAAAATTCATGAGAAGAACTACACCACACACGACTTGGAATTAGGCGCAGTGGTGTTTGCATTGAAGATTTGGCGACATTATTTGTATGGCACCCGATGCACGATCTTTACAGATCACAAGAGCCTTCAGCACATATTCGATCAGAAAGAGCTATGCGGACCAAAGAAGGAATCCTTTGGAGTTTGAAGTGAGAGATATGGTTTTGTTAAAAGTCTCACCTTGGAAAGGTGTGGCACGCTTTGGGAAGCGTGGAAAGTTAAACCCACGATATATCGGACCGTTCAGAATCCTGGAAAGTATTGGTACGATAGCATGTAAGTTGGAACTACCAGTGGAATTGAATGGTGTTCATGATGCATTCCATGTATCTAATCTGAAGAAGAGTCCGACACAAGAAACAGTGATCATACATGCCGATGAAGTTCACATTGACGACACACTCCACTTTACCGAAGAACCTGTTGAGGTTACTGACTGGAAAGTTAACAAGACTCGGAGGAGTAGTGTTATGCTTGTCAAGGTAAGATGGAACGCACGTCACGGCCCAGAGTTTACTTGCGAGCGTGAGGACCGTATGAAAGCTAAATATCCGCATTTATTCCCTAACACCCCTGCAGCTAGTAGTAGAGTTTAAAATTTTGGGACCAAATTTTCTTAACAGGGGGAGAATGTGACAACTGTCAAAAATTCAGGTATCCATACAACTATTAAACCATAATTAGTGCTTAATGACTGTGTTGAATTACAATTTACTGCTTTATGATTTCTGCTATATACATACATGTGCATCATACATTATTTAATGTCATACCAATATTGCATGAAAGCTTTATTGCCTCAAATGATGCATTGAGTACAGTTAGCACAATTATCTGATAAATCAGGAAAATGCTGACAGAACTCAGCACATAGACAGACAGTGCATTGAGACACAGAATAAGCCAGAAACTAAGTACTACACTAGTATAGTGTTTAGGAAAGTGAGGATCACAAAACTGCCTTTTAAGTGATAGTTTAAGTGCCGGAAAGTGCCCAAAACTCACCCAAAGTGCTGAATTCAGCAAAATTCAGCATAAATCAGCATTTTAACAATCTAATCTTGTGCAGAAACATGGTTAAATGGTCCTGAATGCTTTCCTAAGTGTCGGGAATCAAAAGTGTCACAAAAAGGTACATAAAGCACACTAAACTGCAAAGTTTAGCACTTTAACGAACCAGTAACCAACCGAACAAATGGACACTACCCGAAACATCAAATTTACACTAGAAGCACTATTTTAACATTACCAAGCTAGTTATGGTCCCCGAACATCATAACACCCTATAAAATATCATGTAACTAAGTAACTAACTATATACTTGAATTTTTACCTTAAACTAACTAATCTAGTTAAACCTACTCTACATACACCCCCCCCCCCCCCACTAGTAATCGGCCCATGCCTTGCCCATACCTCAAGATTTTATTTCAATTTATTAATGGATATTGTTCCCACTTTAATGACATAATAACCAAGAGATAGAAGGTTTAGATGGTTATAAGAAAGACTTGTAAGACTTAAGCTCATTCATCGCACACTAGAAAAAAACACAACTCTCTCTCCCTCTTGTCTTGCTCTCGGCCGACCCCAAGCACCACCATCACCACCATTATTCATCCATTTTCAACCATTCCAAGCTTATACAAAGGTGCAAGAGATCATACAAAGAAGCTAGGAGCTTGTGGAAATTCAAGAACCTCTCTTATTTGCTTTTATCCATCACATTTCTTCACTTGATCATCCCTAGCCTTGTGCTAGTGGTAAGAGTCTTGATCTTGCTAGTTTACTTCTATTTTAAGTGGTTAAAAGGAGAAACATAACCATAATCTTGAAGAACACTAAAGATAACAATATGTAAACTTGAACATAAGCAAGTTTAATGATGAAACTAAGTTGTTTATGTGATGATTTGCTTGTTGAATGTTGTTTGTTCATGTATATGATGTAGATCATCATATGATCTTGCTAGATCATGATTAAAAACATAATCTAGTAAGATGATAAAGTAGAAATATTGTAGGATGATTGATCATCCACACAAAGATCATGAACTTGAAAGAACATAATGATTTCTTGAAAAATAGTGATCAAAGTAAATTGTTAGTCATATAGATCTAAAGATTTATGGATGAGTTTTCAAAGAAACCAAGTTAAAAATATAATTTTTACTAAATCTTGGTTTTTACATAAACAAACTTTATTTTTGGTGGTTAAACAAGGGTAGGAACACTTGTGTAACAAGAAGAAATCATAGAGAAACATTTTTAGAAATGATGATCACAAGTTGTAAACATCTATATTCTTTAAAAATGAAGTTTTTAAAGAACTAATCACACTTTAGAAGGTAACAAGGCTTACTAAGAACACTAGTAAGTTCCTACAAATTTTTACAAATATTCAAGTTCATGAAGTAGTAGATTATTACTTGATTTTGGCAAAATTGGTAAGTAAAGGTTACTTATTGTTAATTGTGGATTGATTGTGATGATTTTTACAAAAGAAAATGATACGCTTGAAAGCATGGAAACCTCCATTTTTAGGGGAAACTATGGCAAAATTTTCTAAAAATCAAAACACTTAGAAAAATATTTATTAACCTACACTTAAAAGTGTAGTTCAAACCATAAATTGTTACAAGAACTTTGCCATAGATTTTGTTACAAAAATATAAATATTGGAGGTTGGTTTATATAAATAAAAGTGACTAAATATGTATTTAGGAAATATACATTTAGAAGACACCATGTGTGTGACTATTTGTATATTTTGTGTATTAGTTATATTATTTTAGGACATGAAATAATATAACTCATCAAAAATACCAAGGATTTCAATCCAAAATGTTTACCAAAATTCCAAGAGTATGAATATACAAGTTACACACAAAATACTGGTGAAACCGAACAAGGGAATGTAACTTATAAAATATTCCAGAAAATTGATTCACAAAGTATATTTTGGTAAATAATATTTTGGACACCAAGGAACAAGAATATGATTTTTACTATTATTACAAATTTATATCATATTTTGACAAGAAGAAAATATATTATTTTGAAGTAAAAATGTATTTTCTCGGAATGATTAGAAGATATATTATTTTTGGGAAAGATATATATTTTCTTGAACTACATTATTTTTGGAGAAGAATAAGGTTATATATATTTTCTAAGTTAGACTTGAAAATATATTACTTTTGGAACTTATATGAAAATACAAATATTTTTACCAAAAGAAAAATTATAAATAATTTTTCTAAATAATGTTTACTACAATATATATTTTGGAGATATATATTGGTGGACTTTTATTGAAGATAATATTCCGAAAAGATTAATACGAAATTAAGTATAAGAATACTTAATGAATACAACAAAAATACGTATCCTCATACGTATAAATGCACACCGGAATACGACCCTAATACATGGCAAAAATATACAAGTATAAGAATACGAATACAAATACCCCCATCCTTGGGAAGGATATACAAGTATAAATACTTGAGAAGTATTAAGATAAAATAATTGTTTAACAATTATTCCAAAATTTAATAAATATAATTTAAGTTAAAATATTAATTATTTTAACAAATAATTATATAACTTGGAATAATATCGAAGGCACAATGAAACGTAACTCAACGACATTAATACTAAGTTAAGGCACGACCCGCTCGTCTAATAGATCATAGTACGTTGTAGGTAGTCGTGTTTATCCGAAGAAGCTTTGAGTTACGGTGCGAAGACGCAAGACTGTGAGTTTCATGACCCCCTTTCCTTTTAACTGTTTTCAGTTTTATAACTTCGGTGGTGAAATACATGTTATAACTATTTACAAACATTTTGATGTGGTATGGTTAGCTAAGGAAGGGTACTACTTGATCATGTGAGTGTGGGTATAACACTTAAGGCCATTAATCCTCGTTGTAGGACCGAGGGATATGAGTGATAGATCTATTTGGGTGTAGCGAGCCCACACCCATGTGGACCAGGGTGGCCCATGAGGTGACTAGGGGGGGATAGTGCACGGTCCTCCCAACCGCCGGAGTGATCTCACTCCGGGAGCCGTTACCCGACCAAGCTAGCTCCGCGGTGACTTCCCCATGCCGAGTTCTTACCCTGGGCGACATATGCCACTCCCAAGACTCGAACCCGGTACCTCTGGGAAGAGGTGGGTGTCGGTGGCCAACTGGGCTACCCTAGTTGGTTTCCATGAGGTGACTATGTATTATTCCCGGAGACAAATCTGCTAGGTTTGAGTTTTCCTGCATCACTTCACACATATCAATGGCCTTGCAAACCATTGGTGATCTGTTTTCCTTGTTGCTTTCATACCAGGAGTTTACAAACATACATACATACATACATACATACTTTCAATGATATCAAAGGTTTATTCATACACACAAACAAACACATGAACTCGCTCAACTTTTGTTGATGTTTTCAAAACTACATGTATTTCAGGGAATTAGCTATGGATCTGGCGGGCGTTCGGAAGTTCCAAGTGTGGTTTAAGAATAAAAGATGTCATCCATGGTCTTCGGGTTTGGTCAGCGTGTCTTATTCTTGGACGAGACGCGTCTTCCAAAACCTGTTTTATTTAATGTCATCTGTCGAGTCTTTGTGAACTCTTAAACAAGTTGCATGGTTTGTACTCGAATTTGAATTTCTATGTTATAAGACAATGTTGTTATGTTTTTAAACTTAATTAATGGATGACCATCTATGGTTTATATCATATAGTTGTTGTTATGATTGAATGCAATGGTATTAAGAAAGTCACACCATGATCACGTTTCCACAAAAGTCAAAGTGTGACAGACAACGGTCAGAACTCAGAAATCAACATCTTTATCCTTGTTTTTTTTTTTTTTTTTTTAACATGTTAGGAATAGAAATAAGCATGTAAAGCCACTTTTGGGGTGGAATGCACGCTTGTTTGTTCTAAGGATATAACATACAACAACTTAAATAGTACATGTTGTCTGTTACATTTCTTTCAACTCATTAATTCATATGTATTAAGAAACCAACAAAAGAGGGAGCAAAAACAACTTTTTATAAAAATTATGGAGTTAAATGCTATTTTAGTCCCTGTGATTTGAGTTATTTTGTTAGTTTAGTCTCAATGTTTCTTTTTTCACCTGTGGGTCCAAAAAGGTTTCACCGTTGCCATTTTAGTCCACTGGGTTAACTCCATCCAACTTTCTATTAATGAGAAGGCCAATTCGGTCATTTTATATGGCCGAATTGCTCTTCTAGTTAACAGAATTACATATAAAATGGTCGAATTGACCTTCTCGTTAACAGAAAAAATGGATGAAGTTAACCCAGTGGACTAAAATTGCAACGTTGAAACCTTTTTGGACCCACATGTGAAAAATGAAACCTTTGGACTAATTTGGCAAAATGTCCCAAATCATAGGGACTAAAATGGCATTTAACTCAAAATGATGAGACCGATGTACAAATGAAAGAATTCATCTCTCCACTCACTTTCAAATAAAAACCAAGCCCATGCCCACATGCTCATAGACCCTAATTCACATAGTCACCATTTTCAGGCATGCAAATAACCAAAGAAGCTTACCCCTTTTAATCATTATAGAAAAACAAAGCATGCACACCAGTTGCTTGTTTAAAAATCCCCACTTAATATTTTAAAAAGAATTTCATAGGCTTGATGCCCATCTCCACTGACCATAGGAAGATGTAAATAACGTTTGGGGGGAAGCTTGCGTATTTGTCAATTAGTAGATAGCAATAACCTTCCAGATGTTGATTAGGTTCTATTCGAGGGATCCTCAAGTTGTCCACCATTGACTCCCTGCATTGCATGTTCGGTTATAGCACAACATGTTAGTGGTTGTATGATAGACTTTAGAGATCTTAGATAAAGAGACACATTTTGATAGCTTCATTAAAAATTAAAGGTTACATTTAGGGGAGAAACTATTTAAATTATACCATCGTGTAATATATTAATACTAACATAGACCAGTGGCTTAGTCTAATGATAATTTTAACTTTCAAACACAACATATTACTTGTAGCTAATGAAATGTTCAAACCTGAGTAGCAACTTTAAATTCTAGCAACCGATTAGTAATTTGGGATAGGTTAAACTTTAAATTTAACACTTCCTTTCACACTTTGAATGTTAACACCTGCACATCATGTGATAAATAGAATTAATTAACAATTAAAAAATAAAGAAAAGATCAATATGTAAGCTTTGAGATATAAAATTGGAGACTGGTAGGGATAAGCATTTGGTACCGGGTACCGGTACCGAATTTTCTGTACCGACTTAGTATCCACTTTTTGGCGTTTTCGGTAACCGACTGTTCGGTACGGTACCTGTATTTCACTGAATTTTGCCTTCAAATACCGGTACCGTACCGTACCGTACCGAACATTTTCTGTACCGGTACCCATATTTGGCGAATTTCGATAGTACTGGTACCGAGCTCATCCCTCCCTAGTGACTGGTATCTGACCTTTAACTCTTGGCATGAATCCAAGACAATGGTGAAGTTACATTTGCCTAGTGTGTAAGAGATAACAATTTCATTTAAATCAATTGCATAAGCCACTGAGTGCTAAGTGTAGATCTCAATTGAATCAAATGATATTAAAACTCGAACTTCTTAGCCCGGAAAATAGCGCCGTCGCTGTCCATGGTGAAAAGGGTTATGCGTGTGATATATTTGAAAAGGTTGGGTTTTTGAAGATTTGAAAAATATTCACTTATCTAAGTGCCTAATGGGTGTTTGGAAATAAAAATATATATTTTTTACTTATTTTTTTATCAGTGTTAAGAATACGGGGGTGACGCCCAGCAAACACCCCTAATAACGAAAACTCTCCCTTAAAAAAGGTTTTGGGGATTTTACACCCAGAGAATAGATTGTGGGCAACTTTCAACCCTTTTTTTTGTTAAAGGGTTACCTCAGGTAAATTTTATAAATAACCAAATAAGAACAAAGGCATGCCAGAATGGACACAAGGAAAACAAAATCCACAACCTAGTTAACAACACAAATTAAAACAACCCAAACAAACAAAACGACCAAAAAACACAAACTCTAGACTAAAACTCGAGCTTGCCTCTAACCCGGTTCATTCTCTTCGTTATTCCTAACGATCTCCCACTTCTTTAGCAGCTTGTCAACATTGGACTCCCCTCTAAACTTGAACCCCATCAAACGTAACTTGACCCTGTTCTTGATCCTTTCAACCACTGAAGCAGCGTTAGCGTTAATATTAGAGAACAAGCAGTTGTTTCTCTCAAGCCATATAAAATATGTAGCAGCAGCAATGACCAGCTTACATACAATATGCTCCGTCTTCTTGGAACTAGAATTTTGTGCCATCCAACCCATAATAGATTGCCATGAATCATCAACACCTCCCATATTCACCACCATCTTAACATCGCTCCATACTTGCGACGCAAACGAACATTGAAAGAATAGATGGTCTCTTGAATCCCGATTATACCTGCAAAAGGGGCAACACAACAACAACAACAACAACCATACCCAGTATATCCCACAAATAGCAGACTATTGGTAGGGTCTGGGGGAGGTGGGATGTAGGCAAACCTTTCCTCTATTCAAGAATAAGATTTAAATTAGTAGCACTTCCCGCCTCCCAAACAGCCAATCGATCCTGCGTCTTGAGCTTGTTCTTGATAACCAACCATAAATGGAATGAGTGTCTTGGAATGCATTGGTTAAACCAAACCCCATTAACCCAATTCACCGGGTTTTCACGATGTCGAGTGCTATTCCAAACTTCCAAAGACCGGAACTTTCAACCCATTTGACTACCCCTTTCAACTATTTCTTAATATTTGGCCTGCTTGAGATGATACAAAATCCAAAATAATCTGTTCATAAGTAAAATTACTTAAAGTTGCAAAAGTTACCATTTTGCAGACTCTCACATTATATAAAGCATTTATCGTTAAAAAAGGAAGATTACTTTGTATACTTTGTTTTTTCATCATTTTTTCTAAAACAAATTGTTTTGTGTAATTTAATAAATAATTGATGTGACAGCTGATAAGTCTGCCCACACGCCTTTCTATACTCTATCTTCATTTAGATTAATTTGGCATGACGGGCCTACGTTAAGAACTGGTATTACATGACATTGATATAGTTTTGATATGTGATATTGTAGCTTTTCTAAGGATGACACCCATAGAAAAGTTAATTATCACAATTTTTAACTAAACTAATACCATTGGTCCAATTATTTTGCTAATCTTGCATGTTATCAAAAAAATGTAGTTTAACTTCAATAAATTATTCAAATTTAGAAATAAAAGGAGTTTTAGGATTTTGAAGTTTTTTAGCTATTAATATGAGTTGAACAACTGGATGTATTATTTGATCGTAAAGTATACATCATTAAAACTATAGCAGATTGCTAGCGTAAAAGAAATCTTAGACTTAGACCACCCGTAGTGGCTGTCCAAGGGGCCTTTTTTGTGCTCAATCTCGCCCAATCACGCCAACCAACCACTACGTATGGGTGTGTTTGGCCTTTTTTTTGGCGTGTTTTAAATCACGCTGTTGGGGCAATTTTTTGGCCAATTACATTTGAGCTTCCTTTTTTTGGCCAATAGCTTTTTTTGGTTGGTTTTTTTATTTATATTTAATTCTCTGCACCCTTTTAACCGTGTTGGGGCAATTTTTTGGCCAATCACATTTGAGCTTCCTTTTTTTGGCCAATAGTTTTTTTGGTTGGTTTTTTTATTTATATTTAATTCTCTACACCCTTTTAACATAATGCCCACATCTCCACTACCAGTGGCGGATCTAGGATTCCGACCAAGTGGGAACGTTTTATAAATAATCGGTAACGAAATCGAAAAAACGTCAAATTTTTCCAAAATTTACACTAAAAACGTCAAAAATTTTCCGACCAAGCGGTAGCGGAGGCTACCCCTTGGTCTAATATATATCCGCCCCTGCCCACTACACCCATTTTAGAAAAAAAAAAAAAAAAAAAAAACGCCCAATAATGCTCCTTGCTGACTGTACCGTCACATGGCGGAAAACGCCCAAGGGTGTGGACATTATTCACCCTTACCAGTTACCACTACACATGGTCTTACAAAGATCAAAACATATGGTGACACACATATATAGGAAGAGGATCACGAGAAAACTACTTAAATGTGAGAAAACTAAAAAAACTTCTAAAGAGAATTTAAAAAACACAATATTTTTTAAACGTTTTTTTGCTGGAATATAACATCTATCTATACTATATAATAAAAGAAACCAATGGATGACACATGTTATTCATTGGAGTCATCTATTTTTTAGTTTTCTCATCTTTATCTCCTACTTAATTATAGATAACTAGGTTATCACCCGGAAATTTTTCGGGTAGAAAAATTTAATTTACAACAAATAAAAGCATAAAAATAACACTTTTAACCTCAAAGGGGCTTCCTTTTGGATCTGCCAATCTATAAACAAATTATGCAAATATGTTATAATTAACTTTATCAGTTTCAATTGTTGATCCATTGTTGGATTGTGCATAGTTTAATCATATATAAAATTCTCTCTCACATATTCATTGCAATAAGTTAAAAACTATTTTGAGTCTTATTTCTAGATTAAATATACTAAATGAAATCACCGAGTGAGTTTCTATTTGACCAACCACATGTGGAGAGTGACATATGCTCAAAATGAAAGTGTAGTCTTTCTTTGTTTTAGATAAGAACCGACATTTCTCCAAAAAGACCAACATTCATAAACCACAAAACTTATTAAAAACATGGAAAAAACATTACACCTAACAAAGCAAAAGAGAAACGAATAAAGCAAAAGAGTGAGTTTGTATTTGTAGGGCACCACCTCACTCCTTACACGGGGTAAACAGTGGGTGTCCAAGTAAAAAAAAAGTAAAGTTTCCTTGCCCTTGTTATGTCCACCAATCTCAAAATGTTTGTATCTCTGCACACAACATGAGAAAAAACATTAATAACATACCAGAAGCCATTCTAAAAGGATTTATAGAGGCTAACCAATGTTTACCCGTGTGACCCATTTCAGTATTTAGCTAACTTTTAGAGTCTACCCGTGTGACCCATTACTATTAGAACATACATGGATCGTCCCATTTGACCCGTTACATTTTTAGCTATTTTTTTAAGAATTTACCAATTTGACCCGCTGTGCATAACATAACCCATATTGACTCATTCTTACGTAAATGGGTTGAAATAAATATTTTCTAACCATTTAAAACTGAAAACATCCTACATTGATCTAATCTGATTCACTTATCTATAAACAATATAAAGAAAATTATTTAGTGATCAAATAATTCAGCGAATAATAAGATAAAACACATGATCTTAGTCATCTTACTTGGTATCTTGTCTATGAATGTTGCATCATTTTACTTTTCTAATAAAAGTATTAAGTATAAAAATGCTGTAAACCTATTATTATCATATCTTGATTCTTGCAGTACACCATAGCTCTTTTGTTTAAATCTAATATTACCATTTTGCCCCTTGTTTTCATATATAAACATTTTAGATATTTGTATAATATTTAGAAAAAAACTATATTAAATTACATGTAAAATCAAACTTGATGCATGAATTTGAATCTATATTTTGACTATTTTAAAAAGAAGAATACCTGACAAACAAAAGAGAATCACCAGCTTTAAGCCTTTTTTGCTTAAATAAACATGCTCCAATATGTGGCAAGTAGATGGTGGCTTCCCTGCATTAGAATACAATAACAACCCAAATAAAGGTTAAAACTTTATAAAAAAGATTGATAATAAAATATAGGCTAGTCACTTATAACCCGTATACATAATTATTATAAATATAGTTTAACTTTGTCAATAATCTTGAACCAAGTATGCGCAAGTTTATCATGGTTAGTCATAGCCTTTAGGAAAATCAGATATATTCATCACAACCGAAAAAAGAATCTTAATGGCACCTATGCATGGCTATTCGAAACGATGATAAGGCTCATTCACTTGAATAGTTAAACAGAGAGTGCACATATATAATTGCATGAAATCCGAGGGATATCGACTGACCCGCGATGGAAATAGAGCTATCTTAAGAAAATGATGGTATTTTTTTTTGTGAAAATATAGTTTCTACAACCATATTTTACAATAATGTTAAAAATACCAAATAGTAGATAAAGAGTGATTATTGGTCGCAGGTTGACCCACACCAAAAATGCCTTCTTCAACCCATTTACCCACTCGCCCGCCCCGCCCCGCCCATTTTGCCACCTGTATGACAAAGCTAAGAACCCAAACCAATCACACCAAAGCCTCTTACCCTATAAAAAGACTTGTAACGTTTGCTTTCAAAAATTTGTACAATACAACCAATATTAACCGGCTCGACTCATCTAACTTTTAGGACCTTAGTTTTGTTAAAATGATGATTATCTTTTTTGTTACAGCAAAGTTTTGAGGAGTGTCACTTAGATTATTTGATCTATAAAAATAATTACAAACATGAAATGTCAATCTCTTGTTAAGAGGTGAAATTGTATGGTACTCATATGCATGAATATAATCATGAAAATTTCAGAAAAAAAAAATCTAAAAAAAGTAGAATAAGGAAAGAGTGATAGTGTGGTAAAGATGAAGCTAACCTCATGCAAAAGTATGGCCTGGAGATAGCCTTGTCAAAAGAAAGTGAGCATCTATATGACTTCCGGCGGTTGGAACTTAAACGGGTTGAACAATGTAAAACGTATAAAAATAGTTATTTATGAATATAAGTAATCATTTTCTTAGACTTCAATGTTAGTTGAGTCGGTAGTTGTTTACATGAGAAATAAAAGACATCTATAATCATTAAAGTTTCCATACTTCCATACTTCACCGGGCTTTAGTGTAAATTGGTTTTTTCAATTGCTGTTGCCTACACACAAAGCACTCATTGTCTCCTAAATCAGCCATAGCTTTTGCCTTCTTATCCCATGGGTTCCACACCACTAATTTTAAAAAAGTTAGTGAAAAGGTTGATTTGGAAACAGATCATGTAGTTTAGTTGTGATGGTGGATGAGAATAGAGGCGTTCACGGTTCGCTGCTTTTGATAAAACTCTGAGCTAAACCGGACACATCAGTTCGGTTTGATTTTTTTGTTAATTCAAAGTTGGTGGTTTGTATTAATATTTTAAAAATAATAAACATGGTTCAAGAAAATATTTGATTTGCAAAACGACATATTCAAAAATATAAAAGAGTAATATAAATGATAAAGGTAAATGGCTGGTTCCAAGTTCCAAACCCGAAATTGAACTGTCGAATTTGCTTCGATTTAGGCAGTCTGGTCGGTTTCAACAGTTTATGAACACCCCTAAATGACAATTATTGAACATAATTCTTTATAAAAAGTTTTCATTACAATTATAAATGCAAATGTTCACCAGCATCGTCCATCTTTCTGAACGACAAACGTGTGTATCCTTTCATGATTCACGGTGGAAATCTTTGATGGTGTGATTAGGTTGTCCACCTAGGTAAACAATTAACACCACATAAACCTTAACTGTCGCAAAGTAATCAAAGAGATAAGAACATCACCTCTGTTTCAAAGGTTATAGCATCCTCTTGTTTTGTATATTTCTCCCTATTCTTCAACTTGTCAAGATAATCAAATGTCTCCAATCCTTCCACTCGAACTTCGCTGGAGACCCAAATATTAACATGATTTCTTTCGAGACCGATGACATTGTTAACCACTGATCCAAAATGTAAAATGAAAATATGCACATTTCTAAGTTGCGATTGATGTCAATTATAAACTAAAATATAAACAATATCCACAAAAATGCAAAACATCCACACTAAGTTGGTACGTCCTAGTATATAGAAGTCACTAAATAGATTAAATCTTTAAAAAAAATAAAATAAAGATCAAACAAAAAAAAAAAAAAAAAAAAAAAAAAAAAAACTATATAATTCACATTTCCATGAGCTTTTGTTGTAACTACTTTTTCTTTTCCTTATCCATGTTAAATATTTGTTGAAGTTGAAAACTAAATTGAAAATTATGTACAAATACCATGTGCGAATTGCAAATAAACAATCAGTTGATTCAACAATATTGACATCCGATGTGATCTTTTCAAATATGAATCTAACTATGTCACCTTACTAAAACTTTTTTAGCATACAGTTGGTGTGGAGATTACTAAAACTTTTTTTTAGCATACAACTCGCGTATACTTACTAATATGAATGATAAAACTATGAATCATTATAGCTTCTCTTATCCTCGATGAAAACACCACAACACTGAAGCAATATCGTTCTTAACGCAATTGCCAGTCAAATATACAATTTCCAAAAGGTAGAGAGCGTCAATTTGCAACTATAACATATAAAATGTCACTACTAGAAAATACACTCCTCTTGACACGCGAACAATGACACGCATATATTTTATGACATTCAAAAGCGTATGTCAAGAAAAACATGTCATGGTTTACAAAATTTAATAAATCTATGACATTCTTTTTTGTGTGTCATGTTTTTAGCGTCATAAAAAAACAAGATTTATCTTGACACGCAAATAATGACGCACGCTCATTTTATGACATTCAAAAGTGCTTGTCAATAAAAAAAGGTTATGGTTTTACAAAATTCAATATATTTATGACACACTTTTTTGTGTGTCATCCTTTTAGCGTCATAAAAAATAAGATCTATCTTGACACGCGATTAATGACACACACTTATTTTATGACATATAAATGCGTGTCAAGAAAAAAATGTCATGGTTGTACAAAATTTAATAAATTTATGAAACTATTTTTGTGTGTCATCTTTTTAGCGTCATAAAAAACATTTTATAAACATAAGGGTTAATTTTCTATCACAGTTATTGTTTATGTAATATGGACATCATGGTTAATTACCAATAGCAAATCATGGGAAAAATTTAAAAAACAGTTAAATAGACAAAAATGTACGAACTTACGAAAAGTGATATATATCTAATATATTAATTAAAAATTATATTAACAATGTCTCGTTTAGGCTCATGAGCTGAGTTGAGCTCGGGCTAGTTTACTTAACGAGCTTGTTTTTAGGTTCAAGCTCGTTACAGTTAGGCTCGTCATAGTGGTTTTGGGATGGCCATGTCGTTTGGTGTTGGTTTTGGAAGGTACCCTATCACTACTACAAAAATAAAAAATTATGGGCGGCTAATAAAATAAATTTGGGTGGTCTATACCATTAAGCGGAGGCTGACGAAATTATGATATGACGAATCCCCTCGCATATGAGCCGGAGGCTGACGAATAACCACTACCTTAATCTAACCCCCAAAATCTAGTGACCGGGTCTTAAATAAACAAGTATCTACTGATGTCGGGTCAAAACAAGTGTATTGTATAGTAATTAGTGTCGGGTTTTAGCGTGTTAAACATATTAAATCAGTATTATTATATATATATATATATATATATATATATATATATTTATCGTGTACTCATGTTTGTGGTTTAACAGGTGTTAACGAGGGTTAACGAGAGTAAACGAATGGAAAAACAAGTTTGACAGGTTAATGTGCGGGACTTGTATTGAAAAAGTTTACATGGGTAGTTTTCGCGACATGCGACATGATCAAGGGACACTTCCGCGATGTGCCGGAATCAACAAGCAAAAGTTGGTCAACAAAATCACGCGTCGGTCAAGAAAGTAACCCCCGCGACACGCGGGGTGGTGGCACGAACATGCCGCGACGTGCGGGCGGGTGGACGACGGGTCAACTTATTTAAAGAGATGAAACTTGATTTTTAAAAAGCCAATTTACATTATTCTAATAACAACCGTTCATACGTGAACAAAGGGACGAATTGGGCACTTTCTCTTACATCTCCAAGCTACTCGTGCACATCTTATTCCCTCGGGATGACAACCGAAGTGGGAACGACAACCATGTGCGGCTAGGCTCTCTGTGGCTTCCACCAGGCGGACGGTTCATATTAGGTTTTACACTTTGTTTGGTTAGTTATGTTTTGGATCTGATCTTGTTCTGACAAAACTTTATGAATCAGATTGATGTATTAGTTACTTGAAACAATTTATCTATGTTTTGAGTTCTTTCTTTACAATTGCGTTCGATTGATGACAAAACCAAGAAACGGGTTGGGTGACTAAAGAGGGTTGACTAGATATAGGTAGAATGGGTAACTGAATTATATGGTTTTATGACAAAAACTATTTTAATTGCCACATTAACTGATTTTCCAAAACTATGTCTATGTGGTGTCCAAATAACTAGCTAATATTGTGTAAACCTAGAACCTGAAACTTGGAGGAGGTTACGTTTATAAATCTGATATCTTTTCTTTTAATTAGTTTAAAGTTTTCTTTCAAATTAACCAAATTCCCCGTGGATACGATACCCTACTTACGCTATCTACGTAGTTTAATTAGGTTTTTGCATGACCCTTACGACAGTCATCAAAATAGCACCGTTGCCTGGGATGACTGCCGTAAGGGTCATGCAAAAACCTAATTAAACTACGTAGATAACGTAAGTAGGGTATTGAATCCACAGGGAATTTGTGGTTAGTGTTTAACTAGATTACGTAATTAATTAGCTACTAATCTTAACTTAGGGGTTTTGATTAATTTGAAAGAAAACTTTAAACCAATTAAAAGAAAAGATATCAGATTTATAAAAGTAACCTCCTCCAAGATACTAGGTTGATCTGAACCCGACCTGCTTAGCTAAACAGATTCACGGGTCTAACCCCAACCCGTTTGGAGTAAACCCAAACCAGCGAATTGCGTGTTAGCTTCGTATCGTGTTTTCAGGTCGTGTAAAAAATTCACACACCTATATAAGTACATACTTATTTATTTTTATGTATGTATATGTGTACTTATCAACGTATCATTTAATGATTAGTAAAAAAGGTTTAAACCTATAGCGACGATTGTCAACTAAGGTTGTTCATGCTACATTTTTATAAATGAAGGTCGTTTAGTATGGTTAATGGTCCATTAGGATGACTAATAAGTCAACTAGGGACAATGATTGTGAACTACGGTTGTTCATGCTCCATTTTTTTCATGAAGGGCGTTAAGCAGGATCAATGGTCTATTCGAAGGATTGATGGACCAAGTAGGGTCAATAATGTTCAACTAGGGTTGTTCATGCTACATTATTGTTAATGAAGGTTGTTTGTCATGATTTATGGTCCATTAGGATGATTGATAGATCAATTAGCGACAATGGTGGTCAACTAGGGTCGTTCATGCTACATTTTTGTTCATGAAGGACATTTAGGATGACCAGTGTTCCATTAGAATGATTGATAGGTCAATTAGGGCCAACGATGGTCAATTAGGGTCGTTCATGTTCCATTGTTGTCAACAAAGGGTGTATAGGATGACCAATGGTCCATTAGGATGGTTAACGGGCCAATTATGGCCAATGACAGTCAACTAGGGTTGTTCATGCTCCATTTTTGTCAACGAAGGGTGTTAAGGATGATCAATGGTCCATTAGGATGTTTGATGCGCCAATTAGGGCTAGTGATGGTCAACTAGGGTTGTTCATGCTCCATTATTGTCAATGAACCTCGCTTAGGATAATCAATGATCCTTATTTTCTGCGGCATCAAAGTGATGGGCGAATATGGGTGGCGCCGGTTCGTCTTGGATGATTGACACGTCATTCCTTGCCGTTAAAAAATACATATTATGTTGAATTTACCAATTATAATAAAACTTTAGTTACAATTTTTATTTAATCTATAGAAGTTATTTTTATGTTTATCATAATCCAATAATCCCCACCAAATTAAATTGAGTTGTGATTTCCAAAGAAAATCGCATTTCCCGCTTTTTATTCTTCCCAAAAACAAATTAAATCTCCCTCCTTCCCAACACTTTAATTTCCCTCCTCCCAAATCTAAACCAAATCCGTCTCCTCCCCACATCGCCATTCGCAGAACCTTAAGAAAGAGGAGACAGTGGTGGTTCCACATCATATAATCTTTCAACAAATGCTTCTTCCAATGGCGGAATTGAAATCTCCGTTTGCATGTTTGGTTCGCGTTTGTAGAAAACAGAAATTTAGGGTTTCGAAATCCTGCAAACTGAAATGGCTCGTCCACAGAAGAAGAGAAAATGTAGGAATTAGGAACTCAACCCATCCCCATTTGCATACTGTTAATGTTTTCAGGGTTCCTGAACTTCTAAAAAATAAGCAACTCAACCCGTCCCAATCTGTTAACAGTTTCTTGATGTATTGTTATGTTTGTTTTGTGTAGGGCTGATTAACGATTGTGCTCTTGGATTCTTCAAATACAGAGCTTTTTTCGCGCTATTCAGGTCTGTGATTAAGATTCTATCATACTTTCTATCTTATCTGTGTTTTTGTTTTTACGATTTATTTTTCACTGAGTCCATTGGTATGAACGCGGAGTACTTGAAATCAAGATTCATCAAAAAATGGATTTATTTACAACGGAATTTAGGGGTTCTTAATTTTGTATGTTTGTCCATGTTTAAGAAAATGGTTGTTTATATATGAAAAAGGAATTATTTACACCGGAATTTAGTGGTTCCTAGCTTTAGATAAAAATATAGTGTTCATTTGTAACCTGTACTGTGTCAGGTTGTTCTACTCCAGTCTTGTGCTGGTAAAATGCACACGGAAGAGGAATATGTTGTTGCTGATCCACGTAAAGGACTTGTTTACGTTGGAAGAGTATGATCAGTCAAATGTATGCTTTATTTCAAGAGATTTTTTATTTTTTTAAATGTATTGGTTATTTTATTCTTTCTTTCATAAGTCTTAAGTAAACTGTTTATTGTTAGTAGTTTCCTTGATTGTGTCGTTAGGTGGATGGCAACATTACTCATTGATTTCTACATGCTTATTGGGTCATATTGTTAGGACCTGTTTCGACACCATACGATTGCGTAACGAACGTTCGACGTGCGGAATCCGTGAATGATCAAGACCGAAACACACGAGATGTAATATAAATGTGATTCTATTTATAAATCTGAAACGTACAAAGAACCTTGAATCACTTGGAGTACTTTCTCTCTCTAGACTCTCTCTCTAGAATCTAAGCTCTCCAAATATCAAATGTGCAAAAGTCTCAAATGATTTAGCTTGAAAGCTATATATAGTGATGTTGATTTAGCTTGAAATAACACATGCTACTTTCAAGCTAAATCATGATTTAGCTTGAAATGACATATGTCACTTTCAAGGTAAATCATCACTTTCAAGCTAAATTACCTTATGCACTGATAAACCTATTCTATCCTATTACATGATACAAGACGAAGTCAATAGACATAGTGCACTAACAGACTCCCCCTTGGATATTGACGAAGTCTTCAGTGACAAATCTTCAATATGACACATCTTCAGTCTTGATCATTCTGCCTTCTCTTTCAAGTTGTAACAATAAAAGCATCTTTTAATCTTTATCTTCTCCATCAGCTTCAGGCTCCCCCTTTCATCAAGCTTCCGTGCTTTGGGATCGACACCTAGCTTTCCATCTACAAGCTCCTCTTTGCTTCAAGCTTGTCTTCAGACTCCCCCTTAGACTTTGCTCTCGGGATCGTAGTCTGAAATATCTGCAATCACTCAAACATTCATAAATACAATGTTTTCGTATTATCAATCAACTTCTCTAATCCACTCCCCCTATCAACAAACTGTATAGATTTAGCAGCATTAAAGAAACCAACTCCCTCACAGTTAATCATCCAAGTCCAAATTAATGACCTTGGAGATATCACAAACTGTTTTTGAATTTAAAATTTTCAAGTTTCAAATTAATGAACTTGTTTTATTCTCAGAAACACAATCAACATACTTAAATTTTGAAATTCAGCACTCAGACATCAGTTGTCGAAAATAAAGCAGAAATCAAAATCTTTTTGTATTTTCTGAAAATATAAAGCAGTAACGAAATATGTACAAACATATTTACAGACAATATTTTTGTTTGAGTATGCATCAGAGGATCATATCAGTTTTTGACAAGTCACAAGTACCGTTGAGCTTAATTTCACTTTAAGAATTAAACAATTCACTTAGATTGTCGATATACTGATCCACTTAAATTTTCATACAAATTTCAACTGATTCAGGATACGGATTAGATGAATTAAGAACTTAAACTCATTCATGTGTCCCACCTCTTGAATATACTCCCGTATCCAGATCCCAATATTCAGTCTTACAGCCAATTATAACACAAATGATATCTGTAAGGGGTTAATAAATTATGAAGAATCATGAGAGCTCAGGTCAGAACCATCGTTCAGCAGAGAGATCATGACTCAACTTGTGGGTGTGTCCCCTTTAGAGGATCTTTTTTACAACAGCATTGCTAAGCAATTTTATTGTCTTATCATATATGCTGAGGGTTTATTCTATGTTTCAAGCATTTGCGGAAAGTATTATTCGAGGACTAGGTCAGAACTACCGTTCAGCAGAAGTCCCGGAATAATACCCCAGACATCATTGAGTATAAAAACCTGTATATCAGAATACGAAACCTTTCAAACGAGATTTCAGGGGTTACCTATATATCCAAGTAGTGTTCCCCACGAAATAAGCAAGTGTTTGAATTTAGGTTTATATCCCGAACAAGTTTACTAAATGTATAAAAATCTACCGACACATCCACGGTGAGATCGTTTAACACATTTAAACTTTCCAATTCTTTAGCATACTGTAACTGTCTACTGATGTACTATCATTTCCTCTTTTTACGCAAAAACTCAATTTTTGAATTTTATCATGTTTTTGTCATTTTCAAATTTTCAAATGTTTTTGGATTTTCTGACAATAATTTTTCTCCCCCTAAAATGCAAAACCATTTTAAAGAAAATTTGACAACCAACATTGATAGCTTTGTCTCGCCATCCATTTTCTGCTAAAAGTGCTCTGATTTACAGAAAATAATGTACCCCCATGATTTACAACACATTGATATTTACAGTTTGAAAACCGTTTTTCAATCTGATGAATGTAATCATGTTTGTTCAGCCGTGAGGGTTTCGGCATATTCAATCAACACATATTTTTATATTTTTGAGTATTTGACAAAAATTAAAAACAAACATATTTTTGGTTTTTTCAAATTTTTCAATTTTTAGGATTTTTGAAATATTGTTTATTTATTTACAGAAAACATATAAACTCCCTGTTCAATCAGAACAGGATCCAGCAGCAGCCTCTCCTTGTTGTGCCAGGCTACTCCAACCTCCACTTTCACAATCTTTGAATTCCATGAGCACCTGCACAAACAAATTACTCAATTACTTGAACAATTTAGCCCAGGTCTGTTGAACCTTAGGCATTTCAACACAATAATTTTCATTCAATGCTGGAAATTCTTTGTCATTTTTCACAAAAACTTTCTCAATTTTAACTTCAACTTTCTCATCTTTTACCAAATCAACATGTTTCTTAACACTCCATGTTTGACCTTTTGGTGTTCCTCGTTTGTAAAAATGTGAAACTTTTTGAACATTTTGATTTTGAACAACAACTCTTGGTTTCCAAAACTCTTGAGGTTTTGTCATATCCACAGTTGTTTTCCAACTTTGTGTTGTTCTAAATCTGGGTGTGTGAGAATTCCAGATCTGTCTAGAATCGAACCTATTCAGGTCTGATTTCCAGTTTTGATTCGAAGCAAACTTGTTTGTGTTGTACCTCCAAGTTTGTTTTGAGTCAAATCTGGTTGACCTTTGTCTCACATTCTCAGATTTTTGTTTCTCAGCATCAAACTTCTTTTGATCAACATCCACAGGTTTTAGATTAAGACACTTGCGTGCAAGATGTCCTTTTTTATCACATTTGAAACATGTTCTCATGGACACATCTTTGACCTGTGGCTGTTGCTTTTTCTTTAGAGCAAAGAAATCATCATTAATTTTGAGTTCTTTTTCCTTTTCTAAACTATCTCCTTGAACAAAACTCAATTTTGCCTGAAAATTTGACATTTCATTTTTGTTTCGATTCTGTTTCTTCTTATAACCCAACCCAGCCTTCATGTTCTTCTTTTTGAAACCAGGTTTGTTATACGAACCTTTATGACTCTTACCAACAAACTTTGAAATCTCAGACTTCTCAATCTCAACCATTTTGAAAACTTTGTCAACCTTTTCTGAAATCACATTCTGAATCGGGAAAACAACATCTAAGAACAATTTGTCCGATCCAATCATGGTATAAACCAATCCTTTTGAATCATCATTCAAACTTTCCTCAGATTTTGTATTTTTCAGATAACCATCATGAAGATTTCCTTCATCTTCATCCTGTGATTCAGATTTACCTGTAACAACTGACTCTTCTTTCAACACACTTTCAACGACTTTACCTACCACCTCCGAATCATGAGAATCATCAGATTTGGAATAGGTTATGTCAATGTTTTCTGGCAATTGGTCTACCATGTTGAAAGCTTTTTCGACCTTTTCCACATCATAAAATGCAAATTTTCCCAGTGGTGGAACTTGGTGAAACTCTGAGCCAATGCCTTTCTTGTTCTGCTCAGACTCACCATCACCCGGTTTTATATTGAAAATTCGTTCAAGCACATATGACGACACATGGTAACTCTTTAACTTGTTGTTATCCTGTTCTAAATCAGCAATCTGTTGCTTCAACTTAGCAACATCCTCAATATAGGAATTAACAACATCTTGTTTTATCGCATACATTCGTTTAAGCTCTTTAGTTGTTTCAGACATATAATTCATTCTAGATTGAGCATATTTCATTTCATCTTTTACTTTTTCATATGACTCTTTTGTAATGTGATATGATAATTTCATTGAGTCATATTCCTTTTTCATTTCTTGACAAGCAATTTCTTTTTGTTCACATTCATTTGTCATTTTCAAAACATTTTCTTTCAAAACTTCATTTTCTTTCTCTAATTTGTTACATTTTTCTGAAAGTTTCTCATCATTTTCTTTAAAAACTTTTTCTTTTTCTAGCATTTCTTTGCTAAATTTCTTTGAAAATCTTTTCAAATTTTGTGAACTCAAGATCTCTTGTTCTAAATTGCTCATCTTTTTCAGTACAAGCTCTGCACGATTCCATGCATTTCTTGCACTGATCAATCTGTTTCAAGTTTTCAGAATCAGAATTTACCTCAGTGATTGGCACTTCGGTGTTTTCAGCAACCTCTTTCTGCTCATCAACATCCTGCTTTTCTTCAACACCGACTTCATCACCAACATTATCAGCTTCCTCATTCTCATTCTTTTCTTCTATCTGCTGTTCTTCAGTAACAGCTTTCTCAACCTCTTCAATCACAACAACTTCTTCACTTTTGATTTCCTTCACAGCTTCAACTTCAACAATTTCTGTTTTAACCTCTTCAGCATCTTTCTTCAGATTGTTCACCATTTCTTCAACATTCTTCTTCATCCTCTCCTCATCCCTTTTTCTCAGACACGATAACATAGCATATCTGATCTCCTTTTCAAATCTCTTAACATATGTGTCATCTTTCATTACATTTCTGTAGTATTCAGCTCTTAACAGGACTTTGAGAAGAACATCATCGAAAATTATGTCTTTCTTGGGAACAACCGGTTCTCCTTCTCTGTTATAATAACATTCTCTCTTTTTATCCCATCTTTTGCTACCGACAGCCATCTCATACTCCTCCTGCATGTCATCCATTCTGTTGTAGACCACGTTTCTTTCTCTGTAGGTCTTCTCACTCAAGATCTCTTCTCGAGTTTTCTCTTTGATTTCAACTTTTTCTTCACTGATTTCAGCAGTATCTTTGTCTTTGTTTTCATCTTGAATCTTAGCAACAAAAACAAACTTTCTTTCTTCTGTCATAGCTCTCCCTTGAGCTGTTTTACAAACATTCTCTAAACGATCTTCTTCTGGACAAACTGTGCTCCAGTCAAATCCTTCATCAGGATAGATTACTGCATATGCTCTTGATTTTTCTCTCGGCTTATCTTCAATCAACTTTGGTTCTTCTCTGCTTCGATGGTAAATCGCCTTTCGATAATAATCATCGTTGAAAGGACGTTCACTTCCTTCAGCAACTTCAGAGTTTCTGCATTCTCTTTTGAAATGACCCTTTTGCTTGCATTTGAAGTAGGTCACTTTGGATTTGTCGAATCCAAGCTTTGTTGAAGCACCTCCAAGCGATTGTTTCCCGGTAATCTCCATATACCTATGAGCTCTTCGGATACAACTAGCTAAACACCAACGGATGTCAATGAGCTCCATCTCTTCCGGATCAATCTGGTCGTAGTCTTCTTTGGTCAATTCAGAATTTCCAATTTTTCCAGCTACTAGACCTTCATATGACTCCAGAACAGATGCAAGGAAACTCATTTGCTACTTCGCTGCATTTATGCTCATTGCAGGAGAATTCTTCAGTTTAAGAGCAATGTTGCACAGAATTTCTTCAGAATCATCAGAATTTGTCTTTGAAGATGAATGATATCCAGAATGATGACTTGTTGACATTGTTGGTGGTTCTTTCATCTTTTCACCACTAAATACTGTTTTTGGTGAACCAACGCCTTTATCAGAAAGCACACTGCTTTTGTAGTACAAGCCAACGTTCTGTTGATGTGAAGAATCAGTCATCTTGTTTTGCTTTTGTAGCTCCAGATCATGACTTTCAATCTTTTCAAACAAAGCATCAAGAGTAATTGTATCATACAAAGCATCATTTTTCAAAATAAAAACAAACGTTTGCCACTGATCAGCTCGTGGTAACGCTTCAATCACTTTGTCTATCAATTCCTCTCTTGTTTTATTTATCTCTAATCTTTCCAATTCAATTTTAAGATGACAGAATCTCTCAATCATTTGCCTCACCGACTCTCCTTTTATGTTATCAAACAGATCAAATTCTTTCTTTAATAAAGCGATTTTGTTCTTTTTAATCTGTTTACCCCCTTCAGCTTTAACACGTAAAGCTTCCCAGACAGACTTAGATGACCCATCATGAGTTAGTAAAGCAAAAATATCATTTCTGATTGCTGACTGGATCAATGCTATCATTCTCTGTTCAGCTCCGTATTCAGCTTTATCTTCTCTGGAAAACTTCTTGAACACAAGATCTTCGCCTTTATCGTCTTTTGGTTTTTCATACCCATACTCCAAGCAAAACCAGCTTTCATGAGCATACGCTTTCGCCCAGTTGATAAAACGTTCTTTCCACCAGGTATAATCCTCAATGCTATCAAGAGTTGGTGGCTTTGAGTGAGTTCCGTAAAAGTTATCATGCTTAATGTTTTCGTTGATTGCCTTCGTGATAGTTTTTGGTGTAATATTTGTAACCTCAGACGATTCGGTTGTTGTGAACGCGTTGTAAAACGTATTGAAAAATTCATCAGCCATGATGTAAACCTGAATAGACAAACAAACAAACACAATCAGTATACACAATATCAAATATCCTGAACCAGACTAATACACAGTTGACGTGAAATAATCTCGACACGAAATTTCACTTTTCAAGTGAAAAAGGAAATTCAAGCGAAATCACTAGTTGACCACGAAATTAAGACTCAACAGCTTTCAAGCGAAATCCTAAGTTTATCAGTTGAAGCGAAATCAATTGTTATAACTACAAGCGAAATCCCAAGTTTATCAGTTGAAGCGAAATCAACTGTTATAACTTCAAGCGAAATCCCAAACGGCTGAAACTCAAGCGAAATCAAGACCAAACATCATGTTCAAGCGAAATCTTCAGACTATTCAAGCGAAATCCAGCAGCTTTTTCAAGCGAAATCTTTAAAATATTCAAGCGAAATCTGACTGATAAGGATTTCGCTTGAATTTCAAGCGAAATCTTGCTGTTTGTTACAAAGTCAAGCGAAATCTTGCTGATTGCAGCGAAATCAGTCACAAAAACTTGAAAATCTCCTAAACGACAAGGAATTTGAATCTGAAACTTGGCAGGATTGTAGATCAACAGTTTTCGCACAATATTCTAAAAAATCAGCTGATTCGGTCCATAAAATCCCGTTCAATTTGTCAAGAAACCGTAGAAAACGTGAAAGAATAAGTAGATGATGAAGAAATGATGTAATTCAGATCTGAAAAACGCTGTAATCTTGTACAAATCTTGTTGTTTGATCAATGCAATCGAGCTCCTGCTCTGATACCACTTGTTAGGACCTGTTTCGACACCATACGATTGCGTAACGAACGTTCGACGTGCGGAATCCGTGAACGATCAAGACCGAAACACACGAGATGTAATATAAATGTGATTCTATTTATAAATCTGAAACGTACAAAGAACCTTGAATCACTTGGAGTACTTTCTCTCTCTAGACTCTCTCTCTAGAATCTAAGCTCTCCAAATATCAAATATGCAAAAGTCTCAAATGATTTAGCTTGAAAGCTATATATAGTGATGTTGATTTAGCTTGAAATGACATATGTCACTTTCAAGGTAAATCATCACTTTCAAGCTAAATTACCTTATGCACTGATAAACCTATTCTATCCTATTACATGATACAAGACGAAGTCAATAGACATAGTGCACTAACACATATAAATAGGGTTGAACATTGTACTCTTATCTTGTATGGGCCAGCTAGTTAGGTTAAGATTATTTTAGGGCAACTTGGTTTTATCAAATTTGTTTTTGTACTGAATATTTCCATGTTTTCATCAAGTTACATGTGTTTGAAATGAATTTTGGATTCATTATTGTTTTATAGGTTGTGAGTTATGCCTTTTCAGGGAGCCTGGTTGTTGAGACCAAGAAATTCAAAGCCAGTTGAGATGTGTATTTCGTTGTTGGCATTTTTGTTGGGCAACCCCTCAGCTCACCTAAAACTTATCTTTGGAGCCATTTTTAGAGAAGTGATATCATACACCCGTACCCCCATCTATAAAGTTTTGGTTGGACCAATATTACATTTTCAATAAGTTAAGTGAGTTCTTTTTGTCTTACGATATATGAAAAGGAAATACCATTTCTTGTTGTTTTCTAGGCGGGAATTGGTGATAGCATCACCTTATGCTAGTGGTTTTGATCACTTCTTTAATGTACACGAAGCTCAGTTCAAGTACTCACAGGTATAATAAATTAACTCTTGTACTCAATCCATTCGTTTTAAATGAGCCAGGCTACTCACGAGTTATACGAGCCGACCTTAAAGGAGCTTGAGCCTAAGTTCGAGCATGAAGTTTCCTTATTAAACTCGAGCCGGCTCGTAAGCCTAAGCGGACCTATTATTTTCATAATCTGTATTAAATATAGCAAATATATATTTATATAAAAATTATTTTTAATAAATTTGTGATAAAATTTATAAATAGTAATATTTAAAATAGTGTTATTTATAATTACTAAATAAAAAAGGAGCCAGGCTTGAAACAAAGCTCGAATCGCATCGAGCTCGGGCTCTAGTAAGTTAAGTGAGATCGAGCCTAGTTAAGCTCATGCTCGGCTCAACTTGTTTGCACACCTAATCATGGTTGCAAAAGTCGCTAGGTGCTCCCTAGTCGGATTCGGGAGTACTCGGGAGGTACTCGGCCTAGGCGGAGATTACTCGGGGAGTAATGGGCCTAGGTGAACGGTACTCGGGCCTCGGCAGCCTACCTTGTAGCGAGTACTCTGGGAGTACTCGGAGCCTAGGCGGGACTTTTACAACCATGCATCTAATGTACAATGACAAATTGACAACTATTTGGGTGATTTTGTTAATTTGCTCAAGTAATAACTTTTTTTTCTCTACTCAATCACTTTTTTCCTTAGGTTTTATGTATTTAGATTCAGCCATTGTAATGTGCTTCTTATAAATGGAAAGAAGTGGAGTTTTGACGATGAGTGCACATTTAGTCCATAGTGCATTACTTTCAAAGTGGGATTCGAGAAGACGAGAGTGTGAGTACGATCCATTTGGGCATGATAGTTACATGTACTTAAATTGTGATGATTTTGAAGCGGTTTTTAGTTTTTTACATTCACCGAGCTTACCGGCGTTGTCATCACTTCTTATATAACGTAAGTGCCTATATCTACTTATAACCAAACAAATGCTTAAATTCATATATTAAGATTAAATTCTGATTTTGAAGATTTATTTTATTTAATTGTTGTCTCAGGTTGGTAAAGGAGTAAAGGAATACTCAGCTGTGGATATGGTGGTATTCGCGAAGATTGATCGGATTTATTTTATTTAATTGTTGTCTCTGGTTGGTAAAGGAGTAGAGGAATACTCAGCTGTGGATATGGTGGCATTTGTGATGATTGATCGACTTATGCTGTTACCTCTATTTTTAAGTGACAAATCGTATTATAGGTGTTGACGATGTATTGATAAACAATTTTTTTTTTGTTAACGTTAAAATATTTATAGTATACTTGACAAATGATTATGTAATGGATTGTTTTGGTATATATGTATATGTGTGTATTTGATTTATGAAAAAGATTTATTGTTTTTTTATTATACGTGTATCAAGGGCAAATTAGTAATTCTTTAAAAAAATTAAATAATTAAAAGCATGACACGCGTAAATGAATGTCATACGTATGTGTCATAAAATAAGTGTTATGAATGTGTGTCAATAAAAAGTGTCATAGATTGAGTGTCATGAATGTGTGTCATTGGATGTGTGTCATTAAATGTGTGTCATAAAAACATGACACACAAATGCATGTCATGTTAATTTTATGACTCCTCAATCAACGACACGCGTTTGCGTGTCATAACTATGGTTTTATGACGCACAATGTGCGTCAAGAAATGTGTATTTTCTAGTAGTGTGTTAATCTCAAATATTTTTTTATTGACGAACTCCATCTGTATTAAGTAATAACGATCAAAGAATGGGAAAATAACACTAATAAGAATGAAACATTAAATACAAATATAGTGGTAGAAAACAAAAGTAATATAAGCTTTGATTTACCTCTGGCTTTGATCCAGATTCTTGAAATATCTCAAATTTCCCAAAACTTTCATCAGTAGCATCAACAGCAGGAGGTTTTCAATCAACCATAAAAAGAAAAAAAAAACCCCGACCTGTTAAACGAACTGGCTCTAGATCAACTTGTTGGAACCCTAGCCTGATTGCTGGGGCGGTGGCTAGAGCATTCTGTCGTCGAACCGATTAACAAAAGCAGTGATACAATAGATAACGAAAAGGATTAATAGTCTGGAATAAAAAATTCTTACCTGATGCTTGAATCCATGGATCGTACATGACTGAACCAGAAGAACACCAAGCGAGATTCAAAATTGAATACGGAAGAAAAATAACTGTTCATTTAAGCAATAAAAAGAGTCGTCAAATCTAAAAACATAACTTATTTGAAAATAGAAAACATTAGGGTTTCGATTGAGACCTCAGATCTACAGAATCGGTGGTGAAAAGGTAACATGAGAATCACCATCATTCGATTTGCTGAAGAACATGTGTGGATTTGCTGAAGATGATGCATATGCGCCACTAGGGTTTTGAGGGTGATGATAGAGACGAATGAGATATGATTGAACTAGGTTAGTTCCCCGTGTAAGTGTGTTACACGGGTTGAACAATTTAAACTATATAATAAATCCTATGTATTCTAATACATGAATTAAATATATGTAAAACTAGGTTAGAACCCTGTGTATTACACGGGTTTAATAAATATAATTTTATATACTAAATAAAAAAATATTATATTTTTAAAAACCTCATTTATTACACGTGTTAAGTAAATATAATTTTATATATTAAATAATAAAAAATTATATCTGTAAGAAACTCGTGTATTGTGCGGGTTGAATAAAAGTAATTTTATATACCAAACAATATAAAAGTTATAGTTAAAAAAAACCCTTGTGTATTCACGGGTGGAAGAAATGTAATTTTATATACTAAATAATAAAAAAAAGTTATATTTAAAAAAAACTCTGTGTATTATACGGGTTGAATAAATTTAATTTTATATAGCAAATAATAAAAAATGTTATATCTTTAAAAATCCTGTGTATTACATGGTTTTATCTATTGTTGAAAAAATCTTTCTAAATCAAAATAGACTTTTTTATTATTTTTTAAATTAGGTTAATACTATTTAAAATTTTTGGGTTGATTAATAAGTTATTTAATATAATTTCTCATAGTTAACAATAATAACATTAACAATAAATAATTCATTCATGATTTTATTATTAATACCTCCGTGGTAAATTTATTATTAGTAATATATAGTTCTAACATCAGGATGTTACACAAATGAAAAACTACATAAAAGATAATCAGTTTATAACCTAACGTTATCATGAACTGTGATAAATGTGTTCTTAGAAATTATCAACCAAACCTCATAAAATACTTTTATTATTATTGTTGTTATTGTTAGTATTATTATCATTTTGCGTCATATATTATAATTTTCATCATATGTTAACTATATTTATTTTTATCAACCCGTGTATACGGGGTTGTAACCTAATATGGTTTATAAGAAAGAATACGTAAGGTAAAAATAAAAGGATAATATGTTTTGTATGTATATGGATTTGGATTTTTGGATATTGATATTGAATATGAAAAGAAAGATTTTAATCTATGGATATTTTGAAGTGTACCCAAAAGTTGATGGTTTAATTATCTGTACTTGCTCATTAGTATGAATTTTTGGTATAAATTATTGATTATTAGTAAGAATTAATTTTTGTTATTAAACTAATATTCCTCATAACTAAAGATAATCATGATATTAATTTGAATTTGAAATAATAAAAAAATGTTATATCTTTAAAAATCCTGTGTATTACACGGGTTTATCTATTGTTAAAAAAAATATTTCTAAATCAAAATAGATTTTTTATTATTTTTTTAAATTAGGTTAATACTATTTAAAATTTTTGGGTTGATTAATAAGTTATTTAATATAATTTATCATAGTTAACAATAATAACATTAACAATAAATAATTCATTCATGATTTTATTATTATTATCTCCGTGGTAAATTTATTATTAGTAATATATAGTTCTAACATCAGGATGTTACACAAATGAAACTACATAAAAGATAATCGGTTTATAACCTAACGCTATCATGAACTGTGATAAATGAGTTCTTAGAAATTATCAACCAAACCTCATAAAATACTTTTATTATTGTTGTTATTGTTGTTAGTATTATTATCATTTTGCATCATATATTATAATTTGCATCATTTGTTAACTATATTTATTTTTATCAACCCGTGTACACGGGGTTGTAACCTAATATGGTTTATAAGAAAGAGTACGTAAGGTAAAAAGAAAAGGATAATATGTTTTGCTTGTATATGGATTTGGATTTTTGGATATTGATATTGAATATGAAAAGAAAGATTTTAATCTATGAATATTTTGAAGTGTACCCAAAAGTTGATGGTTTAATTATCTATACTTGCTCATTAGTATGAGTTTTTGGTATAGATTATTGATTATTAGTAAGAATTAATTTTTGTTATTAAATTAAATATTCCTCATAACTAAAGATAATCACGATATTAATTTGAATTTGAAAATAAAATTTGGATAAATGAGTACGATTTGAAGTTAAGTTATATTAATTTAATTTATTTAATATTTAATAATTTAAATTAAATAATAATTAAGGATGATCTAAAATAATGACAAGTGTCCCTAAAGTGGTTTCTTTTATTATATAGTTAGATTAGATTACTTTTATAATCTATAACCTGATTAGATGGTTATAAATTAATATTGATCATAATTTTATCACAATTAAATATAGTCATATATTTTTTTAATGTTTTTCAGTGATGGATTATCGTATAGCACAAATATTTATTCTGATTATCACAATTAACCAAGATTATTTATAATTATCGTACTAAATAAGTCCTAAATCTTTTATAGTTGATTAATACCATGGATATTGATTATGACCAATATTGTTGGTTAGATGTGATATTAATTAACATTATGTGTTTGGTGTTATTTAATTTGAAAACTTAGATAACAATGTATTTAAATAATTAAATAACTCGTATACCTATATAAAACATCTTCTAAGACCATACGTAATGGTTAATGCCCCTTAAGGAGCATTTTTCGTCACATCAACATTATAGTGTCTCTTCAAAAATTGTGTAACGGTTAATGCCTATTTCATTCATTATTTTCCATTTTTTTCTTCTTTTTAGACAATGACATTTTTAGGAAACCTTATAACTGCATTTCTTTAATTGAATAATGATAAGGGTTTGGGCGGGAAAAAATTGTGAGGTAAAAATATGGTAGTGACATGTCTCAAAGTTTGTAATAATTTAAAATTTTGATTCGTAGAAAAAAGAAAACAAAAAATGTTATATATAAGTTAATTAGATCTTTTATCTAATAATTATAACAAAGAAACATGTAAAGAAAAATATGATAGAAATACAAAAGTTATTATTATTAATATATCATTTAAATACTACAAAATAATCTATACTATATAGGTTGAAGAGATTAAACTAAATAATATTTTATAGGAGATTATCTATAATTAATTAGAAGATATTAAACTAAATGATAATTATCCATAGAGTACATGGCATAATATTATGACAAGTGTCCCAAACATGGTTTCTTTTATTATATAGTATAGATTGTGTGAATGAAGAAAGTGTTTAAAAAATATAAGGGATCCAAATCAAACTGATCCGACCCGGAGTTTATTCGGATCCCGTGTCCAAAGTGTTTTTGTTTGTGATATATTTAGAATTTGAGAACGGATTCCCTCCCAAACTCATAATACACCTCCACCATAAGATGCCACATCATCAAATTGCTCCACCATCCAATGACACATGGCCCAAATCATCTCATTTATTAATATATATAGATATAGATTAACATTAATTAATTAAAAGATACTAATAAAATTAAATTTAAACAATTCGTATAGGAGATAATATAATCTTTTGAAATATATATTAGATTTCAAAATTGTTTATCTTGACACTAACAAAAGACGTACACTAAATATAAATTAATATAATGTAAAAAGTTAAATGTCATTTTAGTCCTTGTGGTTTTGGTCATTTTGTCAGTTTAGTCCAAAGATTTTATAATACACAACTTTTATAAAGATATTATAAGATATAACTTTTTATTGATTGGTAATAAAATTGCATGTTACTCAACCCATACAATACATGAGGTTCTTAAAAATGTAACTTTTTTCATTATTTAATATATAAAATTAAATTCACTCAACCAGTACAATACACAGGGTTTTTAAAAATATAACATTTTTATTATTTAGAGTGAATTGCAAGTATTGTCCTTTATCTATATACCATATTTCAGGCGGTGTCCTTTGTCTTTAAAATTGACGAGTTTTGTCCTTATTGTTCCGAAATTTTGCATGGCATGTCCTTTGAGCCTAACCCAGTTAATTTTAATTGTTAAGCAAAGGGTAAATTGGTCTTTTTTTGCTTATTTATTTTAAAAACCATTTTAAGAAATTATATTATATGTTATATATTATTATATATTATATATATAAACCCTACACACACTCTCTCTCTCAAGACTCTTTCTCTCACTAAACTCTTTCTCCTCTCTCTCCCTCTTCTCTCTCTCTCTCTTGTTCAAGGCAGGAAACATACCGATCCTAGATCTGTGACGGGTCCTCGTCAATCATAAACCACCATCATCGTCGCCAACACCCCTTGTTAGAGGTGACCTCGTTTAGATCTGGTTAAAGGGGAGCGATGTTGGCTGGTTGGAGCGGTGGTAGGGGTGGAGACTTGAGACGGTGGCAGAGATTGGAGGCAGGTGGACTGAGCATCCTTCTAGAGGTGAATGGTGGATATCTTCAATAGTTGTTGTGATATTAAACTCGCATTTAGAAATTGGTTAAATACGACCATGTTTTTTTACCCCATGTGTTTCAAGTTTTTGCTTTGTACCCAGAAGATCGATGTTCTGATAATGTAGAAAACACACTGTTAAAATGAATTTTTTTTACCTTTTTAAAAAATTTAATCATATAAAGTCAATTTAATAGAACAAACTCAACTATGAAAAGTCATAAAAGCTAATCTTTTCACCTGTAGACTTTATGATGATGGAAATACGAGCGCATGTTGTACAGAGGCATATGTTTGTAGCCATTGTTGTATAAGTACAAATTTGGAATGAATTTGTAAGGTGAGTGTGAACAGGGGAAGGGATTTTGGACCTGTGAAAAAATTTGGGACTTTGTAAATTGCAAAGATGAGAATGTGTGGAGGGGAATGGATGGATGGTTGTATAGAGAGGGGAGTGTGGTGGGGTTTTGTCAACGGTGGTGTTGCAACAGTGGTGGTGTGGGGGTGGGACTTGGGAGTGGGGGATGGTGCTGGTGGTGGGGGATTTGCCTTAGAGAGAGAGTATTATATATAATATGTAATATATAACATATAATGTAATTTCTTAAAATGGTTTTTAAAATAAATAAGTAAAAGGACCAATTTTCCCTTTGTTTAACAATTAAAATTAACTGAGTTAGGCTTAAAAGACACACTATGCAAGATTTCGAAACAATAAGGACAACACTCGTCAATTTTAAAGACAAAGGACACCGCCTGAAATATGGTATATAGATAAAGGACAATACTTGCAATTCACTCTATTATTTAATATAAAGTTACATTTATTCAACCAATTTAATAAACGAGATTTTTAAAGATATATTTTTTATTTTTTACTATTTGGTATATAAAATTAAATTTATTCAACCCGTGTAATAAACGAGGTTTTATAGATATATTTTTTATTATTTGATATATAAAATTATATTTATTCATCCCGTGTATTACACGGGGTTCTAACCTAGTTTTTAAGATAAAAAAAGTTGAAAAAGATAAATAAAAAAACAAATTAGTATTACACATGTGATGTTGCACATGCAATTTAGCCTTAGGGTTTAAGTTTTCGGTTTAGTTTAGATTTTAGGATTAGGTTTTTGAGGGATTAAATGTTAGGATTTATTTTTTAGTCATATATTTATATTTATATATATATATATATATATATATAGGGAGAAGATCATGCGAGAACCACCTCTTATTGCGATAACCGCGAGAACCAATGTGAACACAACCAAAAATGCCTAAAAATTGCAAGTTTTGTCCTTTATCTTTAGGCCATTTTGCAAGTTTTGTCCTTTATGTTTAAATTTGACGAGTTTTGTCCTTTATGTTTAAAAATCAAGCACGTTTTACCCTTTGGGCCTTAAAAATCAAGCACGTTTTGTCCTTTATGTTTAAAAATCAAGCACGTTTTGTCATTTATGTTTAAAAAATCAAGCACGTTTTGTCCTTAAAAATCAAGCACGTTTTGCCCCAAAGGGTAAAACGTGCTTGATTTTCAAACATAAAGGACAAAACTCGTCAAATTTAAACATAAAGGACAAAACTTGCAAAATGGCCTAAAGATAAATGACAAAACTTGCAATTCACTCTAAAAAATATTTTTAAAAAAAAATTTTAGATTTTTTTTTTGATTTTTTTAGATTTTTTTAGGTTTTTTGGGGGTTTAGTTTTTAGCATTTTAGCTTGGGGGAGGGGGGTTTAGGTTTTTGGGGGGGGGGGGGGGGGGGGGGGAGGGTGGGGGGTTAGGTTTTTTAGAGGTTTTAGTTTTTAGCATTTAGCTTGGGGGGGGGGGGGGGTTAGGTTTTTTTAGCTATTTTAGGTTGTGTTCATATTGTTTCTCGCGGTTATCACAATAAAGTGGTTCTCGCATGAGCTCCTCTCTCTCTATATATATATATACATATAGGGGAATGTTCAAATGAAAACCACTTTTATTGTGAAAACTCGAAAACTAACTAAAATAACCTAAAAAACACACCCAATTTTTTTCATTTTTTACAATTTTTTTATTAAAGTCGCTATTTTTTATATATAAAAATAAATTTTTTTCAAATTTTTTTTTTTTGTAGTACACGTGTAATAATACACATGTATAGTATTACACATGTGCACTACAAAAAAAAAAAAATTGAAATTTTTTTATATATAAAAAATTGCGAAAATTGGTATGCAAAAAAAAAAAATAAAAAAAATTGGTATGTTTTCTTGGTTTTTTTAGTTAGTTTTTGAGTTTTCACAATAACTAGTGGTTTTTATTTGAACATTCCCCTATATATATATATATATATACCTAATGAAGATTAAATGGTGTGTTGCACTATGATCACTTCCATCACATTCCAGTAGTCTTAAATCATATAACAAAACACATGATTGCATCCCAGGAATCATTCAACACATATAAACATACGCATAACACTCATCGCAATGGTCGTTACCCGACTTACTAACCCGGAACCCCAAGAGTTTACGTTCATAATTAAAATTCTAACAATCTACACTCACTCCTATGCCACTATCTTTAACATCGAGTATCAACAGGACCCTATCTAATCATAAAATCGTATTGTACAAGACTCATCCAAGAGGTTAAAGTTTATAAGATTTCCAACAACCATACCCCCCCTTCCCCACGTACAAAGATTTATGTCCAAACAAATATTATGGTTACACAATAATTCCTACAACACAAATGACCATACACAAGGGTTCTAACATGGCTAACCTTGCTACCCAAGATATCCGAGCCAAAGATAGCACAAGTGAGAAAGAAAACCTCTTGCTGCCGTAGCCGAGAACGAGAGAAGAAATCAAGTAGGGTTGATGATCTAATGAGTTTTAGAAGGGTTATGAGACAACTTCATAAGGGATACGTATACATAAGGGGGGTAGGCATGTGGGCTTTGATTCAAGGGAAGTGGGCCGAGAAAGGAATGTGAGAAATATGTGTCTTCGGCCCAAGTAGTTGTCAAGCAGGACTCACGGCCCAAATGGTTGACTCGCAGCCCAATGGTTGGTTTCCGAACTAGTCTAACGACCCATAACAACGCTTAACGTTTCATGTATAGCTAAACAGTTAAACACACGTAATCATATAATGGTGCACGAGATAGGCAGATAACCATAGAGACACACACTAAAAGATTTGTGGGATTTCGAGCAGTGTTAACCTTAATTATCCGGGTTGTCACATCATCCCCAACTTGAAAGAAATTTCGTCCCGAAATTTGATAAGTAAGCACAGAGAGGAGAGAAGTGAGAAATCGAGATTGCTGCAGGTTTTCTCCGGGTGCCACATCTGTCACACCCCCAAAATACCACCTAGGGAATGTCCCTGTTAGGCGTGTGAGGAACCAACAACGAGCCACTAATTACATTGAACCCATTCAAGTTATAAATAAAATCCTCAATTATTAATGAAAAATACTATCAACAAGTTTAAATGAAAACCAACATGTTCAGCGGAAGCAAATAGTAAACCAAGGTTAAACAGTTTCAAAACCAATGTATAGTATCAAGAAATTAATCACACGAATCCTTCCAGTCGACCCATGACCACTCCAGCTACTCCAAACAGCAAGTTCCCAATCATAGACATCTAACGACCTGCGAGCATGCAACAAGTGTATCAGACAATGCTGGTGAGTTCATAGTTTTACGAAAACATTGGTTACGCGTTTAGTTAATCCATTGAATTTAATTCCGAAAGTAATGTTGATAATAACCCGAATACAAGACGGCTTCTGATTTACATTGCCATTTCTCCAATGCTCCTATCAAAGCATTGGTCATGACTAGGTTATTAGTTCAACACCCGTCCTCCCAGGTACGGGGTGAGGTTGCCAAACCTAAGTAGCGCTACTAACTAATACCATGTTACCTCCCCGGTAACCAAACAACACGGAGGGACTTAAAAGGTGATAGGATGAGTATATTATCCAACATTCCCGTTTTTACCCAAAAGACTTATCCCTCCCCGGGATACTCACTAACTGTCCCAACCACCGGGACGCATGATCAAGAGAGATGAACTGACCTTTGGTTTGCTCGGTAAGATTAAGTATCTTGTTTATCAGTTGAACAAACATGTCCTAAAAGGGTTATCGATAACAGTCAGTTTTACGTGCACATGAACCACATCTTTCACGTACAATCAATTTACGTATTCATTGCTCACATAAAGCACAGTTATTTCACATGTAGCACCCTCACGTAATCCAATTCATAATAGTAATCCACTAACTTAGCAGCATCAAGCAATCACTTAGCATATAACCAGTTCATAAGCCAATTCACGTCATGATTTCATATGTACCAGTCACATAACCGTTAATTCTTTGATACCCGAAAGTGCGTAACATACAAGTCAGTGATCCCCGTTTAACGTGTGTGGCCCAAATGTAAACATGTGAAGCCCACATAATTCGTATGCCATTTCCTCTAATTCATTAGCCCAAATATGATAGTGTAGCCCATTATGGTTTGAAAGCCCACTACCCGATTCCAAGTTTCCAACCTCACAATCCAGTTTCAATAATATGCACTCAATTTATATCATACTAATTCAACATTACTAACATGCACATATATTTTATTTACAAACCTAAATGCTTGCTGCCATAACTAACACAGTGGGACACCCCATGTGCAACCCAATATTAATAGATAATATAGATTAATATGAAAGCATAACAATTCACCCCTAATCAGTTTATATTACTACAATCACTTCAATCAATTAGGTTTATTATGAAGGCAACAATCATTGACATTCCATACCTAATCAAGATTAAATGGTGTGTTGCACTATGATCACTTCCATCACATTCCAGTAGTCTTAAATCATATAACAAAACACATGCTTGCATCCCAGGAATCATTCAACACATATAAACATACGCATAAAACTCATCGCAATGGTCGTTACCCGACTTACTAACCCGGAACCCCTAGAGTTTACATTCATAATTAAAATTCTAACAATCTACACTCACTCCTATGCCACTATCTTTAACATCGAGTATCAACAGTGTAACACCCCAAAAACGGGTTTGGTAATCAAACCTCGTTAATAGTAAAAACGGGTAAAATACTGTTAGTGGTAAAATTAACCCGGTGAATATTAGGATTTAAATAAATAAATCTAATATTTATTAAAAAGATGGGAAATACTTTGAGAAAGCAAAGTATGTAAAAAGGCCCGAGATTTAGCGGGACTTAAAATAAAACAGGTTTTTGAACAAGAACTAATTAACTAGGAAAAATTATAACCTAGTTAGTTAATAGTCTAGAAATAACTTATAATAAGGTTAAAAAGAACCAATCTATAAGTTAAATCAAAGTGGAGGGGCCAAATTAATAAAAGCTGAAACTTAAATGATCAAATAAGAAATAATTTACAAAAAAAAACACACTGGTGGGTGTGCTGGGATCGATCAGAAGAGGAGGGCGACCAGGGGTTTTCTTCAAACCCTAAAATTCCCATAAAATTCACAAATTGAAGCCTCTAATCTGCTCTAAATCAAGTCTCGAACATAAATTAGTGATCTCCTAGTCGTAAGGATCAAAAGGTATGTAAAATTGTGGTATTTTGTTGCATCTTGAATTCTAGGTTAAATGTGAAAAACAAAAATTCAGCTTGATTACTTGATGCATGGATGAAATTAGATGTGATATGAGGTTTAGGAACAAACCCTAGATGATTTCATGACAAAATCTTGCATGATATTTGTAGGGTTTCATAATCACCATTGTAGGTGATTAATGAGCTTGAAGAAACTTGATAAATACTAGAATTATAACTCTCTCGTTCTAGCACAATCTGAATTCAAGAAGTAATTTCAGAAATATTGATGTTTAGATATGTGTAAAGTTGACTAATTGAAGTGAAATTAGATGATAACTACAAGTCATGAACTTCGTAATGATTATGTAAAATCTGACCCGCTAGGTGTTTGTTGAAACGCCTAAGTGAGGATTAAAGTATTAATAATCGGACAAAAACGCAGATTTGCGATATCATAATGAATCATGATAAATGGTTGTAAAAAAAAGGGTTCTAAATTGATTATGAATGGAACTCTTTAGGCGAGGAATCCGGATCGTCAAATGGAAAAGCCGGTGGAATTACGCGTTTGGAAAGGATGCTTAAAAGGTACGTAACTACGGTTCCGTTACATTATGCTTGATTTAGTACTTTCGTTAGTAGACTTTAATTTAGCATGATACATGAAATTGGCATTTAGTGGAAGTGACGAAGATCACTAGGTAAATAAACGGGTCAAAAGGTGAAATTATCACCCTTTGACAATATCGACTAATGGTTTGTCGAGTTACAGGTTTATAGGAATAAATATCAAATGGATACGCACATCGCTATTGCTTAGTGGCTACTAAGTCAAGGTATTGAAACGGGTCAATATATTGATCCGAGCCAGGTATGTATAATGATTCAATTCATCATGTAGAACTTGAGGTTTTCTAAGAATTAAACAAGGTCAAATTGGATATTTGGTTATCTTAAAGATAAACCGAATAATTCAAGTTATAATTGTAGTGTTTTAGAAACTTAATGGTTTCTAAACAAGGTTATAGTTAAAAGATCGAATTTTTGGGTCAAACAAGTATCTGAAAGTCCTTTGTCGTAAAAGAAGGACCAATATTGACCAAAATGCCCTTGTAGGTTAAAATGAACAAACAACCCTTAAAGGTTGTTTAGAAACAAGCTTCATGAGTAACTAAATACTTAGAATAAGTGTAGAAGTTGAAAGATGTAATACGTTAGTCAAATAGCTCTATTTGAGTCTTGCCGCAAAATGATAATTCGAAGGATAAAACTCGGAACATATAGATTTCTACATTAAATCCACCACACATAAAGTTGTGGTGGAAGATTGCTTGATAAGAAATGTAGGAATAGGATGTTAGAAATAAACGAGTATGAATTATACGGAAAAGTGCATAATACCCTTAACGGGTCAAAATAGAAGTATTAGCGAAACGGGTTAAGAATGTGTAATAACCCGTGATTTGAACCTTGTGCAAAAGGAAATAATCATAATAATTTGTTTACAAAAGAAACAAGGGCCATAAACAAGTTTGTTAGATGAAATCACGAACGGGTCAAAATTCGGTAAAAGGGTAATAAGCCGAAGACTTAAAAGTCTTAAATTTCTTTAATCCGGATGTTGGATTTTAACTCCATTTGATGGGGGATCAAATTACAAACACGTAGGAAGAAACGGTAAGTCAAACGGATAAGCGGATTGGAAGATACGGAAGTTTTCGTGTCAAATAACGGCAAAATGGAAAGGCTGAATGCAGGGGCCACCGTAACTTACGGTGCCACCGTAAGTTACGGTGGAGCTGACATAGTTACGGTAGTTTTCCCCTGGGTTACGGTGGGGAAATTCTCAAACAGAGACCACCGTAACTTACGGTGTCACCGTAAGTTACGGTGGAGGCCAAAGTGTAGTTATTGTTTTTGTATCAAGAGATTTACATTGCGATTTCTGTCCATTCTCATTTATCTAGTCTTGTACCGTTATTTAAATTGTCAAAACTAACTTACAAGTTGGTTTTGAACACAGGTGTATATCGAGAGCCCGGATGAAGATCAAGCGTCGAGCAAGAACCGAACACGTGTTAAATAAAGCTTCCGCAAGTTGTTCCGTCGTTATTCTAAAGCGGCGAATTAATTAATATTATGTTATATCACTTTAAATTGTAAAAGTTTTTAATAAACCCGTATTTTTATAGCATGTGTAGTCTTAACTATACATCTAATCTTTGGTATTTACATGTAAAACTGTTAATTAGTAACTAGGGTGTTACAAGTTGGTATCAGAGCCTTGGTTTAAGAGATTCAAGTATGGTGGGGAAGAACCATGCTTGGACTTAAACCATATGCTCTTAATAAAGATTGGTGTTCGGTTCGAGGCTTGATCGCAAATCCGGTAAGTACATGTATGTTAATAGTTTAGCATGCTAAAGTGTTGTAAACAACACATAGGGCTATCGTGTGATACACGTTACCCCAATTAAAATGATTGATATAGTTGATGAAAATACGCGCGTTGACGCGTATAGTAGAAAATGCCTTGTATTATAATACGGGCGATTATTGAAGTTGACGTTACTAACTTTTGTGAATGTTTTAATTGAAGGACACTCGCGTTTGAAGACGACAAGAGTCAAACGAATTGTGGAAATGATGATGGAACGGTCCGAGATATGGCAAGAAGAGCATAATCACCAAGGACCTAAATTGCGCAACGATTGCGAATAAGTTAATGGCAAGGGGAGCTTGTTAGAGCAAGCATTATCAGGTGCACGTTTTAAATTATTGCATAAATAGTAATATGCAACAAATATGTAGAGATTGAAAGTTGCATATGTAGATTGAAAACTTGGAAAAACCTGAATAGAAAACCTATCCGGGATATGTTTCCAAGAAAAACAAATAGTGGCATTACTTACATGGGGTGTAATGTGAAAATCATAAAAAGGTCATGTATACCAGGTGTTGATCACTTACTCTGGCCAAGTAAGTAGTGAACACTTGGTACCATGAACTTCTTATGATGGACACATTTATGTCCGATGTAGTAAGGGTGGGGTGAATGGGACTAACTTAAAAAGTACCCAAATGAATCAAATGTGCAAAAATAATTGATAATAATGTAAACGCACAGCCGGGTGACGGAAGCGTATTACATTAAGATGATGAGCCCGAGTGAAGGGACAAAGATTAATGTAAAACGATTAAGGTATGCAATTGGGAGGGGTGTGCTTACACTCGAACCCGAAGAATGCAAATATGACTCTTAACGGGTCGATTTTGTAAAACACCAAATTTGAGAACAAAGTAGGAATATAAAAGCGAAACGAAGTCATGATGCATACCGTAAGGGTTGCAATAATAACGACTACGATAAAACACCCGGTTGGTGGGTAAGGATTTAAACGCATGCGTAGACTGGGAAACAGGAACGCGAAATAGAAAGTCAAAAGACTCGGAATACGAGTCATGACTAAAAGACGACAAGAAATTTCGCAAACATAAATTTTAGTAATTACGTTCAACCATTTCAAAGTTGGACGGGTCGAATAAAGAATGAAGTTTGACATTCATAAGTGATAAAAATTCACCCAAAATGAGTCAAACGAGTCAATATAGGGAAACGCAAACCGGTGAAATCGGAAAGCTAAAAACAAAAAAGATAGAAGGACCCGGGTAGTGGGTTGTAAAGGAGTATAAGTATGAACCGGGTAATGGTAAGTGTAAGACAAAACGACGTGTAAATGACGCTAGAAGTCGTAAAGTCGGAAGGATAATTCGAGAGAAAACAATGTAACCTTAGACTATGGTCAAGGTCAAACGAAACCCAAAAAGTAAAAGTGAACAATTCTAAACATAAAAAGGGGTGCCTTAACGCCATATGCGTATATAAACGTATACACATTTGAATAAAGACTTGAATGAAAGATGATATATGGGATCATCATAACCTACGGGATACTAATTAGTGTTAAGGTCTACGGGGCCAAAATGATCCACGAATCATGAATTGAAGCAAATGAATTGTAAAAGGGGCCTCGCCTTAAAGAGGCCAAAGTTTAAGGAAATAGCCTACGAGGTCGAGTGAAGGAACCTACGGGTCAATAGTGTAAGGTGAGGGAACTTGTTACGATTCCCCGCATAAAACCAAGACTGTAAAGGAATAAATTATGGACTGTCAGTATCCATAATTCTGACAAAGTTAAAGAGAAGATCCTAAAAACTAAAACTTTGGTTTTAGTAAGAAATAACGTTTTTACAAATATAAATTCTGATAGGAATTTAAATAAGTAAGCATGAAGGATACAAGTCTTGACACAAATAGGCGCAAGACGATATATTCGAAAAAGTGATGTTTTCGAGAATGAAAGGTTGATATGAATTAAACATGATGTGACACGATCACGGTCAAGAAATGCAATGTGAGGTAGAATCACATTATAACCAAGCGAGCGGTAAAAGTAACTGAGCTAATAAGTCTAGTTAGTGAGACCGTTTAATGTCACCAATTCAAATCAAGAAATCTGGTTTGCTTGTAAGCGATAGATTCGGTATAGATGAACCGAATAAATAAATTGAAAACAAAAGAATTTGTTGCTGAAAGTGAAGGATTTCACTAAAGACCTTTAAACGGGTCAAAGTAACGGATTCATAAAGAATTCGATAGTATATGAAAGCGATGGATATCGCTAAGTTAACTAAACTAGTGGAAATAACGAGATTACGTTATTTCAAGTTACACTATGTCATATGGGATACGTGGACGATTAGTAATCAAAAGGATATTATCATACTTTTCGGATAATATCAACAATTGGTCAAAATATGAGCAATGCCCAAATTGATTATCGAGATCAAAAGCAAGGAGTTAAACTCGATAAACCATGTAAGAAAAAGGTTTCAAGGACGAAACCTCTTTAAGGGGGGTAGACTTGTAACACCCCGAAAACGGGTTTGGTAATCAAACCTGGTTAATAGTAAAAACAGGTAAAATACTGTTAGTGGTAAAATTAACCCGGTGAATACTAGGATTTAAATAAATAAATCTAATATTTATTAAAAAGATGAGAAATACTTTGAGAAAGCAAAGTATGTAAAAAGGCCCGAGATTTAGCGGGACTTAAAATAAAACGGGTTTTTGAACAAGAACTAATTAACTAGGAAAAATTATAACCTAGTTAGTTAATAGTCTAGAAATAACTTATAATAAGGTTAAAAAGAACCAATCTATAAGTTAAATCAAAGTGGAGGGGCCAAATTAATAAAAGCTGAAACTTAATTGATCAAATAAGAAATAATTTACAAAAAAAAAACACACTGGTGGGTGTGCTGGGATCGATCAGAAGAGGAGGGCGACCAGGGGTTTTCTTCAAACCCTAAAATTCCCATAAAATTCACAAATTGAAGCCTCTAATCTGCTCTAAATCAAGTCTCGAACATAAATTAGTGATCTCCTAGTCGTAAGGATCAAAAGGTATGTAAAATTGTGGTATTTTGTTGCATCTTGAATTCTAGGTTAAATGTGAAAAACGAAAATTCAGCTTGATTACTTGATGCATGGATGAAATTAGATGTGATATGAGGTTTAGGAACAAACCCAAGATGATTTCATGACAAAATCTTGCTTGATATTTGTAGGGTTTCATAATCACCATTGTAGGTGATTAATGAGCTTGAAGAAACTTGATAAATACTAGAATTATAACTCTCTCGTTCTAGCACAATCTGAATTCAAGAAGTAATTTCAGAAATATTGATGTTTAGATATGTGTAAAGTTGACTAATTGAAGTGAAATTAGATGATAACTACAAGTCATGAACTTCGTAATGATTATGTAAAATCTGACCCGCTAGGTGTTTGTTGAAACGCCTAAGTGAGGATTAAAGTATTAATAATCGGACAAAAACGCAGATTTGCGATATCATAATGAATCATGATAAATGGTTGTAAAAAAAAAGGGTTCTAAATTGATTATGAATGGAACTCTTTAGGCGAGGAATCCGGATCGTCAAATGGAAAAGCCGGTGGAATTACGCGTTTGGAAAGGATGCTTAAAAGGTACGTAACTACGGTTCCGTTACATTATGCTTGATTTAGTACTTTCGTTAGTAGACTTTAATTTAGCATGATACATGAAATTGGCATTTAGTGGAAGTGACGAAGATCACTAGGTAAATAAACGGGTCAAAAGGTGAAATTATCACCCTTTGACAATATCGACTAATGGTTTGTCGAGTTACAGGTTTATAGGAATAAATATCAAATGGATACGCACATCGCTATTGCTTAGTGGCTACTAAGTCAAGGTATTGAAATGGGTCAATATATTGATCCGAGCCAGGTATGTATAATGATTCAATTCATCACGTAGAACTTGAGGTTTTCTAAGAATTAAACAAGGTCAAATTGGATATTTGGTTATCTTAAAGATAAACCGAATAATTCAAGTTATAATTGTAGTGTTTTAGAAACTTAATGGTTTCTAAACAAGGTTATAGTTAAAAGATCGAATTTTTGGGTCAAACAAGTATCTGAAAGTCCTTTGTCGTAAAAGAAGGACCAATATTGACCAAAATGCCCTTGTAGGTTAAAATGAACAAACAACCCTTAAAGGTTGTTTAGAAACAAGTTTCATGAGTAACTAAATACTTAGAATAAGTGTAGAAGTTGAAAGATGTAATACGTTAGTCAAATAGCTCTATTTGAGTCTTGCCGCAAAATGATAATTCGAAGGATAAAACTCGGAACATATAGATTTCTACATTAAATCCACCACAAATAAAGTTGTGGTGGAAGATTGCTTAATAAGAAATGTAGGAATAGGATGTTAGAAATAAACGAGTATGAATTATACGGAAAAGTGCATAAATACCCTTAACGGGTCAAAATAGAAGTATTAGCGAAACGGGTTAAGAATGTGTAATAACCCGTGATTTGAACCTTGTGCAAAAGGAAATAATCATAATAATTTGTTTACAAAAGAAACAAGGGCCATAAACAAGTTTGTTAGATGAAATCACGAACGGGTCAAAATTCGGTAAAAAGGGTAATAAGCCGAAGACTTAAAAGTCTTAAATTTCGTTAATCCGGATGTTGGATTTTAACTCCATTTGATGGGGGATCAAATTACGAACACGTAGGAAGAAACGGTAGGTCAAACGGATAAGCGGATTGGAAGATACGAAAGTTTTCGTGTCAAATAACGGCAAAATGGAAAGGCTGAATGCAGGGGCCACCGTAACTTACGGTGCCACCGTAAGTTACGGTGGAGCTGACATAGTTACGGTAGTTTTCCCCTGGGTTACGGTGGGGAAATTCTCAAACAGAGACCATCGTAACTTACGGTGTCACCGTAAGTTACGGTGGAGGCCAAAGTGTAGTTATTGTTTTTGTATCAAGAGATTTACATTGCGATTTCTGTCCATTCTCATTTATCTAGTCTTGTACCGTTATTTAAATTGTGAAAACTAACTTACAAGTTGGTTTTGAACACAGGTGTATATCGAGAGCCCGGATGAAGATCAAGCGTCGAGCAAGAACCGAACACGTGTTAAATAAAGCTTCCGCAAGTTGTTCCGTCGTTATTCTAAAGCGGCGAATTAATTCATATTATGTTATATCACTTTAAATTGTAAAAGTTTTTAATAAACCCGTATTTTTATAGCATGTGTAGTCTTAACTATACATCTAATCTTTGGTATTTACATGTAAAACTGTTAATTGGTAACTAGGGTGTTACAAACAGGACCCTATCTAATAATAAAATCGTATTGTACAAGACTCATCCAAGAGGTTAAAGTTTATAAGATTTCCAACAACCATACCCCCCTTCCCCACGTACAAAGATTTACGTCCAAACAAATATTATGGTTACACAATAATTCCTACAACACAAATGACCATACACAAGGGTTCTAACATGTCTAACCTTTCTACCCAAGATATCCGAGCCAAAGATCGCACAAGTGAGAAAGAAAACCTCTTGCTACCGTAGCCGAGAACGAGAGAAGAAATCAATTAGGGTTGATGATCTAATGAGTTTTAGAAGGGTTATGAGACAACATCATAAGGGATACGTATACATAAGGGGGGTAGGCATGTGGGCTTTGATTCAAGGGAAGTGGGCCGAGAAAGGAATGTCAGAAATATGTGTCTTCGGGCCAATTAGTTGTCAACCAGGACTCGCGGCCCAATGGTTGGTTTTCGAACTAGTCTAACGACCCATAACAACACTTAACGTTTCATGTATAGCTAAACAGTTAAACACACGTAATCATATAATGGTGCACGAGATAGGCAGATAACCATAGAGACACACACTAAAAGATTTGTGGGATTTGGAGCAGTGTTAACCTTAATTATCCGGGTTGTCATATCATCCCCAACTTGAAAGAAATTTCATCCCGAAATTTGATAAGTAAGCACAGAGAGGAGTGAAGTGAGAAATCGAGATTGCTGCAGGTTTTCTCCGGGTATATATTGAGGGGGTGGGGTCAGGTTTTTGGAGATGAGGTTAGAGGGCTTAGGTTTTTTTCGTAGTGTTACACATGTGTAATAGGATTTTTTCCCAAACTAGTGTAGATACAAAAAGTATTTACCTATTTGGGTATTTTTCTATATCCCTTTAACTTTTTACGTAATTTATACTTTTCTTTTTATTTTACTACCTAAAGTAAAATTAGATTACTCATAGAATTAGAATCAGCAAAAATATGGGTATTTATTTTTTGTGAAAAAATAAAAAATTCTGCAAATATTCAAAAAAATCTGCAAAAATTCTAAAAAAATTTTGCGAAAAATCCACAAAAAATATGCAAAAATATATTAAAAATTCTACAATAATTCTGCAAATATTCAAAAAAAATCTGCAAAAATTCAAAAAAAAAATCTGCAAAATTATATTAAAAAATTCTACAATTGTGACAATTGTCAAATTTTCATGTATCCGTACATTAATTAAACAGTAATTAATGCTTTAATGACTGTGCTTTATCTAAATTAATGACATAAATGCTTTCAGATTATTGTCATATACATATAAGTGCATCACATATTGCATGAATTCATATCATTATTGCATGCAACACTTTATAATTCAAATGATGCACGAAACAAAGTTAGCACAGTTATCAGAAAAATCAGAAGTACTGACGGGAGTTCAGTACTCAGACAGACAAGATGTTAAGACACAGAATGAGCCAGAAACCAAGAGTTACACTAGTATAGTGTGTAGGAAAGTAAGGATCATAAAATTGTCTTCCTAGTGATAGTTTAAGTGCAGGAAAGTGCCTAAAACTCTCATAAACTGCAGAATTCTGCAATTTTTAGCAAAATTCAGCATTTAAACAACTTAATATTATGCATAATTATGGTTTAATGGTCCAGAATACCTTCCTAGGTGTCGGGAATCAAAACTGTCACAAAAGGGAACACAAAGCACACTAAACTACGTAACTTAGCACCTTAACGAACCGGTAACCAACCGAACAACCGGACACTACCCGAAACACCAAATTTTCACTAGAAGCATTGTTTTATCATCTCCGAGCTAGTTATGGTCCCCGAACATCACAACACCTCTTATAACTACATAACAACTTATAACACTAACTAAACACTTAGATTTTAACTAGTTATCTTAACTACCCATTACAAACCACCCATACCCCCCCCCCCTCATATTTACGGTTACAAGGGTGGCCCCCACCCTTGATTTGTTTCAATATTTTAATTGATCTTGTTTTAACCTTTAGGAGCACATTTACCTTTAGATAAGAACATGTTGGAGAGTTTTATTATAAACCCACTAGTCTCATACAACTTCTCATATTCATAAACAAACTTCATCACTATACTCTCTCCCTCTCTTCTCCTCCCTCACGGCCGAGAGCACCACCCACCATCACCATCATTTTCATCTCTTGTTCTTCCATTCTCAAGTGATCCTAAGGTGCTAGAAGCTTAACTAAGGAGCTTGGTGTTGGATCATTGTGTGACCTGAATGAGTCGATCAGAAGAGTTTTAATCCATATCAAAGGCGGAATCAATGATACGAACTTGATTACAGCTTGATTCTCCTTAATTCATTTGTTTTTACAGATTTCAAAGCAATATAGATCTGTTAACAATTTGGCAGCACCTCGGCTCTGAAATCTCGAACGTTACAAATGAGAAACCATGCTCAGGTATATATAGGCATGTCCAATTCACATGGAGTGGATATCCAGTTCATGTGGACTGGCCTTAACCAGTTTATGTGGACTGGCCCTAACCAGTTCATGTGGACTGGTCATCCTTCACTACAATTCTAATTTCTAGCCTATCAAGCACTGGTTTATCCTATCTAGTTACAAGACTCAATACAAGACGAAGTTGACAAACATATGCACCAACAGACTCCCCCTTGGATGTTGACGAAGTCTTTGGCATCGAGTCTTCGGAAAACTTCAGTCTTGATCTGTTTTCTCACACTTTCCAAAACATTTGACACTGTAAGCATCCTCAATTTCTTTTCTTCTAATTCTCTTGATCAGATCTCTTGATTCCATAGGATTAACAGCATCAACAACTAGCATTCGAACCTGGCTTTTACAATCTTCAAACTCCCCCATGAATGTTGATCCAGAATCTGTATCTGACTCTTACGACTTCAGACTCCCCCTTTCAATAAGCTGGGATCGCAGTCTTGAATCGCTCTTGTTCTAGAATCGAGTTCTGGCTCAAACTCTATACAGACTTAGCCATGGGGATCTGCACAATACTCTACCCAACAATAAATTTCACAACTTTTAAAATGTAACAAATTTAATAACATAGGGTAGATATTGTTCATCATTCACACAAACTAATTATCAAGTCCAACTTAATGACCTTGAATTATCATTTGAAAAATTATTAAAACCCTAATCAATATAAACATTGATCATTTTTCATTTTTTTCTTCTCTCAAAAACATTCTCTCCCAACCCAATGTGGTTCATCATGTTTAGCACTCGGAATTTTGAAAATCAGCTTTTTAACATCGGTTGTCGAAAATAAGATGAAATAAAATCTTTTTGAATTTTCAAAATTTATGCTAAAACACACTAAAATCTTTTTGGATTTAGGAAATAAACTATATACAGACATATTTTTGTGAGTTTGCGTTAGAGGATCATATCAGTTTTTGACAAGTCACAAGTACCGTTGAGCTTAGTTACACATTAAGAATTAAACAGTTCACTTAGATTGTCGATATACTGATCCACTTAAATTCTCACACAAATTTCAACTGATTCTGGATACGAATTAGGTGTATTAACAACTTAAACTCATTCATGTGTCCCACCTCTTGAATATACTCCCGTATCCAGATCCCAATATTCAGTCTTACAGGTGAGTATACCACAGATGATATCTGTAAGGGTTAATTGCGAAACCTTGAGAGCTCATATTTTTTGTTGAGTTGAAGGCTCGACTTTTGGTGTGTCCCCTTTAGAGGATCTTTTTTACAACAGCACATGATTTGCATTTTTTTAAATGATTCATCATTTTTTATGCTGAGGGCGGGCTTTTATTTCAAGCAGCAGTAAAGTATTATACGGGGGACTAGGCCATTGCTTCCGCATTATCAGAAGTCCCGGGATAATACCCCAGATATCACTGAGTATAAAGACCTAGTATTTCAGAAAGAGGGGTCCTTCAAATGAGATTTTAGGGGTTACCTATATATCCAAGTAGTGTTCCCCACGAAACAAGCAAGTTTGAATTTAAGTTTATATCCCGAAAAAGTTTACTAAATGTGTAAAAACCTATCGGCATATCATCAGTGAGACCGTTTAATGCTATTTAATCATTACATTTCTTTAGCGTACCATAACTGTCTAACTGATGTACTATCATTTCCTCTTTTTCTCAACAAAACTCATTTTTCATTTTTCAATGTTTTTGGATTTTTGATTTTATCATGTTTTTGGATTTTTCAAATTTTCAAAATTTCTAAAAATTTCTACTCCCCCTAAAATCAAAATATGTTTCAATTTTGATTTTCTGGGAAAATTTGAAAAAAAAAAAAGCTGTACAAATAAAGTGACAAACTGATGTAAATTGCTTCAATTCGCCATCCACTTGGCTTAAACAATCAGAACTCCCCCTGACAACAAATTGTTTTCCCATTATGATTTCAAAACACTTAAGTTTTTTTTAATCAAAATGGTTTTTTCAGAAAATTAGTTTAGTGTGACATCTCACAAACATGGGGTTTTCATCACATTGTTCTTCAATTTACCACTTGTATGATCAGGTTTAATCAGGTTCAACTTAATGATCTTGATAAACCACTTGTAGGTTCTCATCAACCACTTGTAAGTATAACAATATCACAGATTTCAATTTTTCAAGAAAGATGCCGATTCCTACTCCCCAATTACCAACCTGGGAGTCCCGGCAAGTCAGGATTTTTATTTAAAAAGATCCACCCAAGCCTGACGTTCCTTGGGTTTGCCGGCTTTTTTATTTAAATTTCCGTTTGACAATGATGAAAAATTTACATCGTTCATTGTCGACACGGAATCATCACTTTTTACCTCAATTTGTGGATCCTCTGACTTTGATGAATTAGATTCATCGCCCGAACGTGGCTCTTCTGACTTTGATGAGTCAGATTCATTGCCAAAACATGGCTCTTTTGCTTCCGAAGAAACAACTTCATTGCCAGAAGATGGCTCTTTTGTTTTTGCAGAAACAAATTCATTACCATCTTTTATTCGAACCCAATTCTCACAGGATTTAGGTTTTCCAAATTCATCAACCTGTGACATGAACAACCTTTCACAGTTTCTTTTATACTTGAAAACTTTGATAAAGATTTTATCCGAAAAATTAATTTTCTTTGATTTTTTATCACTTTGATTAGTTAATTTTTCTTTCTTTATCCTCTCTTTTGTCCTCAGATTTGTATCTGATGAATTCGTTTTGCTTGACTGGCCATTTTTTGTTGAGCAAATCAATTCATCAGAACTTTTATCTGAATCACTAGTTGTACCCGAGGATAAAATCTTTTCAAGATACTCCCTCGCTTTCTTTCTTTTCTTTCTCAGTCTGTCTTTCTGCCCATGTGAAAGTTTCACTTTCTGTTCTTTGGGCTTTTCTTTGACTGATTTCTTCATTTGTCCATGAGATTCAGCCCTCGATCTTCCCTTTGATCTCATTGGGCATTCTCTGGCAATGTGACCTTTGATTTGACATTCATAACATCTTCTTGTATCAAATCTTTGACTCTGGCAGTTAACAGCAACGTGTCCTTGAAAACCACATTTGTAACACATTTTGTTATCGTACCATTCACCACTTTCAAACCACACACTCAAATCATAACACTGATTGGCCTTGTGGTAATCATCACTCCTCTTGTAAGCTTGATTTGACTTTTGAGCACTGTGGTCAAACCTGCACCACTTATTACCAACTTTTTGTGAGTTTTGATTTTTAAATTTTTGTGCTTTTTCAAAACGATTGGATGATTGAAATGATGATCTTTTATTTTCTCTTTGAAAATTTTTAGAATTTTTAACAATTTGTTTTTGTTCTGCATTCTTCTTAAAAGGTTTTTGCTTTGAACATTCACCTTTTTCAGTAGATTGCAAAACAGTTTCTTGAAATTTTTCTTTAATTTCAAAAATATTTTCTTTTTATCATTTTCATCATCAGATTTATCATCACAATCTTCAATTATGACTTCATCATAATTTGTGACATTGTCACTCATTGGAATTTTACTGATTGGTTTTGGACATAATTGATCTATTATCATTGATGAGTTCACAAAACCTTTCAATTTCTTTTCAAGATCATCAATTTTATTTTTAGTAATCTCAACTTCATTTTCAAGTTGAGTGATTTTCTCAAGATGAGAATTTATTGCTATTTGTTTTTCAAAATCATTTTTATTCAAAACAGATTTTTCATTTTCTAAACCTTTTATTTGATTTTGAAAATCTGTTTCTTTTTCTTTTAATTTTTTGTTTTCCAATGTCAAACTCTCCACATCCTTCAAGAGTTTGACATTGTCTGATTCAGATTTATCACATTTTGAGCACACTGGTTCAGAACTTGAAGTCTCATTTTTCTCGGACTCTTCATTCTTTGAAATTACCCCTGTCTCTGTCTTGTATATACCTGCACAAAAAATTTTAACAACATCAAGAGGATTCATATTTTCATCTACATAACAACCCTTCTTAATATCGTATTTCATAACATTTTTTGCTACAAGACACATATTGACTCTTTTTCTTATTTCAAACATCACATCCAAACTTATTTTTTCTAAATTCTTTTCTATTTCATTTATCAACTCCTTCTTTTTCTTATCATTTTCATACTTGAATGTTTTCACCTCACTGATAAATTCTTTTGGATACAATTTCGAAAATTTAGAATCCTTTTTCAGTTTAATCAAAAAATCATTCCACTCTGCAGGTAACGCGTTTGCAAATTTTGATATATGTTCATCATTTGACATTCTTATCTCATACCTTTTTAAATTGTCAAGTAAGCTTTCATACCGGTTTTCCAACTCATTCACTGTTTCATTTTTCTTACAAAAAAAACATTCAAATCTTTTAACCCAACCATCCTTTTTCACATTATTATAACTACTATCCCAATACCCTTTATACCAATTATTTAATCTTTCAAGATCATGGTTTTCCATTTCGTCAAACATTTTAACCAACAGTTCAAACAACCTGATGTGATGTTTACTCTAACCGTATAAATTGAAAGTTCAAACTTTCAAACGAACTGAAAATTGATCACTTCGTATGGACTGATAATTGATCACTTCGTATGGACTGGTTAAACACTCAAATGAACTGATTAAGTCCACTTCGTGTGGACTGATCAGATTTCAAGCGAACTACACCTTTTACACGACCTGGACCTCTCCAAACAACCTGGTTCCAAATCGTATGAACTGAGTAAAGTCTCAAGCGACTTGAACTACAAACCACGCGACCTGATCCACTGATTCAGAATACAAGAACTGATTCTGGTGCAAAGTGGGACCTGGTGCAACTTGAGATCTGGTGCGAACTGGATGTTGATGCGAAGTGAACCTGGTGCGACCTGGAAAATCACTTCGTATGAAGTGAGCTTTGGTGCGAAGTGAACTTCTGATACGAACTGAGATACAACAATCAGTTCATGTGAACTGATTAAATTCCAAATCGTATGAACTGAAGACACAATCCAAACGAACTGACACTATCCTCAAACGAACTGAGCCATGATCAAACGAACTGGAGCTGACTATGTTCAAATTCCAATTTTTAATGAAGTTGAAACCCTAGGCTTGTTCTAAATCAAATTCCAATCACAAAGAGGTGATTTCCGTTCAATATTATCCACTAAATCGTCGTAGATCTGAGATCAAAGTTTCTGTTTGTGCGATTTGGATCTGATACGAACTGATCGGTCAGTTTTTTATAAAATTGATCAATTTTAGGTCGATTTTACCGTGTATTTTGTTAATCGATTGATTAAAACTTAGTTTTACAGGTTTTGTGACAAAATCAGACCATATTAACCGACGAATCTCGGTTAATTTCGAAAAATTGTGAAAGAAAGGAGTAGAAATCAGAGAGTTCAATGAACACAAGCTGAATAGGTATGAACTCTTCCTCCTGAGCTCTGATACCACTTGTTGGATCGTTGTGCGACCTGAATGAGTCGATCAGAAGAGTTTTAATCCATATCAAAGGCGGAATCAATGATACGAACTTGATTACAGCTTGTTTCTCCTTAATTCACTTGTTTTTATTGATTTCAAAGCAATATAGATCTGTTGACAATTTGGCAGCACCTCGGCTCTGAAATCTCGAACGTTACAAATGAGAAACCATGCTCAGGTATATATAGGCATGTCCAGTTCACATGGAGTGGAGATCCAGTTCATGTGGACTGGCCTTAACCAGTTCATGTGGACTGGCCCTAACCAGTTCATGTGGACTGGTCATCCTTCACTACAATTCTAATTTCTAGCCTATCGAGCATTGGTTTATCCTATCTAGTTACAAGACTCGATACAAGACGAAGTTGACAGACATATGCACCAACACTTGGTGTCATTGTAGATTGAAGGACCTCTCTCAAAGGCTTTTAACCACCAAGTTTATCATCATCTTCAACCTTGATCTCTTCCCTAGCCTTGTGCTAGTAGTAAGACCCTCCTAATCTCATTTTACTTCTTATTTAGATGGTTAAAAGTCTATGTAAGTGACTAATCATGAAGAATATAAAGAATCAAGAACATAACTGTCGCAACCCCCGATCCCTTATCTGTCCCGGGAACGGGCGGACGCGAACTCAGAATTTGGTGGTATCAGTTTGTTAATTTGGCAGAGGAAATTACATCAGGACCGTAGTTAGGAAATGTTTATCAGAGTAAAACCACCATATTTGATATTAATAATTACATGGGTAAAACCCAAGTTTCTTATTACAATATGTTTATAGGGATAAACCCTATTTTATTGAATTTAAAACATCGTCTTTTAGGTAACTTTTATAGCCACATTTTTCCCAAGCCTTCAGTGCTCTCCAGCTGGCTTTTTACTAATTGGCTGTCACATTGTGTCACCTGAAACGCGTTTTAAAAGCATTTGTCAGTGGGAAATACTGGTGAGTGAATCCCAGTTTAATCAAGAAATATTTTATCAATTAATACAATATTGAGAGCGATCACATTGTTTATTTCTACACAATTACTCATTCAGTACTGTCAATCCTGACTGGTGGGTCATATTACACATTGGCAAACTCGTTGTCCAATGGTAACGTGTTCCACATTTTGTATACAAAACCCCAACATACCGGCAGTAATTGAAGAACTACAAAGACTCAATCACCGCTTAATCACATTGTAAAGCATTAAGGTTTTGTAAAATATTAAAAAAGTTTAACCAAAATTGGATAAACTCACATTGCTATCTTAGACTTCGCGTAAGGGTTTCCTGGGATTAATCTATAATTTTCACAAATGTACATAGGTTACTATAATAACCCTTTGATTATATTAATGATAACCTCCCCGAGACGGTATTCCAACAACTACGTCGGGCAGAACCACGACAGTTGTTACGGAACCCTAAATTAATCGGGCAGCGTATCTAATATGAAACTGGGTTTATAATACTTACCACGGAGCAGAACCTTGTTAATTAGGGGGTATACTACTCGAATATTATGCCTATAACTTCAGAAGTCGAGATACAGAAAAGATTTTGAATGAATTCAGTTGAAAGCCGATGCATTCCATTTATAGTGCTGATATCTGGGTTTCTCGCGACCCGCGTAAAGGTAAGCAAGGGCTTACGCAGCCCGCGTGGCTTAGGGGTCTAGGCGTAGCTGATCCGGGTCATGACTAGGTTCAACACGTTGCACGACACGTGTCAACACCGGAGATAGCTGGACCTTTAATTTGTCGCGGCCCGCGTAAGGTTTAAAGATCCTTTACGCGGCCCGCCTAAACTTATATTTCTTTGTTTTTTATTTATTTTAAATGTTATAACGTATTTCGGGCTCGGTTTTCACATACGGGGTGTATTTAGAGACATATAAGGGTATTTTAAAATATATTTAGGGTGTCGGAAAATATTCAAGGGCGTCGGTTTTCTTTAGGGTTGTTACATCCTACCCACCTTGTTTTAGAGATCGTCCTCGAGATCTACTGGAATAAGTGTGGATATTTCCTTTGCATTTCTGATTCAAGCTCCCATGTGTACTCAGGTCCTCTTTTGGAGTCCCACTTCACTTTGACCAGAACTAGTCTTTTGTGCTTGAGATTCTTGACTTTCCTATCTTCAATTTGTAGAGGCCTCTCTACAAATTTGAGTTGTTCATTTACCTCTATATCCTTAAGAGGTACTATTAGCGATTCATCAGCTAAGCATTTCTTGAGATTAGATACATGAAACACATCATGTATTTCTGCCATTTCCTCTGGCAGTTGTAGCTGATTGGCTACAGGTCCTATTCTTCTAATAATCTCAAAAGGTCCAATATACCTGGGACTTAGCTTTCCTCTTTTGATGAATCTTACCACTCCTTTCCAAGGAGAGACTTTTAACAATACTTTATCTCCTACTTGAAATTCCAATGGTTTGCGTCGGTTATCAGTATAACTCTTTTGTCGATCATGTGCTGCTTTCAGTCGTTCCTTGACTTGAATAATCTTGTCAGTTGTTTCTTGCACTATCTCAGGTCCAGATAGTTGCTTTTCCCCAATTTCTGCCCAACAGACTGGGGTTCGGCACTTTCGTCCATAAAGTGCTTCGAATGGTGCAGCATTGATACTTGTGTGATAACTGTTATTATAAGAAAATTCTATTAAAGGTAAGTGATTGTCCCTAATTACCTCCGAAATCAATTACACAAGCTCTAAGCATGTCTTCCATTGTCTGAATTGTTCTTTCGCTTTGTCCATCCGTTTGAGGGTGATAAGCCGTGCTTAGATTTAACTTGGTTCCCATTGCATTTTGGAAACTTGACCAAAAATGAGAGGTAAATCGGCTATCTCTATCAAAAACAATTGATAAAGGAATTCCATGTAATGAAACAATTTCATTAACATACAATTTAGCTAGCTGTTCCATACTGAAAGTTTCCTTCATTGGTAGGAAATGAGCTGACTTGGTTAGTCTATCTACAATCTCCCAGATTGTATCATTACCTTTCTTTGTTTTGGGTAATTTAGTAACAAAATCCATTGTTATTAATTCCCATTTCCACACTGGCATTTCTAGTTGTTGTAGAAATCCTGAGGGTTTCTGGTGTTCAGCTTTGACTTGAGAACAGGTTAAACATTTAGAAACATAGACTGCTATGTCCTTTTTCATTCCTATCCACCAGAAATTCTTTCTTAAATTTTGATACATCTTATCATTTCCTGGATGCATCGTATATTTGGACTTATGGGCTTCTTCTAATATACAATGACGTAGGTTTCCTAATTTAGGTATCCACGTTCTCTTTTTTATGGAATCTCCAAATTCCATCTGTTCCTTGTTCTAATTCTTTTAGCATACATTTTAATTTTTCAGTATCATCCTTGATTACTGATTCTTGTGCTTCTCTGATCTGATCATTTAAATCTATTTGTAGATTTAATTTAAGAGAACGTACCCTTTTTGGCTTTTCATGATACTTTCGGCTTAAAGCATCTGCCACAACATTTGCTTTCCCTTCATGATACTGGATATCACAATCATAATCACTAAGCATTTCCATCCAGCGTTTTTGTCTCATATTCAACTCCTTTTGCTTGAAAATATACCTTAAACTCTTATGATCAGTGAATATGGTAAACTTACAACCATAAAGGTAATGTCTCCAAATCTTAAGAGCAAAAATTATAGCTCCTAATTCTAGATCATGGGTTGAATAATTCTCTTCATGATTCTTAAGTTGTCTAGATGCATAAGCTATAACCTTTTGGCGTTGCATTAATACACATCCATAACCTAATTTGGAAGCATCACAATAGACTACAAAGTCTTCAGCTCCTTCTGGTAACGCTAGTATGGGTGTATGGGTTAATCTTTGCTTAAGGATTCTAAAGGCTTCTTCTTGTTTTAATTCCCATTCAAACTTAACAGATTTACAGGTTAGCTTAGTTAAAGGAATGGCTATTCTAGAAAAATCTTGAATAAATCTTCTATAATAACCGGCCAATCCTAAGAAACTTCTAACCTCGGTTGGTGATTCAAGGGTTTTCCATTTAGTAATCGCCTTGATTTTTGTTAGATCCACATGAATTCCTTCATGATTGACTAGGTGTCCAAGAAACTGTACATGTCTTAACCGAAACTCGCACTTTGAAAATTTAGCGTAAAGCTTTTCCTTTCTTAATAGGCTTAAAAGTGCGTGCAAATGCTTTGCATGTTCCTCTTTATTTTTAGAGTAAATGAGAATATCATCTATAAAAACAATTATGAATTTATCCATATATGGCTTACATATTCGCTTCATCATGTCCATAAATGCGGCTGGGGCATTGGTTAAACCAAATGGCATGACATTAAATTCATAATGGCCATACCTTGTTCTAAATGCGGTTTTAGGAATATCCTCTTCCTGTACCTTTAATTGATGATATCCTGACCTTAAATCGATTTTAGAGAAAAATCGAGCTCACAGATCATCGATTCTTGGTAATGGGTACCGATTCTTAATCGTGACCTTGTTTAATTCACGGTAGTCAATGCACATACGCATTGATCTGTCCTTCTTTTTAACGAATAAAATCGGTACTCCCCACGGCGATGAACTTGGCTGTATAAATCCTTTCTCCAACAATTCGTCTAATTGTTTCTTCAATTCTTGCATTTCTGTAGGTGCCAAACGGTAAGGTGCTTTGGCAATCGGTGCTGTTCCTGGTATTAAATGGATTCTGAATTCACCTTCTCTATCTGGAGGTTGCCCTGGCAATTCTTCTGGAAATACGTCTGAAAACTGAGATACTACTGGAATATCTTTTAAATCCTTTCCTTTAGTGTTAGTGATTATGGAAATCAAATACACTATAGAACCTTTTCTTATATAACTTGCAGTTTTCATTACAGAGATAAATTTTGTGGATCTAGATGATTTATCTCCTTTAATTGTGATCGTTTTACCTTTTGGTGAATTTACTTGAATTGACTTTTGATCACATAAAATAATGGCTTTATTGGCTATTAACAAATCCATTCCTAAAATGACATCGAATCCTCCCAGATTCATGGGATAAAGATTTGCAATAAATTTCTGATTTAAAATTTCTATGCTTGCTCCCTGCAAGATTTCAGAAATCCTAACAGTTTCCCCATTAGCTGTCTCTACTAGACATTCTTGTGGTAGTTTAGTTAATGACTGATTTAGAAATTTGCAAAATGATGTATTAATAAAACTTTGGTTTGTACCAGAGTCAAATAATACTTTAGCAAAGACATCATTAACTAAAAACGTACCAGCTATGACATCTGGAATCATCTTGGCTTCATCTGCAGTCAGAACAAATGCTCTAGCATTTTTTGTAGTCTTGTTGTTTGTAGCTGGAGCTAATTTTGGGCAATTAGGCTTGATATGACCTTGTTCTCCGCAGTTGTAACATATCCTGTTATTAGCTTTCTTCCTGCAATCTTCTTCCTTATGTCCCGATATTTTGCGAAAGTTACAGTATATGGAGCATCTTCCTGAATGCTTTCTTTTGCAATTCTTACAGTAAGGTGGAGAGGTAGAACCTATATTTTTCCCATGATTAAAATTTCCAGAACAAAATTCTTGTGTGAGCTTCTGGGTTAGGTTCCTCCTTTGATCCTCTTCTCGGGTACGGACTAATTCATCTGTCAAGGTATTTGCTAGTTCTACAGCTTCTTCTATAGTTTGAGGTCTAGCTACCTTGACTACATGTCTAATCTCTCCGATTAATCCCTAGATATAACGGGAGATTAACACTGGTTCTGGTGAAGCAAGAGTTGGCACTATTCTAGCATATTCGAAGAATAATTTAGTGTATCCCTTACTATCCACACCAGTCATCCTAAGGTTTAAGAATTTGTTTGCTATCTGTTCCTTCTCATTGGGTGGGCAGAATTTCTTTTCTACCTTGTCCTTAAATTCCTCCCATTCCATATTGTAAGTTCTATCACTTCCTCTTGAATGGAGGATAGTGTTCCACCATTCTAGTGCTGAATTCTTAAATAGATTAGAAGCAAACATTATCTTATCTTCTTCAGCACACTTGCTTATTCTCAAGACTGCCTCAGTTTTCTCTATCCAGCGTAGGGTTGCAATGGCCCCTTCGTTGCCCGAGAATTCCATTGGTTTAAAAGACCAGAATTCTTTATAAGAAAAACCGTAAGACACGGTTCTTCTCCTTTTGGGAATGGGCACTTGCAGTATGGGTCCGTTGTTTACGCTGTTTTCTGGTTTGATTGGTTGCTTACTGCTATACTTACTTTTATTATTTGCTTCTTGAATCGTTTGAATAATAAATGGCATTGCATCTATGATTCCTTGTGCGACTATGTGTTGGACGGCACTATTATCCATTTGGTTTCCATTGTTATTGATGCTCGGATTCTCATTAACCACGTTAATGTTACTCTGGTTATCATTATTCAGATTTCCTTGATTTCCTTCATCGGCCATCTGAATTTTAAACATTTACCAATCATTAATAAAATAATTAAATAGTTTAAGTAACAACCACATAATACACATATTGGTCAAAAACGTCGTGCATTGCGACTTTACTCTTTTCTATATAGTATGCGTCAAATACACACTAAAACAGGAATTAAAAATTACAATACTACTATGGCTCGTTAACCACAGAGTGGTCTATACTACGATAGATTTATTATTATTACACATATTTTATTTATTTTATTATTATTACCAACTTTATCATCTCCTTCATGGATATGGATTTCCCCCAAAATCCATCTGGTGCTCATCGTATTTCCATACAAGTTGCTCTCCTACATATCTCATCCTCTCGCTACTTTCTATGATTTCTTCTCCAAAATTTCAGAGTTCTTGCAAATTCTCTGCACTCATTGGGGGTGCAGGTACTGGTATTGGCTCTGGGTACTGAGGTACTGGATTCTCCTAAGGGTATGGATTCTCCAAAATCTCCCTAATGTATTCATCGTTGTCAAAATAGGGATCTAGAGGGTCCAGACCTAGATATGCTGCTAAGTTCAGCAAGGTTTCTTCGTTTAAGTGATAGCGTGGCACATAATCCCTAAGATCATCAAACCATGGATCATAATTTGGATCTAGAGGACTAGGGGCTGGTATCCTAGGTATCTCCTCAGGGTTAAAATCATGCATTTCTACCTCCATTGGTTGAGTGGGAATCAAAGGTAAGGGTTGTGGGGCTACTAGTTGTTCCAGACTTGGGTTAGCAGCAGTTGTAGCTAGGATATGGAAATTAGCTAGGCTTCTATTAAGCATATCCTGTGTATGGGCATCTGACTCTCTTTTAGCAGCTGCTAGAACTCTTTGCTGTTGCAACTTTCGCATTCTTTTCCTACGCGCAAATGCTTCCTTACTGTACCATCCTCTCTTTTTATGAGGGAATGGCTCTTCTGACTGAGCTTTAAAGGCAAACATCCCTTCTTCCTGATCAGCAGAATACCCAGAGAGGGTAGGCTGGGAAGAGGTACCTTCACTCCTAGGTGAATCCGACAACTGACGACATATGTCTGAGGGTCCTTGATCACTCATACTGTAAACTAACAAATAGTCAAATAACACAAAATACATAATCACATAAATTATTTCCTAACACAAATTTTAAAATTTAAGTGTCAGCAGAACACTTCTTTGGCTTAGACCAGTGGCTAGGCTCTGATACCACCTTCTGTCGCAACCCCCAATCCCTTATCTATCTCGGGAACGGGCGGACGCGAACTCAGAATTTAGTGGTATCAGTTTGTTAATTTGGCAGCAGAAATTACATCAGGACCGTAGTTAGGAAATGTTTATCAGAGTAAAACCACCATATTTGATATTAATAATTACATGGGTAAAACCCAAGTTTCTTATTACAATATGTTTATAGGGATAAACCCTATTTTATTGAATTTAAAACATCGTCTTTTATGTAACTTTTATAGCCACATTTTTCCCAAGCCTTCAGTACTCTCCAGCTGGCTTTTTACTAATTGGCTATCACATTGTGTTACCTAAAACACGTTTTAAAAACATTTGTCAGTGAGAAATACTGGTGAGTGAATCCCAGTTTAATCAAGAAATATTTTATCAATTAATACAGTATTGAGAGCGATCACATTGTTTATTTTTACACAATTACTCATTCAGTACTGTCAATCCTGACTGGTGGGTCATATTACACATTGGCTAACTCGTTGTCCAATGGTAACGTGTTCCACATTTTGTGTACAAAACCCCAATATACCGGCAGTAATTGAAGAACTACAAAGACTCAATCACCGCTTAATCACATTGTAAAGCATTATGGTTTTGTAAAATATTACAAAAAGTTTTACAAAAATTGAATAAACTCACATTGCTATCTTAGATTTCGCATAAGGGTTTCCTGGGATTAATCTATAATTTTCACAAATGTACACAGGTTAGTATAATAACCCTTTGATTATATTAATGATACCCTCCCCGAGACGGTATTCTAACAACTACGTCGGGCAGGACCACAACAGTTGTTACGGAACCCTAAATCAATCGGGCAGCGTATCTAATATGAAACTGGGTTTATAATACTTACAACAGAGCAGAACCTTGCTAATTAGGGGGTATACTACTCGAATATTATGCCTATAACTTCAGAAGTCGAGATACAGAAAAGATTTTGAACAAATTGAGTTGAAAGCCGATGCATTCTATTTATAGTGCTGATATCTGGGTTTATCGCGGCCCCGTAAAGGTAAGCAAGGGCTTACGCGGCCCGCGTAAAGGTAAGCAAGGGCTTACGCGGCCCGCGTGGCTTAGGGGTCTAGGCGTAGCTGATCCGGGTCATGACTAGGTTCAACACGTTGCACGACACGTGTCAACACCGGAGATCGCTGGACCTTTAAGTTGTCGCGGCCCGCGTAAGGTTTAAAGTTCCTTTACGCGGCCCGCCTAAACTTATATTTCTTTGTTTTTTATTTATTTTAAATGTTATAACGTATTTCGGGCTCGGTTTTCATATACGGGGTGTATTTAAAGACATATAAAGGTATTTTAAAATATATTTAGGGTGTCAAAAAATATTCAAGGGTGTCGGTTTTCTTTAGGGTTATTACAATAACTCTTAACATAAAGCTTGAAATCGTAAGAAACTATGTTGTTTAAGTGTATGTGTGTATCTTGTTGGTAGATTACTTGTGTTTATGATGTTAAACATCATATGAAAATTGCTAGATTGTGATTACACACATGATCTAGTAAGTGAGTGGATGATCTTGTGAAAAACCAAAGTGATCATCCTTTATGTAAGCATGAACTTGAAATATGAAGATGTTTTTATGAATAATGGTGATCAAAACATAATATAAACCTTGTAATGGATGATTTCAAAAGTATTTTTCTCAAGAAACCAAATTTATTTACAAGATTTACATCAACATGAGTTTTAGAGAAACTAATCACATTTTTAGTGTTAAATCAAGTGTAAGAATATGTTGTTAACAAGAAAAATTCAAAAGAATGATATTTAGAAAAATCATTTTACAAGTTGTGAAAGTCTAAAATCTTCAAGAATATGATTTATAAAAAAATAACCATACTTTAAAGGGTAACTAAGCTTACTTAACAATATGCTAAGTTACTACAAGTTTTTACAAAATTTCAAGTTCATGATGTAGTGAAAATTATAAGATTTTGGCTTATGGTAAGTGTTGTTTGATTTGTTGATTGATTGGTGATGATTTTAAAAGAACATGATATGTTTTGAAAGCATGGAAACCTCCATTTTTAAGGGGAAACTATGGCAAAATTTTTCTAGAATGTAAACACTTAGAAAAATATTGTTAAACAAGTGTTTATAAGTAAATTTTAACCATGATTTCTCATATAAAATTTGCCATAGATTTTGTTACAAAAATTACAAACATTGGAGGTTGTTTTTGATAAATAAAAGTGACTAAATATGTATTTTGGAAAATATATATTTAGATGTTACAATTTATGTGATTATTTGTATATTATGTGTATTAGTTATATTATTTTAGGACTTGAAATAATATAACTCACCAAAATACCAAGAATTATAATACAAAATATTACAAAATTTCCAAGAAAACAAATATATAATTTATACCCAAAAATTTGACAAACCAAATAAGGAATATGGATTCTATAAATATTCCGGAATTAAATTCATAAATATATTTTGACAAATAAGTTAAACGGTATTTTGAAAACCAAGGGAAATATGATCTCTACGAGTGTTACAAAAATATATCATATTTTCGACAAGAAGAAAATATAATATTTTTGAGTAAAGAAAAATATATATGTTTTCTTGAATTACTAGAAAATATATTATTTTTGAAGAAAATATATATTTTTTTCTTAAACAAATTTAGAATATATTATTTTTGGGTGAAAAGTGGATTTATAAATATTTTCTAAGTTAATCTTGAAAATATATTATTTTTGAGGTTTATATGAAAATATAATTATTTTTGCCAAGGAAGAAGAATAGATAATTTTTGCTATAAATGATCTCAGAAAATATATATATTTTAAGAATATAAGTTGGTGACATTTATTGATTAAAAATAATATTCCGGAAAGTATAAATACAAAAATTAAGTATAAGAATACTTAATAAATACAATAAAAATACGTATTCTCGTACGTATAAATACACACCGGAATACGCCACCAATACTTGGCAAAAATACACAAGTCTAAGAATATATGTATAGGTATATCCATCCTAGGGGAAAATATTCATGAAGGATTTCAAAACAAATAAGTTAAAATATATTATTTTAACAAATATTCCAATAAATAATAAATATAATTTAAGTTAAAATATTATTATTTTAACCAATAATTATATACTTTGGAATAATATTTATGACAGTAAGAACTGTAACTTAAAGATACTAAGTCATAACAACTAAAACTAAAAGTCAAGACACGACCCATCCGTCTAATAAACCGTAGCACGTGTGTAGGTAGTCATGCGACCGAGAAGAAGCTTTGAGTAATACCGAGTTACGAAACGCAAGACTGTGAGTTCATGTCTCCCTTTTCTTTTAACTGTTTTCCGTTTTATAACCTCGGGGGTGAAATACATGTTATAAATGATACAATGATTACATATGGTATGGTTAGCTAAGGAATGAACTGTTAGATCATGTGAGTGGTGGATACAACGCTTAAGACCATTAATCCTCGTATAAGGACTGAGGGACATGAGTGATAGATCTATTTGGATGTTGTGAGCCCCACCCCTGGGCCGGATGTGGCCGAAGGTGGTGACTATGTCTTCCAGCCGGAAGCCCGGTATAAAATCTGCTAGATTTGAACCTTCATGCACCATTGCACACATATTAATGACCTTGCCAATCATTAATTGATCTGTTTATTGACGCTTTCATATCGGGTTTACAAATACATACCGACTGTGATTACAAAGTTTGTTATGAGCTCACATACAAAACACATGAACTCGCTCAACTTTTGTTGATGTTTTAAAACTACATGTATTTCAGGGAATTGAGAATGGATCTGGCAGGCGTTGAAGGTTTTCAAGTGTGTCTACAATAAATGATGTCATCCGCACGTTCGTAGGGTTTGGAATGGATGTCTTATCCTAGATAAGACATTCACTTCAAAGCCTTGTTTTAACGATGTTTTGTGTCAAGTCCTTTGTGGTACTTTAAACAATTGGCTGGTTTGTATTTTAAACATGAAGTCTTGGTTTGGTGTTAAACAATGATGGTTGTATTATTTTGAAACTCTTAATTGGATGAACATCGTGGTTTCTATCATATAGTTGTTTGTTATGGTTGAATGCAATGATATTAAGCAAGTTACACGTAACACGCTTCCGCAAAAGTCAGGGTGTGACAGTTTGGTATCAGAGCTTCAATTGTAGCGAACTAGGATTCCTTCTCGAGTATAGACTACAATCATTAGGTCTCTCTCACGAAAACATTTTAACAAAGTATTTTTTCATTGCATACACAAAACGCCGAGATCCAGGGAACAAACATTTTACAAAAAGGAAAGACAAGAAACACAATGCAAGGTCACAATAATGGTGGTTCGGTTTGCATGGGGTAGACTGGATAAGATAGAAAAGTCTCATGAGAAATAATGTGAATACATGATTAAGTGATGATTGTTTTTGTTTGCATGCATTGTGTGATAGTGGTTAATATATGTGCACATGTTATGATTATTATGTTACAGGCACCTATGTTATCCTCTGAGAGTGGGTTATCTGACGCCCACGACCCGATGGCCATTGTTTCGGACGATGAGGTCATGCCTGAGCCTGAGATATTCACATCGGACACCGAGAGTGATCCCGAGATGCTGTCTGAGGATGAGGACGACTTCCAACCATTCGCTTTACCGGATTTTGGTGATGACATACCTATAGCTGATGGCGTTCCCGTTGAGGATCCTTTTGATATTCCCGCTCCTGTTCATGAGCGCCTCATCTTCGGTTACCCCGATGGTGAGCACATTGTTGCACCAATCCTTGACGCCATTCCTCTTGTGGTCATTCCTCTTGAGGATTGGCCCTTCGATGACTTGTTTGGTGATGATGTCGATTTATTTTTGGATGGTCCCCCAGCTGAAGCTCAGGGCGACAGGGAGATTGATGATGATATTGTTGTTATACCTCCTCCTGCTATTCCAGTTATCGAGTTATCCTCCGATTCCAGTTTACATTCCGTTTCAGATTCCTTTGAGTCTTTGACTTCTTCAGCCTTGCGGGCGGCCGGACTGAAGCTTTATGCCACCGATTCAGATGACGACATGGCGATGTCTGCTGCACCACTATCCCCTGCTCGTGTCCCTACACCTCCACACGACCCAGAACATGTCCCCGAGCCGGACCCTGTTCCTTTTGGCCAGCCTGATATTGCACCTATTGATCCTGAGCCGATTCCTGATCCTGACCATGTCCTGTTTGGATTACCAGATATCGCACCCCTTGTTCCAGAGCCAGTACCTACACCTTTTAATCTCCCACTTGTTGAGCCATTTGTCACACCCCGACCACGTAAGAACAACAAAACGTGGCGGAATAGTCGGGGAGTGTTGTAACAGAATCATTGTTTCATAACACATGGAAAATTGAAATTTCGTTTTATTGATTACGAGAGTTACAATGTCTTAACAGACAAGAAATATAACATAATTAACTAGTCTTGCATCTTTTATTGTTGCTAAAGTCCAAGTCTGCCTAGGTGTATCTTGATAAATCCTACGCATCATATCCTGAAACACATGTGAAAATAGGTACGTCAGCATAAAAATGCCTGTGAGATACATAGGTTTTGTGACAATAGGATTCATGACTTGAGTTTAAAGAAATAAAAGTTAGTCATGAACCTTGTAAATTGTTTTGTTAACCAAAGTCTTGTGAAAAATATATATTTTGTGTAAAATGTATAAGTTCAAACTGAATGATCTAAATAACGCTATGACATGTAGTACAATACAAGCACTTATATATAGGAAGTACCAGTGGCGTATCCACCATACTTGTGCCCTACTACACACATCTCGTTACTGAAGTCACTTAAACAAACCACCAATGTATAAAGTCCATGTTTAAACCAATTATCAAAAAGTCCTTGTATAAACCATGTCAAATGTTAAAAGTCCAAATGTAGTCAAGTAATGTGTAACAAATGTTATGTATGGTAAGTAAAGTGTAGTCACATAAACCAAATGTAAAAATGTACAAAACAGGGTATTTTGAATATATTAAAAGGTTATGTTTTGCAAAGTAAATGCATGTTTTATTGATGCAAACATTTATGTGGTAAGTTAACGCATACATTCAAGCCTTGAGACAGACGGATAACCCTAAGTCAAGGTTATCAAAAGAAATATTTTCGGATTCAGTCATTCCATCCATCCAAACAAACCTAGGATTTTAGGAACGGGATTTGTCAAGTCCTATGGTACCATTACTTACTACCGAGCGGCGTAGCTAATGTTAATGAATGTATATAAGTCCCGTTTGTACAAACCAAATGTTATACCAAATGTTCACACGATATATGAAAACAATGTACTAAGTATGCTAAGTTTGTCACACCCCGAAATTATCAGAGCATTGGCGTGACTGGACTGGTATCTTCATTGCACAGCGGAAGCAAATAGAAAAGACTTCTAGAAATTGAACGCCCACTAAGTACTCGACTCCACATGGTTCTCCTATTCCAACCGTTCCATTGTTTGAAAAGTAACCTGAGAAAGAAACATGCGAAAAATCAACATAAAGTTGAGCGAGTTCATAGTTTGTTTGTAAAAGATTTGAGATAAATCTTTTGAGTTGTGAAAGGTTTGAAATAAATCTTTGGTATTGTGAAAGATTTGAAATAAATCTTTGGAATAACCAGTTTTTGAAATAGTATTGAGAAAACGAATTTAAAAATCATTTTCTTGCCAAGTTATATGGAAACGTTGTGTTTGTAACACGTTATGTTCATAAAACCATGTATTTGTAAAGTCTTGTATTTGTAATGTTCGCATAACCGTCAATGCCCACCCTGACTTGACTCCATACCCGCATAATTCTTTGAATTTGTATAAAACATGGTAGTTAATTCGTATGAACAAGAAGTTTCCGTAAGTATAAAATCCCTGGTATGTAGCAAATAAGGAAAAAGAGATCACCAATGGTTTGCAAGGCCATTGATATGTGTGAAGTGCAAGTAGGAAGACTCAAACCTAGCAGATTTCGCGTTGGGCACAAAGTCACCCCAAGGTCCGTACTGTTGGGCCTGGGGTTGGGCTCGCTACACCCAGATAGATCTCCCGCTTATGTCCCTCGATCCTACAATGAGGATTAATGGCCTCCAGTTCCCGCCTACCCACTCACATGATCTAAGTAGTAAACCCTCCTTACGCTAATCATACCATGTATAAAATAAAACCCTGGTCACCCTGACCAGATCCCTGGTCACCCTGCCCAGATTCCTGGTCACCCTGACCAGATTCCTGGTCACCCTGGCCGAATATCATTCACCTTTCAAAAAAAATAAGCATTTGTTTTGTAAAAACCGGTATGTTTAGTATAAACCTTTCGTAATTCATTCGTGTTCCCCGAAATCCCTTCGTAATATGATTTAGAAATACGAGTTTTGAGTTAGTTCAAAACTTTGTATGTTTTTGCAAAACGTGCATGTCTTTCCACCCCGAAAACATTTACAAAAATGTAGAACAGTAAAAAGTGGGGGTTATGAACTCGCCTGAATATTCCTGTGCAAAGCTAGCTAATTACGACTCCCTGATGTCGTTTCCAAAGTGAGACTCGCTAGCGTGCATTCTACAATATTCCTAACACGGAATATCTTATAAGTTTCTAAATAAACGCAGTATCTAAACTACGTGTCATCGAGCTCTACCGAATCGTTAATCGAACGATTCAACGGTAAATTGTTAACTTAATAAAAATGATTAAGTTAAACTTGTTAAGTTCCGAAAAGTCGTTTGTGTATATAGGAATATTCGTACGATAGTAATATATAATAAACTTGTATTATATATAGCGTCTTGTATATATTTGCCAAAAATATACGTATATGCAGTTTCGACGCTTGAAATAAATATAAAAACTTATATTTATTTTATAAGATCACGAATCGTTTCATGTTTGAAGTTTGAAATAAATAGATAAACTATATCTATTTTATAAAAGACTTCGTGTCGTTTATTACTTCAAATAAATATATAAACAATATTTATTTTAGCAAAATAATTGTCGTGTCATTAATATTTGAAATAAATATAAACTATATTTATTTTGACGAAACGAATTCGGGTTACGCGATGCTTGAAATAAATATATACTATATTTATTTATAAAAAGATTCGAGTTCGTTTGAAATAACTATAATAATAACTATATTTATTTTGTTGTCGAAATATTTTTCGTATCGTTGTTCTCGTAAGTTGTAAGTTGTGGTCGAAAGAACTTTATATTCGTATCTTGTTTTTCAAAGGTCGCTTTATATCAAAAGCACGTTTTGTTTCATAATAAAACTCGCTTTATTTTACGGATTTCTCGAAAAACGGGCAGAGTTTCCTCTGTTTTTGGACGCCCCGACAACTAAAGTGTCGTTATTTAGTCAAGATTCAATCATTATATATATATATCAAATTCGCCAAGTATTTCGTAAACTATAACCACATTGGTTCGAGCTCGTTATCACGTGAAAATAAATAAAACTATAAAATAACGAAATAATTCACGCCGTAAAATCTTTACCGATCTTCGCGTGTCGATATGCCGATCATGCTGACCGAGTTGACCTAGTCAACTGAGTTGACTCGGGTTGATTGAGTTTGACCGAGTCAACCGGGTTTGACCCGAGTTGACCGAGCCGAAACTGAAGCTGACCGTCTGCCCGAACCGCGAGACCTGAATCGACCCGTTTAACCTGTTGACTGAGCCGGACCATCACCCGATCGCTGAGTCGAACTGAGTCGCGCTAAAACACACCGAGTCGAACCGTATAGAACTGAGTCAAGCCGAGCTGGACTGAGTGGAGCCTGAACCTGTTGGATTTGACCGCGATGAACCCGTCGGACCGAACCCGGAACCCGAAATCAGAAGATATAACCCGAACTCAAGCTGAACCATCCTCTAATCTGAACCGAACATGACCAATCCACTGTTCATCATCGTCTTTGACTGAATCCAGCCGGATAAACCTACCGACCACCGGATAAACAATCCGACCGGTGGTCCGAGTCTCCACCTCGCTCTCTGCTGCTCGAATTCCCAAAACCGACTCGTCATAAACCCGAGTCGAACCCGAAACCGGTGTATTTCGCTGGATAAAGAAAGTGTTCGGCGGTCAAAGGTACCGACCGCCGGTTTCTCTCATTCTTCTTGGCTCTTTCTCTCGTCTCGTCTGTCGCACCACCGCACCACCACCGGACTGTGGTGGTGGTGGTGGTCGTTACACGGATCGAAGGAAGAAAGAAGGGGGGTGTTTGGCCGGACCACCGCCGCCTATGGCGGCTCCGCCGCCGCCCTGTTCGCCGGAGAGAGAGAGGAACAAAGGTTGGGTGTGTGTGGGTGTTGAGTTTTGTCTCGTCTCTGTGTGTGTATATTGTATGTAAGATCGAGAGTGAGGGAAAAGAGAGACAGAATGTGTGTTTAATTTAGAGAGAGGGAATAACCTCTTCTTTGTGTGTGTGTATATTGATATGCAGACAAAAGAGAGTGCTTTATATAGAAAGTTGAGGATTAAGGTTCCTTGTGTATATTTATTTTACATTCAGGTTATACCCTTTATCTTTAGGGTTAAAATCTCTTGTAGAGATTTATATAGATTTAGTTGATTTTGTAAATCTTGCACAATCTAATCAAAAGATTTATAGAGATTTAGTGCAGATTTTTAGATTCTTAAAGAGACCTTACTAGATCTAGTATATTATGCGTAGGTTTAGACTTGGGCTTGGGCCCAGGGCCTACAAGCCCATCTCATGTGTAGGTGGCCCGAAATTTCTACGAGACTCGATATCGCGACGCAAGCTCCATAAGAATAAAATATTCGTGTAACATCCATATCTGTCGGTGTCGTCAGTATTTTTTCTCGGTATCAGTCCGTTGTCGCGTAATATTCAGCAGCTTTTCTGTAAATCACCACACGCGCACCGTAGGGTCGGATAAGTGTTCCTAGGCACTCCAAAGGCCTAATTAAGTTAATTTGCGTCGTAAACCTTATTTATTATCGCGTTAATTACTTGTTGATCACGAAATTAGGTGCCGTAAATTACGGGTCGTCACATTCTCCCCCTGTTACAGAAATTTCGTCCTCGAAATTTAGACTATGTTATCCCCTCAGAATTGTGTTATTCGCAGGTAAGTCCGAATATTAACAAGGTGAATGACCGCGTAATCAAAACAAGACTTATTCGAATCATGTGAATCCAAGGACATTTCTCATCGATGAGAACCCAACGGTTTAGAAGAGATGGGTTTCAAAAGTTGATGTCAAAGGAACAAGACGTATAGATACAGTCACCAGTGCGACTAAGTTAACAAGGATCCAATAATGAACAGGAACTTCGACCAATCGAATTCCATATGAATGTTTATAACATGTAAATGAGTTCTAGAAGCAATAACATCCGCTAGATGAACTTAGAATCAACAACCTCAAGTATACTAGTTTGCACGAAATGCTCGATCGTGATCAGCCCAAGCTGCAAGTTATACCGACGCCACAAGGTGTCGCAATGAATGAAACAATTCAATAATAGGGGTGATCGAACAAGTATCACCTGTTTTTTGCATGAAACGCTCAATCATTATTAGCCGAAGCTACAAGTTTGTACTGACACCACAAGGTGTCGTAGTGATTCAAATAATTCAATAATAGCGGTGATCAAACAAATCCACCGTGTTTGAAGTCAAATGAAAGCGTAATAGGGTGAATCCGAAAGTTCGTTTCAAATGAAATCATAGAATTTTCAATTGAAATTTGATCATCAAAGGAATAATGTTTTCGATCGAAGGTGAAGAAGCAATGGATATCGCAAAGTTTTCGATCGATAATGAAAGAACCGTTAGTAGGTACACCAGAATGTAAAAATGAATTTGTGCACCATTGTCTTAACACACTATTGTATTAAGACCGCTTGGATATAATAAATCGAAGTGGATTGGAAAACAATCAATAAATAAATATTTAGATTCGTGCATAAGATGCGTAAACGAGTTTAGCGCAAGCTTCAAATTAATGAAAATCACCATCACATGGTGTCGGAATCAACAAACAATTTAACGGAGTCGAATACCAAACAAGTTTACCTCGACTCGGAACAAATGAAACGCTTGTTAATACGAATTTGAATATGATGCTCCCAATACATCATATTATGTTCTGAAATGAATATGTGTAATGAACAAGTTCAAACAATTGTACTTGGTTTTAGCGTAATCCGACAATAAGTATATGTATCGACAAGAAAACTTTCGGCATGGTCACAACGAAAAACCATGTATGTAACTTGAAAAGAAGAGAAATTTTCAAGAAAATGTGTTGACTTGATAACAAAGGAGCCAACAGTTACAATAATGTGGGTCATTTGAATTCACAAGTCAATAATAATGATTGTGGCACAATGTCCATTAAGAGGAGTAGAGATACGAAAATCTACTCAGTAAATATGAGAGTCGAAATTTCAATAAAAGAAATTTGAGGACTTTACCTGGGGTTGCGTGTGATGACCGGTTGTTAGGTGACATTACCATGGAATGTCAAACATAGCGTATTCGTCATTAATTAGGTGGGGGGGGGGGAATGCGAAGACAATCATCTTCTCCCTGGCGTGATTCGTGTCGTTGCAGGATCGCGTGACAAGTTGTCGTTTCCTGATCGTTAGTTCTCCTGCTGACAGGGATCTAGTGTCATCGTTAAATTTGCGTCATCGTTCCTTCTCAAAGGCCTCGCCTCGATAGTCGTATGTGTCGTACTTCAACCTCCGTTGATGTATAGCTTAAGTTTCACGTATACCTGTGCACTAGCGTGGTGTGCCGCGTAGAATGTGATGTACCCCGACATCCTTTGACGTAGAAATTGAGTTCCATGTATTCATGTGCACTAGCGTTTCGTTATGCGTAGGCTGTCTGCTCGGGAAGTTAAAATATCATAGACAATATGGATAATAGTGTGTACCCGAGTTAATATTCGCGGTTCCTACGTGATGACCTTTAATAAACACACACATGCGCAAATAATCAATCATATAAATAGTCCTCCTAGTCCCACTAGCCTCCCAGCCTCCCAGACTAAATCTCCTAGTCCCACTAGACTATCCTCCTAGCCTCTCAGACTGAATCTCCTAGTCCCACTAGACTATCCTCCCAGCCTCTCAGACTGAATCTCCTAGTCCCACTAGCCTCCCAGCCTCGCAGACTGAATCTCCTAGTCCCACTAGACTATCCTCCCAGCCTCTCAGACTGAATCTCCTAGTCCCACTAGACTATCCTCCCAGCCTCTCAGACTGAATCTCCTAGTCCCACTAGCCTCCCAGCCTCCCAGACTGAATCTCCTAGTCCCACTAGACTATCCTCCCAGCCTCTCAGACTGAATCTCCTAGTCTCTCAGACTGCTCTTCCTAGTCTCACTAGCCATATTCTTCCAGCCTCTCAGACTGACTCCCTGTTCCGAAGGTGTTAAATGCATGTTTCCTAAACTCTCAGATTGTTGTGTACTGTATGTAATCATTTCGTGTACCATGTATAAAACATCACAATAGCGTATGTTTGAAAACAAAATTTTGACTGTTTGCTTTTCGGCAACGGTTGGAGACCATATTCGAGTACTAGGCATTCTGTATGTATTCAACGTCTTAATAGTCTAAGTCCCAGAGAAAAGTGAGGTTAGAGCCTAGGTATCACAACAGAAACCTAATTCGCTGTAACCTATAGCTCTGATACCAATCTGTCACACCCCGAAATTATCAGAGCATTGGCGTGACTGGACTGGTATCTTCATTGCACAGCGGAAGCAAATAGCAAAGACTTCTAGAAATTGAACGCCCACTAAGTACTCGACTCCACATGGTTCTCCTATTCCAACCGTTCCATTGTTTGAAAAGTAACCTGAGAAAGAAACATGCGAAAAATCAACATAAAGTTGAGCGAGTTCATAGTTTGTTCGTAAAAGATTTGAGATAAATCTTTTGAGTTGTGAAAGGTTTGAAATAAATCTTTGGTATTGTGAAAGATTTGAAATAAATCTTTGGAATAACCGGTTTTTGAAATAGTATTGAGAAAACGAATTTAAAAATCATTTTCTTGCCAAGTTATATGGAAACGTTGTGTTTGTAACACGTTATGTTCATAAAACCATGTATTTGTAAAGTCTTGTATTTGTAATGTTCGCATAACCGTCAATGCCCACCCTGACTTGACTCCATACCCGCATAATTCTTTGAATTTGTATAAAACATGGTAGTTAATTCGTATGAACAAGAAGTTTCCGTAAGTATAAAATCCCTGGTATGTAGCAAATAAGGAAAAAGAGATCACCAATGGTTTGCAAGGCCATTGATATGTGTGAAGTGCAAGTAGGAAGGCTCAAACCTAGCAGATTTCACGTTGGGCACAAAGTCACCCCAAGGTCCGTACTGTTGGGCCTGGGGTTGGGCTCGCTACACCCAGATAGATCTACCGCTTACGTCCCTCGGTCCTACAATGAGGATTAATGGCCTCCAGTTCCCGCCTACCCACTCACATGATCTAAGTAGTAAACCCTCCTTACGCTAATCATACCATGTATAAAATAAAACCCTGGTCACCCTGACCAGATCCCTGGTCACCCTGCCCAGATTCCTGGTCACCCTGACCAGATTCCTGGTCACCCTGGCCGAATATCATTCACCTTTCAAAAAAAATAAGCATTTGTTTTGTAAAAACCGGTATGTTTAGTATAAACCTTTCGTAATTCATTCGTGTTCCCCGAAATCCCTTCGTAATATGATTTAGAAATACGAGTTTTGAGTTAGTTCAAAACTTTGTATGTTTTTGCAAAACGTGCATGTCTTTCCACCCCGAAAACATTTACAAAAATGTAGAACAGTAAAAAGTGGGGGTTATGAACTCGCCTGAATATTCCTGTGCAAAGCTAGCTAATTACGACTCCCTGATGTCGTTTCCAAAGTGAGACTCGCTAGCGTGCATTCTACAATATTCCTAACACGGAATATCTTATAAGTTTCTAAATAAACGCAGTATCTAAACTACGTGTCATCGAGCTCTATCGAATCGTTAATCGAACGATTCAACAGTAAATTGTTAACTTAATAAAAATGATTAAGTTAAACTTGTTAAGTTCCGAAAAGTCGTTTGTGTATATAGGAATATTCGTACGATAGTAATATATAATAAACTTGTATTATATATAGCGTCTTGTATATATTTGCCAAAAATATACGTATATGCAGTTTCGGCGCTTGAAATAAATATAAAAACTTATATTTATTTTATAAGATCACGAATCGTTTCATGTTTGAAGTTTGAAATAAATAGATAAACTATATCTATTTTATAAAAGACTTCGTGTCGTTTATTACTTCAAATAAATATATAAACTATATTTATTTTAGCAAAATAATTGTCGTGTCATTAATATTTGAAATAAATATAAACTATATTTATTTTGACGAAACGAATTCGTGTTACGCGATGCTTGAAATAAATATATACTATATTTATTTATAAAAAGATTCGAGTTCGTTTGAAATAACTATAATAATAACTATATTTATTTTGTTGTCGAAATATTTTTCGTATCGTTGTTCTCGTAAGTTGTAAGTTGTGGTCAAAAGAACTTTATATTCGTATCTTGTTTTTCAAAGGTCGCTTTATATCAAAAGCACGTTTTGTTTCATAATAAAACTCGCTTTATTTTACGGATTTCTCGAAAAACAGGCAGAGTTTCCTCTGTTTTTGGACGCCCCGACAACTAAAGTGTCGTTATTTAGTCAAGATTCAATCATTATATATATATATCAAATTCGCCAAGTATTTCGTAAACTATAACCACATTGGTTCGAGCTCGTTATCACGTGAAAATAAATAAAACTATAAAATAACGAAATAATTCACGCCGTAAAATCTTTACCGATCTTCGCGTGTCGATATGCCGAACATGCTGACCGAGTTGACCGAGTCAACTGAGTTGACTCAGGTTGACTGAGTTTGACCGAGTCAACCGGGTTTGACCCGAGTTGACCGAGCCGAAACTGAAGCTGACCGTCTGCCCGAACCGCGAGACCTGAATCGACCCGTTTAACCTGTTGACTGAGCCGGACCATGACCCGATCACTGAGTCGAACTGAGTCGCGCTAAAACACACCGAGTCGAACCGTATAGAACTGAGTCAAGCCGAGCTGGACTGAGTCGAGCCTGAACCTGTTGGATTTGACCGCGATGAACCCGTCGGACCGAACCCGGAACCCGAAATCAGAAGATATAACCCGAACCCAAGCTGAACCATCCTCTAATCTGAACCGAACATGACCAATCCACTGTTCATCATCGTCTTTGACTGAATCCAGCCGGATAAACCTACCGACCACCGGATAAACAATCCGACCGGTGGTCCGAGTCTCCACCTCGCTCTCTGCTGCTCGAATTCCCAAAACCGACTCGTCATAAACCCGAGTCGAACCCGAAACCGGTGTATTTCACCGGATAAAGAAAGTGTCCGGCGGTCAAAGGTACCGACCGCCGGTTTCTCTCATTCTTCTTGGCTCTTTCTCTCGTGTCGTCTGTCGCACCACCGCACCACCACCGGACTGTGGTGGTGGTGGTCGTTACACGGATCGAAGGAAGAAAGAAGGGGGGTGTTTGGCCGGACCACCGCCGCCTATGGCGGCTCCGCCGCCGCCCTGTTCGCCGGAGAGAGAGAGGAACAAAGGTTGGGTGTGTGTGGGTGTTGAGTTTTGTCTCTGTGTGTGTATATTGTATGTAAGATCGAGAGTGAGGGAAAAGAGAGACAGAATGTGTGTTTAATTTAGAGAGAGGGAATAACCTCTTCTTTGTGTGTGTGTATATTGATATGCAGACAAAAGAGAGTGCTTTATATAGAAAGTTGAGGATTAAGGTTCCTTGTGTATATTTATTTTACATTCAGGTCATACCCTTTATCTTTAGGGTTAAAATCTCTTGTAGAGATTTATATAGATTTAGTTGATTTTGTAAATCTTGCACAATCTAATCAAAAGATTTATAGAGATTTAGTGCAGATTTTTAGATTCTTAAAGAGACCTTACTAGATCTAGTATATTATGCGTAGGTTTAGACTTGGGCTTGGGCCCAGGGCCTACGAGCCCATCTCATGTGTAGGTGGCCCGAAATTTCTACGAGACCCGATATCGCGACGCAAGCTCCATAAGCATAAAATATTCGTGTAACATCCATATCTGTCGGTGTCGTCAGTATTTTTTCTCGGTATCAGTCCGTTGTCGCGTAATATTCAGCAGCTTTTCTGTAAATCACCACACGCGCACCGTAGGGTCGGATAAGTGTTCCTAGGCACTCCAAAGGCCTAATTAAGTTAATTTGCGTCGTAAACCTTATTTATTATCGCGTTAATTACTTGTTAATCACGAAATTAGGTGCCGTAAATTACGGGTCGTCACAAAGTTAACATACAAAGCAGAAAAGTCATGTAAATCAATGTGCTAGCATGCTCAGTCAACATACATAGCAGAAATGTAAAGTAAAAGAATGTACTAAGTATGCTAAGTAAATATACATAGCAAAACAATGTAATGTAAATCATGTACTATAAATGTACTAACGAACATAGCAAGTATATGATGTGAAAACATGAAAAGCATGAAAGTAACAAGTAGGCACATGCGTTTCACCCCAAAACAGTTTGGAAAACAGTAAAAGAGGGGTCTATGTACTCACCTTGATTTCGGGTAAGTCCAAACAAGTATGCAAAGTGTGAGAGTTTTGGCGGGAACAAGGTTTTTCCACGTTACTCTAATGGTTTGAACATGCACAAAATATTGCAATTGGTATCAACAAATATTGTTAATTGTAAAATGGAAACTAAGTCCATGGTGTTTGGTATGGTTTGACAAAAGCGGTAACTATGGGTTTGAACAACTTAATTGGGGAACTCGGTAAATAAGTAGGATTCAAAGGGATTATCTGTGAGAAATATATTTTCTTAAAATAATCAACTATATATATATATAATGTTAAAGTGAATACATGATAATTATCTAACAATTATCTAAATAATTAATTTAAATCAGAATAATTAAAAATATTTTTTTTTAATTATGAACATGAAATATTACTGATTTATAGTAATTATTGGGGCCTTTGAATAATTTTCAAGATAAAATGGAATTAAAAAGGTAAAATATCAGTATTTAGGTTTATAAAGTTTAATTACTACAAATGATCTGAAAATGCCCAAAACATCTTCTAACTTTTTATAAACTCAGAAACATGTGTATTTTGTCATGAAAATATTTTCGAGCAGAAATTGTATAATTATATAATTAAAACAACTAAGTTTAATTAAGTGATTTAACTGATTTAACTGATTTAAATTATGTAAAATAATCTGTACATAATCAAACAGTAACTAAATTTATATAATCTCAGAATATTGCATATAATATCATAAAAATAATTTCGGACATAAATTATATAGTTATATAATTTAAATTATATAGTTATATAATTTAAATATATTAAATTAAACTATACTTTTAAGTGTAAATAATGATTTAATTGCATAAATATCAAAATTTTATGAAATATCAGTAACAAAATTATTTTTATAGAGTTTACCACTCAAAATAATTATCATAAAAATTTCAGTAATTAACTCATAAAAATCGATTTATTATAAATTTTTAAAAATTAAAACTGTTTTTAATTAATTAAAATAGTTTTATAAATAATTTTGCAGGTTTTGTATTTTAATAAATGTATCAGTGTTTAAAGTAATTATGCAAAAATTTTCAGGTTTTAACTAATTATAAACGATTTATTATGAATTAATGAATAAACTGTTAAATAAAAGAAAATAAATAATAATACTACTGTTCATCTTCTTCCCCGAATTGGTCAACAGAAGTCAAACCACCCGATTATTCGATCGAAACTTGATTATAATGCAATTAACTTTACAGAATCAAAGTAATAACTTAAACGAATGGATTGAATGAATAATATCGAGCCGGTGTCGGGTGGATTGGTGCAGCGGCTAACTCCGGCGAGTGAACTCCTGCGACAACTTGCAGAGACGGACAGACGGGATTTTTCGATGAGTTTGTAAATTGTGAAGGTTGTGTGAAGTTCGTATGGTCTCAGGGATTCTTTATAACCGATCAATTTAAGCATTAATCCAACAGAACGTAGTGGATGATTTCCACTTTGAATTTTTTATAAAATTTTCGATTTCGATGAGTCAGGCACGATTATGGAATGATTAAACGCGTGGGTCAGTTGGTCTGAACGAAGAGAATAAACGTGCAACGACATTGGGCAGAGATTCCAATAAAAACACGTTGTTTGGATCGAAGTCCGGTGAGTCAGACGCGGTGTTCAGGTTTGAATTATATTTTAATATTGTAATGTGTGTATAAATATTATAAGGTTCGGGATTATTACCGGATGAGGCTTATAGCCGACCGGTCACAACGTCACTTGTTAAACGAAAGGTCCCGAGTTCGAATCCCCCCGTGACCGGTTTTACTTCTTTTTTTTTATTTAATGATTTCGGAATTTACAGTTTGGTCCCTGAGGTTTCCGAACTACGCACAAAAGGTCCCTGTAACAGTTTAACTTAAATAACTAACTAGGTTAGTTTTTAAATAAGAAATCCTTATATAACATTTAACCCGGTTAAGCTTTTTCAGTTAAAAACAGTTTCAAAATGACAATATCAGTCCCTGGAGTTCAAGTTTCATAAAATGACTATAAGGACCCTAGACTTTAAATTCAAAAATTAAAAGTTTATTTTATTTATAAAACAAGTTTCAAAAATGTCATAAAGGTCCCTAAATTACCTTTTTAACCCGAGCTTATAAGATTTCAGAAATGACAACTTAGTCCCCGGACTTTTGTACTTTCTAAAAAGACGGTTTTAGTCCTCGGACTTAAAAATCAAAGTTTTCAAGCAAGTTTCAAGGAATGACAATTAGGTCCTTCAACTTACATTTTCACATAATGACACATTAGGCCCTTGTAATTAATGTAGCCTTGTTTATAAGTATGAAACTCAATCAATTTGCAAATATTCACGTGTTTGCATTTGTATAAGCATGTATGAGCACAAAGCAAGTATATTCAAATAAGTTTTATTTCAATTACGGTATTTGTTACAATGTAGGTCAAACAAATACAAGTGTGAAAAACCAGGGTGGTTACACCATTCATTCCTCCACCCCACCCACTGATGCTGCTCCCTTACCTCCTATTGAGTCTGATGTTCACCGCACTGATCTACCGATTATTTTCCTCCAAGACATCCCTGCACCCCGACCAGGGGAGGGTACTTCGGGCCAGCCCTCGAGATATGACCCATTTGCTTCAGCAGCTTTCCCTCTGATTCCACCGACTACATCTTTAACTCCCTTTACATCTACATCGCTTGACGAACCATTCCGATGGTTCCCGCCATATACTATGCCCATCTCCGACCCCTATCATCCCTCTCATTATGGAGGCTACACACGGGATGAGTTGCTTTTGTCTTTACAGTTGTAGTTTGAGATCTTGAGTCACAGAGTTCTGGAGCTCGAGCTGACTCCTCCATGTCCTCCACCTTGTCCCTGTCAGTCTACTTTTGTCCCTCCACATTCATCGTCATCTCCTTTTGCACATCCACCTGCTGCTCCTGCTCCTTTTTCGGGTTTTGATGCCCGTTTTCTTACTGTCGAGCAGTAGATTAGCTATTTTTTTCGCCGTGTGTATGAGCTCGAGGAGGAGCTCGCACATGTTCGTTGTTTGCTTTTCTTCCCTCCTCCTCCTCCTCCGCCATCAGCATAGTAGGTTGTTGGTTTTGTGCAGATGCATTACTGATGTGCGATAAAGTGTCGTATATATTAGGTGTATATTTTAAGCCCCTTTTTTAACACTTATTTTAGCCAAGTTTTAAATTTATAAAACACGATATTTCACTAACACTAAACACACATATGGGCAAGTGCACCCATCGTTGAGTGTAGTATAGCGTTGGTAAGATACCGAGGTCGTCCAAGGACACAAGAGCTTTTAGTACCGGTTTATCCTCAACGTCTAATCAAAACAAAAAGTTTAGAAAAATGTTTTAAACTAAGAAAAGATAAAAACTAACTAAAATGCTGAAAATAAAAATAAAATAAAAACAGATAGACAAGATGAATCACTTGGTTCCGAGTCGTATCTAGTATAACCTTTGATTATTTCCGCACTTTTGCACATAATTAAGAGATTATCTTAGTTATTGTAGTAGGCCCCTCTTTTGAAGGTGACGTTACCCTCACCCCAGTAGTTTGAGTCAGCAGGGATACAATCCTAAAAGGGTGGATTATTGGAAGATAATGAATTAAGTTATTAATGCAGTATTGTGGTAGGCCCCGCTTTTAGCGGTGACGTTACCCTCGGCTAAGTAGTCTGAGTCAGCAGGGATACAGTCCTAAATAGCCGGGTTATAGTATTAATAGTAGTTAACTTATGAGGGGATCAAAGAGTTGGGACCCCCGCCATCCAATTCCGTGAAGCATTGAAGGAGGTCCTACTAAATTTGACCCAGGTCCATTGCAGGACCTCTAAACGCTGAACAATGGCAAGACCTTTACCAAACCGTTCCCTTAACCCCCTACCAGGTAGCCAACATATCTCAATATAGACCGTGGAGATATGAATGGTGAAAATCCTTTATTTTATATAGACAGTAAAATAATGCCAAGACACCACGGACAAACGATAAGGAAAGATCACCTTCAACATAAGTAACTAGTTATTAAAGTCATTAATACAAAACCAAATAAAAAGTGCAAAAGATTAGAAATAAAAAGTATTATACTAGACACTTTGTCTTCACCAAGTGATGTAAGAGACTTAGGCAACCATGGCCTTGATTGTCAAGAACTCTTACGATCAATCTTGGATCCCGAGACGACTCACACACTCTACGATGGACAATGGATGATGGTGGTGGATGATGGTGTTGTGATGGTGGTGGGTGGTGGATGAAGTGTGAGAGAGGTGGTGTGCCAAGGGATGAGATGAAATGAATCCAAGCACTCCTATTTATAGGCTGAACAGAGAGCTGGACACGGCCCCGTGTCCGCTTGGCACGGCCCCGTGTCCGTCTGACAATCTCTCTCCTCATTAATTGTAATTCGCAATTACAATAAATGCGCCTGTTGTACTTTCGACACGCCCCCGTGTCCGCTGAGCACGGCCCCATGGTGGGCAATAGAAGCTTCTATAGATTTGTCTTTTCTGCTGCTTCTTGGGCACGGCCCCGTGCTGGCTGAGCACGGGGCGTGTTCAGTCTTCTGATTTCTCTATTTTGCTTTGGAAGGTGCCGTTGAGGGTTCGGGCAGTCCACTAATATTCCTTTTCTTGTATTTATGTTGGATTTAGCTGTCTTTTTGCTTCTTTTGCGTTTTTGAGCTCATTTAATCCTGAAAATACAAAAGGAAGACAAAAACACTCTTTTTCCAATATTAGTACTTAAAAAGGGTTAGTTTTATGCCTCATTTGATGTAATTTATATGTTGCATTTTACACACATCAAATACCCCCACACTTGAACTTTTGCTTGTCCTCAAGCAAAACTCTTTAATATGTGGCTTACACTCCCAAATGGAATAGGTAGAAGAGAAGGTTTTTGGGCTTGTCGCAGAGTGTCGGGATTTCCAAGATCTTTTTGGGGTTTTATTTTTATTTACTTACAGTCCTATTCGTAATGATTTATTTAGAACTTTTCATAAAAGAAATTACTTATTTGGGCATAACATGCCTTTTTAAAATTCTATTTATATACAAGTTCACATACCTCTCGGGGAAATCACTCACACTCGGCCGAAGGTGTATTTTTAGTGAATCACTCGAGAGCGGCATGGAACTTATTCCTACCATAGGCTTGCCAAGAAATCAATCCTCCTCCTTTTTAACTTTTATACCTTTGTAGATATCAAGAGGACTTTGTGGGTTAATGGTTAGGCTAGGGTTAAAGGTAGGTGGTTGGGTTAGTGGTTAGTAGAAAAAAGGGCTAAAAGCGTAACAAGTGTCGGTTTTCGTATTTTTTTGCAATTTTATTTTGATGAAGCTTTTATTCAAACTAAGTTATTTTTGATTAACTTGTTTGTTTATTTTCTTTTTGCTTCATCATTATCACACTTTTTTTTTTTTTTTTTTTTACGAAGAACCGAACTTGTTACTAAAATAAAGGGTTAAAAATGAAAAAGGTTTTGGTGGGTAAAAGGTTTTTTTTTTTTTTTGTTTGGGTGATGAAACGAAAAGGTTTAGGCTCAAAGGGGCTAACTAGGGGGATTTTTTGGGTAGGTGGTAAAAGAAAAAGAAAAATAATGGTGTAGAAATAAAAAGGGTTAGTCCTAATGCCTCCATCATTTACTTACTCGGGTTTAAGTTGATAAGGACCGGGAATGTATCGTCATGGCAAGTTCTAGAGTTGTAAGAACCAAGCGGCTATTCACACAAGAAACGAAAAATGAGCATTTAATTTAAAGATATATATTTGTATGCTCAATAAAGGCTCAAAACTCACTTTTGTGGGAATGGGTTTTTATGTGATCAAGTATATATAATCAAATTTTAACTAAGTTTGTCATGCCTTTTCATAATTTTCTTATGTTGGTTCTTTTTATCACGACGCTATCGGTTGTAAATTCGTAAAAACATAACCTTTTTGAGAACTTGAAATTCCCGAGTTAAACCTAGACAAGTAAAAAAAAAATGAAAATTTTTTGAAAAAATTTGGGGTGATTAGCGGTTCCAATAGAGTTTTGTGTAAGGCTTGTATTTAGGACTTGCAAGATTCAAGGTTTTAGCATCCCCCCCACACTTAAATTACACATTGTCCTCAATGTGTCCCAAGAATAAGTTTTTAGGTTGATTGAATGTGTAAAAAGTGGGTTAAAAACAAGATTTTATGGTACTGGGTAGCTGAACACGGGGTGGTGTTGGCTGAGCACGGCCCAGTGTCCAGACTGCCAGTACCAAAAGTAAACAGAAGGCTGGGCACGGGGGCGTGTCCAGTGAGCACGGCCCCGTGTCCAGGTACCTGAACTGGGCATTTTCTACAGAACCTTGGGCACGGGGTATGTTGGGGTGAGCACGGCCCCGTGCTGAACTTGCTGTAATGAAGAAAAATCGTCAGGAGACTCTGTTTTTGTGTATGGGGTGTTGGTTCAAGCTTCCCTTATCATCCTTCACCATCCCGAGTGTGTTTTATTCCTGAAAATAAAAAACTAAACTAGAAAACATAAAGGTTAATCTAAACTAAACTACGGATAGTTCCGCGGAATGCCTCCGTGGTGCGCCACGTTTATAAGGGTCCTTGGCTAGACCCTCCTTATCGGGTGGTTCTGGCTCATCTTCAATTAGGGGGTCATTATTGCCGAATGGATATTTCATTGACCGCTCAAGATCGACACTCTTTTTAAATGCCCCTAATTGAAGAGGTAGATTGTTGAACTTCCGGTTTTTCAAAGCTTCGTGAGTTTTTACAAATGGTCTTCCCAACACTAGAGGAGCGTCATCAAGGATGACAAAGTCGGTTGGGATTACTATTTGATTTGTTTGAACCAAGACTTCCTCAACTACACCGATTGATTTTATTATTCTCCGATTAGATAGTAAAATGGGTATTTGAAGTGGAGAAAAATCACTAATACTTAATTTTTCGAAAATGTAGTTAGGCATTATGTTAACACAAAGATCTTTATCAATCGTGACATTACTAATAAACGAATTTTGAAAGAAACATGGAACCGGTGTAATGTTAATTTCAAATGGGTCTTCTTTTATTAGCGAGGGTTGATCATTAGTTAACTTAATACTTACCGTTTCGTCAATTTTAGTGTTAGTGTTTAACTCTTTTAAAAACTTAGCATGAGTGGGTACTAAACAATGATTTTCGAAAGAAGGTGACAAGAGATTAATTTCTTCAAAATTAGACTCTTCTTGAATTTTAACATTGTCGGACTCACCTTTATCGTTGTTTAACTCATGTGTCGGTTTTTCACTTATTTGTTCTTCCATTTTTACACTTTCAGTTATCTCTTCATTTTTTAATTCTTCTCTTGCGCGGGACTCCTCTTCCCTTGCGCGAGATTCTTTTATACAGCGATCGATAACTCTAATGTGTTCTAATATCCTCTCGGTTACTTCGATTATAGAAAAAGAATCGGTATTTTCTAAGCTTGAATCCGGTTGTTCGACCCTTTGTTCCTCATAATACCCATATGAAGTAGATGGTTCGCACCATTGTTCTTCATTGTAAGCATATGATGGATAAGGTTCGTAATTTTGTTCTTCATAATACTCATATGAGGTGGGTTGTTCATGCCATGGTTCCTCATAATAAGTATATGAAGGTGGTGGCTCATATCTTGGTTCCTCAAAGTATGAGTATGAAGGCTCATACCTTGGTTCATCAAAATATGAGTATGAGGGAAGAGGTTCATACCTTTGGTCTTCATAGGATGTGTATGAAGTTGATGGCTCGTACCTGGGCTCCTCATAGTAGGTGTATGAATTGGATGGTTGATATGAGCGATTATTTTGAACCGATCGTGCGTTACGACAATTAGTGCAATAATTACCCCTATAATCATCCTCCTCATAGGTGTAGTTGTAACCTCCTGAGTATTGATCCATAAGAATCACTCAGCAGACCACAACTGAGTCTCAAGATCAGAAAACAAAAATAAAACGGAAACAGAGGCTGGACACGGCCCCGTGTTCAGTGGACACGGCCCCGTGTTCAGGATCTGTATCTGGGCGTTTTAATTAAATTTACTGATTTCGTTGAGCACGGGGCGTGTTCAGTGAGCACGGCCCGTGTTCAAGCTACTGTTACTGGGTGTTTTTATAAAAATGTGCAGCACGGCCCCGTGTTCAGCGAGCACGGCCCGTGTTCAACCTACTGTAAATGCAAAACTAAACTAAAATGCAGAAAAATGTGGGCCCGTTTTGAAAAGGTTTTGAAAAACTGATTAGGCCGTCGATTTTAAGCTTTCCTAAAATCCTTGTGTCCCCGGCAACAGCGCCAAAAACTTGATGTGCGATAAAGTGTCGTATATATTAGGTGTATATTTTAAGCCCCTTTTTTAACACTTATTTTAGCCAAGTTTTAAATTTATAAAACACGATATTTCACTAACACTAAACACACATATGGGCAAGTGCACCCATCGTTGAGTGTAGTATAGCGTTGGTAAGATACCGAGGTCGTCCAAGGACACAAGAGCTTTTAGTACCGGTTTATCCTCAACGTCTAATCAAAACAAAAAGTTTAGAAAAATGTTTTAAACTAAGAAAAGATAAAAACTAACTAAAATGCTGAAAATAAAAACAGATAGACAAGATGAATCACTTGGTTCCGACTCGTATCTAGTATAACCTTTGATTATTTCCGCACTTTTGCACATAATTAAGAGATTATCTTAGTTATTGTAGTAGGCCCCTCTTTTGAAGGTGACGTTACCCTCACCCCAGTAGTTTGAGTCAGCAGGGATACAATCCTAAAAGGGTGGATTATTGGAAGATAATGAATTAAGTTATTAATGCAGTATTGTGGTAGGCCCCGCTTTTGGCGGTGACGTTACCCTCGGCTAAGTAGTCTGAGTCAGCAGGGATACAGTCCTAAATAGCCGGGTTATAGTATTAATAGTAGTTAACTTATGAGGGGATCAAAGAGTTTGGACCCCCGCCATCCAATACCGTGAAGCATTGAAGGAGGTCCTACTAAATTTGACCCAGGTCCATTGCAGGACCTCTAAACGCTGAACAATGGCAAGACCTTTACCAAACCGTTCCCTTAACCCCCTACCAGGTAGCCAACATATCTCCATATAGACCGTGGAGATATGAATGGTGAAAATCCTTTATTTTATATAGACAGTAAAATAATGCCAAGACACCACGGACAAACGATAAGGAAAGATCACCTTCAACATAAGTAACTAGTTATTAAAGTCATTAATACAAAACCAAATAAAAAGTGCAAAAGATTAGAAATAAAAAGTATTATACTAGACACTTTGTCTTCACCAAGTGATGTAAGAGACTTAAGCAACCATGGCCTTGATTGTCAAGAACTCTTACGATCAATCTTGGATCCCGAGATGACTCACACACTCTACGATGGACAATGGATGATGGTGGTGGATGATGGTGTTGTGATGGTGGTGGGTGGTGGATGAAGTGTGAGAGAGGTGGTGTGCCAAGGGATGAGATGAAATGAATCCAAGCACTCCTATTTATAGGCTGAACAGAGAGCTGGACACGGCCCCGTGTCCGCTGGGCACGGCCCCGTGTCCATCTGACAATCTCTCTCCTCATTAATTGTAATTCGCAATTACAATAAATGCGCCTGCTGTACTTTCGACACGCCCCCGTGTCCGCTGAGCACGGCCCCGTGGTGGGCAATAGAAGCTTCTATAGGTTTGTCTTTTCTGCTGCTTCTTGGGCACGGCCCCGTGCTGGCTGAGCACGGGGCGTGTTCAGTCTTCTGATTTCTCTATTTTGCTTTGGAAGGTGCCGTTGAGGGTTCGGGCAGTCCACTAATATTCCTTTTCTTGTATTTATGTTGGATTTAGCTGTCTTTTTGCTTCTTTTACGTTTTTGAGCTCATTTAATCCTGAAAATACAAAAGGAAGACAAAAACACTCTTTTTCCAATATTAGTACTTAAAAAGGGTTAGTTTTATGCCTCATTTGATGTAATTTATATTTTGCATTTTAGACACATCAAATACCCCCACACTTGAACTTTTGCTTGTCCTCAAGCAAAACTCTTTAATATGTGGCTTACACTCCCAAATGGAATAGGTAGAAGAGAAGGTTTTTGGGCTTGTCGCAGAGTGTCAGGATTTCCAAGATCTTTTTGGGGTTTTATTTTTATTTACTTACAGTCCTATTCGTAATGATTTATTTAGAACTTTTCATAAAAGAAATTACTTATTTGGGCATAACATGCCTTTTTAAAATTCTATTTATATACAAGTTCACATACCTCTCGGGGAAATCACTCACACTCGGCCGAAGGTGTATTTTTAGTGAATCACTCGAGAGCGGCATGGAACTTATTCCTACCATAGGCTTGCCAAGAAATCAATCCTCCTCCTTTTTAACTTTTATACCTTTGTAGATATCAAGAGGACTTTGTGGGTTAATGGTTAGGCTAGGGTTAAAGGTAGGTGGTTGGGTTAGTGGTTAGTAGAAAAAAGGGCTAAAAGCGTAACAAGTGTCGGTTTTCGTATTTTTTTGCAATTTTATTTTGATGAAGCTTTTATTCAAACTAAGTTATTTTTGATTAACTTGTTTGTTTATTTTCTTTTTACTTCATCATTATCACACTTTTTTTTTTTTTACGAAGAACCGAACTTGTTACTAAAATAAAGGGTTAAAAATGAAAAAGGTTTTGGTGGGTAAAAGGTTTTTTTTTTTTTGTTTGGGTGATGAAACGAAAAGGTTTAGGCTCAAAGGGGCTAACTAGGGGGATTTTTTGGGTAGGTGGTAAAAGAAAAAGAAAAATAATGGTGTAGAAATAAAAAGGGTTAGTCCTAATGCCTCCATCATTTACTTACTCGGGTTTAAGTTGATAAGGACCGGGAATGTATCGTCATGGCAAGTTCTAGAGTTGTAAGAACCAAGCGGCTATTCACACAAGAAACGAAAAATGAGCATTTAATTTAAAGATATATATTTGTATGCTCAATAAAGGCTCAAAACTCACTTTTGTGGGAAATGGGTTTTTATCTGATCGAGTATATATAATCAAATTTTAACTAAGTTTGTCATGCCTTTTCATAATTTTCTTATGTTGGTTCTTTTTATCACGACGCTATCGGTTGTAAATTCGTAAAAACATAACCTTTTTGAGAACTTGAATTTCCCGAGTTAAACCTAGACAAGTAAAAAAAAAATGAAAATTTTTTGAAAAAATTTAGGGTGATTAGCGGTTCCAATAGAGTTTTGTGTAAGGCTTGTATTTAGGACTTGCAAGATTCAAGGTTTTAGCATCCCCCCCACACTTAAATTACACATTGTCCTCAATGTGTCCCAAGAATAAGTTTTTAGGTTGATTGAATGTGTAAAAAGTGGGTTAAAAACAAGATTTTATGGTACTGGGTAGCTGAACACGGGGTGGTGTTGGCTGAGCACGGCCCAGTGTCCAGACTGCCAGTACCAAAAGTAAACAGAAGGCTGGGCACGGGGGCGTGTCCAGTGAGCACGGCCCCGTGTCCAGGTACCTGAACTGGGCATTTTCTACAGAACCTTGGGCACGGGGTGTGTTGGGGTGAGCACGGCCCCGTGCTGAACTTGCTGTAATGAAGAAAAATCGTCGGGAGACTCTGTTTTTGTGTATGGGGTGTTGGTTCAAGCTTCCCTTATCATCCTTCACCATCCCGAGTGTGTTTTATTCCTGAAAATAAAAAACTAAACTAGAAAACATAAAGGTTAATCTAAACTAAACTACGGATAGTTCCGCGGAATGCCTCTGTGGTGCGCCACGTTTATAAGGGTCCTTGGCTAGACCCTCCTTATCGGGTGGTTCTGGCTCATCTTCAATTAGGGGGTCATTATTGCCGAATGGATATTTCATTGACCGCTCAAGATCGACACTCTTTTTAAATGCCCCTAATTGAAGAGGTAGATTGTTGAACTTCCGGTTTTTCAAAGCTTCGTGAGTTTTTACAAATGGTCTTCCCAACACTAGAGGAGCGTCATCAAGGATGACAAAGTCGGTTGGGATTACTATTTGATTTGTTTGAACCAAGACTTCCTCAACTACACCGATTGATTTTATTATTCTCCGATTAGATAGTAAAATGGGTATTTGAAGTGGAGAAAAATCACTAATACTTAATTTTTCGAAAATGTAGTTAGGCATTATGTTAACACAAAGATCTTTATCAATCGTGACATTACTAATAAACGAATTTTGAAAGAAACATGGAACCGGTGTAATGTTAATTTCAAATGGGTCTTCTTTTATTAGCGAGGGTTGATCATTAGTTAACTTAATACTTACCGTTTCGTCAATTTTAGTGTTAGTGTTTAACTCTTTTAAAAACTTAGCATGAGTGGGTACTAAACAATGATTTTCGAAAGATGGTGACAAGAGATTAATTTCTTCAAAATTAGACTCTTCTTGAATTTTAACATTGTCGGACTCACCTTTATCGTTGTTTAACTCATGTGTCGGTTTTTCACTTATTTGTTCTTCCATTTTTACACTTTCAGTTATCTCTTCATTTTTTAATTCTTCTCTTGCGCGGGACTCCTCTTCCCTTGCGCGAGATTCTTTTATACAGCGATCGATAACTCTAATGTGTTCTAATATCCTCTCGGTTACTTCGATTATAGAAAAAGAATCGGTATTTTCTAAGCTTGAATCCGGTGGTTCGACCCTTTGTTCCTCATAATACCCATATGAAGTAGATGGTTCGCACCATTGTTCTTCATTGTAAGCATATGATGGATAAGGTTCGTAATTTTGTTCTTCATAATACTCATATCAGGTGGGTTGTTCACGTCATGGTTCCTCATAATATGTATATGAAGGTGGTGGCTCATATCTTGGTTCCTCAAAGTATGAGTATGAAGGCTCATACCTTGGTTCATCAAAATATGAGTATGAGGGAAGAGGTTCATACCTTTGGTCTTCATAGGATGTGTATGAAGTTGATGGCTCGTACCTGGGCTCCTCATAGTAGGTGTATGAATTGGATGGTTGATATGAGCGATTATTTTGAACCGATCGTGCGTTACGACAATTAGTGCAATAATTACCCCTATAATCATCCTCCTCATAGGTGTAGTTGTAACCTCCTGAGTATTGATCCATAAGAATCACTCAGCAGACCACAACTGAGTCTCGAGATCAGAAAACAAAAATAAAACGGAAACAGAGGCTGGACACGGCCCCGTGTTCAGTGGACACGGCCCCGTGTTCAGGATCTGTATCTAGGCGTTTTAATTAAATTTACTGATTTCGTTGAGCACGGGGCGTGTTCAGTGAGCACGGCCCGTGTTCAAGCTACTGTTACTGGGTGTTTTTATAAAAATGTGCAGCACGGCCCCGTGTTCAGCGAGCACGGCCCGTGTTCAACCTACTGTAAATGCAAAACTAAACTAAAATGCAGAAAAATGTGGGCCCGTTTTGAAAAGGTTTTGAAAAACTGATTAGGCCGTCGATTTTAAGCTTTCCTAAAATCCTTGTGTCCCCGGCAACGGCGCCAAAAACTTGATGTGCGATAAAGTGTCGTATATATTAGGTGTATATTTTAAGCCCCTTTTTTAACACTTATTTTAGCCAAGTTTTAAATTTATAAAACACGATATTTCACTAACACTAAACACACATATGGGCAAGTGCACCCATCGTTGAGTGTAGTATAGCGTTGGTAAGATACCGAGGTCGTCCAAGGACACAAGAACTTTTAGTACCGGTTTATCCTCAACGTCTAATCAAAACAAAAAGTTTAGAAAAATGTTTTAAACTAAGAAAAGATAAAAACTAACTAAAATGCTGAAAATAAAAATAAAATAAAAACAGATAAACAAGATGAATCACTTGGTTCCGACTCGTATCTAGTATAACCTTTGATTATTTCTGCACTTTTGCACATAATTAAGAGATTATCTTAGTTATTGTAGTAGGCCCCTCTTTTGAAGGTGACGTTACCCTCACCCCAGTAGTTTGAGTCAGCAGGGATACAATCCTAAAAGGGTGGATTATTGGAAGATAATGAATTAAGTTATTAATGCAGTATTGTGGTAGGCCCCGCTTTTGGCGGTGACGTTACCCTCGGCTAAGTAGTCTGAGTCAGCAGGGATACAGTCCTAAATAGCCGGGTTATAGTATTAATAGTAGTTAACTTATGAGGGGATCAAAGAGTTTGGACCCCCGCCATCCAATACCGTGAAGCATTGAAGGAGGTCCTACTAAATTTGACCCAGGTCCATTGAAGGACCTCTAAACGCTGAACAATGGCAAGACCTTTACCAAACCGTTCCCTTAACCCCCTACCAGGTAGCCAACATATCTCCATATAGACCGTGGAGATATGAATGGTGAAAATCCTTTATTTTATATAGACAGTAAAATAATGCCAAGACACCACGGACAAACGATAAGGAAAGATCACCTTCAACATAAGTAACTAGTTATTAAAGTCATTAATACAAAACCAAATAAAAAGTGCAAAAGATTAGAAATAAAAAGTATTATACTAGACACTTTGTCTTCACCAAGTGATGTAAGAGACTTAGGCAACCATGGCCTTGATTGTCAAGAACTCTTACGATCAATCTTGGATCCCGAGACGACTCACACACTCTACGATGGACAATGGATGATGGTGGTGGATGATGGTGTTGTGATGGTGGTGGGTGGTGGATGAAGTGTGAGAGAGGTGGTGTGCCAAGGGATGAGATGAAATGAATCCAAGCACTCCTATTTATAGGCTGAACAGAGAGCTGGACACGGCCCCGTGTCCGCTGGGCACGGCCCCGTGTCCATCTGACAATCTCTCTCCTCATTAATTGTAATTCGCAATTACAATAAATGCGCCTGCTGTACTTTCGACACGCCCCCGTGTCCGCTGAGCACGGCCCCGTGGTGGGCAATAGAAGCTTCTATAGGTTTGTCTTTTCTGCTGCTTCTTGGGCACGACCCCATGCTGGCTGAGCACGGGGCGTGTTCAGTCTTCTGATTTCTCTATTTTGCTTTGGAAGGTGCCGTTGAGGGTTCGGGCAGTCCACTAATATTCCTTTTCTTGTATTTATGTTGGATTTAGCTATCTTTTTGCTTCTTTTGCGTTTTTGAGCTCATTGAATCCTGAAAATACAAAAGGAAGACAAAGACACTCTTTTTCCAATATTAGTACTTAAAAAGGGTTAGTTTTATGCCTCATTTGATGTAATTTATATGTTGCATTTTACACACATCAATTACTTTTAGTGAGAGCACTACAATTGAGCCGAGATTGTGAAGACTTTGAACACCACTTTTTGACTATATGATGTTTGTATATTGGCAGACTTATTGGAGAAGGGTAGTATGACCCTATGTCTCTTTTGGTATGGTACACTTTGTAAACAATGTAACTTGTGATTGGTAATTAATGAAAGCTCAATCGTCATGTTCTCACTAAACACATTGTTGGATTACATGTTCATGCTATGATTGTGTTGTTGCATGATTGTTTGATATGATGATGGCTTCTATATACATGTACATACAACCTCTAGACAACTATTTATTTATTTAACGAATAAGACCTGACCTATCTGATCTTCTTCTTAGAAGAAAGATGCCGCCGCGAAGGAATACCGATACCAACAACCCTCTGCCCACGACAGAGGCGGAATTACAAGAGCGCATCTCACAGGCCATCGCACAGCACGAGGCCCTTCTCTCCGAACACAGCAGAGGTACCTCAGGAATAACCCACCCAACGGTAATGTTTAGCCATCTAAGACACATTACAATACGTTTGGACATTTCCAGGTGTGCTTTGCTGATACTTTCTATGAATGAGGTTGCTTGTGTACAGGCTGTACCTATAAACAGTTCTTGGACTGCAAGCCCTTGAATTTCGATGGCACTGAGGGTGCCGTCGCTTTCGTGTCTGGGTGGCAAAGAGGGATTCTGTTTTGAGAATGAGTAAATGTGCTCCAGAGCATCAAGTTACGTACATTTCTGGACTGTTTCTAGACGGAGTGTTGTCGTGGTGAAACCTTCAGGTGCAGACCTTGGGTGGGGCTGCTGCGTATGCTTTGACGTGGAATGAACTGAAAGGGTTGATGCGTAAAAAGTATTGTTCTCGGGCAGAAATCTAGAAGTTGGAAACTGAATTCTGGAACTTGAAAATGGAAGGTCCAAAGGTGGCTGAGTTATCCCTTATTTGGTGGAACCAGAGTTTAAGAGGATAGAACGTTTCATCTGGGGATTGGCCCCTCAGATTCTGAGCATGGTGGCAGCGTCCAAGCCTCCAACCATTACCGAGGCTATTGACTTAAGTGTGACGCTTACTGAAGAAGCAGTTAGGTTGGGCAAGTTCTCGATTTCTGAAACAAAGAAAAAAGAGACTCATGTGGAGTCGTCTGGGGATAACAAAAGAAAGTTTACAAATTTCAAGAAGGGTACTCAGGCGAATAACAACAACAATGCCAACAAACGAAGAGACGCTAATCCGCCAGCTGAGGCACAGACTGGCGCTGCAAATGCTGAAAACAAGGGAAAATGGTACATGGGTACCTTACCAAAGTGTGACATTTGCCAATTTCATCATGCCGGCCAGTGTAGGTATAGGAAGTGTGGTAACTATGGAAAGATTGGGCATTCCAGGGAAACGTGCTAGTATAGAGCGGGTCGTGGAAATGGAGGACAAGGCGGAAACGGTAATGGTAAAGGCAATCGTGGTGGTAATGGATATCAGAATCGTAATCAGAACCGTGGTGGAAACGGGAATCAGGCAGGAAATGGAGACCGTGGCGGGCACAACAACAACAATAACCAGGGTGGTAATGGGAATGGACGCGGCCAAGGTTGCTTTGGTTATCGTGAAATGGGGCATTTTAAGCGGGACTGCCATAAAAATAATCAGGCGCATGGAAGGGTGTTCACCATTGGAGCTAGGGAAGCACGCGAGGATCCAAACGTGGTTACTGGTACGTTCTCTATTAACCAATGTTATGCATTTGTGATGTTTGATACTGGTGCCGATTATAGCTTCGTATCCCTAGATTTTAAGAATATACTTGGTTTAGTAGCAAGTAAGTTAGATGTTCCGTACTCGATAGAACTGGCTAGTGGAAATCTAGTAGAAGCTAATGAGGTGATTAGAGGTTGTGTTATAGAGCTTGGAGAGCGTGAGTTTCCGATAGATCTTCTGCCAGTTGATTTGCGAAGCTTCGACGTCGTAGTTGGGATGGATTGGTTGTGTAGCAACCGTGCAGAGATTATGTGCCATGAAAAGATAATTCTCATTCCGATGGCAAATGAAGAAACGATCGTGATTCACAGAGAGAAGCATGATACGCCTTTGCGGATCATCAGTTGTTTGAAAGCGCAGAAGTGTCTACGTAAAGGATGTGTTACCTTCTTAGCTCATGTTGTGGATAAGGACACCGACGAGCCGAAGCTTGAAGATATCCCCATGGTAAGGGAATATCCTGAGGTCTTCCCCGAAGACTTGCCAGGATTACCTCCTCAATGACAAGTCGAATTCCACATTGACTTGGTTCCAGGCACCGCGCCTGTAGCCAAGGTACCTTATCGACTTGCACCTTCAGAGATGAAAGAGTTATCTACACAACTTCAGGAGTTACTAGACAAGGGATTCATAAGGCCGAGCTTCTCACCTTGGGGAGCTCTAGTGTTGTTCGTCAAGAAGAAGGATGGTAGCTTTCGAATGTATATCGACTACCGGGAGCTGAACAAGTTAACCATCAAGAATCGGCATCCCTTACTGAGGATTGATGATTTATTCGACCTACTGAAAGGATCAAGCTACTATTCCAAGATAGATCTTCGATCGGGTTATCATCAGCTGCAGATTCAAGAGGAAAGTATACCAAAGACTGCCTTCAGAACTCGTTATGGACATTACGAGTTTTTAGTGATGCTGTTTGGGCTGACTAATGCATTGGCAGTATTTATGGATTTGATGAATCGAGTGCGCAAGCCATATCTCGATAAATTTGTGATCGCGTTTATCGACGATATTCTGATTTATTCGCGGACGAAGGAAGATCATGAGCAACACCTCAGAGCCATTCTAGAGCTGCTAAAGAAGGAAAAGCTCTACGCTAAGTTCTCGAAGTGCAAGTTTTGGATACGCGAAGTACAATTCCTCGGTCACGTGGTAAACGAGAATGGTATTCATGTGGATCCTACAAAGATCGAGGCAATCAAGAACTGGGAGACTCCGAAGACACCGACCGAGATCCGACAGTTTTTGGGTTTAGCAGGGTATTATCACAGGTTCATTGAGAATTTCTCCAAGATAGCTCAACCGTTGACCTCCCTTACTTAGAAAGACAAGAAGTATGAATGGGGAGATAACCAAGAAGAAGCCTTTCAGCTGCTCAAGAATAAGCTATACGATGCACCGATATTATCCCTACCCGAAGGCACTGAAGACTTCGTGGTATATTGTGACACTTCGCGTCAGGGTTTGGGTTGCGTGCTCATGCAACGCCAAAAGGTTATCGCTTATGCTTCATGCCAATTGAAGGTCCATGAGAAGAACTATACCACTCATGATTTGGAACTGGGTGCAGTGGTGTTTGCTTTGAAGATCTGGCGACATTATCTATATGGTACTCGATGTACTATTTTCACGGATCATAAGAGCCTTCAGCACATATTTGATCAAAAAGAGCTTAATATGAGATAGCGACGCTGGGTTGAGTTGTTAAATGATTATGACTGCGAGATCAAGTATCATCCTGGAAAGACAAATGTGGTAGCAGACGCCTTAAGTCGAAAGGAAAGGATCAAGCCCATAAGGGTTCGGGCTTTAGAGATGATTATTCAGACATATTTTGCGTATTCGTGCCGCGCAAAAAGAAGCTCTTAAGAAAGAAAACCTTAAGGCGGAATATCTCCAAGGAATGGAGAAGAAGTTGGTGCCTAAGGAGGAAGGAACCTTGTATTTCATGGGACGCATTTGGGTTCCGCCTTATGGTGGTATTAGAGAAGTTATTTTTGATGAAGCTCATAAATCGAGGTACTCGATCCATCCAGGATCGGACAAGATGTACCAAGATCTGAAGGATTACTATTGGTGGCCAAGACTCAAGAGTGATGTTGCCATCTACATTGGAAAGTGCCTAACTTATGCCAAGGTAAAGGCCGAGTATCAGAAACCCTCAGGTCTTCTGCAACAGCCTGAAATACCCATGTGGAAGTGGGAACAGATTCCAATGGACTTCATAACAAAGTTACCCAGAACCCCTAGAGGACATGATATGATATGGGTAATAGTAGATCGGTGGACCAAGTCTGCGCACTTCTTACCGATTCGAGATAAAGATAGTACAGGGAAGCTAGCTGAGCTTCAACTCAGGGAGATAGTGGCACGTCATGGAATGCCTATCTCGATAATATCAGATAGAGATGGACGGTTTGTGTCAAGGATTTGGAAATCCTTTCAAGAAGCTTTTGGTTCTCAGTTGAATCTGAGTACGACCTTTCACCCGCAGACTGACGGACAGAGCGAAAGAACTATTCAGACGCTGGAAGATATGCTCCGCGTTTGTGTAATGGATTTGGGTGGCAGTTGGGATACTCATCTACCTCTGGTTGAGTTTTCCTATAACAATAGCTACCATACAAGTATTCAAGCCGCACCGTTCGAAGCTCTCTATGGCCGTAAGTGCCATTCGTCGTTATGTTGGGCAGATGCTGGAGACAGGCAAATGCTTGGCCCCGAGCTAGTCCAAGAAACGACTGATAAGATCATGCAGATCCGAGAGCGCATCAAGGCGGCTCGTGATCGACAGAAGAGTTATGCGGATCAAAGGAGAAAACCCTTGGAATTCGAAGTAGGAGATATGGTTTTGTTAAAAGTCTCACCTTGGAAAGGTGTAGCGTGATTTGGGAAACGTGGCAAGTTAAACCCACGTTACATTGGGCCATTCAGGATATTGGAAAGGCTTGGTACCATAGTGTACAGGTTGGAACTACCATCGGAACTAAACGGTGTACATGATACATTTCATGTATCAAACCTGAAGAAAAGTCCAACCCAAGAGACAGTTATCATCCCTGCGGATGAAGTGCATATTGATGACACTCTCCACTTTACTGAAGAACCCGTTGAGGTTACAGATTGGAAAGTTAACAAGACTCGGAGGAGTAGTGTTAAGCTTGTCAAGGTTTGATGGAACTCACGTCACGGCCCAACGTTTACTTGGGAGTATGAAGATCGTATGAAAGCAAAGTATCCGCATTTGTTCCCTAACTCCCCCGCAACCAATAGCGCAACTTAAAATTTCAGGACGAAATTTTCTTAACGGGGGGAGAATGTGACAATTATCAAATTTTCATGTATCCGTACATTAATTAAACAGTAATTAGTGCCTTAATGACTATGCTTGATCTAAATTAATGACATAAATGCTTTCAGGTTATTGTCATATACATACAAGTGCATCACATATTGCATGAATTCATATCATTATTGCATGCAACACTTTATGATTCAAATGATGCACGAAACAAAGTTAGCACAATTAACAGACAAATCAGAAGTACTAACGGGAGTTCAGTACTCAGACAGACAAGATGTCAAGACACAGAATGAGCCAGAAACCGAGAGTTACACTAGTATAGTGTGTAGGAAAGTAAGGATAATAAAACTGCATTCCTAGTGATAGTTAAAGTGCCGGAAAGTGCCTAAAACTCTCATAAATTGCAGAATTCTACAATTTTCAGCAAAATTCAGCATTTAAACAACTTAATATTATGCAGAATTATGGTTTAATGGTCCAGAATACCTTCCTAGGTGTCGGGAATCAAAACTGTCACAAAAGGGAACACAAAGCACACTACACTGTGTAACTTAGCACCTTAACGAACCGGTAACCAACCGGACACTACCCGAAACACCAAATTTTCACTAGAAGCATTGTTTTATCATTTCCGAGCTAGTTATGGTCCCCGAACATCACAACACCTCTTATAACTACATAACAACTTATAACACTAACTAAACACTTAAATTTTAACTAGTTATCTTAACTACCCATTACAAACCAACCATACCCCCCTCATATTTACGGTTACAAGGGTGGCCCCCACCCTTGATTTGTTTCATTATTTTAATTGATCTTGTTTTAACCTTTAGGAGCACATTAACCTTTAGATAAGAACATGATGGAGAGTTTTGTTATAAACCCACTAGTCTCATACAACTTCTCATATTCACAAACAAACTTCATCACTCAACTCTCTCCCTCTCTTCTCCTCCCTCACGGCCGAGAGCACCACCCACCATCACCATCATTTTCATCTCTTGTTCTTCCATTCTCAGGTGATCCTAAGGTGCTAGGAACTTAACTAAGGAGCTTGGTGCCATTGTAGATTGAAGGACCTCTCTCAAAGGCTTTTAACCACCAAGTTTATCATCATCTTCAACCTTGATATCTTCCCTAGCCTTGTGCTAGTAGTAAGACCTTCTTAATCTCATTTTACTTCTTATTTAGATGGTTAAAAGTCTATGTAAGTGACTAATCATGAATAACATAAAGAATCAAGAACATAACTCTTAACATAAAGCTTGAAATCATAAGAAACTATGTTGTTTAAGTGTATGTGTGTATCTTGATGGTAGATTACTTGTGTTTATGATGTTAAACATCATATGAAACTTGCTTGATTGTGATTAAACACATGATCTAGCAAGTGAGTGGATGATCTTGTGAAAAAACCAAAGTGATCATCCTTTATGTAAGCATGAACTTGAAATATGAAGATGTTTTTATGAATAGTGGTGATCAAAACATAATATAAATCTTGTAGATGGATGATTTCAAAAGTAGTTTTCTCAAGAAACCAAGTTTATTTACAAGATTACATAAACAGAGTTTTAAAGAAACCAATCACATTTTTAGTGTTAAATCAAGTGTAAGAATATGTTGCTAACAAGAAAAATTCAAAAGAATGATTTTTAGAAAAATCATTTTACAAGTTGTGAAAGTCTAAGATCTTCAAGAATGTGATTTATAAATAAATAGCCACACTTTAAAGGGTAACTAAGCTTACTTGACAACATGCTAAGTTACTACAAGTTTTTACAAAATTTCAAGTTCATGATGTAGTGAAAATTATAAGATTTTGGCTCATGGTAAGTGTTGTTTGATTTGTTGATTGATTGGTGATGATTTTAAAAGAAAATGATATGCTTTTAAAGTATGGAAACCTCCATTTTTAAGGGGAAACTATAGCAAAAATTTTCTAGAATTTAAACACTTAGAAAAATATTGTTAAACAAGTGTTTATAAGTAAATTTTAACCATGATTTTTCATATAAAATTTGCCATAGATTTTTTTACGAAAATTAGAAACATTGGAGGTTGTTTTTGATAAATAAAAGTGACTAAATATGTATTTAGGAAAATATATATTTAGATGTTACAATTTGTGTGATTACTTGTATATTATGTGTATTAGTTATATTATTTTAGGACTTGAAATAATATAACTCACCAAAATACCAAGAATTATAATACAAAATATTACAAAAATTCCAAGAAAACACATATATAATTTATACCAAAAAATTTAACAAACCAAACAAGGAATAAGGATTGTATAAATATTCCGGAATTAAATTCATAAATATATTTTGACAAATAAGTTAAACGGTATTTTGGAAACCAAGGAAAATATGATCTCTACGAGTGTTACAAAAATATATCATATTTTCGACAAGAAGAAAATATAATATTTTTTAGTAAAGAAAAATATATATATGTTTTTTTGAATTACTAGAAAATATATTATTTTTGAAGAAAATATATATTTTTTCTTAAACAAATTTAGAATATATTATTTTTGGGTGAAAAATGGATTTATAAATATTTTCTAAGTTAATCTTGAAAATATATTATGTTTCAGGTTTGTATGAAAATATAATTATTTTTGCCAAGGTAGAAGAATAGATAATTTTCTATAAATGATTTCTTATAATATATATATTTTAAAAATATAAATTGGTGATATTTATTGATTAAAAATAATATTCCGAAAAGTATAAATACAAAAATTCAGTATAAGAATACTTAATAAATACAATAAAAGTACGTATTCTCGTACGTATAAGTACACACCGGAATACGCCACCAATACTTGGCAAAAATACACAAGTCTAAGAATACATGTATAAGTATACCCATCCTTGGGGAAAATATTCATGAAGGATTTCATAACAAATAAGTTAAAATATATTATTTTAACAAATATTCCAATAAATAATAAATATAATTTAAGTTAAAATATTATTATTTTAACCAATAATTATATACTTTGGAATAATATTTATGACACTAAGAACTGTAACTCAAAGATACTAAGTCATAACAACTAAGACTAAAAGTCAAGGCATGACCCATCCGTCTAATACACCGTAGCACGTGTGTAGGTAGTCGTGCGACCGAGAAGAAGCTTTGAGTAATACCGAGTTATGAGACGCAAGACTGTGAGTTCAAGTCCCCCTTTTCTTTTAATTGTTTTCAGTTTTATAACCTCGGGGGTGAAATACATGTTATAAATGATACAATGATTACATATGGTATGGTTAGCTAAGGAATGAACTGTTAGATCATGTGAGTGGTGGGTCAACGCTTAAGACCATTCATCCTCGTATAAGGACCGAGGGACATGAGTGATAGATCTATTTGGGTGTTGCGAGCCCCACCCCTAGGCCGGATGTGGCCGAAGGTGGTGACTACGTCTTCCAGCCAGAAGCCTGGTACAAAATCTGCTAGGTTTGAGCCTTCCTGCACCATTGCACACATATTAATGACCTTGCATATCATTAATTGATCTGTTCATAGACGCTTTCATACCGGGTTTACAAATACATACTGACTGTGATTACAGAGTTTGTTACGTGCTCACATACAAAACACATGAACTCGCTCAACTTTTGTTGATGTTTTCAAACTACATGTATTTCAGGGAATTGAGAATGGATCTGGCAGGCGTTGAAGGTTTTCAAGTGTGTCTACAATAAATGATGTCATCCGCACGTTTGTAGGGTTTGGAATGGATGTCTTATCCTAGATAAGACATTCACTTCAAAGCCTTGTTTTAACGATGTTTTGTGTCAAGTCCTTTGTGGTACTTTAAACAATTGGTTGGTTTGTATTATAAACATGAAGTCTTGGTTTGGTGTTAAACAATGATGGTTGTATTATTTTGAAACTCTTAATTGGATGAACATCGTGGTTTCTATCATATTGTTGTTTGTTATGGTTGAATGCAACGATATTAAGCAAGTCACACGTAACACGCTTCCGCAAAAGTCAGGGTGTGACAACAATAATTCTGCAAAGTTAAAAAAAATCTGCAAAAAAATATTATAAAACAATAACTTTCCAATAATGTCAACCACAAAATTAAAATAATTATCTTTTCAACCAATCAAATAAAAATAAAATGCCAAATAAAGTCATTTCGTCCATAATATCAATATCAAATACAAAATAAAATGTAAAAAAGACTCGACATGTTTAGGCGTCCATTCTTCTAGGATTTGAGGGGCACGTTGCTCGATTATGACCACGTCGTTTACAAATTCCCCAAAGGTTCGCCTTTTTTTCTTTCTTTAATGTCCATTCTATTCCGTAGTCTTGTTGAGCGAGGGCAGCCCTTTTTATCCTGTTTTAGCTCTGAATTGGGAAGTAACTCTCTAATAGATGATGAGTTAGGCCAATATGCTTCATGAGGAAGTGGACTAAACTCAGATGACCAAGTAGCACAATAATCAAGAATTGAGTAACATTTATCAATATATTGCCAATTGTTCAAAGAAAGTTTGGCACATGCACTCAAAACATGAGAACAAGGATACTTAATATCAGCCAATTACCGCACGTGCAATTTTTTTTTATCCATATCAACTACTTGCACATTTTTCCCTTGTGAGTTATCACCTTAAATATACCTTTCTGACGGTTAAAAGACCTCAAAGAATGTGCCCCAGCTTTTGACATTGACGCTGCTTGTTTGGCCAAAATATGGGGAGTATACATATCTCCATTAGCTTGATAATTAGATCCCATGGGACGTCTCACATCAAAATAGTGTACTAGTCTATAAAATGTAAGTTGAACACATGATGTGATCGGTAAGAAACGAGCACCTTTAAGTACACTATTAAAAATCTCTGACAAATTTGTTGTGAGTAGCCCATAACGCTTTCCACCATCATGTGCAAGTGTCCATTTGTCAAATGCATGTTGCTCAAGCCACTGGCGAGCTTTTCGGTTTATTTTTCCAATTTCCTCCATAATAGAGTTAAACTTTGTAATCTGATTCTGACTCCCAGCACGGTAAGCTAAAGCTTTCAATTAAGAGTTGCGAAACTTATCATTAAAGTTGTTGATAAAATGCCTTAAGCAATAACTATGACAAAATGATGAATGTTATTGACATAAAAAGAAAACAAAATTAATATGAATTTTATAAACAATACCTGTGAAAACCATGTGGCTCTAACCAAGGAGATCCTTATTCATTAACTGCCTTTAGAATTCCAGCATGACAATCAGAAATTAGACATATCCCTTTAGTATCTTTCACCACATGTTTCTTAACATGAGAAAGAAACCAACTCCAACTTGCGTAAGATTCATTTTCAACAATAGCAAATGCAAGTGGCAATATCTGATTATTACCATCAACTCCCATTGAAATCATCAACTCACCTTTATATTTTCCATACAAATGTGTGGCATCAATGCTAATCACTGGTCGACAATGCTTAAATCCAAGGATAGAAGGATTGAATGCCCAAAACACACGTCTAAATTCAACCTGCTCTACACCAGTCCATCTCAAAACACACCATTCAACTATGGTCCCTGGATTGAACTTTTTAAGTGCCTCCATAAACTTAGGTAAGATAATATAAGATTCATCCCAATCCCCAAAGACATGTTCAATTGCCTTTTGTTTTCCTGACCAAACCTTCTTGTATGAAGGAGTATAGCCCAACTTATCAATTACTTCAGCTCTCAAAGCACTAATGCTAATAGAGGATTTTTCTTTAATAAGGTGTTGTATTTCTTGGGTGATCAAGCTTGCATCTAGGTTTGGATGGTCTTAGGTAATCCTAGAATGCAAACAAGTATGTGGACCAGTATACTTTGTGATGTCAAAACATCCACTACGTTTACGTTTACATGCACGAAGTTTCCATTTACAGCCTTGTTTATGTAACTTACATTTGATAGACCAAATGTCTGGACGTGATTCAACAACCTCAAAATGTTTGTGTGTTTTGATATTGTACAGCTTGACAGCTCTAACAAATTCTTCCTTATCATTGAAAGAATCAATTCCCAACTCACACATAAAATTATTTTTACTATTAGAATGTGGTGTCATCCAATTTTCATTAATTGTTATATTAGTTTCCTCAAAATTGGTATATGTTGAAGGTACTTGACATTACCAGATGAAGTTCCATATCCATCTGTTTGAGCTTCATTTCCAATTCCATCTTCTAACTCATCATTCGTTTCACTTTCAATGCAGTCTACAGGCTCTTCTTCTAACACATCTTCAACATCTTCATTGTTTTCAATAGCAATCCGAGACATCGCGTTAAAATCCTCATTTTGAATCATGTCTGATATTGCATTAACCCTATTCATCTTGAATGATAACACAATAACTTTAGATACAATACATGCATGATAAACAACATCATAAACAACATGATAAATATGATAATTCAAGAATTTATATTTGAATATAAATATAACCCTAATATTTGAATATAATAAAATTGGAATTTTTGAATATTAGTTCAGTTCTTTAGAAGCTTCAATACACATTCTATTATTTTCTTAACCATATATACATACAAGGAATATAACCCTAATATTTGAATAATATAAAACTAGAATCTGTGAATATTAGTTCAGTTCTTTAGAAGCTTCAATACACATTCTATTATTTTCTTAACAATATATACATACAAGGAATACACTATCAAACATGTTTTTATAAAAGATAATTACAATACTCACGTCTAATTCATGAATGAAATAGGTATTAAGCTACATAGCAATTATGGAAAAAAAAAATCTTAAACGAGTTTTCTACATAGGATTATAACCCTAATAGAAACCTAATATCAAAGGAAATCTGATAAACAACCAAACCTGATGATACGCGATTGGATTTTGGGGGAGACAAACAGTTCATGATTTTGGGGGAGTAGCGATCGGAGATGAACAGTGATGGTCGATGGGAGATGATGGTCGCCGGGATGTCGCCGGCCAGTTGACGTCGATGGGAGACAAACAGTTTGGGGGAGGAGAGTAGCGATCGCCGATGGGAGACAGCAGTTACGCACGCTTTGTGGGTTTTTTTAACAAAAATAATAATAAAACTTTAAATCTACCCAAATAGGTAAATATTTTTCAAAGTTCCCAAATAGGTAAATATTTTTTGTATCTACACTAGTTTGGGAAAAAAACTTTGTGTAATAGTACTTTTTTATTTCTTTTTTCAATTTTTTACATGTATTTTAAAAATGCAGATTTAGGACAAAAAATATTTAATTTTTTTTGTGTTTTTTAAATTTTACTTAGAATACTTTTAGTTTTTTTTTTTTTATTTAAATGAGTTTTCTAAGGATCGTTGTATTGAGATAAGCTCTTTGTATTGAGATAATCAAGTAAGTTGAACCTTGTTAATAAGCACATAATAAACTAGATACGCTTGAGTGCCGGCCCTATGGGCTTCAGACCCTAGGCCCAGGCCTAGGGCCACCCAAATTAAAAGGCCTCCAAATTTATGGTGTGTTTTGTTTATACTAGGCCCAGTTATAAGTAATACTTCAAAAAGCCCCTTGAAAAGGCCTGCAAATAAAACAACCCATTAGTCCATTATCCAAATTAAATCCTAAAACATATTAACCTCTTACCCCGTAACCATAAACAACGCGCAGACACACCACACGTATACTCTGGCTTCTGCGAAGTTCCAAGGAAAAACAAGAAATTGAAGGGGTGACGGCTATAGACTGAAAAGGCGATAAGATTGTGTAATCCGAAGAATCAAATATGCTAGGGCATAATCATAACATCTCAGTTGAAGAACAAGGTAACGGCTCTTTTTTGTATTTAGTTTTACATATGTATTTCTCAAATATCAAGTCTCAAACCATCAATTGCTCTAAGTCTTAAACATACACTAAATTCAGTTTATCGTCAATTCAGATTTTGGATTTCAATTTTGGAATTCAGTTTTGCCGATTTGGAATTTTAGCTCATACACCTCAGTTTTGCGAATTATTACTGTGGTTGGCTTGGAACGTGGTAGTGTTGCAGTTGCACTTAGGTTAGATATTGTTAATTTTTTTTAGAATTAAGGCTTATTATTCTTTAATTAATTGCTTATTCAAGTTTTTGTTTAAGTGTTTTTTTTTTTTTTTTTTGAAAATTAACTTTTATTAAACCACCAACACAAGGCATGCTATCACCAAGACGGAGAAAGCAAACCGAAAACCACAAAAGAAAATCTAATTACATCAGATTAAATTTAATCCATCTATCCCAATCTACCACTCCTTGTTTTAATCTATGCTTATACCACAAAAACCCAAAGACTTGATATCCGCTACCATCTCTACGACACTAGTATCTTTATTAGCAAAAACTTTATCGTTCCTCACCTTCCACATCCTCCAGCACGCAATAATAATGATCCCATGAATAACCGTCTTGTATATACCAGACACACCGCAGTGCTCGTGAAGCTCCACTAAATCCTTAACATGGAAGACGGACATACCTGGTATCCTGCACCAATTAGTAATAGCATTCCAAATTCCAGCTGAAACCCGACAACCTGTGAGAGCGTGCTCTATTGATTCATCACTGTTCTCGCACCATACACAAAAAGATTATCGACCATAATATTTCGTCTTGATAACGCCATCCTAGTAGGAAGCCGATCCAAAAACGCCCGCCACATGAAAATGTTGCACTTATTTGGCACCCACTTACTCCACGTAAATCTTGACCGATCTACACCATTCGTCGACCCACGCATCCATCTTTTAACCGAGGACACTTCAAAATTCTCAGCCCTACTATCGTCCCACTCCCAACCATCCTGACACTCGGACAAAGAAACGTTCATCATAGCTGTTTCCAAAGTTTGTTTGTCTACCAACTCGTTGGCCGAAGAAGGAAGTCGATTCCAGTTCCAAGAGATCTCCCGAGTATTCCCCACAATATAAATATGCCCGGAAACCACAATTCTTTTATTTTTTTCAAGAGTAAAAAGACTCGGGTACTTAACCCTCAATGGCTCCGGCTCCAACCACGAATCTAGCCAAAACCGGATTTGTCTCCCATTACCAATTTTCCTTTTAATCACCCTATCGAAACCCACCCCATCCACCTTGAATTTTAGGGGTGAGCAAAAATAGGTCCGGACCGAAAAGAACCGATAACCGAACCGATATTGTACCTACCCCGACCCGAACCTAGGCATGTCGGTCTCTTGGTCGGTTCTGATTTTCAGGTTGTAATCGGGTCGGGTCGGTTCCGGGTAGGTTTCACTTGAAAACCCGACCTTGATATTGGAACCGATTTTACATAATAACCAAGCAGATTCATCATTGGGCTTAGGCCCAATACCGAATGAATATACTACCAAAAAGCACATCAGAGACTCTAATTTGTTGCCTGACAACGACTCAAAATCAACAAAAATTCACTAACAAAATCAAATCAATAAGGAACTATTGACAGGTTAATTCAATTAAAAAAAAATTGTTTAAATCGTAAGCATAGGCTCAGTGTAATGTTGAAATTCATCAAAATAGCTTGAAGCTTTCAGAGTTTGATGGTATATAAGTTTAAATCATCATAGCCTACACAAAATGTTTCAATTCGATCAAATTAAAACGGGAATAAGATACTCGTGATTCCGCTATCATGCGCAGATCTGACAATATGAGATATTGAAATCTGGTTGATGAGAACAGAGTGAAGAGATCTAACCTGAAGAGAGGAAGAAAGAAGGTAGATGAAGATGATGACTGAAAGTTTTACAAAACATAGAAGTCGGGTCGGTTCTGTACCCGAATACCAACAAACCCGACTCATAAGAGAACCGAAACCGATCTCAAATTATAGGGTATCATATCGGGTAGTTATTTCATGGCTGATCGGGTATCGGGTCGGGTCGGTTATTAATCGGGTCGGGTAGTTGCTTTTGCTCACCCCTATTGAATTTATTCCAAAACTTAACACAATTCTTCCACACCCCCGTAATGGAATTATTAATAGGAGCCAAACCCCAACTACGCCCCGAACCATGGATGGCTATGATAACGCTACGCCACATCGCCTGGTGATCATTGAGAAACCTCCATAACCATTTAGCAATCATAGCATTATTATTCATCTCTAATTTAGCTATTCCCAATCTGCCATCACCTATCGCTTTTGTAACCGTGTCACATGCTACCCAACTTAATTTCCTGACTTCATCTGATCCACCCTATAAAAATCTTCTCATCAATCCTTCCAAAGTGTTGATGATCTTCACGGGCGCTTTAAATAAAGAGAAGTAATACGTGGGTAAACTATCTAAAACCGATTTAATTAATGTCAAATGACCTGCAATAGACAGAGTATTCGCCTTCCACTTTGAAAGCCGCTTCTTGAATGCGTTGACTACTGGGTCCCAGTTCGTAACTCTATTCATGTTTGCCCCTACCTTAATACCCAAATATGTAAAAGGGATAGCACCAGCCTTACATCCCATGGAATCGGCTACCAAACAACACCGATTTATGCAAATTAATCTTCAAACCTGAACGTAAAAAAAAGACGTGCAAGATCCTTCTCATGTTCATAAAATTGAAGGTAGACCATTCCCCCATCAACATGGCATCATCTACATATAACAAATGTGACAAAACCGGACCGTCATTTGGCAACCTTAGACCATCAAAAACGCCTATGTCCACAGCTATTTTCATCAAACCCGAAAAAGCCTCCATCAAAATAATAAATAAAAAAGGCGAGATTGGATCTCCCTGGTGAATGCCTTTTTGACAACCAAACTCAAAAGAAGAAGACCCATTTACCAGAACTGCAGATCTAGCCGACTCCAAAATACAACGAATCCACGCGCACCATAAAGAGGGGAAATCCATTTGTTCCATGACCGATAATAAGAACTCCCAATTGACGTTGTCATATGCTTTATCAAAATCAATTTTGAATAAGAACATTTGTTTACCTCTCTTCTTCGCCCACGCTAAAACCTCATTTATCATCATAGGTCCGTCTAAAATATATCTCCCGGAAAGAAAAGCCGTCTGATGCTCCGAAACAATCGAACTGATAACCCTCTTCAATCTATTCGCCAACACCTTTGAAACAACCTTATTAATACACCCAATTAGATTAACTGGTCTAAAATCCCCGAGCACATATGGATCACTCACCTTCGGAACCAAAGTGGTAAAAGAAGACCCAACCCCCTACTAAACCTACCCGTACGATGGAACTGATGCAAAATCTCCACAAAATCATGCTCGAAAAGATCCCAAAACGTCTTAATGAAATGGAAATTAAAACCGTCGGGGCCAGGAGCTTTATCTGCACCACAAACAAACACCGCCTCTTTAACTTCTTGAACCGAGAATTCCAACAACAAACCATCGGCATCATTCTGCGAAACCTTCTTCAACCCATAGCACACTAACTTCGGTCGACTCTTCATACTTTCTTTGAACTTATCTCTTAAAAATCGAAGCACCTCACGTTTAACAATCTCATTCTGCGAAACCTTCTTCAACCCATAGCACACATACTTCGGTCGGCTTATTTGCTGATATAATTTTGCTATTTAGGCCTTTAGGGCTTGTTTGTTTGCTTATTTTGATTTGTAATTTAGGGAATTAGGGCTCATCTCTTAAATAAATTTATATTTTTCCAATGTCAAACCGAATCCGAACTTTTGAATCCGGTCACGCAAAAAGGCAAAAAGAGCGTAAACAAGAAGCTTTAATCGAATCACAAAAGGGAGCACTTCTAAATATGTTAAAAGGATAATTTTGTAAAAAGACATCCACTTCGTAGTTCACTTAAGGCCTCAAAAACCTAGGAACGACCCTAAGCTTGACGTTGATAATCCTTGTTAAAAGGCAGGTCTATATCAATATTGGATATCTTACTTAATATGGTATATGTCTCTTGGAGGTACGATCTTAGATTCAAATTTATAATCACCGATTATATATAAAAAAAATAATAATGTAGCACCCAATCAATTAATATACCATAGCCATTTATTATCAAATTTATATATTCTAGACATCATGACAGCTACTTTATATAATCGGTACGCCACATATGTTTGTGTATACGTTAGATGCTAGTTATTCCTTTAAATTCCTAAGGTTTAAGTGGCTAAGAATGACCTGGTTACCAAGGTGGACTCATGATATTACTTAATTATTGCTCTTTGACATTTACACTAAGAAATTATGTAAAACTGAAAATGATTTTTTCTTATAATGAACAAAGCATGTGTTGTTTGGATAAAAATGGATTAAGACGTGTTTTAGTAACAGCTAAGCTAAAACTTTATGGAGAAATTAAAAACATTATAAGTTATTTGTAACATATATAATTAATAACTAGGCTATCACCCGGGAACATCCCGGGTTAGGAAAATTTAGTTTTCAATAATAAAAGGTACATAAACAACATTTTGAAACTCGTTAGTATCTTCTTTCCCTTCCCACAATAATTTATTTGTTCCGTTTCATCAGTATCCTAACTTTGTCTCCATGTGTATTCATAGTTTTCGTGTAAAGCTAATAACCTTTTAATTCTTAATGAGATCTCAGTATAAAAATGTTTCGTAAACCCATACAAAATGTTATATTGTTTGTTTTTAAATTAAATTATATTATGCTTCTATTTGAATTTTCAACTAATAAAATTCATAAATATATTATAAACCCTAGTGTAGGTTGTTCCTGACATGACCTGAACACGACACGAAAATACTGAAGTTTTGGGTTGGCGAAACCTGATCCTTTTAAAAAAAATTGTGGTGTTTGAGTTAACCAGCTTTATTAACGGGTCGTGTTCGAATCGACATGTTTAAAAACGGGTTAACCCACTAATCTCTTTCATGTAAGCGTTTTAAAATAAAAATTAAATTTAATGTTCGTAACGAAGAATTGTTACATGCTTAATTTACATTCGTAATAAAGTAAAATGATCGTGTTATGATTCCTAAATTCTAGATAAAATTTTAGCAAAATGAGTTAAATGATCGTGTTCGGGATGACTCGGATTCTGTGTATCCAGGATAGGGTTGAAATCTTTGACAAGAATAAAAAAATGGGTCGTGTTCAGGTTCCTATATTCAACCCGGCAGGATTGACACCCCTAACATACCAATGTTAGTATTCATCTTCCACAATTAGATTTAGGGTTTCAAAGTACAAACTATATCTCAAATCCCTAACTCAAAAATTGAGTTTCGATTGACAAATGAAAAGGTGTGTAATGAAATAAAGGTTTGAGTATCTACAAAATAGAATATAAATTCTTGACACCTGTGATATAACAATATTCTTCTCCCAATGTGTGTTGTCATGCCCCTGGTAAAATATAATAGAGCATCTGGCCCAGAAGCTTCGTCTGCACAATAACACACCAACAAAGTTAAGAAACTAACTTTGAAAAGCAATATAAAAGAATCACACTTATAACGGAGTGTTTTCTTAGTTCATATTATTCTAAAGAACATATGAAATCAAACATCTTTTAAGAGTGCTATTCATATAGAGCAATAAATGAGTTCAACAATTATATATGGATCAATACGATAATCTAAGACCTATAATGAGTTTGACTACAACTAACATAATAACTATAACCCTTGTTCAGCGACAAATATTATCATCCAAAACTCAACTCAAGCAATTTACCTTTGCCAACTCAAAGCTCATAGAATGAAAACCAATTTGAAGCTAAATATTGACTTACCTTGAAACTGTTGACCAAACCTTAGAACTCAGAAATCATCCTGTATGCTCCTTCAACCGTCGACCAAGCCCTATTTTGGCCACCACCACACATAAAAACGATTAAAGTTTCTCGAATTTAAACAGTCTAAACATGACTGGAAAATCGCTGTCAGAATCGCCATCACCATATATGTCTCACTAAAATATACTCGTACCACAAAATCGACAAAATAGAAACCAATAACCACTTATAATTGCTGGTAAGAGTGACCAAAACATGAACTCCGTTTCCAGCCATTGTCAACACACCCACAATATTCTCTTGATTATAAACAAAAGAAAACGTTCAGCTAATCATTAGACACAAGCCTCAATATGTCAAATTTGCTATTGATAAATATAATCATAGGAAACAACACGCACTAAAGGTATCATTGATTAGAGTGTGTAAGTGGAGAAAAGCGAAAAAACACAATCAAGTAAGGAGCTGTTAAGAAAGATCAAGGAACTGGTGGTTCTGGTCAGATAATGGGTCAAATGGGCGTTAGATAATGGGTCCAATGAGCGTTAAATAATGGATCAAATGGGCGGAGTATGGTCCGATAACAGATGGTAGACTCTTTCTTCTCTCTCTTATACTTCCTGGCCATTTTAAGCTTTTTAAGACGGTTTTTTTCCGCCATAGGCATGTTTCCAAGCAGTTCATTTCACTCGTACGCCTAGATAAACCAACATGCCTCTTTATTTCCAAACAGAAACAGACAAACACTGCAGTATAACTAATAAGATTAGTTTTACAAAAGATTTAACTGAACAGTAATTTAGTTTTTGAACAAAATGATACAAAGGCTTGATTGACGCATCAATAAAATAGTGAATTATGGAGTGAATGAATGTCTCTTTTAAGTATTTTTCTTTGTCTCTAAAAGACATGCATAAAATAGTAAGCACTCACTTTCTCATTAAGTTTTGACCATCGTTGCTCTATTTCTAATGCAGTACAAAAATAAGTACCAATTTGACCAATACAATCTAATTACAATCCAGTTGTTTCAACAACAATGAATAAAAAATAAGCATAAAGTGGACCAAAAGGAATGCTATCAAAAGAACAAAAATGGGTTACCAACCCAACCAACCTGTTTCGAACCGTATTTACAGTTACTTGTTCTGACCTGTACCCATTTCAGCGTATTACCCTCCACCCGTTTTTCTACCTGTAAATTAATGTAAAGAACAAAAAGACCAACCTGCCTAAAATGGCGAGACACCACAAGGGATTACGTATAAGATTACTCTAACATTCCATACATCAACTTCCAGGCCATAATTTCTTTTTAGGACCTTGGGATCCATGTAGTACGGACTACCTACAGTCTCGTTGAACCATCCACCTGCAAAATTATAAAGAAACAACAAAATTCAGTTAATGAAAAAAAATATTTAGCAAAAGAGTATATCAAAACAGAACCTCACGTTTAAGCGTGTAGCGTATTTGCTCTTTCTTGAGGGCACTATACGTGTGACCCGTTAGCAGGGTCTAGGGGCATTCATCAATTGTAAATAAAAAAACAAAACAAAACACATAGCATAGCATAAAATCCCCTTAACATATTAGTTAGGTCAGGTTGGTATGAATTCATAAAAAAAGGAAGAGGAAAGCAACATACTCAAGGGCTTTCATGTCGGCGTCTTCTTCCCGTTCCCAACTTGCTGATGGGCGTCGAGGGACCCTTCGTGTACTTTTGGCAAAAGTTGGAGACTAAATGTGTTACTAAAACCACAGGGACCATTCGTGAAGTTTTGGCAAAAGTTGGAGACTAAATGCGTTATTAAGTGCAAACCACAGGGACCATCCGTGCACTTTTGGAAAGCTAGGGACCAAATCGGAAATTTTGGTCAATTTTGTAAAAAAGCAGCGCTCACCTTCAAGATTCCTGTTTCATTCCAACTGTTGACAATTGCATCCATATACGAGTAACTGACAAAAAACAAACAATTCCATTAGGAACTACCAACACCATTTCCAGTAAAAGCCTTCCGTAATTTCTTTCAACTCCAGGATCACTTCTCAAATCAAATTTTGTGCTAAAACTGGAAGCTGATCGCTGCAATTAAAAGAACAGTTAGTTAGCAAGCACATGGAATTACAGAATACAGATATAACAGTTGTTAACTGTTTTACCTTCCCCGTGAGAGAACCATGGGGCATATGCAATCCCTTGTTAACGACATGGTAAAACTTCGACTAACCACTGGATTGAAATTAAGAAGTCGAGGATAGAGGTCGATTGGACTTAGGGTTCCAGATGTGATCACAACTGACTGAAATCTGTCGAATATGGGTTTTATTGCAAGAGAAGCATCATGGTAGCTGAGCTGGAAATATATTATCAACAAAATATAATTTTATTAACGATAGAATGCACAAGACAACACAAGATTTTGACATAACCATAACAACCTATTTTCAACTTGACAATCTAATCAATCATTCTAAAATTCAGTTTTTAATGTTGTACACTAAGTAGATACCTGAAAAAAGAAGTGAATATAAAATACCTGCAAAACTGGATCAGGAATATGAGGCATTCTCTCATCATAAGGTTCGATTATGATTGAAAAACCTCTGGTGTATGTCCCCACAAGTGTTGCAAAGTCACAAATCGTTTGAATATGCAAAAATTCATCGGTATCAGTAATTTCCAAAGTTAGCACAAGTGAGTGCAAACGATCATAGAAGAATTTCAGCATTTTTTGGTCAATTCCAACATGTGAATTCACAGCATTAACAAACGTAAGCGGGCCCTCTTTTTCAACGATATCTGTATCCAAACGCCCTTTTAAGTACTGAACTAATCTTCCACTTGTGGTGGAGTGGTGGAAAGGATTTGGTTTTCCTAGGATGGCCAAGTTCGATCCCCACACCCATCACATTTGGGGGAATGGCAATGAACGGGTGGAGGGCCAGTTGGTTCGAAACCCGGGAGCCACCCCGAGTTTTCTATTACAGTGCATTTACTCCAGAGAGTCCCCGACTCTTGTGGAGGGTGCAACTACACGCTCCCGGTTAATCGGGTGGGCAGTGGGCTGGAAATTTTCTCGGGGAACGCCTTAGCCAAACTCTGATGCACCAAGCGTGGGCCCGGTTAAGACAACATAGCCTTGGATGCCGGAGTGGGGCGGAGGGGCCTACCCGAGTTATAGGGTAGGTGCGATCTCTATCGCCTGTTGTAGAAATATCGCCGTTCAAAAAAAAAAAAGTACTGAACTAATCTGCATAAAACAGACAAAAAATGCTCTGCTCGCCGTATGTTTCCTGGTACTACTTCATTTAAAATGTCATCAGGTAAAGCAGGATTTGCAAGCCACGTGTCACCAGCTGTACAAATCAGGAGTAAAAATCTCAACATATATAATATACAAAGTGCAATTGCATAAAACTTAACATACTATATGTAATGAACCTTGAATTCAATCATAAAAGAGTAAGAACTTTCAAAGCATAGTTGTTAAAAGCCATCACCTCTTGCGCATAGGCCCATTTTTCAGGCGAGGCGGTTGCGCTTTGAGTCGAGGAAATTGCGCTTTAACTCTCCAGGTGATGGAGATGGTTAAGGCACAAATTCCGGCAAGATTCCTAGATTCCGGAGAGTTTCCGGCTAAATTCCGACAAGATTCTAGCCAAATTTCTACTTTTAATCAAGGAAAACTACTTTTCTACACTAATATTTTAGTACTAATTAGATGATATAAAGTGTTACATAATAGACTTTGTTTATTTTATTTGAAGAGTAGTATTCTTTTTCTAATACATAATATATTTTTTAAATTTTTTCATTATGCGCTTTATTTTTATCAGGCCCTCGCTTTTTTTTGCGCTTTGCGCCTAGGACCCAGGCGAGGCCTATGCGCCTTGAGTGCGCCTAGTGCCTTTAATAACTATGTTTCAAAGTATACTTAAGGTGATCTTGTAAGTTAGCCGATTTTCATATTACCTCAAAATAAAACTTTTGAATGTTGGTTGCCTTAAATTGGAACATTTAAAAAGTATGTTAACGTTTTGTAGATGTCAACAAATTTCATTAACTAATATAGAAATACACCTAAATACATTGCCTTTTTATGGAATTTGTCCCCCAGAAAATACCACAACATCAATAATTAGAGTTGGTGTATAAGAACTATGCAGGGGTATTGGTCCCCATGTAAAATATCGGTGTCAAATATTAGTAAGAATATCAATACCGACATTATCGACGATATTGAACGATATGGCGATATAAGAATGTGCTTACTTGGCAAGTCCCCTCTTTGTGCTAAACCGTCAACAACGCGATTATATTCAGCACACAATCTACCAGCATCAGTGGCCTTAAACCTTCCTACCAAGTTGAAAAAAAGTTAAAAATATAGATATATCATATACCGAAGATTCACAGCATATATATATTCTTCTCAAGGTAAATAAACAATAGTGTGTTCTTTTATGGGACAACTAATTCCACTTTTTTATATGACCATGATCCTTTCACACAACCAATTAAAAGTTCTGATAATTTAGCGGACGCACAATAAGAACATTTACACCCCCAATGACCTATGAAATGATTATTAGAACACAGTGGAATATGATCTGATTGATTAATTATCCTAAAAAATACCTGTTAATCTCCTGAGCCATCTTATTGATATTTCGAGTTGCACACTTGCACCTTCAATTGTCTACTTCCTTACACTAACACTCAGTGCCTCAATGCACACATTATCAATATTATGAGCCTCATCAAACACCACGACAGATTCTCTCTGCATTTCCTTTGATTTAATCCCAGCTACCTTAGGATCAAGTAAATACTGGTAACTATAAACCACCACGTTTGAAAATTGCACCATATGTCGTGCTAGAAACTATGGGCACCACCCTTTATCCTTCCCAAACGCTCTTAGATCCTGCCATATAAAATCAAATCTTCACAAGAAAATGATTAACCATTAAGTCAAGCCAATTATAACTGAAATACATTCAGAAAACTAAACAACATAGTAGAGAAAGCATAAGGTAGAGAAAGGTTATAACTTATAACTATTTCAGACAAATATAATACTAAAGTACTGCAAGGCGTCAAATGTCAACTTTCGGTTCTCACCAATTGAAAGAGACCTCAGTCAAGGATGCAAGTATCACTCCACCAACAATTGGTACAAGCGAACTCAATACCCATGTTGTCGGGATCTGTTCAGTGAAAATAAACAGTATTATAATTACTTATACGGGTCAAAATAGGGGTATTAATGTATTATAAACAACTTTCATATTATAAAACACCAATAAACATGAATATTGATGATAATAATAGAGAAGAATGAATGGAAGTAGATAAATAGTAAACAAACCTCTCCTAGAAACATAGTAGATAGTACAACTGTAAATAACGGTTCCATTGCCTTGATCGTGTGAGAAAACAAAACAGAAAATTTGATGAGACTCATGTTGGTCGTAAGATTACCTAATGTATGCATAACAGCCAATGGAAGGATTGCTAAAAGCTGCCAAATATAATGAAATAAGCTTCAAGAAATATACAAATATGCAATAGATACACCAGTTTGATCAGTTTCTTCGTACCTGTCCGTGACTGATATTTGGCCATTTATGAATATTTGAAGCCCATGACATAAATATAATGAATGTCCCAACAGCAAGCTGAACTGCAGTCATCGTTACTGGATTTAGGAAAACTTCTAGAACCTGAAAAACATTAATCAAGATGAACCGCCTTTATTTATTCTGACCAAATTATTTAAAAAAAAAACGCAGTTTTAATTTACAGAGCTTTGAGGATAAAAAGATTTTATTATTCTCAAAAACAGCCGATAATCACTCATTGTACATTAATTACATCCATGGTTGGATTACACAGCGCTATAGAACAACAATATGAATCTGTAAATCAGCCTATAATCTTTTTCATTTTATCTATAAATCCAATGAAACAGTAATACAACAATTTAAACCAAATCACGTGTCAATGATTAACTGGAGAGACCAATTAAGGACAATATTCTATTCACTTTCATTTAATTAATCAAATTACAACTTTTTGTTTGTTTACACTTCGTCACTTTCTTTTATAACTCTACACTTCATCATTGGGTCCATCATTATATCTATTCATATCAGGTCATTTTTTCTAGCATCATAAGACCAAAATTTTAGGTTTTCATCCTAACTTTGAATCAACGAATTATCACAATTAACAATAATATTACTAACTGAAAATATATATAAATCAACGAATTAATAAAAAAATGTTACCATTCAATAAGTGCAAATAACCTCTTTGATAATATTCATATTCTGGTGCCTATGCAAATGAGTTCCAGATTCTTTTGTTGGTTGTGATATTTGTCAAGAAAACAACAAACATCTCGTATTGGAATTTAATTTCTTGTGAAGCTTTAATTTTAAAACATAACGATGTACTATATTCTTCTTCATCATCATCCTGACTAATTTGGTAAACCCTAAATAACATCCAGATCCAGCCGTCACCCAAGCACACCTTCATTCTTCTTCTGCGTTCGAATCAACAAACAACACCAACAATAAAAAAAACCTTACCTTGATTAAAAAAATGCTGAATCGTAGTGTGACAAAGATGAAACCGAATCAGACCTAATCAAACAAAACCGCTCGAATTAGATTGTTTGTCACAAAAAATGAGATAAAACCCAAAACAATGCTTCAAGCACAAAAAAAATCGATTAACACTCAGATTAGATGTAACCGAACGAATCATGGATGAATGATAGAAGAATCATAAGAAATTGAACGAAATCATCGATGAAATATACAAGAAATCATAGGAAAATAAGAATAGATTCATTGACTTACCAGATGCTAATGAAATCGAAAGAGATGGTGGTAGATTTGCTTGTCGGCGATGAACAAAATTAGGGTTTTGTAAGCTTGAATGGAAGCGTGAATGAGAAGAATGATGCGATTGAGAGATTTAGGCTAATTAGATGGTTTTATATACCCGGGTCAAAAAAACCGGGTATGGGTAACACAATCCGGACCCCGTGCGGAAACATAAGGTTTCTCATACTTTTCCCGCCAAAAATCCATTTTGGTTGCACAACAACAGGACACGTGTCCCACACTTTGTTCATATATTATATATATAGATATAGACAAGGGTTATGATATAATAGAAAGTTTATTTGGCTAGGAATGCTAGAAAGCAATCTTGACCATCAATAGATTTAATCAAGGGCTAAGATTAAATGAGTGAAATTGAAAATAAAAAAAAGAGGCGCGTGGGTTATGTAAGGGTATTCTAGTCACTCCACCACAATAGTTTCTCTCTACTCCAATTCCCCCCTATTTTTTAAATGTTAATAACTTTTTTCATACGACATTATTTTTTTATAAAAATTACACCAAAAAACGAGCGTTTTTTATCTTTAAAACGAGTATACTATTGCTATATTTTCGAAATTTTTTTTCGAAAACCCAGTTGCGTAAAACGCAATAGAAAAAACCCAGTTGCGTAAAACGCAATGAAAAAAAAACCTAAAAAATGACATTTTTGTAAAACGCAATGCACCAAAAACTCAAAGAAATGTCTTATTTGAAAAACGCAATGGCCAGAAAACACAAAGAAATGTCTTATTTCTAAAACGCAATAGCCTAAAAACAAAAAAAAAGTGTACTTTCTAAAACGCAATGGACTGAAAACACATAAAAATATGTTTTACCTAAAACGCAATGCACAAAAAACACAAATAAATGTCTTATTTCTAAAACACAATGGCCAGCAAACACTTAAAATATCTGTTTTTCTAAAACGCAATGGACTGAAAACACATAAAAATGTGTTTTTACCAAAAACGCAATGCACCAAAAAACACAAAGAAATGTCTTATTTATAAAACGCAATGCCAGAAAACACTTAAAAATGTCTCATTTCTAAAACGCAATGGCCTAAAAAAACAAAAGAAAGTGTTCTCTCTAAAACGCAATGGACTGAAAACACCTAAAAATGTGTTTTACCTAAAACGCAATGACTAAAAACACTTCAAAAATGTGTTTTACCTAAAACGCAATGACTAAAAACACTTAAAAATGTGTTTTTTTTTTCTAAAACGTAATGGCAAGAAAACACATAAAACTCTCTTATTTCTAAAACGCAATGGACACATAAAACTGTCTGTGAACTGTCTGTGAATTGTCTGAACCAGAGAGTAGCAAATAAAAAATTTCCAAGCTGACCTGGCAGCTCGACCCCAGCTAGGGGCTCTGCCCCTTGGACCCCGCCAGGGGCTGCCGCCCCTTGGACCCTGCTACCAGGGGCGCTGCCCCCGGACACCCGCCAAGATCGTAAAACGCAATGACTAAATCAAAAACCCAGATCATAAAAATGAAATTAAAGAACTTCTTACATGGATCGAAGCCGATTTCTTCAACGATTGACGAAATTTGAATGATAGAAACACTTATCAGCGATCGAATAGAACGGTTCGAGTGATTATCATCAAAATCACGGGAAAAACGAGATTTTGAATGAAATTAAACTGGGTTTTCTTCAAAAAAAAAAAAACTGAAAAACACGTTGATCGGGTGTTTGAATCATTGAATGGTGACAAAAATCGCACTATAATGTAGTGATTATTGAGATAGAAAGTGACGAAATGGTTGAAGATGGTGGGTTTTGAAAATGGTGGGTTTTGATGTTACTGGGAAGAAGAAGAAGAAAGAAGAAGAAAAGGATAAGATTGACTAAAATACCCTTCCTCTTTATTTTAAATTTTGCCACATGTCCTAATCCTATTGCTTCATATCCTTCCGAGCCAAAATAAACTTCCTATTTGATCCTCACCCTTAATAACAAATGGACTTATTTGTTTCTAAGATATCTATACTATATTATAATGCATGAGGGAGGGGTATTTTAAGATACCCAAAAAATAAGAACCCCCCCCCCCCTTTATTTATAGAAAAACCCCTAAAATGAGGGTAGTTTGGTCTTTTAAACACTATTTATTTTTTAGCCCCTAAACTTATTACACTTAAATCCCTAAGGTTTTAACAAAATTATAGATAATTAGTTACAATTCAACCCTCCACAACAAACTTATAATTTTTTACGTGTTCTTGACATATCTTATAAACTATATTGTTTAAAAAAAATCCAAAGATAACATGACGACCTACACATTTTTGTCGACGTTTCGGTAGTCGTCTTGTTCAATATCGACACACAAGTTAAAAGGTACAAGTCGATAATGTAACACCCCGTGTTTCGAAAGTCAAAGTCAAGATTGAAGTCAAAGGGAGACAAGATTTCTAATTGCGATCTGTCACTCCTTGCTCAATTCCTGTTTTGATTTCTTTGACTTGTAGATAGTCTTTTATGCCTTTTACGTTAGTTGTATTATGTGGAGTATTTGTTAATAATCGAGGTTTAATCGTTATTTATCGCATGTTTTATCTCCTTATCGCTTATCGCAATCGCGCTCGCAACTCGAATTACGCATCTGGTTATGGTTCTTATGTGAGTGTGCCCTTTTATGTGTTACTTGTGCATGTTATTTATGTTTTATGATGTGGTGATTAATCGAAACGCAATCGCAACTCAATCGCAATCGAATCGCAAACGCTAAATGCAAGTTAAATAGGATGATTGTATGTTGATATAGTAGTTGGGATTAAAAGTAATTTGAATAGGAAACTCTATCGCATCGCAACGCTCAACACGCGAATCGAAATCGCAAAACTTATCACGCCGAGCACTCGAATCGAGTGGCCAGCCGACCGAGTTGCCACCCGATCGGGACTCGACCAGCCGACCGAGTTGCCACCCGATCGAGCTGCCACCCGATCGGAGTACCACTCGATCGAGCTGCCACCCGACCTAGGTGCCACCCGACCGAGTTGCCACTCGATCGAGCTGCCACCCGGATGGGCTGCCACTCGATCGACCAGCCACTTATTCCCCTTTCCATTTATGGAAACCCTATAAATACCCTCCTTTGTCACATCATTTGATGTTGACAGCTCTCTCCCTCTCCACTCGCTCCAGCCGCTATTTCTTCAGATTTCTCGCGATTCTTGTAAGTTTTCCACCCAAATCTTGTACTTTATTGATCTATGCACACTCCTACACCTTTCTATCTTTTGAATCTTAACTTTTAACCGTGAAATCACTAGACTTGAGGTGTTCTAGGATGATGTCATCATGGTGTTCATAAGAACTTCATGTTTTGGCTTCAATCCATCAAAAACAACTTAGATCTGAACGATTTCCACATAAATAAACAAAGATCTTGCATAGATCTGAACATATTCATGGTGAAAAGGATTGAAAGATGGTTTTCCAACTTTCTTTCAACTCTTTTACACTCAATGCACTCAAAACCGATGGAATCGGAGCTTGTTCTAATCTTTTACTCTTTCTTATGAATGTGTCTCGAGATCTGGATTCTATCCACGAGTTACTAATTTCGGGTTAAACATGGAACACCGTCTCGAACAGTTAACTGGTAGGATTAGGGTGGTTCCTGCCCGATCGGGTCACTAAGTCTTGACGAGGTTTCTGTTGTTTAGCACGTTATCAAACAGTCTCGAGAAAACGACAAACTACCAAAACCACCAAGGAAGAAGACGACCAGGTCTTCTGGGACGGATTGCCGTCCGATCGGATTGCCACCCGACCGGACAGCCACCCGATTGGCTTGCACCTTGGGCCCCACACTTAACATTTATTTTAACGTTTGAGGTTCTAAACATTGAACGGATTGCCGTCCGATCGGATTGCCACCCGATCGGATTGCCACTCGACCATGTGATGTTTGGACTTCAACACTTAAACAATTTTCAACATGTTCAGTACGTACAGATTGCCACCCGATCGGATAGCCATCCGATCAGGTGACCGTCCTGCTGTGAACTTGTTCTCAACCTGAGAAGTCTCGCCAATCGGATTGCTGTCCGATCGAACGGCCGTTCGATCGACCGACCTGAAGGGTAGAGATACTTCTTTGTTTTCAAAATGCTACAACGAAAACTTCAAAAGACAAGCCATCATATACAAACACATCCATCCCAAACGAGATGACAATCCACTCGAGCGACCACCTGATCGGGTGACCACCCGAACGGATTGTCATCCGATCGACCGGTCACCTATCGGATAGCCACCCGATCGGATTACCGTCCGATCCACTGACACTTTGTATCGTTTTACGCGCCGCTTATCGTTTGTGCTATCGTTCTAATCAGGCTAACCTTACTCTCTAGCGCTCCCTTCAATCCATCATCGCTGTGAGTATACTCGAACCCTTTTTGCTTTACGCACTTTTAGGTGTTACATACGTTACTTATTCTATATCACATCGAACACACAACGCAATACTTTAACGCTAATCGTACCACATGTTATACGTGACTTAATGAATGCTTGTTTGTTATGTTTACACATGGAATGCTGTCTACCTGCCTTAGCACCGATACTACTATAGTTTGGACTCAGCACCTGTTCACTCAGGGGTTGTTAAGGACAATTTGTTACATGGCTCACAGTGGTGAGTGTGTATTACGAACTGCCTTGGGCAGTCAACCCGCAGTCATTGGTATCGATAGGTTCATGTCGATAACTAACGTGCTTCATTTCACACTGTGTACGTGCTGGTTATGCGTAAACGATTTCGAACTCTATTATATCTATCAAACCTGTATGCTCACCTTTACACTATGTGTATTGACTTTTACTTTAACGTATGTGACAGGTGCTTAAGATGTTTAGATGCTTGGCTTGCTGTGAAATCGAGGCTAGGAAAGGTCTAGAAACAAGTAACGAATTGTCTGTACTTGAAATCTGAGTTGTCGGAACAGAACATTTTGACTAGATTTTGTCTGTAATGATTAAATTACTTTTTATGTCATGGTATCGGACGTGATGCTTTAAATAAATGGTAATTATAGTTGTTATGGAAACTTCTGGACAATCTGTTTCGCTCAGTGCCACGCCCCGATGTTTTCGCCATCGGTTGGGGTGTGATAGATAATGCTTTAATGTACAAGTAACTAATACATGTGATCTAATGCGCCTAATCTATACAGATGGGCTCCATCTATGCAAACAAAAACAAAAAAAGAATTAACAGTACCGTAACATAAAATGAATATATTATGTGTCACATTCTATTTTATTAAAACTGACTAATGTCCATACTTAGATATATCTTATAAAAACTTAAAACTAACTACAACAAACTTCCTAAATAAAGGGGTGACAAATATAAAATTAAACCCTAATGCACTTCTATAGTTACTATTCAATATCGACGCACGGATTAAAAGGTACAAGTCGATAATGCTTTAATGTACACGTAATTAATACTTGTGATCTAATGCGCCTAATCTACAAAGATGGGCTCCATCTATGCAAACAAAAACAAAATAATTAAAAGTACTGTATCATAAAATGAAGATATTATGTGTCACATTTTATTTAATTAAAACTGCCTAATATTTATACTTAGATATATCTAATAAAAACTTAAAACTAACCACAACAAACTTCCTAAATAAAAGGGTGGCAAATATAAAATTAAACCTAATGCATTTCTATAGTTACTACTATAAATACATAACAAGACACCCTTATATCTATTGCTAAACAAAGTTAAAAATGGATCCAGTTCTGAATTCAATTGTTGCGAAAAACCAAGCATGCAAGATTGAAAACTCTAAGATCTGTTCTGTTATATCGCAGCAGTGAATAACTGTTTCCTTTTATTTACTTTTATGTGAATGTTAACTTATTTGATTTTTCAGATTCAGTTGCATGATGAATATGCCAATTTAAACAACCTAGTTGTCGAACAAGCTTCTAAGGTATTGATTTTGCTGGTTTTTAAGTATTATTTTTGCGTATATCTTCCATATTAACATGTTCGTTATGTTATTATATGTGTGTTTTATTGCAGGATGATGGTGATAAAAGTGTCGATATTATTTCTTATGGTGCAATGTTTGTACATACAAGTCTAATCTTCGATGTGAATTTAGTGAAAATGTAATTTTAAGATGTATTTAATCTTTTTTTTTAACTTTTGTATTCAATTTTTATCCTTTTTAAGGATCAGAAGTTTGAGACTCAAAGGAAGAGATCCAAAAGACTCTGTAAATGGAAATAGAATGAGGTTATTAATTTAGACGATTCTGAGGACAAACAAGAGGAATTGGAAGATACTGCTGATTCAAGCACAAACCAGAAAACCCGATAAAAAAGTACTTTGGGTGTCAATTCAGAAGTGGAACAAATTTCATGTAGTCTGATATGAAATCTATCAAGTGTTTTTATGTTTTTTTTTTCATTTTCAGTTGTTATGTTTGATCTAGACGTATAAATAAAGTTTATTTTATATTTGAACTTTATTTTTTGTGTTAATATATTGAAGTTATTGACCATGTTAATAAAGTTCAAAATAAAGTTAGTATTCTAAATTTACAAGTAAACTAAACTTATATAAGTTAATATTCTAAAGTTGCAATAAACAGATATTACACTTAGATATAGTCAAGCTAAAATTATAAAATATTGCAGTTATTTTTGGATATTAATCTAATAATTTGTATTTCTTAATTAAAAATTAATAAAGTAATAAACTTTAAAGCTAAACTAAAATACTGAACTTACTATGATATAAAGTTAATAAATATATAAACTCTTAACATCCTATTTTTTATAAAAACTGTTTTTAAAATTTTATGAAAATATAAATTTTTTATATATAAAAACGAAAATTAACAATTAAAGTTAAAGGTGTAAAACGTACTTACGAGTCAACTACTATTTTTTATTTTTATAAAAACAAAAATTTTAAACTTAAAGTTTATTGGATGAGTACTATGTGGATATTTAAAAAAAGTTATGAACTTTAAAGAATAAATTATAAACTTTATTATTTAACTAACAAAATAAACTTACTTTACAACTATAACAACTTGTCTTTTACTTTTTGTCATTTGATTATTATCTTTTATTAAAAGATCGCAACTTTACATGTGTAAAACTGTTTTTTGACTTTATTTATAAACAAAACATTTTGTTTTTATAAAAAATAATTCTTTTATAAACATTTTTGCAACAAGTAATATAAATAAAATACTCCAGAAATTTACAATCTTTACTAGACAAATACTAAATTATGTTGCAACATTTTAGGAATTATAAGATCAACTATATTGTTATAGATAATATTAGTCAGTTTAAAAAAAATTTGTTACCAACTTGACTAAATACATAATAGATTGTGTTGTATATTTTCAGGGATTATAAGGTAAAAGTAGACTCATATAGATAAGATTAGTTAGAAACTAAAAATCTGAATTTAGTATGATATAAAGTTAATAAAGATATAAACTCTTAACATCCTATTTTTTTTTATATAAAAACGGTTCTTGAAATTTTATAAAAATATAAAATTTTTATATCTGTCAAAAGATGAGAAATAACAATTTGAGTTAAAGTTCTAAAACGTACTTACAAGTCAAATTCTATTATTTTTTATTTTTATGAAAATGAAAATTTTAAACTTAAAATTTATTGGATGAGTACTATGTGGATATTTAAAAAAAAGTTATGAACTTTAAAGAATAAAATTATACTTTATAATTTAACCAATAAAATAAACATACTTTACAATTATAACAACTTATCTTTTTTTTTTTGTCTTTTGATTATTAATTTTTATAAAAAATAATATTTTTTGTCTTTTGCTTATTGATTTTTATAAAAAAAAAAATAAAACTTTACATATGTGTAACAACACTTATGACATATATCCACCACAATAATGTTATCATAAAATATTATACGAATAAGAAAACTACCAGAAACGATTGTCACAATGCAAAGTGCCACCCCGCCGCATCACGCGGGCACCCAACTACCGCCAAGTCGTGATATCAACTTTCATATCGACATCATTCCTGGAGCAAACCCTATCGCTAGAGCTCCTTATCGACTCGCTCCGTCCGAAATGCGTGAACTCTCGAGTCAGCTCCAGGAATTGCTTGATAAAGGCTTCATTCGCCTGAGCACCCTTAATAACAAATGGACTTATTTGTTTCTAAGATATAATTATTAACAAGGGTTAGGATCAAATACAAATGATAAAATAAATAAGAAGGTTAAGAAGGATTCTAGTCCATTGATCTTAGATTTGGAGGGTTGAGATTAGTTGTAGGGAAAAGAAGATAATAGAAGGGCATAAAGGGAATGCTATATTTATGGATTTTCTCTCTCTACATGCAAGGCACATGACAATTCCCCCATCGATTTAAAACGTCCATAACTTTTTCATACGGCATTTAAAAAAAAAAATTCACCATAATAACGAGCGTTTTTATCCTTAATATGAGTAGCATATTATCATATAGAAATAAAATAAAAAATTACATTTTTACTTTTTTTTTTCATTGTGTTAAAGGTTCAGGTCATTGTGTCTTTTAACTGGGTTTTGGTCAGTAGAGTTTCTATACATTGTGTTATTACCAAAACCTATAACACAATGTTAATTTGGGTTCTATCCATTGCGTTTTTATAAGAACCTATAACACAATAAATGACACAATGAAGATGGTGTTATATATGGGTTTTCTATAAACTGTGTTATTAGTTCAGGTCATTGTGTTTAATATGTTATTCTTTGTATTTTAATATGTTGTCCATTGTGTTTTAATAATTTGTTCAATTTTTTTTATTATCTTTGTTCATTGTGTTTTAGTTTGTTGTGTATTGTGTTTTTAGTTTGTTTTCCATTGTGTCTTAATCTGCTCTCCATTGTGTCTTTTATCTGCTGTCATTAATTGTGTCTTTTATCTGTTGTCATCAATTGTATTTTTATTTAGTCTGATACTTATTGTGTTATATGTTATCACCATTGTGTTATACGTTATGGTCATTGTGTTTTAGTATGTTGTCCATTGTGTCTTTATCTATTGTCATTGATTGTGTTTTTGATCTACTTTACATTGTGTTTTACATCATGTCCATTGTGTAATATGCAACTAGGTTTTTGATTTTTTTTTTTTTGAAAAATATAACAACATTGTACTCATATTAAAGATAAAAAAACGCTCGATTTTATGGTATAATTTCTTTTAAAAACAGATGATGTATAAAAAAGTTACGAAGGTTTAAAAATTGAGGGAGAAATAACATGTGACTTGCATGTGCATATTCTCTTTCCTCTTGTAGACAAAATTACCCTTTCCATTTAATTCATCCTAGGACACTTGTCACTCTCTGATGACTTCTTACCCTTTTTATTTTTAAATACTTTGTATTATAACTCAACCCTTATTAACAAATGGACTTATTTGTTTCTATGAGTTATTTGTAACATATATAATTATTAACAAATGGACTTATTTGTTTCAAATATAGTCAACCATAGATATGGTAGTGTTATGGAAAAAGAAGATTATTTCTTTTTGAACAAATGCGCCATTTCGTCAAAACAATTCAATAAAATATATTGAACCATTTTTAAATCTGTACAATTCGAATGTTGATTACATGTGGTTGTTATACGATAAAATCCGTTGGTATCAATAGAATAATATTTGGGAAAATTACGAGAAATGGCTAATGACCAACACCACTTTCGAATTTGGCCACCTCATGCGTCCTTGGAGCGGTGCATCATGCGCGGGATACGTCTAAAAGTCCACGGGATGCATCTTTGAAAATACCTTCACTGATGATGCGTCTGGAAGTGCCATGATGCGTCTGAAAGTGCACGAGACGCGTCTGAAAATTGCAGTAATCTCTGGCGAGTTGCAGACGCCTCCGGCTTCGTGTCCGACGAGTTGTAGTGATGGGTAAACGGTCCGGCGATTCATGCATCTTCAAGTAGGTGATGTTTAAGTAATTATTGGTGATGTAATTATTACATGAGGGAATTAGAGGTGCAGAATTAAGGGGAACTGGATGTGTGTGTTGGCCTTCATAGGTGGTGATGAAATAAGATGATCACTGATACACATTTCAACCCTTTTCTTCACATTACATTATGCACTTCTGTATGTCAAGGATGTATTTTTTTGGTTTTGATGTTGAAATAAGAAACGTAATGGTTTTTTGGGATGTGCTGAAAAGGTGAAAAGTGAACAGTGTACATTTCTTATTGGATGTGGCAACTTATTGGATGCGTCTAGATCCCTATTCTCTATGCGTCTGAGCCCATTGGATCGTCACGTGTCCATTTCTTATTGGATGTTGCAGAAGCCTGCATACGGACGCATCCCACGCATGATACGCCGCTTAAAAACACGTAAAGTGGCCAAATTCGGAAGTAGTTTTGATCAATAGCCATTTTGTAAATTTCCCATAATATTTTTACATGCATGTGATCTTACATGCCAATAATTGAGATTATAATCATTATCTACAACATGTATAAAAATAAAATATTCATAAAAGCGACAACAAAGACACATACCATGCATTTTGTAATCGGTCAACTCTCCCACTCACCACATTATATATTCCCATTTTAGAGTTTCTTAACAAGAAAATTTAAGAGGGTCCACCAATGGATTTTGTGTATAAACTAGTTTTTGGCCCGCCCGTGCTGCGGGGCAATAATTCAAATATTTCTCTCATAACATGTATGTCTGTGTTTCGGTTACTTGTACATACTACTCATAACACGATCTAAAAAAAAATTACATCGAGTCAATAAATTAAAACACAAACACTACCATACTTTTACTAAAAAAAACTAAAACAATGGAAAGACTATAATTTTAAATTGGGAGCAAAATTGGAATTTTTCAGGACAAATGAGCATGTACCAGGCATGCCTGAACGAATAAAAATTACACCTATGCCCGCCCGCTTTGCAGGCCGTTAAATCAAATATTTCTTAATTTCATAACATGTATGCATGTATTTAGGTTACTTGTACATACTACTTATAATACAATCTAAAAAAATACATCGAGACAACCAATTAAACGAAAACACTACCATAATTTTGCTAAAAAAATTAAAACAATAACAGGACTGTCAAAATAAAATTATGTTTTCCCCCGTAGCTCAAAATTATGATTTTGCCCTCAATTTAAAATTATGATTTCGCCCCCAGTTCGAAATATTTTTACGATTTTGCCCTCTGTTCAAAATTATGATTTTGCTCCCATTTCAAAATTTACAATTTTTCCCCCAGTTAAAAATTATGATCTTGCCATCGTTTTACTTTTTTTTTTGCAAAACTATAGTACTGTTTTATTTTGCTTGGTTGCTTCAATGTAACTTTTATTGTGTCAAACAGTTGTCTAACACTTGTTCATTGGTCCTGACAAATTAGTATTTTACCCCCAGCTCAAAATTACAGTCCTGTTATTGTTTTAATTTTTTTAGCAAAATTATGGTAGTGTTTTCGTTTAATTGGTTGTCTCGATGTATTTTTTTAGATTGTATTATAAGTAGTATGTACAAGTAACCTAAATACATGCATACATGTTATGAAATTAAGAAATATTAATCGTATTTTCGAGTTGGGAGCAAAATCGTAATTCCGAGCTAGGGGCAAAAACATATTTTTATTTTGAATGGGGGGAGGGGGGGGGGGGGTGCTAAAAGCATAATTTTAGACGGAGGGCGAAACTGTAAATTAAAACTAGGAGTAGAATTAAAAATGGGTTTTTGAATCGAGGGCAAAAGCGTAAATTTTAAGCCAGGGCAAAAACATAATTTTATTTTGAATTAGGGGCAAAAACGTAATTTTAAACAAAGAAAGGACGAACTCGTAATTTTTGGCTGGGAATAAAATAAAATTAAAAGTGGGTGGTCCAATAGGGAAGTGCCAGGCAAGCTGCCTGGCACTATTCCCGCAACTCCTTTTTGTATATGTAGGATAATTTGAGAGTTAAAAATAAATTATGTCTTTTATGTACGTAACTTATTGCATGTTAGGTTTTGAGGTATATTTTAACACTCTTTTAACTTTACTTAAAAGATATATGTCATCTCGTACTTTCAAGTTAACGCCGTTAACTCTCTCTTAGTTATTTTTTGTGATTTATGAAACACTCGCACATGCATTCATATCATATACATCGATTATAACACACGGAAACAACATGTGTATACACTTAAAAGTTAAATGATTAACTTTCGATACAAGTTTCATAAATCACAAAGATTAACTAAGATAGAGTTAACGACGTTAACTTGAAAGTACGAGATAGTATGTAACTAGAAGGATTAGGTATGTAACTAGAAGGATTAGTTCTAAACATACTGACGTATGTCGAGCGTAGTATAATTTTTAATATATTTTTAGCACTTTTTACTCGTTTATCAAGCTTTAAATTTATAAAACATGATACAATACAATCACTCTCTACAACACGTTAGGTCAAGTAGGGGTGGACCCACATGGTGCTGGTCGGGGTCCACGGACCCCAATTTTTTTAAAAATATAGTAGAACCGGTATGTTAACTTGTTGAAGGACCCCATAAAATAAATTAGTTGGAAACCATAGTATTAAAAGCGAAGATGGTGTGGTGGTAAAACCCCTTGTGTTCCAACAAATAGATCCCAAATTCAAGTCTTATATGTCCTATTTTTAGTTTACTTTTTCCATAAAAATTAAACTAGTGTTTTATTTCACATTTGATTACCAAATAAGACTTCCAACATATAGCGGCGTTCATAAAAAAACTTAAACAAAATTTCGAAGTTATGTGAAGTAATTGTGTTTTTTAGGTAGTTATTGATTCCAACCAACTTATTTATCACCGCTATTCCATAACTTGATGCTTAAAAATAATTCTTAATAATGTGGTGGTTAAATGTGGTTTCATATCCACTAAATGCTTCTACATTATTTCCTAGCCCCGGCCCGACCCGACTACGATAACAGACCTGAAAATTTTAGTGTTTGGTTGTGAAAAATTCTTACACAAAAAATGGACTCCAATGGAAAAAAATATTGGATTCACCACTGAGGGCAAGTTAACCAAACGTTGGCGTAGTATAGTGATAGTAAGATACCGAGATCGTCCAAGGATACAAGAGCTTTTCATACCGAAATATCGTCAACGTCTAATCTAAACAAAATTTTGAGAAAAGATGTTAGTTAGTTTAATAAAAGAAAAATGAAACAAAAATAAAATGTTAGTAAAAATAATAAACAAGATAGAATCAATTGGTTCCGACTCCTTTTTAGGTATCCTTTGATGATTTCCGTACTTTGGGCTTTTAAGAGATTATATTAGTTATTGTGGCATGTCCCTCTTTTAGAGGCAACGCTACCCTCAGCCATATTGGTCTGTTAACAGGGATACAGTCTAGCAAGACCGGATTATTGAAAAATCATTAAGTAAGTTATGAATACAAAATGTGGCATATCCCTCTTTTGGAGGCAATGCTATCCTCGGTCATATTGGTCTGAGCCAGCAGGGATATAGTCCCGCAAGGTCAGGTTATAGTTTTAACAGTAGTTTATTTATAAGGGATTCAAGCAGTTCTTGATTCCCCTGATTTGATGCTATCTGGCTCAAGAGAAGTCCTAATAACCTTGAATCAAGTCCTCACAGGATCAATACACTAAAGGAGGCAAGAAATTTACCCAAACCACCCTTCTAACCCCCTTTCAGGCAGTTAACGTGCTTTATATAAACCGTAAAGACACATATGAGTGAATCAACACAACATGAAAAAATGATAGAGGAAAGTTCACTTTCAATATAAAAAAAACTATTTCTTAAAGTCATTAATACAAACCCAAATAAAACGTAGCCAAAGCTTGGAAATCAAAAGTAACACATAAAAGATTAAACTTCACCAAGTGATGTAAGAGATTAGCCAAACATGGCCTTTGATTGGCAAGAACTCTTACGATCAATCTTGGATCCCGAGACTACTGCACACATTCTAAAGGTGGATAATGAGGAATATGGTGGATGATGGTGTTGTAGTGGTGGAATGGTGGTAAGTGAGAGAGAAGTGGTTTGCCAAGTGATGGATTGGAAGTGAGCTAAGCCCTTCTATTTATAGCTGAAATCAGTCTCCTCACACAGCCCCGTGCCCAGGGGGCACGACACCACGTCCTTTTTTCTCTGTCTTCATATAACTATTAGTGTTAGTCCGTATGCACACACGGCCCCGTGTGACAGTAGGCACAACCCTGTGGTCAGCTTTATGGGGTCCATTGGGAGATTCTGCATATCTGGGAGTTGACCACTACCCCTTGTTCATGGGACACGATCCCGTGTCTCTCGTCTGCTTTGTTTGTCTTGATCTGCATGGATTCTGAACACATTCTGTAGTGGGACACAGCCCCGTGCTTATCTTCTGGTTTGTTGTTTTGGTCTTGGGGTGTAGCTTGGAGGGAAGGCATGGTGTGTCAATTCCTCTTTCTTGTATTTTATGCTGGTTTTTGTCGTTAATTAGTTCCTTTTGTACGTTTGAGCTCATTTAGTCCTGAGAATTAAAAGTATACAAAGAAACACACTTTTTCCAACATTAGTACATTAAAAGGGTTGATTTTATGCATTGTTTGACATAATTTATATGTTGCATTTTACGCATATCAGATACCCACACACTTAATTCTTTGCTTGTCCTCTAGAAAAACTCTCTAATATTGCTTACACACCCAAATAGAATAGGTAGAAAAGAAGTTTTGGGTCTTGCTTAGAGTGTCGGTTATCCAAGTTCCTTTTATTTTATTTTTAATTTATTTACAATCCTATTCATCATGATTTATTTAGAATATTTTTTAAGAAAAATATGTTTAGGCATAACATGCCTCTTAAAATTCTATTAAGCTATATACAATTTACACACCTCACAAGTGGTCACTCAACACTCGCCCGAAGATGTATAAGTGAAACGCTCGGTCCCGGTGTGAAACTTACTCTTACCATAGGCTTGACAAGCAATCAAACATCCTCCTTTTTGACATAATCTTTGTAAATATCAAGATGACTTTTTAAAGGGTATGTTTTGGCTAGGGGTAGGGATTTTTGTTGGGAAAGTGGCGAAAGGTGTAAAAATGTCGGTTTTCTTTTCAAAAATCAATTTATTTGTGACTTTATACAAACTATAAACTTTAAGCAAGATTTTTGGGACTTGCTTAGTTATTTCAAGAAACCAAGGATTTTTTTTTTTATATCAACAACATAACCAAGTCACCTTTTTACATTTAAAAAAAAACCAAATTTTACTAAAATAAGGGGTGTAAAAGTGAAAAGGTTTAAGGGTGACATGTGATTGTTGCCAAAATGTATTTTTGCGGGTTTTGAAACGAAAGGTTTACGCTCTGATGTGCGTAAAATGCAACATATAAATTACATCAAATGAGTCATAAAACTAACCCTTTTTAGAACTAATGTTGGAAAAAGTGTGCTTTTGTCTTCCTTTTGTATTTTCAGGATCAAATAAGCTTAATTGAACAAAAGAAACAAATATGCAGCAAAATCTAGCATAAATACAAGAAAAGGAATAAACGTGGCATGCCCGACACATCGACAACATCTTCCCAAGCAAAAACAAAGAAACAGAAGGCTGACCACGGCCCCGTGCCTAGCAGACACGGGGACGTGGCCAGAAGCCTGCAGAAAAGACAAAGCTATAGAAGCTTCTATTCCCAGCACGGGGGCGTGCCCAGCTCAACACGGGCCGCGGTCAACGCTAAGATTCCCAAAATCTTGCAAATCTTGATAGTACAGATACGATTCTGCACACGGAGCCGTGCCCAGCGGACACGGGGGCGTGTGGAGCTAATGCAGACAAATTTCAATTAATAAAGTTAGAGAAAGAGGATGGACACGGGGCCGTGTCCGGGCTTCTGTGCAGGCTATAAATAAGGGTGCTTGGTTCACTTCAACGGCATCCCTTGGCAAACCACCTCTCTCCCACTTCACCCACACTCCACCACCATCACAACACCCACATCCACCACCATCATCCATCATCCACCTAGAGTGTGTGTAGTAGTCTCGGGATCCAAGATTGATCGTAAGAGTTCTTGACAATCAAATGCCATGTTTGCCTAAGTCTCTTACATCACTTGGTGAAGACAAGCATTTAATGTAATGCTTTTGATTTTTAATCTTTTCGCACTTTTTATTTGGTTTTATATTAATGACTTTAATAACTAGTTTCTTATGTTGAAGGTGAAACTTCCTTATCATTTGTCCGTGGTGTCTTGGCATTATTTTACTGTCTATATAAAACAAAAGATATTCACCATTCATATCTCTACGGTCTATATAGAGATATGTTGGCTACCTGGTCGGGGGTTAAGGGAATGGTTTGGTAAGGTTCTTGCCTTGTTCAGTGTATAGATCCTGCAAGGACCTGGGTCAAGCTTACTAGGACCTCCTTCAATACCCACTGGTATTGGATGGCGGGGGTGCGAATGGCTTGATCCCCTCATATGTAAACTACTACTAATACATTAACCCGGCTACTTGGGATTTTATCCCTGCTGACTCAAACCACTTAGCCGAGGGTAACTTCACCTTCAAAAGAGGGGCCTACCATATTACGCATTAATAACTTAATTAATTATCTTCCAATATTCCGACCCTTTGGGATTGTATCCTTGCTGACTCAAACCACTGAGTTGAGGGTAACGTCACCTTCAAAAGAGGGGCATACTACTATAACTAAGATAATCTCTTAAAAAGTGCAAAAGTGCGGAAATCCTCATAGATTACATTAAAGGCGAGTCGGATACAAGTGATTCATCTTGTCTATCTGTTTTTTGATTTTTATTTTTCAGCATTTTTTATTTTTCATGTTTAAAACCTTTTCTAAAACTTTTGATTTGATTAGACGTTGAGGATAAACCGGTATTAAAAGCTCTTATGTCCTTGGACGACCTCGGTATCTTGCCAACGCTATACTATGCTCACGATGGGTGCACTTGCCCATGTGTGTGTTTAGTGTCAGTAGAATATCGTGTTTTATAAATTTAAAACTTGACTAATGTGTTAAAAATGGCTTAAAATATAAAGTAAAACATAATACACCCGACACACACCAAGTTTTTGGCGCCACTGCCGGGGATACAAGGATTTTAAGAAAGTTAGGAATCAACGGCCTAATCGTTTTTCTTATTTTTCTGTTTTTTTTTTAGGATTTTTTTCTAAATTTTTCAGCTTCTGCAGAGCTCAGCATGGGGCCGTGCCCAATCTTTGGTACTGGCAATCCTGTTTTAAGTCAGACAGTAGCTGAACACGGGGCCGTGCCCACTGAACACGACCCCGTGCCCAAGTTTCAGTTACTAAAAACAGAACCGTAAGATCCCGACGGTTTGTAATTTCTGGCATAAATATGAGTGATACTGATCATTTTTACTTTTGCTCCTCTTATGGTGCGTGGTGTCAAATATGTGGCAGATCTCATGAAGATTTAAAATGTTATTTTTTAAATTACACTCCCCACTATATAGACCCATTGTTTTCCTGTAGCCTTAAGATGGGCGAAAGTAAAAACAATCCCTATCTCTCCCTCGAATGCTCTCAATCATCTCTTCTAGATGAAATGATTCTCGAAGAATAATTTCAAATGGAAGAAATAATTCTCCAATTGATAAGAGAACTTGAGATGGAAATAACTAATCCATCTGAAGACAACGATCAAGGAGAATTATTGAGAACGCATTCGGATTACTACAACCTTGTTGCTCCCGAAAGCACCTCTAACTCTTGTGAGAACTTGAGTGATAGTCGTCCCTGTGTCGATTGTGCCGTGAAGGACTCCCCATCGGTCTCCGGCGATGCATACATAGACTTGAGTGATTCGGCATATACCTTTTTTAACGAGAGCCCGGGTAAGGGAAATAAAGGTTGGTCTCGCCCACCGGTATTTAGCTTAGGATTCACCCTTTCCGATAACCTCTTGCGTTCTTGTCTAAAACTAGAGCAATTAAGGTACCTCAGGCACTTCAGTGTTGTTCCGTCCAGTAAGGAACCACCCGATCCTTATAAATTCCTTAAAAATAGATGAAACTTCATAAAAACCTCTGGCCACGGGGCCATGTCCAGGTCAACACGCCCTCGTGTCCACCTGAAGATTCTTGTCTGACTTTAAGTCAGAATACAGACAAAAAGTGTCAGAAATTTGTCTGCACACGGGGCCGTGTCCAGCCGACACGGGGCTGTGTCCAACGTGCTGTCGTTTTCTATAAATGCAGAAAGATTCCTGCACACTTGGACTCATTCCAAAGACAAAGATCTGGTGGGATCTTCACATATACCCTACAAGGTATATTCTAAAGAAGGTTCTCAACAACCATCTTTGTCTTTTCTACTTTTATCTATTGCCTTCTTCTTCATGCTCTCCTCAAAACCTCCATTAAAACTTGAAATCTCCATGATTTCAAGCTTTATTGTTATACTTGTTAGGTTTTTATTCAAGGAATCTTATCAAAAATAAGTTTTACAACACTGTTTTAAGTTATTTCTGCTTAAAAATGCTTCAAAAGTCAGAAAAATAATTTAAAACTATAAGATTCTTATCTTAAAAATCTGTAGAGAGGTGGCCACGAGGCCGTGCTCGGAGTACTGTTTCATTCAATTGAACTTTTTTTGACTTGTTTTCTTAGAATGTCGAGCAGAAATAGAGAAACATCTTCAACCCATTCAAGGAACGACCGACGAGGAAGAAGGTCATCAACGGAAGACTCTCTAGTCAACTACGTTTATGCCTTGAGGGAGGCCATTGATGAAATGACAGGAGTAGAGGAAGCTTTGGTTGACCGTATAAATCATTTGACGGTGGGGTTAGAGGGGTGCCTTCGAGAAGTCAACCTTTTGCACCAAAGGTTGAATATTCTTGCTTTTCCTCCTATGGTGCCAATCATTGCACAAAGGGAGTGGAATGTTGTACCGGAGGTCATTATTCTGGCTGAATGGTATGTCATACACCCGGAACCCCCTCAAGACATTTTACACGGGGTCCCAGTTGCCGTCGCACCTCCTCCACAAGACATTGTGGAGAATGAGCCCGCCTTCTTCCTCCCTAGGGAGATAGAGGAATGGCTCAACGACAACTAAGGAGACATCCCTTGGTTTCGAGTTCTACAACACCCTTAAGTACCGGGAAGCTATTTCCGTGTTTTTAGCAATTCTACAATAAGGGTAGAACTCCTTAGAATGATTACCTACGTTACTTGACCTATCTATCCTAGGAACTTGTAGTTTTTCATTTCTATCTTTATCTTTTATTTTCTAGGATCTTTTGTAATTGTTAATTTTTAATGAATGATGGTTTTTAATGGTGTTTGGATGATGTTGTAATGGTTGAATGCACTCGAAATGGTAGAAGTTACTAAGGGGAACTTGAACCCTCACCCCATGCACAAAAATAGAGCCTCCCGACAATTTTTCCTCATTACAGCAAGTTCAGCACGGGGCGTGCTCAGCCCAACACGCCCCGTGCCCAAGGATCTGCAGAAAACGCCTAGTTCAGGTAACTGGACACGGGGCCGCGTTCACTGAACACGCCCCCGTGTCCAGCCTTCTTTTAATTATGATGCTGGCAACCTGAACACGCGGCTGTGCCCGGACCAACACGGACCCGTGTCCAGATGCCCAATAACATAAAATTTTGTTTTTAAACACCTTTTAACACATTCAATCAACCTAAAAACTTATTTTTGGGACACATTGAGGACAATGTGTAATTTAAGTGGGGGGGGGGGGGATGCTAAAACCTTGAATTTTGCAAGTCCTAATAACAAACCTTACACAAAACTCTATTGGAACCGCTAATCACCTCAATTTTTTTATTTCAAAAACTTTTCATTTTTTTACTTTCTTGGTTTAATTTGGGAATAATAAGTTCTAAAAAGGTTATATTTTTACAAATTTACAACCGATAGCGTCGTGATAAAAAGAACCAACATAAGAAAATTATGAAACGACATGACAAATCTAGTTAAAATTTGTTTATATATACTCGATCACATTATAAACCCATTCCCACAAAAAGTGAGTTTTGAGTCATTATTGAGCATACAAGAATTCATCTTTAAACTAAATGCTCATTTTTTGTTTCTTGTGTGAATAGCCGCTTGGTTTCTTACGACTCTAGAACTTGCCATGACGATACATTCCCGGTCCTTACCAACTTAAACGCAAGTAACTAAATGATGGAGGCATTAGGACTAACCACTTTTCTCCCTTTCCTTTTCAAGACCATTGTTTTTCTTTTTCTTTTAACCTATCCAAAATCCCCCTAGTTAACCCCTTTGAGCCTAAACCTTTTCATTTCTAAACCCGCTAAACAAACACCTTTTACCCACCAAAACCCTTTTTTCTTTTAAACCCCTTATTTTAGTAAAAAGCTCGCTTTTCTTGTGACGTTCCTTAAAAAAATGAAGTATAGCAATAAACAAACAAGTTCCTCAAAGAAACTTTGTTTGAAAATGCTTAGTTTGAATAAAAGTCACAAAACAAAAAGGTTTTACGACAACCGACGCTTTTTACGCTTTTAGCCCTTTTTACTAGCCACTAACCCAAAACTACCTACCTTTAACCCAAGCCTAACCCTTCCCAAAGTCCTCTTGATATTTACAAAGGTTTATTGTTAAAAAGGAGGAGGACTGATTGCTTGGCAAGCATATGGTAGAAATAAGTTCCATGCCGGTCTCGAGTGTTTCACAAAAATACATCTTCGGTCGAGTGTTGAGTGATCTCCCACGAGGTATGTAAACTTGTATATAAATAGAATTTTAAAGAGGCATGTTATGCCCAAATAAGTAATTTCTCTTATGAAACGTTCTAAATAAATCATAACGAATAGGATTGTAAACAACATAAAAATAAAACCTAATAAAGATCTTGGATTCCCGACACTCAAGACAAGCCCAAAACTTCCCTTCTACCCATTCCATTTGGGTGTGTAAGCCACATAATAAAGAGTTTTGCTTGAGGACAAGCAAAGATTCAAGTGTGGGGTTATTTGATGTGTGTAAAATGCAACATATAAATTACATCAAATGAGGCATAAAACTAACCCTTTTTAGTACTAATGTTGGAAAAGTGTGCTTTTGTCTTCCTTTTGTATTTTCAAGATCAAATGAGCTTAATTGAACAAAAGGAACAAATATGCAGCAAAATCTAGCATAAATACAAGAAAAGGAATAAACATGGCATGCCCGCCCCCTCGACAGCATCTTCCCAAGCAAAAACAAAGAAACAGAAGGCTAACCACAGCCCCGTGCCCAGCGGACACGGGGGCGTGGCCAGAAGCCTGCAGAAAAGACAAAGCTATAGAAGCTTCTATTACCAGCACGGGGGCGTGCCCAGCTCAACACGGGCCATGGTCAACGCAAAGATTTGCAAAATCTTGCAAATCTTGATATTACAGATACGCTTCTGCACACAGGGGCCGTGCCCAGCGGACACGGGGGCATGTGGAGCTAATGCAGACAAATTGCAATTAATGAAGAAAGAGGATGGACACGGGCCCAATGGACACGGGGCCGTGTCCGGGCTTCTGAGTAGGATATAAATAGGGGTGCTTGGTTCACTTCAAAGGCATCCCTTGGCAAACCACCTCTCTCCCACTTCACCCACACTCTACCCCCATCACAACACCCACATCCACCACCATCATCCATCATCCACCTAGAGTGTCTGTAGTAGTCTCGGGATCCAAGATTGATCGTAAGAGTTCTTGACAATCAAAGGCCATGTTTTCCTAAGTCTCTTACATCACTTGGTGAAGACAAGCATTTAATGTAATACTTTTGATTTTTAATCTTTTCGCACTTTTTATTTGGTTTTGTATTAATGACTTTAATAACTAGTTTCTTATTTTGAAGGTGAAACTTCCTTATCATTTGTCCGTGGTGTCTTGGCATTATTTTACTGTCTATATAAAATAAAAGATTTTCACCATTCATATCTCTACGGTCTATATAGAGATATGTTGGCTACCTGGTCGGGGGTTTAGGGAATGGTTTGGTAAGGTTCTTGCCTTGTTAAGTGTATAGATCCTACAAGGACCTGGGTCAAGCTTACTAGGACCTCTTTCAATACCCACTGGTATTGGATGGCGGGGGTGCGAATGGCTTGATCCCTCATATGTAAACTACTATTAATACATTAACCCGGCTACTTGGGATTATATCCCTGCTGACTCAAACCACTTAGCCGATGGTAACGTCACCTTCAAAAGAGGGGCCTACTACTATAACTAAGATAATCTCTTAAAAAGTGCAAAAGTGCGGAAATCATCAAAGGTTACATTAAAGGCGAGTCGGATCCAAGTGATTCATCTTGTCTATCTGTTTTTTTTTATTTTTATTTTTCAGCATTTATTATTTTTCATGTTTAAAACCTTTTCTAAAACTTTTGATTTGATTAGACGTTGAGGATAAACCGGTATTAAAATCTCTTGTGTCCTTGGACGACCTCGGTATCTTGCCAACGCTATACTACGCTTACGATGGGTGCACTTGCCCATATGTGTGTTTAGTGTTAGTAGAATATCGTGTTTTATAAATTTAAAACTTGACTAATGTGTTAAAAGGGCTTAAAATATAAAGAAAAACATAATACACCCGACACACACTAGACTCGAAGGGGTTAAGTAGGGGATTTTTGGTTTTGTTAGGAGATAAAAAGAAAAATATGGTTTAAATGAAAAGGGTTATAGTCCTAATGCCTCAATTATTTACTTACTTGGATTAGTCGGTAAGGATCGGGAATGCATTATCTTGGCAAGTTCTAAATTCGTAAGAACCATACAGAGTATCATACAAGAAATGAAAAGTGAGAATTTAATAAAGATCTGGAAGTGTATGCTCGGTAAAGGCTCAAAGCTCACTATTTGTGGGAAAAGGGTTAAAAAGTGCGTAAATGTATATACAATCAAATTTTAAAAGGATTGGCACGCCTTTTATAAATTTTTCTTATATGGTTCTTTTTAATCACGACGCTATCGGTTGTAAATTCATAAAAACAATATTTTTTAGAACTTTGGATTTCCAACTTAAACCATGACAAGACAAAGAAATAAAGAAAATTTTTGAAAAAGATTTGGGGTGTTTAGTAGTTCAAAGTTGAGTTTTGTGTAAGGCTTCTTTAGGACAAAAGATTCAACCCCCCCCCCCCACTTAAATTACACATTGTCCTCAATGTGTCCAAAAATGGATTGAAAATGATTAAATACGTAAAAGTGGGTTGAAAACAACATTTATCAGAATCTAGGCAGTGGGCATTGGGCGTACTAGGGAGGCACGACCCTGTGTCTGACTAGCAGTATTGTAAAACTTACAGAAGGCAAGCATGGGCCCATGCCTAATAGGTACGGACCCGTGTGAGAGGTCCAGTGGCCAAATTATATCAGCTGTTTGGAGACACGAGGGCGTGCTTACCATACACGACCCCGTGCTGCAATTGTTGTAATGAAGATTTTGAGGCGGGGGACTTTCTTAGTCTTTTATTAATGGTTCAATATCCTTTGGCTAGTTTCCGTCCCCCTTGGAGTGCATCTGATCCTACAAAGAGAAAACTTAAAACAAAAGCATTAACTAAGAACAAAACTAAATCTTCAACATGAATGTTCTTTTCAAAAGGAAGCCTTACATTTGAAAGTGGAACATATATGTTTAAGTAAATTACTTTTATTTATCATAATCCATGGAATGCCTCCATGGTGTGCCATGTTTATAAGGATCCTTGGCTAGGCCCAAAGTTAGTCAAATGTTACCCGAGCGGGATGACTCACATCCCAATTTGCACCGGCTAAGAGAGTAGTCCAAGATTGACTCTATTGCCTTGATGTAGTTGACTACTTCGTCTTCCATGTGTTGTTCCCACTTCGAATTTCAATTCCTTGTCGCTAACTTTCACTGTTAGCTTTCCAATACTCATATCCACCATGGCTCGTGCGGTGGTAAGGAATGGTATTCCTAGTAAGAGTGGGATCTAGGTGTCTTCTTCCATGTAAAGGATTACAAAGTTGGCCGAAAAAACAAATTCTCCAACCTTAACTAAAAGATTCTCTATGATACCTTGAGGGTACTTTACTGACCTATCCGCAAGTTGGATGCTTATCCTTGTAGGATGCGACGTCCCTAGTCCGAGTCATTTGAACATGGAGGCAGGCTGATATTCACCAAAATACACATACTTTATTCCCCCATTTTACCCCCATTTATGCGTTTTCGGCCGTAAAACCGTGAATCGGATACTTAATCAGGTATACTTTTGTTTACGGGCCTAAAACAGCATGCCAAAAAAGAAGATGATGAAAACGAGGACTTTCCGGGCAAAACGACAAAGCTGCGAAGATTCTGCGAACATTCCGATCTGGGCAATTGGCACGGCCGTGCAATGAATGGCATGACCCTGCGGATCCGACAACAGAGCTCTGCCCAGCAATGCACGCCAGTGCGATCAGGAGTGCAAGCCAATCCCGGAGTTGAACGACCGTGAGGATGGTTGCACCCCGTGCGGATCTGATGTCTAGCACCAACCCAGAAATGCACCACTAGTGCAGCTGCTCGTGCCACTCTTACCCCGGAGATGCACGCTCGTGCCACCTGTGGAACAGTCATGCGACTACGAAGAGCGGTCAAGATCTGAAGATGTCACACAGCATGGTGAACAGTGATTCAAAAGTGAACGGTCGTGCACTTTATTGGCACGACCGTGCGATCTGAAAATGTTATAAAAAACAGACAACAACATTCTGTTGGGAATTCTGGAGTTTTTGGGAGCTTTACAGGCTATTTTCAGGCTCCGGGGGCACTAGCTTTCACCCTGATTCAAGCCACATTGTGCCGTTTAGCTCCGTTATCTTCCGGATTCTCAATCTTGTGCTTGTTTATGGTTTGATTTCTTGAATCTTTCCATGATTTTGTTGTAATTCAAGCATTTTGGTTGATGATTATGTATTATTGTAGCCTACGCGCAAAAACACTAGAATCCCTTTCTTAATTACAACCATTAGTATGTTAATTATGTTTGTAATGACACTTGGAAGCATTTTCTATGTTAATCTTTGATGATTAGTTTACAACCTTGTTTATTGATGTTGATTTCTTGATTATAAGTAATTATCTTGGATGATTAGTATATGGTTAATTGAGATAATTGAAAGATGAAGCTTAATTAATCATGTATTAGTAGATTTTGAACATGCTTAACTTGTTTAAAATGTGTGCACCATGATACTAGAAATGGTTAGTGGTTTAATAAAGGGTAATTATTGTTAATCAAGAAAGCTTTCCCTCACGTAAGGGCCTTAACGGGTTAAATGGTGTTGTTATGAATTCTTGCCATGAATGGTTAGCTTAGTTAGTAGTTTAGGCCAAAATTGCTATCTTGGTGAATTTATGTGCAAGATTTGTAAAATGAACTCGGTTGTCTCGGTGGTTGCATTGTGTTTATCGGTGTCACTTTCCTTGATTAAGTGAGGTTAGAAAACTCCTAACGGATGACTAACTTATTTTTAGGGGATTTTCAAAGACATTTATCAATTGTGCGTTAAAGAACAATCTTAGGTGGTTAAAGTGTGTTTATCGTTTTAGCTTTCCGAATGATTGTCATGTTAGGATTCCCGAAAGGGATACTAATTGTCTTGAAAATGGAAAACTGACCGAATGTTTCAAGTGACAAAACCGACTTAGTTTATATACTTTGGTTGTGTATAAAGCAAGGTTATATATCTATTTTCTTATTGGAGTCTATTATGTTTTTATAAATATTTATTTATGCTTACTTTAGTTTTTTAGAAAATCACACAACTTATCTTCCTACCGGTAATTTAATGGCGAAGGTCTAGTATTATTCCTCCGCCCACTTCCTTGGATCGATACTTGGTTCTTACTGATACTTTACTACATATATGACGGGGTACACTTGCCCTTTCGTGTGTGTTTTGATATTGAAGCATAAATCACTTTTATAAATTTAAAACCGAATCGTGTGTAAGATTCATTATAAAAATACGTATATACTCACATACGTCAAGTTTTTGGCGCCGTTGCCGTGGAATTGGCGAGCTTTAGGAACGACCCGAGTCATTATTTTATCGGTGTATATACTTGTGAATATTTGTAAATATTTTCATGATTATTTATTCATTTATTTATTTGTTAATATTTCTTGTTTTTAATTCAATTTATTCGTTTTCATGATTATTTTGAACACTCGTAAATTTTTATTCCATTTATTTGTTTGAATTCGGACTTATTTATTCATTTATTCTTTGAGTTTTCGGCCCCGAAAAATCATTTTTACTATAGCCGATTCCGTTATTTTTTATTGCTTTGATTTTTACAAAATTTTGGGCCCATTTTTGGATTTTTATAAAATTTCCAGCCCATTTTTACAAATATTCTGTTTCATTTCAGCAAAAAAAAAAAAAAAAAACATTATTATAATAATAAAATATTCATTGTGTCAATTTTTAGTTTGCAGGTTGATGTCCTCAACCCCCGCTCCCGATCCTGTTGAGCCGTCAGACGGGCCCGAGCGTGATCTGAGGAGGCATATTCGTGATAGATCCCGCGCGGTAGCGCTGCTACTTACAACTAGTGAGTCGGAGCAGGTGGTACCCGCTGAAGCCGAGGGCTCAGGGGCAGCAGGAAACAGAATCATGGCGGACGACAAGCGACCTTTGAATTACTCGAATCAGCCCGGAGGGGCAGGCCTGGAGCCGAGTATCTTGCAGCCGACTATAGATGCACCTACTTTTGAAATTAAATCTAGTATTATTAATATGGTGCAGAATTCGGTACAGTTTGACGGGCGTGAGCATGAGGATCCCGGAAGACATATCGTTGCTTTTCTCGCAGTTTGTTCGACGTTTAGGATTAGGGGTGTTTCTGAGGATGTTGTTTGGTTGAGGTTGTTTCCATTCTCATTGCGTGACAAAGCGAGAGCTTGGCTTATGTCACTTCCAGCTGGGTCCATCAGGACCTGGATTGAGCTGGCGGAGCTATTTATGCAAAAATACTTTCCACCTGAGAAAACAACCAAGTTAAGAAACCGGATTGTGACCTTTTGCCAAGATGAGGGAGAGTCGTTGCACACGGACTGGGAGCGATTTAAAGATTTGTTAATTGATGTTCCACATCATGGCTTCTCCAAAAGACAGCTGGTCTTGACATTCTATCAAGGGCTTAGTTACAACACGCAGGAGAGATTAGACGTGAATGTAGGAGGTTATATAGGAACGAAGACGCCAAATGAAGCTTATGATATCATAGAAAAAGCTGCGTTGAAATCTAGCTCGCGTCGAGAAGGAGATAGACGCCGGACAACAACATCATCATCATCGCCTCGCCCTGGAGTTCACGCTGTGGACGATTACACAACCATTACTTCACAAATCTTGGCTCTTTCAGCGAAATTCGATAAGTCCCAGATAGCTGCGCAAGCTAGTTCAGGGTGTGACTAGTGCGGAGTGTCATACGAGCCTGGTGCATGCTTTCAGGGAGTCGTGTATGAGGGCCAAGAAGAAGTGGATTTCGTGAGCAATTAGGTGAGGTCGCAGAACAATCCTTACAGCAATATATACAATTTGGGATGGAGGAATCACCCAAATTTTGGGTGGCGAGCAAATGTGGGTAATCAGAACCCATTGGGATTTGCCCAGCGTGCTCCAGCGCTGCAGCAGGCTCAGGGTCAGCAATTCCAGCCATACAACCAATCTTACCAGCAACGTCCATACTCATATCAGAATTAGGGCACTGGGAGTAGTTCCCAGCAGTAGGCCCCTCAATCTAGTTCCAAGCTGGAGGATATGATGGCTCAGCTTCTTACTAGCTTCTCGAGTGCAAATCAATTGGCTGAAAAATGATATCAACAAAGCGAGGATCGTTTTCTATCCCATGAGGGAGAAATGAGGAGTCAGAAAGCCTCGATTCAGAATATCGAGAACCAGGTTGGCCAGCTGGCGAAGATGATGTCTGAAAGACCCCAGGTGGTCTTCCGGGCAATACAAAGCCAAAAACGCGCAGGCATGTAAATGCTGTTATGACCAGGAGTGGCAAGACTTCCGGACCCAACGTATCGGACTCACCACCGATCGATGAAGCGGTCCAAACTGATGCTCAGGACGAGGTGCATGCCAGGCGAGGCCCAGCAAGTACAGCGCAAGTCCAGGAGCCAGTTAAAGATTACACTCCCCCAGTACCATATCCGGGCATGCTGAAGAAACAGAAAAATGAAGAATAATACGGTAAGTTCCTTGAATTGTTTAAACAACTTCACATAAATATACCATTTGTTGAAGCCTTGGCCCAGTTGCCAAAATATGCGAAATTCTTGAAGGACATCCTCTCGAATAAGCAGAAGCTCGAGGATATATCATGTGTGGTGATGAATGAAAGTTGTTCTGCCATTCTGCAAAACCGTCTGCCCACGAAAATGGGAGATCCGGGCAGTTTCACGCTCCCTTGTTTGATTGGAAACATGTCTGTTAGCCATGCATTGGCTGATTTGGGAGCGAGTATCAACCTTACGCCCTATAAGGTTTTTACTAAATTGGATCTGGGTGAGCCGTCACCCACTAGAATGAGCATTCGGCTTGCAGATCGTTCAATCAAATATCCGCGTGGATTAGTTGAAAACATGCTTGTTAAAATCGATAAATTTGTTTTCCCCGTGGATTTTTGTTATTCTTGACATGGACGAAGATTCAAAAGTGCCATTGATACTTGGGCGCCCGTTCCTCAAAATTGCGAGGACGATTGTTGATGTGGCAGCTGGCCAAATCACGCTCCGAGTAAATGATGAGCACGTGACATTTGATATCAAAAGATCAATGCAACATCCGCAAAGTCACAATGACATGCTTTATTATGTCGATATTGTCGACGCATGTGTGTGCTCTCATTTCCAAGGCACTATTGAAGAGATTGATTCGGACACACGTCTATCGTGTGGGGACCTGATTGGCATTACGCAGGAGGGCCACGATTTTGAGCAGCCAGTCTATCAGATTGGTGATGATGGTTCCCAGAGTCCGAAGCGGTTTCTAGAAATTGGCCATGTAGAAGATGAGCAATCAAAACCTTAGATTGAAGATACGCCGTCTTTGGAGTTGAAAGAACTTCCACCACATCTCGAGTATGCATTTTTGGATGAGGAGTGTCGCTTGCCGGTCATCGTTTTGGCATTACTGGAAAAAAGATGAGAAGAGACAGCTTCTCGAGGTTCTTAGACTTCATAAGAGAGCCATCGCGTGGAAGATTATGGATATTAAGGGCATCAATCCTTCTTTTTGTACTCACAAGATTCTGATGGAAGACGAGTACAAACCCTGTGCACAGCATCAGAGGCGGTTGAATCCAAACATGCAAGACGTGGTGAAGAAAGAAGTGATTAAGTTGTTGGATGTCGGGTTGATTTATCCTATATCCGACTCTGTGTGGGTGAGTCCAGTGCAGGTAGTACCCAAGAAAGGTGGTATTACTGTAGTCTCAAATGATAGGAATGAGCTAATTCCTACCCGTACCGTCACTGGGTGGCGAGTTTGCATCGACTACCGCAAACTCAACGATGCTACTCGTAAGGATCACTTCCCGCTTCCATTCATCGACCAGATGTTGGAGCGTCTGTCGGGGAAGTTGTATTACTGTTTCTTGGACGGGTTCCCTGGGTACTTCCAAATTCCTATTGCTCCTGAGGATCAGGAGAAGACTACCTTTACCTGCCCCTTCGGCACATTCGCCTACCGGCGTATGCCTTTTGGGTTGTGTAAAGCACCGACGACCTTCTAGAGATGCATGGTTGCAATTTTTCATGATATGATCGAGGATTCTATGGAGGTTTTCATGGATGACTTTTCGGTATTTGGAGATTCCTTCGATCATTGTTTGGAAAATTTAAAGAAGATGTTGAAGAGGTGCGAAGAAACGAATCTGGTCCTAAACTAGGAAAAGTGCCACTTCATGGTGAAAGAGAGCATAGTTCTGGGATATAAGATTTCTCGTGCTGGTATGGAGGTCGATCCAGCTAAAGTTGACAATACTCCTCAACTTCCGCCTCCCACCTCTGTGAGAGCGATACGGAGCTTTCTTGGTCATGCGGGGTTCTATAGGTGATTCATTAAGGATTTTTCAAAAATCGCTAGGCCCATGACCCGTCTGTTGGAGAAAGACGCTCCGTTTATCTTTGGAGATGATTGCTTGAGGGCTTTTGACCTTCTCAAGCAAAAGTTGATTGAGGCCCCTATTTTGGTCACACCTGGCTGGAGTCTGCCATTCTAAATTATGTGCGACACGAGCGATTTCGCTATAGGGGCCGTTTTAGGACAGAAGAAAGAAAAACACTTTCACCCAATCTATTATGCGAGCAAGACTCTTCACGACGCTCAGGAGAACTATACGACGACAGAAAAAGAGCTCTTGGCGGTTGTTTTCGCATTTGACAAATTTAGATCGTATTTGGTGCTTTCAAAAACAATTGTGTATACTGATCACGCAGCCATCAGATATCTTTTCAGCAAACAGGACGCCAAACCGCGTCTCATCAGATGGATCTTATTGCTGCAGGAGTTTGATATCGAAATTCAAGATAAAAAGGGTGCGTTGAATGTAGCGGCTGACCATCTATCTCGGTTGGAGCATGGAGACATCAAGGACACACGTTGGGATTCAATCAATGACAATTTCCCACACGAGTCATTGATGGGCATCGAGGTATGCGATGAGTCACCCTGGTTCGCCGACTTTGCAAACTATCTTTCTTGCGGAATTCTGATTAAAGGGTTGACTCACCAACAAAAGAGAAAATTCTTTTTGGATGTCAAGCACTACATTTGGTACGATCCTTTCTTATTTAGGGTTGGTGCTGATAAGGTGATAAGGAGGTGCGTTTTAGGAAAGGAGGCGACCGACATTTTGCGTCACTGTCACGAGGGAGCTACCGGAGGCCACCATGGGGCCAATTTCACCGCCAAGAAGGTGCTTGATTCAAGGTTTTATTGGCCGATTATATTTCATGATGCGCAGAGTTGGGTCAGAGCGTGCGATGCCTGCTAGAGGGCAGCAAATATATCGGCACGTGATGGAATACCTCAGAACTGGATACATGTATGTGAAGTCTTTGATATCTAGGGGATAGACTTCATGGGACCATTTCCCCCCTCACGAGGAAACAAATATATCCTGGTTGCGGTTGACTATGTATCGAAGTGGGCGGAGGCACAGGCCTTACCCACTAATGATGCCAGGGTAGTCGTGAGATTTTTAAAAAGTTTGTTTGCCTGGTTTGGTGCACCGAAGGCGCTTATCAGTGACAAAGGGACTCATTTCTGCAATACATAGCTTGAGAAAGCTTTGTCCCGCTATGGTGTGCATCACCGTTTATCCACGCCCTATCATCCACAGACAAGTGGGCAGGTGGAGGTCACAAACCGGGGGCTGAAGCGAATCCTTGAGCGGTCAGTAGGTGCAAACCGCAAGGATTGGTCAGACGAACTAGATGAGGCATTGTGGGCTTTCCGTACGGCTTACAAGACCCCTATTGGGACTACTCCCTTTAGGCTTGTTTACAGAAAAGTGTGTCATTTACCTGTGGAGTTGGAGCACAAAGCGATGTGGGCTCTAAAAACCACAAATCAGGACTTAAAAACCGGAGGTGAAGCCCTGTTTCTTCAGATTCATGAATTGGAAGAGCTACGACAACACGCTTATGAAAGCTTCGTGTTATACAAAGAGCGCACCAAGAGATTGCATGACAAACGCTTGAAGGACCATAAATAATTCCAAGCGGGCGATCTTGTTCTTCTCTACAATTCGAGGTTGCGTTTATTTCCAGGAAAATTACATTCACGTTGGACAGGACCATACACGGTAAAAGTGGTATTTCCATATGGGACTGTTGCAATAGAGAACACGGACGACGCTATTTTCAAGGTAAATGGTCATCGTTTAAAGCTTTACGTTGCCAGGCCGATCGAGTCGGCGGTGGAGGTTATCGAGCTCCACGTACCACACACATCATAAGTGTGGGGAGGAGAGTCTACGCTACTGACTCGAGGATTAAAAATGTAGCAAGAGTGTCTTTGGCGCTTTAGGGGTAAAAATGTCCATTTTTATGTTTTTGTCGTTTTTAGGTAATTTAGGTGTGATTTGTAGATTTCGTAAGTTTGTACAGTTTTTAAACGTGCCGAGCGTAGGGTCTATGTGGGAATAATGTTAGAACAGTTTGCGGATGGTAAAAATGACGAAAAACGGTCAAAACAGGTGCTGAAACTGTTTTCTACAGAAAAAAACTGATCTGCAAATGTGGCACGGCCGTGCCACATACCGCACGACCGTGCGATTGCGGGCCGGCCAGGATCTCGAGTCGCACCCCCAGTGCTGTTCCGAGATCAGTGTGCCAGGGTGACACAAGTCCGGTGACGCACGACCGTGCGAATGTATGCACGCCCATGCGAAAGGCCAGGGGCAGTTTGGTCATTTGTGCAGTATAAATACCCTTGTTTGCAGCCCCCATTCTCATTCGCGAAAACCTAACTGTACCAGCCGTTCTAGACCGATTTTCCCCCAAATCGCACCATTTTTCGCATGGTTTCTCAGATCCTTTCACACGATATGTTCTTTCTCTTCGATTTTCTGTTTCATCCTCGTTCTAGGTTAGATTTGTTCGATTTCTTCAAGGCTTTTTAGGGTTCCCTTCATAAACACAAGCGAAACCCTAACCCTTGTAAGATTGTTGTGTTTTGTGAACAACCGGTTGATTTTCTGATCCCCGTTGGCCCAAAACTTGTTGATTTTTGGAAAAATCTGGCTATTCAGAATCGAGGGTTAAAATCTGCAGAAAATTCGAGTCGCACGGTCGTTCCCTTTTGGCACGGTCCGTGCGATTGCGGCTGTTCACGAGGATTTGTTGTGGTCTCGGAGATGCACGGGGGTGCCATCGATTGCACGCCGTGCAAGTCCGACTATCGCCGACCACCATTGCTGATTCTCGTTGACGCACGACCGTGCGGCTGGTCGCACGCCCGTGCCAATCGCCCAAATCAGTAGGACAGTAGCTTCATAACTGTGTGCTAGGCTGTTCCGATTGAAATTTTTTCTGTTTCTCTTGTTTTAACTGTTATCCCTCATGCAGATGGACCATCCGATTCTCCAATTCAACGAAGACGACGCGCGAGAAAGTCTTTGCATTCCGAAACTCAACGCATTGTGGCAAAGGCGGGGCCAGTTTGGCATCCCTAGAAGGTTGGACTGGGATGTTATGACTGAATTAAATCAACGCGACAGGCTCGAAAACATGTTAACAATTCCGCTTGCATGTTTGGTCAACATCGACCGCTCGATCAATCGAGAGCTTACGCTAGAATTCTTCGCTACCTACTCGTACGACAAGCCAAAAGCGAGTAAAGTTCCAAACTTCTGCTATAAAAAAAGGATAAATTTCAGATTAGGCGGTCGTTGACATAATTGGACAGTGGGAAGGTTGGGTCGAAAATTAGGTATCTACACCAATGAGGATATGGATTCCGAGTTCTTTACAGATCAGTTCATCTTCCCCAGCGAAGACGAGCGGGGCGAGTTTTGGGCGCGAATTGCAGTTGGCGACCCATATGATCCTCGGATGTCCAAGGTTTCAAGGTTACGAGACCCTTTGCACAGAGTTATGCACCACATCTTCAGCCATACCATTGCTGGGCGCATGGACAGTCTGGGAAACTGTCCCACATCGGATCTTATATTTCTTTATGCGCTAGCGGATGGGGTACACATCAACCTCGCCGCGCGTATGGCAGAGTACTTTGTGCATAGTTCGGGTAGAACCAACAACAGTCAAATACATGGTGGTCAGTATGTGACCCAGATCGCTTACAACTTGGGTATAATGACTGATGAGGTGGTTCAGGGTCTTACGTTGGTTATCGAGGGTTTATATGTTGACATTCGTTCTCTGAAAGCGATGGGGCTTATAGCAGAGACAGATCATGGGGATAGGTTGATGCGGCTCCACAACGAGGTCTGGGTGGACCCGTTGCCTCCAGAGCCGGCGGAGGATGAGGATGAGGATATGGTGGATCAGGAGCAGCATCAGGAGCCACCGCACTCACCACCACACTCACCACAGCAGCACCACTCACCGGAGTATCAGCACTGGCCCCCGATATCCCTTCGCATCCGGAGTTCTATGGCCAGTTCCAGCAGATGCAGGTCAGTCACGAGCAGCAGCGGGCCAGTTTAGAGCAGCTGCATGCTAGTCAGGAGCAGCTGCGGGCGAACCAGGAGGCGATTAGGGTGAACCAAGACTTCATGCTCCAGGAGGTGTAGGCCGGGTTTTCATACCTTTTTGGGGGTCTTCACAATGCCTTTCCCAACTACTTTCAGGAGCCCCCACTATTCCCATTCGGGAACCCAGGCGGTTATGGAGGGGCAGGCCCATCCGGCACGGGAGGAGATGCGGATGACGAGGAGTAGCGGGAGTTGTGAGTTGGTGGTTATCATATTTTAGTACTTTATTTCTTGGGTGTTCATTTTGGTCTCAAACACCCGCGGCTATGTACTTTATTTTCAGACACTTTTGTTTGTTTGCTTTATTTTATGTTTGGGTATTTAGTACTCCTTTTATGTATGTAAATTATGGTTTGTTTGAGTTTAGATTGTCGCTGCCTTCTGTTTTGTTTTGCTTTGCTTTGTGACATCCTTATAGGTTTTTGAAGCAAGTCTTGGACCGGAGCACACCCCAGAATCAACTTTGAAGTTTCATTTCATCAAAAACATCTTCAGGGGAGTGTTATTCTCCTTTTTCTCTATATTTCGGGTTTCGCATTGGGGACAATGCGAAGTTCAAGTGTGGGGAGGGGGTTTAACATGTTGACTTTGTTTGTCCTAAAAAAAAATCATAAAAATCAATAAAAAATATCAGTAAATTGTATATATTTTTAGTAAATAAACCGGTTAGTTGTGTTTTAGAAAGCTTCAGATATGATAAAAACCCGACAAGCCAAATAAATTTTGAAAAATATAACTAGAAAGCGTGACAAACAAAGAAATACTTGCATGATAATTTTCACACTTTCACCCATTCCTTCCGTTATGTGAGCATATTTGAGCCTTAAACTTGTTATATATTTGTTCATTTCGGAGTAGGAGTGAGCCGGATGTCACGTGTAGTTTAGAACTTGTCACTAGCATGCTTGTTAAGACCATAAACATGTGAAATTGTGTAGAAGTGATAGAGGCACCTAGAAAACCCCTTTGTTGTTAGCCTTGTTCTTTGTCTTGTGTTTCCCCTAAACCTTACATTACCCCTTAGGATTAACCATGTTGAGCCTTCCCCGTGTTTCCCTTTGTTTACCCAACAAAATCACCCACTTAGCCAAATTTAGCCTTTTTATTTTTAAAACTTTTGTGTTAAAACTTGGTCAAAATCATCGTTTAACTAGCCCTTCTTATAGTTAATTGTTTATTGTACAAATCCATTAGAGTATAAAAAAACAAAAGAAAATAAAACACCCTAAAATAGGGTGAAGTCGACAAAATTCGAGCAATTTTGAATGCTAAAATGATGAAATCTCGTTGATGAGCTCGATATCGCAAAAGTCGCCTTTTTAAGGCGTTAGTATGTATAGTTTTATTGTTTTACGCTAGTTAAACGCTATTACCGAGTTTTAACCATTTTGTCACTTTAAAATTCCCATTCCATACCCTTCACCCAAAGCCTATTGTCACAACCCGTAAAGACCTCTTGATTTGCACTTTTTTGCATGTTAGTTGGTGGAGATAAGATCTTGTGACAAGCTTATGATATTACACGTTTCATTGACGAGGCATTGAGTGTTTGCACATACACATTTTATGTATGTTTCACAAATAAAACCGAGTGTGTGTGAACATTGTGAGGTGTGTGAAGATTAGCATGTTAAGTCAATCGAAAGTGAAGTCACGGCTTTTTGGTTATCTATACACATATTTGCATATGCTTGTATGGTTTGAATCAATTGATGTTGTCTTTCGAAAAACCGGCTAACCGTATGTTTGTAGTTGTTTTAGTAGATAGTTTGTAAATTCTCGTTCTTGTTAGATTCTAGCTTTTATTGCATTTTAGTTTTAGCTTGCTTGAGGACAAGCAAGGTTCAAGTGTGGGGAGGTTTGATATTCACCAAAATACACATACTTTATTCCCCCATTTTACCCCCATTTTATGCGTTTTCGGCCGTAAAACCGTGAATCGGATACTTAATCAGGTATACTTTTGTTTACAGGCCTAAAATAACATGCCAAACAAGAAGATGATGAAAACGAGGACTTTCCAGGCAAAACGACAAAGCTGCGAAGATTCTGTGAACATTCTGATCTGGGCAATTGGCACGGCCGTGCAATGAATGGCACGACCTTGCGGATCCGACAACAGAGCTCTGCCCAGCAATGCACGCCAGTGCGATCAGGAGTGCAAGCCAATCCCGGAGTTGAACGACCGTGTGGATGGTTGCACCCCGTGCGGATCCGATGTCTAGCACCAACCCGGAAATGCACCACCAGTGCAGCTGCACGTGCCACCCTATCCCCAGAGATGCACGCTCGTGCCACCTGTGGAACGGTTGTGTGACTACGAACACCGGTTAAGATCCGACGATGTCACAAAGTATGGTGAACAGTGATTCAAAAGTGAACGGTCGTGCACTTTATTGGCACGACCGTGCGATCTGAAAATGTTATAAAAAACAGACAGCAACATTCTGTTGGGAATTCTGGAGTTTTTGGGAGCTTCACAGGTGATTTTCAGGCTCCGGAGGCACTAGCTTTCACCCTGATTCAAGCCACATTGTGCTGTTTAGCTCTGTTATCTTCCGGATTCTCAGTCTTGTGCTTGTTTATGGTTTGATTTCTTGAATCTTTCCATGATTTTGTTGTAATTCAAGCATTTTGGTTGATGATTATGTATTATTGTAGCCTACGGGCAAAAACACTAGAATCCCTTGCTTAATTACAACCATTATTATGTTAATTATGTTTGTAATGACACTTGGAAGCATTTTCTATGTTAATCTTTGATGATTAGTTTGCAACCTTGTTTATTGATGTTGATTTCTTGATTATAAGTAATTATCTTGGATGATTAGTATATGGGTAGTTGAGATAATTGAAAGATGAAGCTTAATTAATCATGTATTAGTAGACTTTGAACATGCCTAACTTGTTTAAAATGTGTGCACCATGATACTAGAAATGGTTAGTGGTTTAATAAGGGGTAATTATTGTTAATCAAGAAAGCTTTCCCTCACGTAAGGGCCTTAACGGGTTAAATGGTGTTGTTATGAATTCTTGCCATGAATGGTTAGCTTAATTAGTAGTTTAGGCCAAAATTGCTATCTTGGTGAATTTATGTGCAAGATTTGTAAAATGAACTCGGTTGTGATATAATCTAGTTTATGCTTGTCTCGGTGGATGCATTGTGTTTATCGGTGTCACTTTCCTTGATTAAGTGAGGTTAGAAAACTCCTAACGGATGACTAACTTATTTTTAGGGGATTTTCATAGACATTTATCAATTGTGCATTAAAGAACAATCTTAGGTGGTTATAGTGTGTTTATCATTTTTGTAGGATCGATTTGACGATCTAGTGAGTCAATTCAAGTCAATACACGACTGTTTGAGTGGCGGAAACAAACAAACAGCCTTAAATCAGTAAGAAATGAGTAGAAAACAGAAGAATATCACTTTAACACTTGTTTCTCATTCATATATCACTTGAAAATCCGGCAGCAGTTCGGTACACGACTGATGGAACTGTTACAAATGAGAAACCCAAACAGCCTATATATAGGCATCCTAGTTCGCTTGAAATAACACTTGACATTTCAAGCGAACACACAACATTAGGTTTCGCTTGAAATGACCAAATGTCATTTCAAGCGAATTGACATCACAAACTTCTTAAAATTACATTCTAACCCCTATTCTATACATATTTGACACATTTAGACCCCTAGACTTAAGACGTAGGCTTTAGACATCGTGCACTAACAAACTCCCCCTTGGATACAGCCAGAGTCTTCAGTCTTGGTCTTCAGTCCTTCACAGCGACTTGAATTTTTCTTCTCTTGGCTTAGGCTTCTTTAGCAGCAGCTTTCTAACCTTCTCATTCTCATCAACTCTTTTCTTCTGCTCAGCAGCTTGTCTCTGTGCAAACGTCTCACGAAGATATCTATCTTTTTCTTCACGAGCTTTACGTTCTTTCTTAGCTTTCAACTTAACTTTCTTTTCAATCTCTCGCCATTTAGAGTTCCATTTGTTATCAGCATTGATGCCTTTTTGAAAACAAATAGACACAACTTTCTGAAACTACATCACTTGTTCCCTATCTTCAGCTTTGAACCTTATCTTGTTCACAAATAAACACTCTGTGTCTTTCGCTGAGCAGTTTACCAGCCACAATGGATTATACACAAAGATTTCTCTGATCTCCTTTCCAGCTCTGTAGGTTATCACAGCCTCAGTTGAATTACAGCTGTACACCCAACCCATAAAGCCTTTGTAGAAATCTTGTTCCATCTTTGGCATAGGGATATTCTTCATCACTTTTGGCTTTTTCACATTCAAAATAATCTCTTCATTCCCAGTTTCAGGATTCACTCTTCTCACTTTCTTCAGGTAATGGGGTTTCCAGTGTCTGAAATCCTTTAACGCTTTAAATTTTATAAAACCCCACATGGGCAAATCATTTTTCTTGACAGGATAGCCCAATGTTCTCACCTTTGACAGCTCATCCACATCCCACCATGGTAGAGACATGACATCATACAGACATTCAAAATACTGTACCCCGTACTCTCTTCTGATGGCATAAGCATTCACATGAGGTAAGAAACCCCAGCTGATGATATCCCCCATTGAAACATCTCTATCCCTTTGATAATACTTCAACGGACGCTTGAATTTACGTTCATTGCTTTCCTTGAACCACTTTTTGCGTTCTTCTTTCAGTGGATCTTTCATAGTACCGTCAAAGTTTTTATCTTTCAAAATTTCTTCAACTTTTCTTCTTAGCTCGTCTCTATTCTCTTCACTAAAGAACTCCATCAGCGTTGGATATTCAGAAGTGTCATCAGTAACACCCTCTTCATCAGTACAGTCTTCAACCTCAACCCTGTCATACACATCTGCATCTTCTACATACTTGTATTGATACTCTGGTTGATGGTTGATGTCGAACGTATTCAGTTTTTCCTCAAAATCAAACTTAAACTCAGCTTCATTCACTTTGAACATCTTCAATACCTCATCCAACGTGTAAGTATGCCTTATCTCACCTTCTTCAACATGAGGTTCAATCTGAAGAATCAATTTTTCGACCTCATCAACATTCTGATCGTCTACATTCTCCCCTTCTCCAGTTGCATTCTCTGGTTCTTCATTTACAGAATCATTCATAAGATCATCAACTGTTGGTTCTTTTGACGCTTCAGTAACTTTAACTCCTAAGGTGCCCTGATCATCATCATCATTCTCATCATCAGAACCATGACTACTTGCAGAAAATACTTTTTCATCATCATCATCCTCTTCATCATCATCTTCATCATCATCATCAGCATCATCCTCAACATCTTCATCAACATTTTCTTCAACATCATGAGCATGTTCTAATAAAACTTCGTCATAAAAAACAACAGGAACTGCAGAAAGAAGAACAGGCTTCTCATAAAATTGTTCAGGAGCAGTTGATAACACAAGTGTCCTGTCTTCAGAAGCACCTTCTAAACCTTTGTCTTTATTTTTCATTTTAGCATCTATCTCTGCCTGTTTCTGAGCTCTTATTTCTTCAATCTTTAATTCATCAAATTTCTGCTCCACTGGCTTACCAAGTATACTTTCCAACACTTTGTTAAACATATACATCTCATGCTCTTTCTGGGCTTTTACAGCTTCAAGCTTTTTGTTCCTTAACTCATAATACTTGAGCTGTTCATCCCTGCGTGTCTTTTCTTCCACTAATTCAGCCACACTAACCTTCAAAATATCAGTCTCTGTCTGATCAGATTCTACTTTCTTCAGTAGTGACTTGTTTTCAGACTCTAACTTCTTTACACGCAACTCGAGAATCTTTTCACGATCAACCACTATTTTGCTTTCAGCTGCCAATCTTTTGTTTTTAGCCATCACATCATCAACTTTCTTTTCAACATTCTTCACTTGTACAGTATTTGCAAAATCAAAGTCTCCAACATCTTCAAGACTAATACTCAAGTTCGGAGGAACAGGTGGAAAACCTTTGTACCCCAAAGAACCAGGTGTGGTTTGAATGATAGGTTGTGAGGATGGTGGTGTTTGGAATATTTGTTGAGATATGAGTAAGGTTTGTTGTTGTGGTGGAGATTGATGAGATGATGATTGATGGATTGGTGGTGATTTGTGTGGTGGTGAGTGATGGATTGGTGGTGATTGATGTGGTGGTGTGGGTTGTCTTGGAGTATATTGAAGTGATGATTGAGATGGTGTTGTGGGTTGTCTTGGAGTATATTGAAGTGATGATTGAGATGGTGTAGGTTTAGATTGTGATGAAGGTTGGCTAGGATCTTGAATTGGTTTCTGGTTCACCAAAATCTTTAACTTTTTAACTTTCTATGGAGTTACCAAGATTTTTCTTGCAGCTTTCTTTTTGCCTCCAGAAGGTGGCGTTTGAGATTCAACATCTTGCTCTTGTGATGGCTCGTACACATCATCATCATCTTTACCTTTTCTTTTCCTCTTTTGTTGTTTCTCTTTCGCTGCATCATGCATGACTTTCTTAAAACGTTCTGTCTCGTCAATTTCATCTTCCGAAGAACTAGTAGTACTTTTATCGACATCATCACTTTCTACATCATCAGCAACTTTTTCTTTCTGAGCATCAACAGCTGCTTCATCTTTCTGAGTATTTTCAGCTTCAGCTTCAACATCATGTTCTACTTCAATCTCAGCTTCTTGTACTGGTTCTTCCACATCAGGTTCATCAATAAGTAAAGTCTTTGCGGCTTTCTTTTGACGTTTCTTGGGTTGTGAAGACGAACCCTCACCAATTTGTACTTTAGGAGTAACTTTCCTGCTTCTCCTTTTCTTCTCCTTTAAAAACCAATCATTTCTTGTTTCTTTGAAATCTACTAGAACTTTCAATTCATCAGCATAACCAGCTTCCTTCATCTCCTCTTCATTTCTCCAGTTCTGGTGATTAACCGGATCTGGATCCTAATAATTTCTATCTTTGATAGCACCAAAGAATTCAACTTGCTTTGTTGGTTCAGGATGATTAGGATGATATCTAGTCAACGCTTTCACCGAATCATTATCCATATGAGAAAGAATCAACAGATCATTCTTCTCATCTCTCACAATTTCTGGATATGCATGATCGATCATCATCTGAATGAATCTTGGATATAACAAAGTCTTTCTTTTCGACTTCACTTCATCCACCAAATAATGAAATACAACATGTGAAAAGTTGTACTTTTTGTTCAATACAAGGGCTACCACCATGTTCATGTGGTAATCACGCATAGCATCATAACTTCCTTTTTGGTGACTCAACGCTTGTAATACTGAATGAATAAAAAACTTGAAGGGCTTTGTGAACTTTGACTTTAGATAATTTGCACTATTAAGTGCTCCAATGTAGCCCATTCTCAACAAACATCCTTTAACCATTCTTTCAGGAAATTTCGTTGGAGAATCTTCATTGTCTGGAAAATTTAACACTTCTCGTACATATGCCTTCGAGATAAGAATTTGTTTCTTTTCATCATTTAGCTTGACCAACGAACTGATTACATTGTTCTCTTCATCATATGTTGCATGCTTCCAAAAACGTTTGATATGAGACTTGAAAACCAAGCGTTTATCTGTTAAAGTCTTCTGTATTGGTAATCTTCTCATAAACTCCAAAATGCTTCTAAATTCCGACAGCTTCGGAGCCCTTGCTTCATCAAGTTCACAACAACTGTTGTGTGTTGCAATAAACAACAGTTTCGATGGCTGCAAAACATAACAACAAACAAACAAATTAATTACTTAGAAAATTTTCATGTTCAAACTTCATTCAAGTGAACACACATACATCATACATTTCAAGCGAATCAGACAAACAATTCACTTCAAGCGGAACCGAATTGTTCAAGCGGATACACTTCAAGCGAAAACAGCCATTTCGCTTGAATCATACTTTTCAAACAATGCATTTTCAAGCGAAAACATAACAGGACCTTCCGCTTGAAACTGTCAACATTTTTCCCAAAAAATTTCAATCCAAATGTTCAAATTGATCACATGGGTTTGTTCTTTGATTGATTCTGAATATCATGGTATAATTTTTATCAATTTTGACCCATTCATCAACCCTAGATCTAAGTTCAAAGTTCTGCATAATCGTCATACAAGCAAAAATCACAGATCTGGTCCAATCAAACATCAAACTATGAACTACATCAAATTCCGACAACAACCACGTGATTTAATTTCATTTTTCATCAAAATTTAACCCTAAATCTATGTTTTAAGATCTGTTTATTGCTGACACAAGAAAAACATATGAAATCAGGTTAAAACAGTGAACAAACTCACATTCACCATGTTTATAGTTGAGTTGGCCAACTAAAAACACAAAATCTAACAAGATTTGGGCAGTTTAACGGCTGTAAAGTGATGGGTTTGAGGAATCGCTTGAAATCGCCGGAAACCACTTTGAAGCGGATAGGTAACAATGAGTATTTCAAGCGAATCCCCTCAACTATTTATAGACACATCCATCCCGCTTGAAATTGCTCATGTAAGTTTAAGCGGACTATCATTCAAGCGAGATGCTAGATTGAAGTGGACCCATATGTATTTTCAAGCGAACATACATTTTAAAAATTTTAACTTTTGATTTTCAACTTTTACCGACACACCCAGTCAACCAAGTCCAAGTTAATGACCATGGTCAACTGTTTTAGCCTGCCAAGTCCAAGTTAATGACCCTGGCTGACCAAATTATGAAGATGCTGACTTTCAAAAATGATTTTAAGTTCAAATTAATGAACTTTTGAACTTTTAAGCAATTACCAACCACTTTTCTCAAACTTACTGCTTACCCAACCCTCAAGATCCAGACATGTTCAGCACACAAGACTTTGATCATCTGATCCCCAACGTTTGTTGTCGAAAATAAGATGAAAAATAAAATCTTTTTGGATTTTGAATATAGTAAGCAATAAACTGTACACACAATCTTTTTGCGAGCGTGTTAAGGGATCATATCAGCTGCCGATGAGATACAAGTACCGTTAAGCTTAGATTTCATTTTAAGCATTAAACAATTTGCAATGATTGTCGATATACTGGTCCACTTTAAATTTTCACACAAAGTTCAATCTATTCAGGATACGAATTTAATGTTTTAAGGCTTAACTTTTATATGTGTTCCACCTCAGAATATACTCCCGTATCCAGATCCCAATATTCAGTCTTACAGGTGAGTATACCACATATGATATCTGTAAGGGGAATAAATTATGAAACCGTGATAGCTCAGGTCAAAACTTTCGTTCAGCAGAGAGCCTGGTTTGACTTTAGGTGTGTCCCCTTTAGAGGATCCTTTTTACAACAGCATTGATAATCAATTTTATTGTCTCATCATTTTGTGCTGAGGGCGGCGCTGTATTTCAAGCATGCAGAAAGTATTCTCCGGGGACTAGGCCATTGCTTCCGCAAAATCAGAAGTCCCGGGATAATACCCCAGATATCACTGAGTATAAAGACCTAGTATCTCAGAAAGAGGGACCTTTCAAACAAGATTTCGGGGGTTACCCATATATCCGAGAGATGTTCCCTACATAAAAGCAAGAAATTTTATGTTTATATCCTGAACAAATCTACTGAATGTGTAAAAACCTATCGGCATATCATCTGCAAGTCTGCTTAACACATTTTTACGTTAGCATACTGCACTGTCTAGCTGATGTACTATCATTTCCCTTTTTTACACAAACTCATTTTTACTTTTTCAAATGTTTTTGGTTTTTCTAATTTTATCATGTTTTTGTATTTTTCTGCAACTTTCTCCCCCTAAAAACAAAGACATATTTTTGTGTTTTTGGTTTTTATCAAATGCAGAAAATAAACTGTACAAAACATGACAACTTTGACGTGGATCACATCAGATCGCCGTCCTCCTCGGCTTCACACTCGATTACCCTCCCAGAAAGCAAATTTTTCATCCCATTCAATTTTAAAAGATAATTAAATCTTTTTCTATCAAAAGGTTTAGTGTAGAAATCAGCCCTCTGTTCATCGGTGTGTATGTGTTCAATACGGATTAACTTCTTTTCATAGCAATCACGGATGAAGTGATGCCGTATTTCAATGTGTTTAGTTTTCGAGTGATGAACCGGGTTTTTAGTAATGTTAATTGCCGCTTCATTGACCACAAATATCGGTGTATTCAAGAACTGCAAACCAAAGTCTCGCATCTGCTATTGGATCCAAAGGATCTGAGAGCAACAGCTCGAGGCCAAAACATATTCTGCCTCGCAAGTAGAGAGCGCTACTGAGGTTTGTTTCTTGCACTGCCAGGTGACCAGTTGAGTTCCAAAGAACTGACACCCAGCAGTGGTGGACTTAGCATTGTGCTTGCAACTACCATAATCTGAATCAGCAAAAGCTGTAAGAGAGAAATCGCCAGACTTAGGATACCACAAGCCGGTGCTTGGGCAGCCTTTCAAATACCGTAAGATTCGTTTCACGATTGTCATGTGTTACTGGCGTGGGCTTGACTGATATCGGGCGCATAAACACGTCGGATACATGATGTCCGGTCTGGAAGCAGTAAGATACATCAAGGATCCAATAATTGACCGATACAGCGTCTCATCTACTTTCTCTCCACTTTCGTCAGGGCAAATCCCATGATTCTGAGCTAGGGGGGTTGCAGCTGGACTGGATTGATCCATGTTGAACTTCTCCAGAACATCGTTCACATACTTTTTTTGGTGAATGAAGATTCCTTCGAGCATCTGCTCAACTTATAGCCCGAGGAAGAACTTCATCTCCCCCATCGAACTCATTTCGAACTTCTTTTTCATCACAATCTCAAAATCTTTACACAACTCGTCATTTGTCGATCCAAAGATGATATCATCGACGTAGATCTGCACGATTAGGAGATGGCCTGCAACTTCTTTGATGAACAATGTACTATCAACTGTCCCTCTGCGAAACCCGTTGTCCAGCAAATGTTGGGAAAGCGTCTCATACCAGGCTCTCGGGGCCTGGTGTAATCCGTAGAGCGCTTTGTCCAGAAGATAGACTTTGTTCTTGTGTACTGGATCTGTGAACCCCTGTGGTTGACCCACATACACTTCTTCTTTGATTGTGCCGTATAGGAATGCAGACTTCACATCTAGCTGGTATACTTTGAATCCTTTCCACGATGCAAATGCTAGGAAGATTCTTATCGCCTCGAGCCTAGCTACAGGGGCATACACCTCAGTGAAATCGATCCCCTCCTGCTGGCTGAAACCCTGTACAACTAGTTGTGCTTTATTCCTTACGATCACGCCTCTATCATCTCTTTTGCATTTAAAGACCCACTTCGTCTTTATCAGCTTTTGGTTCTTAGGAAGATCTACTAATCTCCAAACCCCTATTCTCAAACTGCTGCAATTCTTCTTGCATTGCATTCACCCAGCTTTCTTCGGTCAAAGCTTCCTTATTCGTTCTGGGTTCGATCTGCGAGATAAAACACTTAAGTGAGAATTCTTCCTGTAAAGGAGCAACAGAAGTATAAAAACAAGTAAGAGATTTGTTGATCTGGTCGCGTGTTTTCACTCCACTATAAAGATCTCCAATAATTTTCTCCGAAGGATGATAAGAGAGAGTTCTTGCCATGACTTCGTCAGGCACAACAACTTCCGATTGCTGATTCGTGATATCTAGATCACCGGTGTGATCCTCAGCCTCAGTCGATGCAGCATTTGGATCCTCATCAAATATCGGACCGTTCTCCGAATCTGAGTCATCGGATTGATCAAATGATGGAGCTGGTTCCTCTGGTGGTTCGTGATCTGTTCCACTCGGACCTGCCTCATGATCATTTGGACCAGTTGTAAGAATGCTTGTTCCCTCATCAGGTTGAGAAACCACCAACGGTCTAGGTATCTGTTCTTGTACCATAGATTGTTGCTGTTGGTATAAGTAAGCAAGTTCCTCTTCACTCGGCTCTGTCGGTAGTTAGAACGACTCCCAGAGTTTGTCATAGTCGAAAAGCAATCTGTGCCCGGGAAGTTGAGGTGGAGCAGTATGTTTCTGACAGTCCACATGCTGAACTTCAATTACCTTCTTCAGGCATGGTACGAACACTCTTTTTAGTGGACTCGCATGTCCAACAAAGAATCCCTCATTACTCTTCGCGCCAAATTTTCCATCTTGATCAATGAATGTACATAGTGATCCGAACGGCTCTAGAAACTTCAGATTTGGCTTATATCTATGAAGAAGTTCAAAGCAAGTCTTCTTGTATTTCTTCACTGTAAGCACTCTATTCAAAGTATAGCATGCCGCTGCCACAGCTTCACTCCAGAAATAGATCGGTAGTTTAGAATCTGCCAGCATCGTTCGAGCAGTTTCAATGATAGTGCGATTCTTTCTTTCTTTCAGCTACACCATTTTGTTGTGGAGTGTATGGTGCACTGAATTCATGAAGAATTCCTTTCTCGTTACAAAACTCGAGCATGCGATTGTTCTTAAATTCCGTTCCATTATCACTCCGAATCCTTCTAATTGGCACCTTATACAAAGTTTCCATCTTCTTGAATAAAATCATCAAGGACTCAAACGTCTGATCTTTCCTCTCCATGCACACTACCCAAGAAAACCTTGTGAAGTCATCCGTGACCACCAAACAGTATAAGTCTCCACTAATACTCTGCACATTGACCGGCCCAAAAAGATCCAAGTGGAGTCTTTCAAGTGGTACTCTGATCATATTCAGTAACTTCAGCGGATGAGACTTCTTTGTCTGCTTTCCCTTCTTGCAAGCTACACAATCATCATTCAAGTGAAAATTTTTCAAATTTACACCTTCAACCAAATCATTAGATACAAGAAAGTTCATTTTTCTAACATGAATGTGGCCCATCTTTCGATGCCACATAATTGACTCTTTTTCTGTTGCTTTAGTTTTAGACACAAAGCGTTGTTTTTGATAATCAGTTGTTGTTGCGATACCCATATCAAGAATATACAAATCATTTTCGCTTGGAGCACGCAACAACACCATATATTCTGGAATTTTGAAAACAGGTTTTAAGACAAGACATTCATTTTTAGTGAAATGTACGGTGAAAGACTTGTCACAAATCTGTGAGATACTCAGCAGATTGTTTTCAAGTTCAATTATATAGTTCACTTTATCTAATGAAATGACTCCATTCGTAAGAGTCCCTTGACCAACAATCCTTCCCCCCTGATTCCCAGCGAATCCCACGTATCCTCCATTCAAAGATTTAACGTCATAAAGCAATGCTAGCATTCCGGTCATGTGTCTTGACGCTCCGCTGTCCATTATCCACTTCGAGATATACGACCGCGGCAGCCCCTGCAATCATCATAGCAAATTTATTCAAACAATGAAACCCATGACTTCTTTTCCTGTGGAACACTACCAAACAATATATCACACTTCTCATCAACTTTTGGAATACTGAAGATCACATTTGGAACAACAGATTCAGCTTTTGATTTTAAAATTTTCTCTTTGATTGGTGGAAATTCATCAAGGAACTTGTCTAGCTCAAATTCATACTTCTTACCATCATTTACAAAAACTTTTATTTCAGATTTTAACTCATTCTCCATTTTCTTTACCTCAACCGATTGTTTTGTTTTAGCCACCCATGATTGAGTTTCAAAAACTTTAGTTTTCGGATAAATCTTTGAAGTCTTTTAGGTTTTCGAAGATTCACCAATTTCAAAAGTTGATCTCAGTTTTTCTTCGGACTTCAATGATTCACCTCTTTTCAAGATTCGAACAGGGGGAACCATGGGTTTTTTACCCTTAACATCAGTTGGAGTTTTTGGTTTTGGTTTTTGCACAATAGGTTTCTTGAAAATGGGTTTTTCAAACTTTTTGGTACACTGCTTCGCCATATGACCAATCTCATTGCAGCGATAACAAATTCTTTTGTCATATTTGACAAAAGTTGATTTGTAGGTCTCTTCTCTCAACTTTTTCGCTGCATTGAAATCATCAATGGCTTTTTGACTGAAAATATACTCCTTTTCAGCATCGACACTTGGACCAACAACAAAAACATCACTCATTGTTTCCTTTGGCTTGACATTCTTAGTCATTCTCTTTTCAAATCCAATCCCTTTGTTTTTAAAATTGTTTCCATTTTTCTTGTGAGACCCATTGTTACCTACCCAATCTTTCTTCCCAGAGTTGTTTTGTTTCACAAAGGATTTTTTAGGTTTTGAAAAGAACTCATTGTTGTTAACTTCAGAAATATCAATCTCGACAAGCTTAAACACCTTCTCAACATTTTTCATGTTTGCATTCTGGATTGGATACTCAAAATCAGAATAGAGTTTGTCAGTTCCAATCATAGTGTAAACCACCATAATTGGATCATCATTCGCAACCTTTTCTGATTTTGGTATAAACTTGTCCAAAAAGTTACCATCATCTTCACATTCAGAACTGGAATTTTCCAAATGTGTTTTCATAGTTTCAAGGTCTGAGTTATCACTCTCTTCGTCTAACACTTGATCAACAACGGTCTTGATCACCTATGACTCATTGTCAGTGTTGGACGGAGAGAATGTAACATCAATACTCTCAGGTAACTCATCCTCAACAGTTCTCAACTTGAGGTTCAAAGCAGCTTCCACCCCATCTGGATACTTCTGAGTGTAATGACTCCACATTGGGGGTGGAACACTGTTAAAGATAGGGGTTGCATCTGGTTGTTTCGGGACAATCTGCTCAATCACATATGAAGATGCAACATAACTCATCAACTTCTTATCAATTCTTTCATTTTCAATTTTTGTTAACTCCAATTCCTTTTTTAACGAAGCAATAGTGTCCAAATGAAAGTTGCTTTCAATTTGTTTGTCCAGAACAGTTGATTTGAGCAATTTTGTGGCTTTTTCATTTTCAAGACTCTCTTTTTGAATCATTTTGATAGATTTAGCCAACTTGTCATATGCTTCTTTTACTTCACTCAGGTCAAATTTAAGTTCATCAGTGTATTGTTTCAATTCCTGAAACTTTGTGTCTTTTTCAAGACACTCCATGAAGGGTTTTGAACAATTTTTGCATGAAGTTTCAGAGATTGAATCAATCTTTTCAACAACCTTTTCCTCTTGTTAAAAAATAACATCCTGTTTACCGACATTATCAGACTCTGACTCAGACACTCCTTCGGTTTTGACCTCCTGACTTTTGGATTTCCCATCAGACTCCTTTTGATCTAACTCTGCTTTGACCGACACATTTTCAACTGACTTAGTATCTACAGACTCTGGTTTTACAGATTATGTGTCTACCTCTTTCAATCTTGCCATCAAAGCTTTGTCTGCAATCTCTTTCAATGTATCTTCAGTCATTTCTTTTGAGACATCAATTATCTCTTCAACTGACATTTTCTCCTCTTCATACTGTGGACAAAATCCGGTTGTTGGTTCACTGAAAATACCTGCAAAAGAATCAACCACATTAGGAGGTATAATTGATTTTAAAGTACTAGCCAAAACCTCTTGTTCGGAATGATAATAGTTGATTTCTGCAGCAACTTCTTCAAGATCAACCGAACTTTCCTCACACACATCTTTACAAACAACCTCTGTTTCAGCAACATTCTCTGATTTTTCCACAATCTCAGCAATCAAACCTCTACCCTCACTGCCAGGGATGTATTTATCCCAACTGAATCCTTCAGCTACCTTTTCATCATCTTGGTTGACTATGAGAGCTTTTTCCGGCTTGTTTTCGATCTGAGGCCTTTGAACTACAGGTTGTTGATTTGTCTTGTGATAGATCGCCTGTCTATAGTAATCATTGGTAAATGGACTTTGATGATTGTTGGCCTCCCTGTTCGGACACTCTTTCTTAAAATGCCCTTTCTCTTTACACTTAAAACACGTCACTTTGGACTTATCAAATCCAAGCTTTTGATCCGGTCCTAACAAATTGTTTCGACCCGTAATCTCCATGAATCGTTGAGCTCTTCTGACCAAGCTAGCCATCCCCCACTTGATGTCTATCAATTCGAGCTCCTCAGGATCTATTTGATCATAGTCCTCTTTCGTCATATCGGGGTTACCTATTCTCCCAGCCACCAAACTCTCGTATGATTCCAGTACTGATGCGAGTAGTGCAATGTGTTGTTTAGCAGCAGATTCTGTAAAATCTTGAGCGTTCTTAATATTTACTGCAATGTTGCACATTATCCCCGGACCTTGACCCTGATTGTTAAAACTTGAAGAATTTTGTGGAGTAAATTGTTCGGGAGCTTTGGAATTTGGCTCATAACTCGCAAACGGTAAAGATCTATTATTGCTTGAAGTACTCGACGAAGCACCAGATGTCGAATCTGCACTGAAGGCTGTATGAATCTTAGGGCTAAGATGCGTTGTTGCTGGAGAACTGCCTTTGAGTATAGCGACACATCCTGTTGAATGTTTGCAGAATTCATCTGTTTGATCTTTGTTAATTCCAACTCGTGTGCCTCGATCTTCTCTATGAAACCACTCAGATTCAAATTACTAAAATTTGAATTGTTCTTTAACACCATCATATAAGTACTCCACTCATCATATGGCAATGCGTCTGCCAATTTATCGATCCACTTTTTTATTTCTAATCTCCCCATCTCCACAACTAGATGATAGTATATTTCAATCAATTGTTTTGTAGTTTCACCTTTCATACTCTTGAAGATGTCAAATTGTTTCTTTATCAAAGCCTTCTTGCTTTTGATCATTTCTACACTCCCTTGAAACTTAACTTTCAGCTCATTCCAAATGGATTGTGAATTATCCTCATGTTGCAGCAATACTAAGATATCTTCCTTAATTACCTGTTGAAGAATACTCATCATCTTCTTTTCAGCTTTGGAATCTGCTATTTCAGTTTCTGTCAAACTAATAATCCCTTTTTCAATACCCAAACCATTCTTAGGAGGTTCATATTTTGCTTCAATCTTCATCCAGCATTCAAAGTGATTTTCTTGAACCCATGTCTTAAACCTTCTAGACCAACCCGAATACTCATCGATATTCATCAGTTTAGGTGGTTTCTGCATCATCCCTAACTCGTTCTCTGTAACAACTCTCATCAAAAGTCATATTTATTAAATTAAATTGTCCAATAGGAAACCCTAATTGAGACACCCAAGTGATTCTGTATAAACCCTAAAATTTTCAGAACAATCGGAATCAGGATCAGGGCCCCTAAAACTCAAGGGGGTAAACCCTAGTCGGTAATATCTAAACAATTTTACGTGTATTGCGAAATTGATCGAGTGACCAACACAGCTGAGCTACCTGGACACGAAGCAAACCTATGGTAGACTAGGGTCTCTCACGCCACGCGACGCGCACAAGGGGATCTTTCGCGTGGCGCGAGGGGGGGACAAAATTTGGGTATAAATAGAGGGTAGTGGGACTTGATACTGTGCGTTTGTTTGACGTTCAATTTCAATTTGTACGTTGAGTTATAGTAAAAACAGTCTGAAAACACACACGATTCACGAAGTGCTGCCGCAAAACAGGGTAATAACTCGATCGCTGCTACGATTCAATGTCCGATCGATTAAACTATCCAATGGATGTTTAAGTGCTGCCCACATTAGGGTTTATGCTTTGTCATTCGTTGTTAATTCAATGGATGTTTAAGTATCGCACTTTGTCATTCGATGTGAAGGTTTAATCTCGTGAGTTATCGTAAATGCTGTATTAGTTACTAACCTAGTTTGTGTGCATTGTTATTTAAACTAGGTTATCAAGGCTAATCAGTAGGCTAATCTCTGTTCATATTAAATCTGCAATGTGAGTCATTCTCTTTTTATCAAATTTGTTTACAAAATCATATTTATTTTCAAGGTTATAATTACAGTGATTAAGTTTATGTAATCACCAAGTTACAGCCGGTATGTGGGGTTTTGTATACATTACTTGATAATCGTCACCATTGGGGCAGCCAATGGGGGATATGACCATAGTCACAGAGACGAGTCGAGTGACAAATACCGTGGGTAGTTGGTTGATATCTGGAAACATTGTAATCTCTCTTAATACTGTAAATTATAACAGCCGTGTCATTTAGTAAAAAGAATGATTCACCAGTATTTTCCGCTGACAAAACCTTTTTCAAACATGTTTCAGGTGATCTGTTGTGATCCAGGAAAAGTGCTGTGAAGCACTATCAGCTTAAGGAAGTGGCTCAGTATAAAATAAAGAAACATGTTTTGTAAAATAAAGATTTCTCCGTGAAATCATATGAATGTAAATTAACGGGGTTTTATCCCGAGTTGTGAAATAAAATAAATCGGGAAATTTCAGTTTTAAAAAGATACTGAAGAAAACTTCCACTGTTAAATTAATACCCTGGGATTTCTGTCCCGCGGCTCCTGAAACGGGTAAAACCGGGTCGGGGGCCGTGACAGAAAAAGGTGGTATCAGAGCCACTGATTTAAGCCAATTAAGTATTTAGAAAATACTTAATTTTACTGATTACTATTTCTGTGATTATATGTTTTATTATTTGAATATTTGTGTACAGTATGGGTAAGCAAAAGCTTTCAAACATCTATCTTAAATTAGATAAGTCATTCAACGAGAAAGGAAGTTCATCGCAAACCAAACCCTCAAATCACTTTGCAATCCCTGAAGAAGGAATATTTGTGCGAAAGGCACAATATGAGGAACCACTTTCTCCTAATAAAAGAAGTTTGATTATTAGGAAAGGTCAGGAGAAATTAAAGAAATTCAAAAGAGAGAAAGTTAATCGGAAAACCCAAGAGTTAGGCAATAACCTACCATGGGAAGACAAGTTAGATAAAAAAAATGGGCAGATCTTTATGTGTTAGCTACAGTAGCAGTAAATGCAAATCTTTAAATAACTTGTTTCAGTTCTAGCAACCATATGACCTACAAGCCAAAAAACCCATCCAGTAAATACATAAATTCCAATAAACCTAATATGTTTTAAATTGTCAGTTGTTCTTTGTATTAAATTAGTCACACGATATGCAATAATATTTGAAAGTTATCTTTGAAATTTGTTATAAAATTTTAACTTATTATTTTTACATATATGCTAAACAACATGAATGAGTTATCTGGAGCCCTAGAAAATCTCAACCTCTACCCTGTAAACATAGAAGTTTCTAAAGAGTTTACTGGATACTTTGCTGATGTGGAACAACCTATGGAATTCAATGCTCCATCTCTGAAAAAGCCAAAACCTCAGAAAAGAAAGAGATATATATGGGGGAGACGTGTATGTAGGAAAAAGCCAGTCAAGAGACTTCCTAAAATAGAAAATCCTTTAGATAAAGGAAAAGGGATTGAAGTTGGGGAAGGTTCTTGGAAGACGGAAATGGAGTTCGGGGAAATTCCTAGGCAGACAGAAATAGAGTTTGGGGAAGGTTCTAGACAAAACCAGATATAAGTTGGGGAAAGCTCTAGACAGATTGAGGAATTACCATTTCAGGAGGAATTAGATCATGCACTGGCAAGCTGTGATATTTTCAGGCCTATCAATAATAATCCTTACCCTTATCCTGCTGAAACACAATTACCAATGAACTTAGAACCAGCTATTCCAGACCCTTTAATCCACTCCCAACCTTTAGGAATGAACGAATGGTGGACTAATGATTGGCAGTTCCAAAACCTTCTCAACAATCCCTATACGTTTTTCCCTCAGTTCGATCCAGAACCTTTACCAAATCCACCGATGAGTAATGAGAATATGGCTGAAATCCGCCATTTTGGCGAAGAGCTGATGGATGCTGGGAATAGGATCCGAGAGATTGGGGGACAAATCTCATGGAAATATGATGAGAGGGAACATCGTTATTAAAAATGCAAGTTGACAAGGGAAAAAGGAGTTATGAATCTATGTTTGTATAATAACAATAATAGTAAATAAAAATCAGTATGTGTAAAATAAACAATAAAACGGTTGTAAGATAAAAATGTATATGGAAGCATAATATAATCTATAAATGAAAATTTAGAAATTTTGATTGTATATTTGTTTATGTGATTATGTGTGATTAATTATTATATTGGATTGTTTCTTATTCTATACTAATTATTTATCTATAAATTAATTATCAGATGGCAAACATTGGTAATGAATCTGTAAATGAAGTAAATCAATCTGAGCAAAATCAAGAAGAGCAACTGTTAAATAGGCAAGATTTCGAGGATATTGTTGCTCAAGGAATAGCCAATGCTATTCCAGCAATCATTGCTGCTGCCCAGAAACCTGTTAAACCTCAATCAATCATTCCCAGTAAACGTACACAAGGCGACAATTTTAGTAATAGTATAAACGGAGGAAGCAATCATATTAATAATAACAATAATGATTTGCAAGCCCCAATTTTCAAGAAAATGAAAGCTGCAACACCTGGTTGCACTTACAAAGAATTTCTTGCCTGTAAACCTGCTAAGTTTGCAGGTAATGAAGGGGCAATTGCAGCACTACGTTGGTTAGAGAAAACTGAGGCAGTAATCACCATAAGTAAATGTGCTGAGGAAGATCAAGTTATGTATGCGTCAAATCTTTTTAAAGAAGGGGCGTTAGAATGGTGGAATACGGTTTTACAAGCTAAAAGAAGGATCGAGGCATATGCCATGAACCGGGAAGAATTTAAGAATCTTGTAGAAAGAAAATTCTGTCCCGAGTATGAAAAAGATCAAATGGCAAATAAATTCCTGACCCACCGGATGGTGAATGTGGATTGTCAAGGATATACTTCGACATTCTTCGAATATGCTAGAGTGGTACCAACGCTGGCTTCGCCAGAACCGGTACTCATTTCTCGCTATATTTGGGGATTAATTAGTGAAATCCGTAATATCGTTAAAGCTGCGAGACCTCGCACTATTGACGATGCGGTAGAATTAGCTAATACCCTCACTGACGAAGTGGTACGCACAAGAGATGAAAACAAGAAGAAAGAACTGGCTCAGAAAATTACCCAAGGATTTCGTGTGGGTAATAATAATAACTTCAAGAAAAGAGGAACAGGGCAATCTCCAACTCCTCAGTTCTGCAGGAATTGCAAAAAGAAACATTATGGAAGATGCAATATAACCTGCAACTTTTGCAAAACAGTAGGACATCGTGAAGAAAACTGCAGGAAGAAATCCACAATTTGTTACAATTGTGGAGAACAGGACATTTCAAAACAGAATGTCCTAAATTGGTCAAACCAACAGACAACAAAGCTACAACAGCTGACGGAGCTACAAAGAAGAATGTCAGAGCATTCCAGCTAACCACTCAAGAAGCAGAACTCATTCCAGATGTGATAGCTGGTACGTTCTTAGTTCACAACATTTACGCAAAAGTATTATTTGACTGTGGTGCAAACCAAAGTTTTATAAATACTTCATTCTGCCAAGCTCTTAATTTACCTTTAATCAACCTTACGCAGATTTTTACAGTCGAAACGGCAGATGGGAATTCAGTAAAAATAGATAAAGTTTTGCGGGAAGGAAATATAGAACTTTTAGGTCATAAATACTCTGCAACCCTATTACCTATGAAATTAGCCGAATTCGATGTTGTGTTAGGAATGGATTGGTTAGTAGCCAACCATGCTCGAATCCTTTGTGATAAGAATTCTATAGAAATTCAGGTACCTACTGGAGAAATAATCACGATTACAGGAGAAAAACCACGTAAACCCATGAAGTTCATATCAGTAATGAAAGTTGCTAATTATGAACGGAAGCAAGGAATAGTATATATGATTTCAGTAATCATTTGTACTAAGGGTAAAGAACTTAAGAAGATTCCTGTAGTCTCGGAATATTCAGATGTATTCCTAGAAGAATTACCAGGATTACCACCAGACAGGGAAGTAGAATTTAGGATTCATCTAATTCTAGGAACTACACCAATAGCCAAGGCACTTTATCGGTTAGCACCCACAGAAATGTTAGAATTGAAAAAGCAATTAGATGAATTACTAAGTAAAGGTTTCATACAACCTAGTTCATCCCCATGGGGAGCACCAGTGTTGTTTGTGAAAAAGAAGGATGGTTCAATGAGAATGTGTATTGATTATAGAGAACTGAATAAGGTTACAATTAAGAACCGATACCCATTACCTAGGATTGATGATCTTTTTGATCAACTCCAAGGAGCTAGATATTTTTCTAAGATCGACTTACGCTCCGGATATCATTAATTAAAGGTACAAGAAGAAGACATACCTAAAACTGCTTTCAGAACTAGGTATGGTCATTACGAGTTTACAGTCATGCCCTTTGGGTTAACAAATGCTCTTGCAGCATTTATGGACATGATGAATAGAATCTGTAAACCGTATTTGGATAAATTTGTAATTGTCTTCATAGACGATATACTTATTTATTCCAAAAGCCAGGAAGAGCATTGTGAGCACTTGCATGCACTCTTAACTTTATTAAGAAAAGAAAAGCTTTACGCCAAATTCTCGAAGTGTGAATTTTGGTTGCAAGAAGTGCAATTCCTAGGACACATGGTAAATCACGAAGGCATTCATGTAGATCCCGCTAAGATAGAAGCAATTAACAAATGGAAAGTTCCGCAATCCGCAATGGAAATTAGAAGTTTTATAGGTTTAGCTGGATATTATAGACGGTTTATTAAGGATTTTTCCAAGATAGCTGTACCATTAACTAAGCTAACCTGTAAAGCAGTTAAGTTTGAATGGGGACCTAAGCAAGAAGAAGCTTTTAGGATTCTAAAGCAGAAATTAACGAATGCTCCAATCTTAGCTTTGCCAGAAGGAACTGAAGACTTTGAAGTTTACTGTGATGCTTCAAAACTAGGATTAGGATGTGTGCTTATGCAACGCAAGAAGGTAATTGCGTATGCTTCAAGACAATTGAAAAAGCATGAGGAAAATTATACAACTCATGACTTAGAATTAGGAGCCATAATTTTTGCCCTTAAAATTTGGAGACATTATCTGTACGGAAGTAAATTTACTGTCTATACAGATCACAAAAGTTTAAGATATATATTTGGACAAAAAGAGTTAAACATGAGGCAAAGGAGATGGATGGAAATCCTAAGTGACTACGACTGTGATATTCAGTATCACGAAGGAAAAGCCAATGTGGTTGCAGATGCCTTAAGTCGTAACTATCATGAGAAACAACGACGGGTTCGTGCTCTCAGGTTAAATCTATAAATAGACTTAATGGAACAATTAAGGAATGTTCAGGAAACAGCAATCAAGGATGATGCTGAAGGAATGAAAGGACGAATAAAGGAATTAGAACAAGGAGCTGATGGAATTTGGAAATTCCATAAGAAAAGAATCTGGGTACCTAAGCAAGGAGATTTAAGACATAAGATCTTAGAGGAAGCTCATAAATCTAGGTATACCATACACCCTGGAAACAATAAGTTGTACCAAGATTTAAGAAATAATTTCTGGTGGATAGGCATGAAGAAGGATATAGCTAGATATATTTCTAAATGTCTTACTTGTTCACAAGTTAAGGCAGAACACAAGAAACCTTCAGGTCTACTACAACAATTAGAAATGCCAGTATGGAAATGGGAACTCATAACAATGGATTTTGTTATTAAGTTACCCAAAACCAGAAAAGGTAACGATGCGATTTGGGTAATTGTGGATCGATTAACCAAATCAGCTCATTTTCTACCCATGAAAGAAACCTTTAGCATGGAAAGATTGGCAAAGTTGTATGTAGATGAAGTCGTATCCCTACATGGAGTTCCAGTCTCTATTGTATCAGATAGAGATAGTCATTTCACTTCTCACTTCTGGACAAGTTTCCAAGAAGCAATGGGAACTAAACTAAACTTGAGCACTGCATATCATCCTCAAACAGATGGGCAAAGTGAAAGGACGATACAAACTCTAGAAGACATGCTCCGAGCATGTGTAATAGATTTTGGTGGAAATTGGGACGACCACTTACCTTTAATTGAATGCCCCTATAACAATAGTTATCATTCAAGCATTGAAACTGCCCCATTCGAGGCACTATATGGAAGAAAGTGCAGAACTCCAGTTTGTTGGGTAGAAATAGGAGAAAGTCAATTGTCAGGTCCTGAAATAGTACAAGAAACAACCGACAAGATTACACAGATCAAGGAAAGACTGAAGACTGCTCGGGATCATCAAAAGAGTTATGCAGACAATAGACGGAAGCCGTTGGAATTCCAAGTGGGAGACAAAGTATTATTGAAAGTTTCTCCTTGGAAAGGAGTAGTTCGATTCGGTAAGAAAGGAAAGTTAAGTCCAAGATACGTAGGACCATTTCCAGTGATCCAACGTATAGGACCAGTTGCTTATCATTTACAACTACCAGAAGAGTTAGCTGGAGTACATGATGTATTTCATGTATCTAACCTCAAGAAATATTTATCAGATGAATCTTTGGTAGTACCTCTTCAAGACATAGAGGTAAATGAGAAATTGAAATTTGTTGAGAAACCTCTTCAAATCGAAGATCGAAAGGTCAAATTTCTCAAGCACAAATGACTAGTGCTAGTTAAAGTCAAGTGGGATTCAAAAAGAGGAGCAAAATATACTTGGGAGCTAGAATCTGAGATAAAGCGAAAGTATCCCTACTTATTCCAGTAAATCTCGAGGACGAGATTTTTATTAAGGTGGGGAGGATGTAACAACTCTCATCAAAAGTCATATTTATTAAATTAAATTGTCCAATAGGAAACCCTAATTGAGACACCCAAGTGATTCTGTATAAACCCTAAAATTTTCAGAACAATCGGAATCAGGATCAGGGCCCCTAAAACTCAGGGGGGTAAACCCTAGTCGGTAATATCTAAACAGTTTTACGTGTATTGAGAAATTGATCGAGCGACCAACACAGCTGAGCTACCTGGACACGAAGCAAACCTATGGTAGACTAGGGTCTCTCGCGCCACGCGACGCGCACAAGGGGATCTTTCGCGTGGCGCGAGGGGGGACAAAATTTGGGTAAAAATAGAGGGCAGTGGGACTTGATACTGTGCGTTTGTTTGACGTTCAATTTCAATTTGTACGTTGAGTTATAGTAAAAACAGTCTGAAAACACACACGATTCATGAAGTGCTGCTGCAAAACAGGGTAATAACTCGATCGCTGCTACGATTCAATGTCCGATCGATTAAACTATCCAATGGATGTTTAAGTGCTGCCCAAATTAGGGTTTATGCTTTGTCATTCGTTGTTAATTTAATGGATGTTTAAGTATCGGACTTTGTCATTCGATGTGAGGGTTTAATCTCGTGAGTTATCGTAAATGTTGTATTAGTTACTAACCTAGTTTGTGTGCATTGTTATTTAAACTAGGTTATCAAGGCTAATCAGTAGGCTAATCTCTGTTCATATTAAATCTGCAATGTGAGTCATTCTCTTTTTATCAAATTTGTTTACAAAATCATATTTATTTTCAAGGTTATAATTACAGTGATTAACTTTATGTAATCACCAAGTTACAGCCGGTATGTGGGGTTTTGTATACATTACTTGATAATCGTCACCATTGGGGCAGCCAATGGGGGATATGACCATAGTCACAGAGACGAGTCGAGTGACAAATACCGTGGGTAGTTGGTTGATATCTGGAAACATTGTAATCTCTCTTAATACTGTAAATTATAACAGCCGTGTCATTTAGTAAAAAGAATGATTCACCAGTATTTCCCACTGACAAAACCTTTTTCAAACATGTTTCAGGTGATCTGTTGTGATCCAGGAAAAGTGCTGTGAAGCACTATCAGCTTAAGGAAGTGGCTCAGTATAAAATAAAGAAACATGTTTTGTAAAATAAAGATTTCTTCGTGAAATCATATGAATGTAAATTAACGGGGTTTTATCCCGAGTTGTGAAATAAAATAAATCGGGAAATTTCAGATTTTAAAAGATCCTGAAGAAAACTTCCGCTGTTAAATTAATACCACGGGATTTTCTGTCCCGCGGCTCCTGAAACGGGTAAAACCGGGTCGGGGGCCGTGACATTCTCCATATTCACGTTTTGAACAATACTACCCGATGTTTGCCCTGCTGTCATACCACTGCCGGCGAAGAAGTTATAAAAATCTTGATTTTCCATTTTATGAAAACAGTTTATGAACAAATTTTCAAGTTGTGAAAACAGGTTTTACACAAAATCAGACTTTCGAACGAAATCACGAACAATATGGACTTTCAAGCGAAACCTCACTTTCAAGCGAAAACACTTTCAAGCGAGATCAGTATTTCAAGCGAACTCAAAGTACTCTCAAGCGAACTCACCTTATTCAAGTGGAATCAGGTGTTTTCAAGCGAAATGAGCTAGTTCGCTTGAAACTACTACAACTTTTCAAGCGAGAACAGATTTTTCAAGCGAAACTCTCTAGTTCGCTTCAAAATGCCACAATTTTCAAGCGAAGTCTAAGTGTTCGTTCAAGCGAAATGAGGTTTTCAGGCCATTTTTATCTGTTTTACTCCGAATTTTAATCTGATACTCTCAAGGGTTTGTTAAAACTCACTTTTACACACACTGTCCAAAACTCAGTCCATTTTGTCCGTTCAAATGTCCAGAAATCAAATTTTGAGTAGAAAAAGCTACTGATTCAGGTGTATTGGCTCATAACTGGCTCTGATACCAATTGTAGGATCGATTTGACAATCTAGTGAGTCAATTCAAGTCAATACACGACTTTTGAGTGGCGGAAACAAACAAACAGCCTTAAATCAGTAAGAAATGAGTAGAAAACAGAAGAATATCACTTTAACACTTGTTTCTCATTCATATATCACATGAAAATCCGGCAGCAGTTCGGTACACGACTGATGGAACTGTTACAAATGAGAAACCCAAACAGCCTTTATATAGGCATCCTAGTTCTCTTGAAATAACACTTGACATTTCAAGCGAACACACAACATTAGGTTTCGCTTGAAATGACCAAATGTCATTTCAAGCAAACTGACATCACAAACTTCTTAAAATTACATTCTAACCCCTATTCTATACATATTTGACACATTTAGACCCCTAGACTTAAGACGTAGGCTTTAGACATCGTGCACTAACAGTTTTAGCTTTCCGAATGATTGTCATGTTAGGATTCCCGAAAGGGATACTAATTGTCTTGAAAATGGAAAACTGACCGAATGTTTCAAGTGACAAAACCGACTTAGTTTATATACTTTGGTTGTGTATAAAGCAAGGCTATATATCTATTTTCTTATTTGGAGTCTATTATGTTTTTATAATTATTTATTTATGCTTACTTTAGTTTTTTAGAAAATCACACAACTTATCTTCCTACTGGTAATTTAATGACAAAGGTCTAGTATTATTCCTCCGCCCACTTCCTTGGATCGATACTTGGTTCTTACCGATACTTTACTACATATACGACGGGGTACACTTGCCCTTTCGTATGTGTTTTTATGTTGAAGCATAAATCACTTTTATAAATTTAAAACCGAATCGTGTGTAAGATTCATTATAAAAATATGTATATACGCACACACGTCACATGCATTAGGTTAATGGCTCCTAGGTCGGTAAGCGCATTTCTTATTGGCGATCCTCCAATGTAGCAAGGAATCATGAAGCTTTCGGGATCAATTTTCTTTTGGGGGCGTTTTTTGAGGAGTACCGCAAAACATTCTTCACTTAGGCTAACTTATTTAATTGATTCAATCTTCCTTTTGTGGGTGAGTAAATCTCTTATGAATTTGGAGTATTTTGGCATTTGTGAGAGGACTTCGACAAAAGGAAGATTGATGTGAAGTTTTTTTAGGAGGTTTACGAACTTTTTGAATTGCTCGTCGGTATTTTGGCGAAGTAAATGGTCGGGGCAGGGTACTGGTGGTGGTTTGGTAGGTTCGGTGTTTTGGGGTTGAGTGTTTTCTTGATTGTTGGTTAAGAGGGTGTTTGTGGGTTGGTTAGTTTGTGGAGGGTTTTGAGGTGAAGTGGTTTCATTATCGGGCCCTACCTTCCGGTTTCTCAAAGTGATAACGTTTACTTGTGCTTTTGGGTTTGGTTTAGTGTTGCTAGGAAAGGCATATTGTGGTCTTTCGGAGAAGTTTTGGGCGAGTTGATGGAAATGTACTTTCTTGGTGGAACCCGTAGGTTCAGATGCTCGGTTTGGCGGCTGCCAATGCCACTCATTGGAACAAATTCAAGCATCTGATCAAGGAAGAATACTATCATAGATATGATATTCAGTAGCTTGAGGTGGAGTATTACAACCTGAAGATGGTTGTATCTGAAATTGAAGCGTACATTAAAAGGTCAACGATTTAGCTGCTCTTTTCCTGAATACAAGAGAATTGAGCTATATCTCAAGGGTTTAGCTTCTGAAAATCAGAGTGTGGTAACCTCAGCAAATCTACTTACAATCTAGCGAGTCATCTGCTTAGCACACTGTCTCACCGATCAAGCAGTTGAACAGGGCAAGCTGCCCAAGCAAAACAGTGCTACTACTGATACTACTAGCGACAACAAACCCAAGTGGGATAGCAACCAGAGTAAGGGTTCTAACTCCTCTCAACTTCAATCACAATAGAGAAAGTTTGAAGACAACAAGACCCAATCAGCAAACTCAGTTAAATCAAAATCAGGGTGGTTATCAAGGAAACCGACCGAAGTGCAACAAATGCAACCTACACCACAACGGGCCATGTGAAAGGAACTGTTGTCAACAGTGCAATAAGCAAGGGCATGCGGCAAAGGATTTCAGAAGCCCGTACCCAGTGAGACAAAATCAACAACAACAGTAAACCCAACCGAATCAGAGGCCACAACAGTAGCAGCAGCAGCCGCAGCAGGGTAACAACCGAGGATGCTTTTAGTGCGGAACAGAAGGGCATCTCAGGAGGAATTACCCCCAATTGAACCAAAACTGCAACAATAACAACAACAACGGCACTGGAAACAAAAACAACAAGAACAACAACCACAATGTCGAGAATGGTGCAAAAGGTCGACCCAAATGTGGTGACGGGTATGTTCCTTCTGAACGGCACTTTTGTTTCGGTGCTTTTTGATTCTGGCGCGGACCGTAGTTATGTTTCCACGAACTTTAGTTAGGCATGCCCCAACTTCTCTTGACCAAAGCACACAGGTAAGCTAGCTAACGTCAAATCTCTCGAGGCAACATGTATTCATCGTGACTGTAGTTTGGAGTTATCTGGCCATAAATTTGTTATTGATCTCATCCCTATCACTCTCGGTAGTTTTGATGTCGTAGTCAGGATGGATTGGCTATCCCTATATCACGCGGAGATACTTTGCCATGAAAAGGTCGTCCGCATCCGTTTTCCTACTGGTGAAACCCTGGATATTCGTGGCGAGAAGGATGGCGTTGTGGTAAGAATTATTTTGTTCATGAAGGCTCATAAGTGTCTATGAAAGGGTCATACCGCTATTCTAGATATTGTCGCTGATGTACAAGCCGAAGAGAAAAAGGTCAAAGATATTCCTATTGTTTGCGAATTCCATGAAGTCTTTCCCGAAGAACTACCTGGCCTCCCACCTCATCGTCAAGTCGAATTCCAAATCGAGCTAATCCCTAGAGCGGCACCTATAGCTTGAGCACCCTACAAGCTAGCACCAACCAAATTAGAAGAATTATCGAAACAATTGTAGGAGCTACTGGATAAGGGTTTTATCTGGCCTAGCTCGTCACCATGGGGAGCCCCCGTAATTTTTGTCAAGAAGAAGGATGGTACTTTTCGTATGTTCATAGACTACCGTGAGTTAAACAAGGTGATAGTCAAGAACTGTTCCCCACTCCCAAACATCGTTGATCTATTGACCAGTTGCAAGGGTCGAGTTTCTATTCCAAGATTAATCTGAGATCGGGTTATCATCAACTGAGAGTCCGAGACGAAGACATCTCCAAAACAACGTTCAGTACTCGTTACGGCCATTACGAGTTCCTTGTTATGCCATTTGGGTTGATGAATGCACCTGCAGCTTTTATGGATCTCATGAACCGAGTATGCAAGCTCTACCTTGACAAGTTCGTCATTGTTTTCATTGATGACATCTTAATCTACTCTAAGAGCCGGAAGGAACACGAGCAACATTTACGCCTTATTTTGGAACACTTACGAAATGAGCAGCTCTATGCTAAATTCTCGAAATACGACTTTTGGCTTCGTGAAGTCCATTTCCTCGGTCACGTGGTCAATGAAGCTAGGATTCACCTTAATCCAGCGAAGGTTGACTCAATCAAGAACTGGCCTACGCCCCGAACACCAACTGAAATCCACCAATTCTTGGGTTTGGCAGGTTATTACCGTAGATTCATCGAGGGATTCTCGAAGGTCGCACAACCGCTCACTGCTCTAACCCAAAAGGGTATCATCTACAAGTGGGGTGATAATCAAGAATCCACTTTTCAACATTTGAAGGAAAAGCTCTATAGTGCACCTATTTTGTCTCTACCTGAAGGCACTGAAGATTTTATTGTCTACTATGATGCGTCCATTCAAGGACTTGGTTGTGCTTTGATGTAACACGAGAAGGTTATTTCTTACGCATCTCAATAACTCAAAGTCCACGAAAGGAACTACACTACCCATGACTTGGAGCTAGGAGCTGTAGTCTTTGCACACAAGATATAGAGACACTACTTGTACGGTACCAAGTGCACAATTTACACCGATCACAAGTGTCTTCAGCACATACACAAGCAGAAGGAGTTAAACATGCGGCAAAGCCGATGGGTCGAACTTGTAAATGATTATGAGTGCGTGATCAAATACCACCTGGGCAAGGCAAACGTTGTAGTCCACACCCTCGGCCGAAAGGAAACTAAACCTAAACGTGTTCGCGCGTTACAACTTACCATTCATGCGAACCTCCCTGAGCAAATCCGAAACACTCAAGTTAAAGCTCTGAAGGAAGAAAATCTTTTGGCCGAATCCATGTAGGGCATGGAGAAGCAGCTCGAACTCACAGATAATGGCATCCACTACTTCATGGAACGTATCTGGGTTCCATTATATGGAAACCTACGAGAGCTTGTAATGGACGAAGCACACAAGTCCTGCTACTAGGTACATCCTAGTTCAGACAAGAAGTATTACGGCCTCAAGACCTTATACTGGTGGACTAACATGAAAGCGATCATCACAAAGTACGCCAGCAAATGCTTGCCCTATGCTATGGTCAAGATTGAATATCAAAAGCCATCAGGGCTGCTGCAACAGCCGGAGATACCAATGTGGAAATGGGAACAAATTTCCAGGGATTTTATCACCGGCTTACCTAAATCTCAGAGCGAAAACGATACCATTTGGGTGATCGTAGATCGTTGGACCAAATTTGCGCGCTTTCTCACGATCAAAGAAACCGACAAGTTTTCTAAACTTGCAAGCATTAACCTGAAGGAAATAGTTGCTAGGCATGGGGGTGCCAACTTCCATTATCTCTGACCGTGACCCGCATTTTGTGTTCGAATTATGGCAAGCGATGAACAAATCCTTCGGCTCACGTGTAGACATGAGCACAGCTTATCGCCCACAAATAGATGGTCAAACTGAACGTACTATCCAAACGCTTGAAGACATGCAGTGGGCATGTGTCATCGACTTTGGCAACGGCTGGGAAAGACACTTACCTTTGGTAGAATTTTCTTATAACAACAGTTACCACACCAGCATTCGGGCTGCTCCATTCGAGGCATTGTATAGACGGAAATGCCGGTCACCCCTGTGTTGGGCTGAAGTTAGTGATAGCCAAATCACTGGCCCTAAACTCGTACTTGGCATAATGGAAAAGATTTCCCAGATCAGAAAACGAATGGCGGCAGCTTGTAATTGTCAGAAGAGCTACGCTGATAAGCGTAGAAAACCGTTGGAATTCCAAGTTGGAGACCGAGTTTTGCTAAAGGTCTCACCTTGGAAAGGTGTGGTTTGTTTTGGAAAACGGGGAAAGTTTAATCCGCGATATGTCGGGCCTTTTGAAATCACTAAGAGAATCGCTACAGTGACATATAGACTAAACTTGCCAGAAGCGCTTAGTGGTGTGCATAACGTTTTCCACGTGTCAATTCTGAAGAACTATTTATTAGATGAAACTCTCATTGTTCCTTTCAAGGAAATCACGATCGGTTATCAGCTTCATTTCATCGAGGACCCGATTGACATCATGGACCGGGAAATAAAAACCCTCAAGCGCAGCAAAATACCTTAGTTCAAGTTCGTTGGAACTCAAGTCGTGGTCCAGAATTTACCTGGGAACGGAAAGATTAAATGATGCGTAAGTATCCATAGTTGTTTAAGAACAATGCATCGAGTGCTGGAGCTACTACTGAAGTTCGGGACGGAATTCCAAATCAACTGGGGGATGATGTGACACCCCACAGAAACGCTTAATCACGCTAGCTTCGTCAGCAACTGCATGTCAAATTTTGGGACAAAATTTCTTTCAATTTGGGGATGACATGACAACCCGCGATTACAAGGTTAGAGTCATATAATTTTCTTATCTTATTTATTTAGGGGTATGAACTTGTGTGACGAATTAATTACACTTAACTAATGTATCTGATATAAATGGACACTTGAAGCCAAATCCTAATCGCACTGAACCGACTTGAAACGTTGAACCATAGCTTGCTTAATGTATGTTGTAATTGTGGATGTTGAACAAACCCTTAAAGATTAGTTGTTTTGTGTTCAAAAGAAAAAAAATAATAGTAATAACAAGATTAAATGGCTGCACATATTTCCTCCAATTGCTTGCTTTTTATCGGCTCACACACACAAAATCCTCATATGCGTTTTGGTGTGGGCAGCAGCTCCATGCACCCTTATAGCAAACTCCATCCAGCCCATTTTCTTTGACCCTTGGGCCACAAGCAAGTCCCAACCGCCCACATGCCTTTTAACCTTTTAAAAATTATACGTACATGCATAACCCTCCCAAAACCCTACTGCCCAAACCTGTGATCTCTCTCTTTTTCCCTCCTCTCTTCATGTCGACACAAGCTAGGGCTTCTAGTGAATCTTTCTCATCTTTTGGTTCAAGTTTCAATCGGCTCACACCACAGTTAGATCTTGGTAACACTTTAGTTTTTATTACGGGTTTTAATTTCTTCTTTAATTACTTGTTCATGGCTGTGTTTTCATGGATTAACTATAATAATTAGCGTTTATGTGAATACTAGTAGTATAGGTTGACGAGATGTGATTGTTGTTGATGTTATAATTCGACTAAACTTTCGGTCAAGCCACTAGAGTTGATTTACGGATTAAATCATGTGATCTACAATATTGTTAAAAGTTTATGTATGATTGAAGTTGTTGATCTTTTGTTTATCTTGGCTGCGTTTCCGGCATTCGTTTTATGTTATTGATGTTAAGTTGATATTTATAGTTCAAGTTGCTTGGAGGTATGTGTATGTGATGATCGGGTTATTTATGGGGTCCGGTTGGGTACTAGGAATGAAATCTCATAGGTAACCTGGTTAGATTATCAGTGGATTGTGGAATTTTTTATGTTTGAACATATTAAATCTAATATATATGACGTACAACCTGCTGTGATTAAGGATTACGGGTCGCAGGTATGTTAGTCGTTCGGTTGGGAAGATCGAGTAACGAAAACAGGTTCTGTCTGACAGTTATAGCCGACTTTAATCAGCTGTAACCGGGTTATAACTTAACGAAATTTGGATTTTCTTGAGTCTATAACGTGCTATTTCGAAATACGCTTCTAATGGTGGTAAAATCATGATTTTTGGACGTCGCTTACTATTTTAAATAAATTGTTTCGGTTCAGCAATTAAAGCTGCGCTTTTCTACAGATTTTACGTGTTATGTTATAAGTAATAACTTGATGAATACTCAGATTTTGACCACAAAATTTATACTGTAGATGCTCTTAAGTGTCCGTGCAAACCTCCAACTAGAATTTCGTCAATCGGTTAAACGAGAATTTTTAAATGAATTTTTCCTTGAGCTGCAGTCAAAAAGTGACGAATCTGATTGCAGCTTAGTAAATGATTTTTTTATATATTCTTGTTAAAGAGTTAGACTGTAAAATTTAACAAAAGACCAACCCCTCCAAGGGGCACGTGACATAAAAAGATCTTAAGTTTTTCAATCACGTAAGTGCAGTAAACGGACACCCCAAAACAGCCTATTTTCAGTGAATTGAGTTATGTATGCTTGTAAGTTTATAAAGTGTCGAATCTGCTATTTTTCGTACTTGGACATGCGTAACGATCGTATAAATGGTGTGTCACGCGTCAAAGTGTATGTTACGAACATGTGCCTAAAAATACTCGGTAACATAGTTATGGCAACTTGTATGCATGTTAATTGTGAGATGCGTGTAAGGTTTGCGTGAATTACATAAACGACCCCTAATGTTCTTGGTAACCATAATAAGACGTGGTTGACCATACTTGCTCGCATAACTCAATCTGCCAAGCTAATCTAAGGTGAGTTCACACCTTTACTAAAAGCATGTATTCCCGGTGGTTGGGAACCTCACTTTCCCTGGTATGGGATTGCCTTAGTATTCCCGGTATGGAATACTGTTAACATCGCTTTCCCTGGTTAGGGATAGCCTAGTATTCCAGGGATGGAATACTTTTAAATGTTATTTATATTTCATGTCTTTAGCGGACTAAATGAACTCTATTTCAAAGTCCCCACACATTATACAGATTAATCGCAGGGGCCTGGCGAACGAGATATTAGTTGATAGCGCTATTAGGTTTGACAAACTTCACACCGTACCTGGGAGTACGGGCGTGAACTTTTATGCCTAGGCAACTGGTTAATGATGATAGACATTGAACTGGGACCAAACAACTTAAATAGTTAAAGTTTCGGTACCACACAATTTAGTAGCTTAAAGATGGGGTAGCTCCCCATGACATGATTTATAAATAAAATAATTTATCAACCTATGATTTTAAAAACAATACTGAAAAACCGTGAACTCGCCAACTTTATGTTGACATGCTGTTACATACTTTGCATGCCGTTAGGTACAGCATGGGAGCTTGCAATGGAGGATTGTCGTGACTGCGTATTTGAATTGGGTTTTATTAAAAAAATATGGTTTTAATATTGTTTGGATTTTTAAACTGTTTGCTTCCAATGTTGGTTAAACTATGTTTTTGGACATTTAAACTTTAGATCACTAATCGTGTTGATGGTGATACTTTTTGATAACTTAATTGATTGTTGAAGATGATTAGTGGCTTGATCCTGGTCGGTCGCACCTCTCGCTGTATAACTCTGAACATGGAAATTGAGGGTGTGACAGATGGATTGGAAGTGAGCTAGGCCCCTCTATTTATAGCTGAAATCAATCTCCTCACACGGCCTAGTGCCTAGGGGGTACGACCCAGTGTCCTTCTTTCTCTCAGTTCATTTAATGATCAGTGTCAGTTCATATGCACACACAGGCCCATGTGATAGTAGGCATGGTCTAGTGGTCAGCTTTATGGGGTCCACCAGGAGATTCAGTATTTATGGGAGTTGACCACGGCCCCGTGTTCATGGGACAGGACCCAGTGTCTCTTGTCTGATTTGTTTTTCTTGATGTGCAAGGAGTTCGTATGCACACACAGGCCTGTGTGATAGTAGGCATGGTCTAGTGGTCAGCTTTATGGGGTCCACCAGGAGATTCAGTATATATGGGAGTTGACCACGGCCCCGTGTTCATGGGACATGACCCAGTGTCTCTTGTCTGATTTGTTTTTCTTGATGTGCAAGGACTCTAAACACATTCTGTATTGGGGCACGGCCTCATGCCTTGGTGGCACAACCCCGTGCATGTCTTCTGGTTTGTTGTTTTGGTCTTAGGTGTAGCTTGGAGGGTAGGCATCGTGTGTCAATTCCTCTTTCTTGTCTTTTGTGTTTTTTTTTTTTTTGTTAATTTGTTCCTTTTGTACATCTGAGCTCATTTAGTCCTGAAAATCAAAAGTATATAAATAAACACACTTTTTCCAACATTAATACATAAAAAGGGTTGATTTTTGTTGGTGCATACGTCTGTCGACTTCGTCTTCTATCGAGTCTTGTATGTGTATAGATAGATCAGGGCACGTTATACGAGGAAACTGTCAAAAATAGGTTAGAAGGTAATTTCGCACAAAATAACAGAGTGTAATTTCGCACGGAATTAACTAGTGATTTCACACGAAATCAACTGGTAATTTCGCACGAAATAGTAATTTCGTGTGAATGTAATTTCGTATGAGTCATTCCATGTGAAATTAGCTAGCCTATAAATAGGTGCCTTATGATTTCGTTTGAAGTAGTTCCAACTTTCCGGTTTCAGTACCGAACTGCTGCTGAAGTGTCTACTCGTTGTAAATCTTTGTCAAATCAATCAAAAGACAGTTTAAAGTGAATATCTAGCTGAATCGAACTCGATACGTCTGTTTCCGCCTTTCGTATTGAGTAGAACACCTCTGAACGACTCATTTCGATCGTGAAAACGATCCTACATGTGGTATCAGAGCTCAGGAGGAGGAGTTCTACCGAATTCAGCTTGATTTCATCATATTTTCTAACTTCTACACCTTCTTTTCAAAATTGAACAAGATTTTATGGTTAAAATGGTTTGAATTTCACAAATTATATGCAAAACAGTGATTGAACAAAGCCTTGAGAAAATTGGACCTAAAATCGAGCAATAACCTGATCAATTTGACAAAGGTTTAGCCGACATGATGACATCAGTGTAACACCTGTGCCACTCCAACCATCAAACAAATGCCAAACCAATGAAATATAGTATTTCATACTTGGGATTTGTAAAAATATGTGTATCGTTTACACATATCAATTCTTGTTCGATTTCAAGCTTTAAATCGCTTTCTGGAGGGTTATACGCGCTCTGATGAGTAGATATAACCAGTTTAATCCAACGAACACTCCGGAATAGTGAAATAGGCTTAACATACCTTAAATAACCTTTACATAACTTAGATATAAGTTTTGAAAGGTTTGGTGTGGTGAAATCAACTTTTGTGTCATTCAGGGACTAAAAGCGTCAAAAAGTGCACAAGTTTGCATTTTCGCGCATAACTTACGTTCTGAATGCATCCGGACATCCAAAAATTTATGTAAGCATGACTACATTATATTTTATGGTTCGCCTTAAGAAAAATCCATTCGTCGCGTCATTTGGATCGTTTTTCGCGCTTGTGCGCATTCCGTCGTAATTAAGCGAACATCGCGTTCGTACGGCCAAACGAACCGACATCCGAGATATTTTTGAACACATTTTAAGTTCCCTATACTTTAACTTCATTTTAGAGCTTTGAAATGGGGTTAACGGGCCTTAAACGTGTCGAAAATGGGCTGAATGCATGACAGGGACCAAAAGTGTAAATCTGCCAAACTTAAGCCTAGCGGTGCGCTACACTTTTAGCGTAGCGGTGCGCTAGGGGTCTGCAGACCAGATGCAATGTACTTAACAGCCTGTTTTCAGCTGGATTAACCACAACCACACATTCCTAATTATCTAGTCATCTGATAAGGATGGATTTCCAGCCACCATAAGGTTCCGACAAGTGTACGGGTTGGATTCATGGCACGTTTTCCATGGAACGATCCTAACGGTTCGGGTATTCCTATAAATACCCAACCCACACAACCTCATTTTGCACAAGAATTCTGATTTGAGAGCTCTAAGTTGAAACCATTGTTTCATACCTGAGTTCTTGGATCGGGATTAGCATTCGGGGACCCTTCGTAAGTATTCCTTCGTTCTTTTCCTTATTTTTACTGCTTTTCGAGTCAGAAAGTCAAACTTTGTTTGACTTTCAGCATTGACCAGTAATGGTCAATGCGAAGTTCGTTTGAACTTCGCAACGTGAGTGTAATCACGTTGGTTATAGTCCCTTGGGACTATGCCTACTGATTACCACGTTGTCTAGGGTCGTAGGGTAAGCAATCTAATAAATCGCTTATACCTTCGAACCCGACCCAGTTTGGTCGATCATTAGGATCCGACCAAATACATTAGGTGACCATAGTGTAGGGAATAACCTTCCGAGGTTATACCCTATGGTCACATCGTTTAAGTAGTTGTATGATAGGTAGTTTATATGCCTTAGGTAAATTACCAGAATACCCTTTTCATGTATAATTGGTAATTAAGCATATGTAACCTAAAATTTTGTCACATAACTGATTTTGTAACATGTTTAGGCATATAACACTTGTCATAGGACTAGTTAGGCGATCCGAACGCGTTCCACGCGAACGACGCGTTAAAGTAGCATAAGCTACCTAAACGGGTCGTAATGGGTCGTAGACACTTAGGTTAAGTTTCATTTAGTATGTAGGCTTTGATTAACCATATCACATGAGTTCCTACACTCATTTGGTTTACAAACCCGCATGCTACCCAGTCTTCCGATTTAGGTCCGGTTTATTAATGTAGTTACCTATATTAGGTGCCGTTTGATATTCCGCGATCTCTAGCATTGCTTGGTGGTTATCCTAGGACTTCTGAGCAATCTCAAGTGAGTACATAGACCCCTCTTTTACTGTTTTCCAAACTGTTTTGGGGTGGAACACATGTGCCTACTTGTTACTTTCCTGCTTTCCTGTTTTCACATCATATACTGCTATGTTCGTTAGTACATTATAGTACATGATTTCATTACATTTCATGCTATGTATTGCCATTGTGTGCATTACTTAGTACATCGTTTTACATGACATTTTGACATAGACATTTGACATAGACATTTCGATATAGACATTTTAACATGATTGACATTGATCATGTATTTCCCACAAAACATAACTTTGATTTAAACCAAGTTTTACTTCAATACTTTGTTTTTGTGCATATGGTTTAGTTGAGACATTTCACTTGCCATACATGGATATTTGACATAGACATTTGACATGGATATTTGACGTAGACATTTGACATGGATATTTGACATAGACATTTGACATGGATATTTGACATAGACATTTTGATATGATTTACATCTTGACATGAACACTTTGACATATTACCCAATACATTTGACAATTGATTTAAACATAGACTTCTTACATTGGTTGGTTTGGTTTGATTAAATGATTAAGTAACGATGCGTGTGTAATATGATACAAGCATGGTGGATACGCCGCTGGTACTTCCTATATATAAGTGTTTGTATGGTATTACATATCATAGCGTTATTTGAATCATTTCAGTTTGAGACATAGAACATTTTATACAAATAACATACTTTTCACAAGACATTGATTTATAAACATCTTATCTTATGCAAACATATTTTACTTGGTTATTCATTTAACCTTACATTTATTTATACTTATCATCTGATCTTATCGATTTTCAAATGATTTACAAAACAAAGCAAATAACAAGGTTCATGACTAAACATTTTCTCAAACATAAGTCATGAAACCTATTTTCACAAAACCTATGTATCTCACAGGCATTTTTATGCTGACGTACCTATTTTCACATGTGTTTTTCAGGAGCTGTTACATAAGATGATCAAGATACACATAGGCAGACTTGGGCTTTAGTGACAATAAAAGATACAAGACTAGTTAAATATGTTGTATTACTTGTTTGTTAAGACATTGTAACACTTTTAATCAATAAAACGAAACTTCAATTACCTTGGATTTGAAACAATTAATTCTGTTACAACACTCCCCGACATTTCCGCCACGTTTTGTATGTTCTACGTGGTCGGGGTGTGACAGAAAAGATGGTATCAGAGCCAATGGTTATAGGGAATTAGGTTATTAGTAATGCTTTGACCTAGTCTATAACTTTCTTAGGACCCTAACGCGAGTTTACTTGCGTTTAGTCATAAAACAATACCGTCACCTATCCTTAGGCGACGACCACAACAAGAACATATATTTCAAAACCGCTTTGAAAACTAATCATCTGTTCTAGGATGATTGATTACTAGGTTTTGAACCCCTTTGAATTTTCAAAATCTCGTCAAGGTTTTGGGTTTTAAATAATGTGAACACGTGCAAACTGGAAGGGTGAATGCCTGTATTCTGGGTTTTCTGTCTAGGCAAGCACTTCGTATACATCTCATCAGACGTGAGACCAGTTGTGCTTACCTGGGAATTCTTGGGATGAGTGTTCACTTATAGGCGAGCATGTCTTCGCGATACATTATATTGACCCATTTACTTTGATTAGTCACCATCTCATTTGTTTGCCTTTAGTAACAAACAAATGACCACTATCCTTGCTTTCATCAGATTTGTTTCATCTCATTCATTTCGTCTAATTCTCTCACTCGTTTCCTTTCATGTTCTTCTCTTTTAGAATGCCTCCACGACGCGAAAATCTAGTATCTGTTGACGAGCTGGCAGCTGTCATTACACAGCAAATGACTGCTGCAATCCCGAACGTCGTTGCTCAATGTTACCAAGCTATCAACAACAATAATGCCCTCTGCAGCTTCAAGACGTTCAACTCGGCTAAGCCATCAAAGTTTTCTGGGTCTCAAGGAGCGACTGCACTTCTGCAATGGTTCGAGAGTCTAGAGAGCACCTTCAGGCATGTTCAATGTCCAAACGAGCGAAAGGTAGATTTTGCATCTAGTGTCTTCGAGAAACGAGCTTTGACATGGTGGAACGGTGTGGTGAGAGATAGGGGTGCCGAAGTGGCACTGGCCCAAACTTGGGAAGAACTTCGAGCACTGATGATGAAGGAATTCTGTCCTCGTCAAGAGATCAGGGCATTGGAAAGGGAATTCGACGATCTTAAGCAAGACAGCGGTGAACATCGAGCATACACTGATCGATATGAGGAGCTGAGCCTGTTGTGTCCTACCATGGTTACGCCTTTGGATAAGGCGATCGAAAAATACATTGATGGTCTCCCTGACTCAGTTCAAGACATTGTTACCGGAAGTAACCCCACTACGGTTAGGCAGGCCATTGAGCTATCGGCAACCTTGACTGAATCTCAGATCAGGAAACGTAAGCTTTTCCGAAAGGGTGACAAGAAACCGGTCGAGGAATCGAAACCAATAGAGGAATCAAAGACCATGGATGAGCAGACTGGATCCCCTAAGAGGTCAAAGAAGCGAAAGGCTTCTCAGAACTTCGCCATGGTTACTCACAACGATCAAGCCGCCCCCAACCAACCAGCTAAACCCCGTGCTAGGAAGCCATACAATGGAACTTCACCTTTGTGCAACAAATGTAACCTTTATCATCATGCTATGGTGAAGTGCCGCGAATGCCAAATTTGTGGACGTAAAGGTCATACAGCAAAAGTTTGCGTAGCAGCAGTTGCACCAAATCAAGCTAACAATAAACCTGCTCGAGCTCGCTTTCCACCAGGTTCTTGCTACAAGTGTGGCGAGATGGGACATTTCCGAAGAAATTGCCCAAAGCGTGCTAATGCTACTCCAGCACAGAGATGAGCATCTGACCGACTAGAAGACAACACTCTTTAGAAATAATCACATCTTATGTATTAATTTCTTTTGTTGTCAAGGTCCATGAAACAGTGGTTATCATTGTTAATAAATAAATCTTTTTATTTATATTGCAATGTATTTATGTGGTTGTATGCATAAACAACATATCCCCTATAATACCGACAATCAAGGAATCATATTCCTTGAAAAGCAAACTACCCCCAAAATTCTTCCATTTTACAATCCCTTGCGTTTTACACAAAGATCCTAAGTACCCGTCTCTTGCAAAGAGACGAAGTACAAGGTGCAAGTTATAACCCTGTACGAATACCCCAAGTACCACTATAAATTCTTAATAGGGTACCTAAGGGTATTTCCGTATGTCCTAAATTATTGTGTACCTTAATTCGAATATTGCGTTTTCCTGAAAACGAAAATCGAAATTTTGGTAGATCATCCTATCTTCATGAATGTATTCTTGAAATGATTAAGGTGCCAAATGAAATCCACGAATTGGATTCCTGGTGTGCTTTAAGTATCCGCGTCCAAAGATAACAAATTAATAACAAATTAAACAACTATGTGATTATGTGCTTATGTGTTCCCTTTATGTTTTTGGTGTGATCCAAATTCTTGTCATTCAAATCCTCGTAGAATCTTCCATATCTTTGGGTGCTATATTAAATCCTCAACGGGCTTGTACGTAATAGTAAAGACCCTTGGATTATATTGTACCATTCCATAATTAGACCCCTGAGTGGTCTAGGTAATCAGATTGATCCAAAAATCTGGTTAGGAATATCATGTGATGATATAGCTGAAAGGACTCCTTGGTGGCCTAATTAAAAGGATCATTTGTCGATCTAATTAAAAGGACCCTATGGTAGTCTAGTCACACTCATCACAGGTTTGATTTTTCCTCCCCTTCACATTACAAACAAATTGTGCGGACTATGCAAGGAATTGCGTAATTATGGATGCATACATAATTATGGAATTCAGTGCACGGAAACCACAGCTAGTTTGGTCATGTGTCTGAAAAATGACTCTTGTCGTTCATTTTTGGTTTCTGAAGAAATGGTGAAAAATGACTCTTGTCGTTCATTTTTGGTTTCTGAAGAAATGGTGAAAAATGACTCTTGTCGTTCATTTTTGGTTTCTGAAGAAATGGTGAAAAATGACTCTTGTCGTTCATTTTTGGTTTCTGAAGAAATGGTGAAAAATGACTCTTGTCGTTCATTTTTGGTTTCTTCATTTGGTTTCTGAAGAAATGGTGAGAAATGACTCTTGTCGTTCATTTTTGGTTTCTGAAGAAATGGTGAAAAATGACTCTTTTCGTTCATTTTGGTTTCTGAAGAAATGGTGAAAAATGACTCTTGTCGTTCATTTTTGGTTTCTGAAGAAATGGTGAAAAAATGACTCTTGTCGTTCATTTTTGGTTTCTGAAGAAATGGTGGAAAATGACTCTTCTCGTTCATTTTCGGTTCTGAAGAAATTGTGGAAAATGACTCATTTTGTTCATTTTCGGTTCTGAAGAGGTTGTGGAAAAAGACTCATTTCGTTCATTTTCGTTTCTGAATAATGCCTGTTGAAAATAACTCCGTTCATTTTTCATTTCTGGAAAATGTTCATTAAAGAGAAATTACAGGATTATGCCTTGCTTATCTTTGATGGTTACTTCACATAAAGTCACAGATAGACTCCTACGAATTAATTTCGGGACGAAATTTCCTAAAGTAGGGGAGACTGTAACACCTGTGCCACTCCAACCATCAAACAAATGCCAAACCAATGAAATATAGTATTTCATACTTGGGATTTGTAAAAATATGTGTATCGTTTACACATATCAATTCTTGTTCGATTTCAAGCTTTAAATCGCTTTCTGGAGGGTTATACGCGCTCTGATGAGTAGATATAACCAGTTTAATCCAACGAACACTCCGGAATAGTGAAATAGGCTTAACATACCTTAAATAACTTTACATAACTTAGATATAAGTTTTGAAAGGTTTGGTGTGGTGAAATCAACTTTTGTGTCATTCAGGGACTAAAAGCGTCAAAAAGTGCACAAGTTTGCATTTTCGCGCATAACTTACGTTCTGAATGCATCCGGACATCCAAAAATTTATGTAAGCATGACTACATTATATTTTATGGTTCGCCTTAAGAAAAATCCATTCGTCGCGTCATTTGGATCGTTTTTCGCGCTTGTGCGCATTCCGTCGTAATTAAGCGAACATCGCGTTCGTACGGCCAAACGAACCGACATCCGAGATATTTTTGAACACATTTTAAGTTCCCTATACTTTAACTTCATTTTAGAGCTTTGAAATGGGGTTAACGGGCCTTAAACGTGTCGAAAATGGGCTGAATGCATGACAGGGACCAAAAGTGTAAATCTGCCAAACTTAAGCCTAGCGGTGCGCTACACTTTTAGCGTAGCGGTGCGCTAGGGGTCTGCAGACCAGATGCAATGTACTTAACAGCCTGTTTTCAGCTGGATTAACCACAACCACACATTCCTAATTATCTAGTCATCTGATAAGGATGGATTTCCAGCCACCATAAAGTTCCGACAAGTGTACGGGTTGGATTCATGGCACGTTTTCCATGGAACGATCCTAACGGTTCGGGTATTCCTATAAATACCCAACCCACACAACCTCATTTTGCACAAGAATTCTGATTTGAGAGCTCTAAGTTGAAACCATTGTTTCATACCTGAGTTCTTGGATCGGGATTAGCATTCGGGGACCCTTCGTAAGTATTCCTTCGTTCTTTTCCTTATTTTTACTGCTTTTCGAGTCAGAAAGTCAAACTTTGTTTGACTTTCAGCATTGACCAGTAATGGTCAATGCGAAGTTCGTTTGAACTTCGCAACGTGAGTGTAATCACGTTGGTTATAGTCCCTTGGGACTATGCCTACTGATTACCACGTTGTCTAGGGTCGTAGGGTAAGCGATCTAATAAATCGCTTATACCTTCGAACCCGACCCAGTTTGGTCGATCATTAGGATCCGACCAAATACATTAGGTGACCATAGTGTAGGGAATAACCTTCCGAGGTTATACCCTATGGTCACATCGTTTAAGTAGTTGTATGATAGGTAGTTTATATGCCTTAGGTAAATTACCAGAATACCCTTTTCATGTATAATTGGTAATTAAGCATATGTAACCTAAACTTTTGTCACATAACTGATTTTGTAACATGTTTAGGCATATAACACTTGTCATAGGACTAGTTAGGCGATCCGAACGCGTTCCACGCGAACGACGCGTTAAAGTAGCATAAGCTACCTAAACGGGTCGTAATGGGTCGTAGACACTTAGGTTAAGTTTCATTTATTATGTAGGCTTTGATTAACCATATCACATGAGTTCCTACACTCATTTGGTTTACAAACCCGCATGCTACCCAGTCTTCCGATTTAGGTCCGGTTTATTAATGTAGTTACCTATATTAGGTGCCGTTTGATATTCCGCGATCTCTAGCATTGCTTGGTGGTTATCCTAGGACTTCTGAGCAATCTCAAGTGAGTACATAGACCCCTCTTTTACTGTTTTCCAAACTGTTTTGGGGTGAAACACATGTGCCTACTTGTTACTTTCCTGCTTTCCTGTTTTCACATCATATACTGCTATGTTCGTTAGTACATTATAGTACATGATTTCATTACATTTCATGCTATGTATTGCCATTGTGTGCATTACTTAGTACATCGTTTTACATGACATTTTGACATAGACATTTGACATAGACATTTCGATATAGACATTTTAACATGATTGACATTGATCATGTATTTCCCACAAAACATAACTTTGATTTAAACCAAGTTTTACTTCAATACTTTGTTTTTGTGCATATGGTTTAGTTGAGACATTTCAGTTGCCATACATGGATATTTGACATAGACATTTGACATGGATATTTGACATAGACATTTGACATGGATATTTGACATAGACATTTGACATGGATATTTGACATAGACATTTTGATATGATTTACATCTTGACATGAACACTTTGACATATTACCCAATACATTTGACAATTGATTTAAACATAGACTTCTTACATTGGTTGGTTTGGTTTGATTAAATGATTAAGTAACGATGCGTGTGTAATATGATACAAGCATGGTGGATACGCCGCTGGTACTTCCTATATATAAGTGTTTGTATGGTATTACATATCATAGCGTTATTTGAATCATTTCAGTTTGAGACATAGAACATTTTATACAAATAACATACTTTTCACAAGACATTGATTTATAAACATCTTATCTTATGCAAACATATTTTACTTGGTTATTCATTTAACCTTACATTTATTTATACTTATCATCTGATCTTATCGATTTTCAAATGATTTACAAAACAAAGCAAATAACAAGGTTCATGACTAAACATTTTCTCAAACATAAGTCATGAAACCTATTTTCACAAAACCTATGTATCTCACAGGCATTTTTATGCTGACGTACCTATTTTCACATGTGTTTTTCAGGAGCTGTTACATAAGATGATCAAGATACACATAGGCAGACTTGGGCTTTAGTGACAATAAAAGATACAAGACTAGTTAAATATGTTGTATTACTTGTTTGTTAAGACATTGTAACACTTTTAATCAATAAAACGAAACTTCAATTACCATGGATTTAAAACAATTAATTCTGTTACAACAATCCCCGACATTTCCGCCACGTTTTGTATGTTCTACGTGGTCGGGGTGTGACAATCAGCAATATTTCGCATGGAATAGCCTCTTGATTTCGCACGAAATTACATTTTGTGACTAATTTCGTTTGAAAATTGCTGTTAATTTCGCACGAAATCAGATTTCGTTTGAGATATTTCATACGAAATCACTATTTCGTTCCAAAGAGGCTATTTTCGTTTGAATCCAAGTTAATTTCGCACGGAATCATATTTCGTTTGGTCGTTTCTAATAAAATCATTATTTCATTTGAAAATTCTAATTTCGTTTGAGTTGGTATTTCGTTTGAAACTGTATTGCTGTCATTTCGCTTGAGGAAATTATTTCGCTTGAGGAATTTCGTTTGAAAGTGTCTGTTTTGAAAAACTTGTTACCGAATCATGGAAGAGGAATTCTATAACGCGTTTGCTACAGCCCCGACTACTCCAGCTACTATTGCTCAGAGCATGAACATGGAAAACGAAACTGGAACTTTACAAAAACCCCCGAAACTCATGGGAATTGAGGAGTATTATGGTTGGAAAGATCAGTTTGAAAACTGGGCTCAAGCTAATCATTTGAGATCTTGGGAGTGTATTGAGAAAAAGTATGTCAAACCTCGTACGGATTTGGGTGTAATCAAAACAATTTTTGAACTGACGGATAAAGAACGTGACATGTACAAAGCAGAAAAAATGATGATTAGTCTACTACAGCAAGCTGTGAAAGAAGATATCTTCATTTTGCTCCAACATGATCACACTTCACGTTCGATTTGGGAAGCGCTTCGAATTAAGTTTGAGGGAAGTGAAAAAATGATCAGGAGCAAGAAAGCATTGCTAAAGAAAGAATTTGATTTGTTTTCGAGTTTGCCGGGTGAATCATCAAAGAAGCTGATTGAAAGATATTGCCACTTAGTGCGATCTATGTCTTTGTTAGAAATTGTCAAAGATCAAGAAGAATGGGTCGACAAATGAGCTGATGCATTACCTCAGAAAGAATGGGGTACATATTTGATGATCTTGAAGAACACGGGAGAATATGACAAGTTGACAATTTCTCAGTTCATTGAAAAGATTGAGGGTCAAGATCTGGAACAGCAAAAGATTGCAAGAATGAACAGTCCGAGTGGTCAACAAGATGTTAAAATGTATTACAAAGGAAGTGTTCAAGAGATTGAAACTAGTCCGAAAGTCCAAACTGCTTTCAGTGCTGAAAACTCATCTGAATCTGTTAATCAAAATTCAAGCAGCAGTGGATTTTCTTCGTACCCAAATGCGAATCCAAAGAGTTCAACTTCAAGTCATAAGTTTCAAAGTTCAAACAGCAGTAATGGTCAAGTGTTACTTGCTACTGTGTTGGAATCATATGAAGGATTGGTTGCTGGAAGGATCGGAAATCCTATGCTGACGAAAGAGGATTACGATCAGATAGATGTAGAAGAGATGGAGCTTATGGACATTAAATGGTGTTTAGCTAGTGTTTTGAGGAGAGTTGAAAAGTTTAAGATGATTACAGGAAGAGATGATTTTAGGGATGCAAATGTTTCTGTTGGATCATTCCGGTGACCCTAAAAAGTCAGTATGAGTAGTTCATCATCATTTGCAAAGGCGGAATCAATGTAAATGACGTCAAACAGCTTGTTTCCTTTTAATCTTTATCTCTTGATGATTTCCTAAGCTTTTTACACGTTTAAATGACACACGGACAGCACCTCGGCTCAGAACTAATGACCAGGTTCCGCTTCAAATGACATGCACACACAGGTATATATAGATGGCCTGATTTCGCTTGAACATGTCACATTCCATTTCAAGCGAAATTGACATGTTGATTTTGCTTGAACTGACCTGTGTCACTTTCAAGCGGAATCACCCACTTTAACATGTAAAACCCTAATTTCTAACCCTGTTGTGTGCTCGTTTATCCTATCTAGACAAAAGACTCGATTAAGACGAAGTTAACAGACACTAGGTGCACCAACAGACTCCCCCTTGGATGTTGACGAAGTCTTCAGCGTCGAGTTTTCAGTCTTTGTCTTTCCAAATTGTCTTGACATAGTAAAAGCTCCTTCAATCTTTATCTCCAAGCTTTAATCTTCAATCTCCCCTTTAAGTGTTGATCCAGAATGTGAACTCCCTCTTTCGCAGACTCCCCCTCTCGATCAGCTAGGGCTCGAATTTTGGTTCAAACTTTGACATTTTCATTGCCATGGAGATTCATGTTACCTACATAATCTCTACCTAAATATAAGATATATGACAATAACAGTTTCAATCCAAAACTTACCTTTTAACCTTCAGTGTTAAGCAATCCACTTAAGTATTCAGGTCCAAATTAATGACCCTGATTACTTAATTAATCTACCAAGTCCAATTTAATGACTTTGGTTGATCTGAGACAATTCACACTGACTTTTTGGGTCAACTTTTTCTGAAAATTTACAAGTTTCAAATTAATGAACTTGCTTTAACTTTCCAACTTTCACAAACTTATCATATTAAGTCACGACTCATCCTCCAGTTCAGAACCTTCCTGCATCTGCTTCAATTCGAATCTGAAGATCAGCTTTCCACTTTGGTTTGTCAGAAAATAAAGCAGAAATGTAAAATCTTTTTGGATTTTATAAAGCTTCTAAACTAGAAAAATGACATACAGAAATAAAATGCAATAAAAGTAAACTATTTACAAACATATTTTTGAAAAGCGTGTTAGGGAATCATATCAGCTATTCGACAAGTCACAAGTACCGTTAAGCTTTAATTTTCATACACAGAATTAAACAATTCGCTTAGATTGTCGATATACTGATCCACTTAAATTTTCACACGCATTTCAATCTGTCCAGGATACGGATTTAGTGTTTTAGAGACTTAAACTTATTCATGTGTCCCACCTCTTGAATATACTCCCATATCCAAATCCCAATATTCAGTCTTACAGGTGAGTGTACCACAGATGATATCTGTAAGGGGTTAAATTGCGAAACCGTGAGAGCTCAGGTCAGAACTTACGTTCAGCAGAGAGATGACGGTTCGACTTTGGTGTGTCCCCTTTAGAGGATCTTTTTTAGAACAGCATTCATTAGCAATTTTATTGTCTTATCATTTGATGCTGAGGGCGGCGCTATGTTTCAAGCAAGCGGTAAAGTATTCTTCGGGGACTAGGCCATTGCTTCCGTAAAATCAGAAGTCCCGGGATAATACCCCAGATATCACTGAGTATAAAGACCTAGTATCTCAGAAAGAGGGATCTTTCAAACGAGATTTCAGGGGTTACCTATATATCCAAGTAGTGTTCCCCACGAAATAAGCAAGTAAAGATTTAGGTTTATATCCGAACAAACCTACTAAATGTGCAAAAACCTATCGGCACATCATCAACGAGACTGTTTACCCTTTTAAACTTTACATATCTTTAGCATACTGTAACTGTCAAGTCGATGTACTATCATTTTCCCTTTTTACACAAGCTCTTTTCTGGTTTTATATTGTTTTTGGATTTTGAAACTATCTCATGTTTTTGGATTTTTGTCATTTTTTATTGTTTTTGTATTTTCTGAAAATATTATCCTACTCTCCCCCTAAATACCAAAACAAGTAAAAAATCGACAAACCATTGCAGATTGCTTCTCAACATCATCTACAATATCTCCTTCATCAACGCCAAGAATCTCTTCCAACACCGATAAAAGGTTCATACCGTTCAGTTTTAGCAAATATTGAAAACGTGTTTTATCAAATGCTTTGGTATGTAAATCAGCTTTTTGTTCGTCAGTGTGGATTTTCTCAATTCGTATTAACTTCTTCTCGAAACAATCTCGGATGAAGTGATGACGAATTTCAATGTGTTTCGTTTTAGCGTGATGAACAGGATTTTTAATAATGCTAATCGCTGCCTCATTATCAACAAAAATAGGGGTGTTTAGAAATTGCAAACCGTAGTCGCTTATCTGTTGCTGGATCCACAAGATCTGTGAGCAGCAGCTGCTAGCAGATACATACTCCGATTCACATGTGGATAAAGCCACAGAGGTCTGCTTTTTGCATTGCCAGGTAACCAATCTTGGACCAAAGAACTGGCACCCCGCTGTTGTTGATTTAGCGTTAACTTTGCAACTTCCGAAATCAAAATCGGAATATCCTTCGAGCATAAAATCGCCTTCTCTTGGATACCACAACCCCAATGATGGAGTTCCTTTAAGGTAGCATAATATCCTCTTCACAATCACCATGTGCGAAGCTCTCGGATTAGATTGAAATCTTGCTGCGAGGCAGGTTGGATACATAATATCGGGTCTTGAAGCTGTCAAATACATCAGCGATCCGATCATGGAATGATACATCGTTTCATCTACCTTCTCTCTGGTGAGATCAGGGTTTATCCTATGATTCGTTGCTAATGGGGTGGAAGCTGGAGTAGAACCTGACATCCCGAATTTCTCCAAGATATCATGAACGTTCTTCGTTTGATGTATGAAAATTCCTTTGGGTAGTTGATCAACCTGCAGTCCCAAAAAGAATTTCATCTCACCCATCGATGACATTTCGAATTTCTGCTTCATAACTCATTCAAAATCTTTGCACAGATTTTCATTCGTTGACCCAAATATGATGTCGTCCACGTATATTTGAACTATCAGAAGATGACCGTCGACCTCTTTGGTGAAGAGAGTGGCATCCACTTTTCCACAAATAAAGCTGTTGGCTAGCAGGTGTTGAGACAATGTCTCGTACCACGCTCTCGGGGCCTGGTGTAAACCATACAGCGCTTTGTCTAGCAAATAGACCTTGTCTTTGTGGTGTGGATCGGTAAAGCCCGGTGGCTGTCCGACATATACCTCCTCTTTTACCTTCCCATAAAGAAACGCCAATTTAACATCTAACTGATATACTTTGAAATTTTTCCAAGATGCAAATGCCAGGAAGATTCTGATCGCTTCTAGTCGAGCCACTGGAGCATAAACTTCGGTGAAATCTATACCCTCTTGCTGACTGAAACCCTGGACTACGAGTAGAGCTTTGTTACGAACAACAACTCCTCTATCGTCTCTCTTGCACTTGAACACCCACTTGGTGTTTATCTTCCTCTGACCATCAGGCAAGTCTACTAACTTCCACACTCCTAACTTCTCAAACTGACTTAACTCTTCTTGCATAGCGTTGACCCAAGAATCTTCAGTTAGCGCCTCTTTATATGTACGCGGTTCGATCTGCGATATAAAACAACTAAGTGAAAACTCAGTTTGTAAAGGTGCTACTGCAGAATAAAAACAAGTAAGGCCTTGGTCAATTTGACGTCTAGTGCGAACCCCTGATTGTAATTCTCCAAATGATCAACTCCTCTGGATGGTATGAAAGAGTTCTTGGCATCACCTCGCCTGAAACATCTACCTCGCCTTCCAGATTAGTAACATTCTGATTTGCACCTTGTTCACTGATTGGGTTTGTTTGACTTGAAATCTGAATTTGCTCCCCCTCAGAATCTAAATCACCATGATCAAATACTGGCATGTTCTCAGATTCTTGATTATCATTGACTGCTGTTTGATTATCATGAGCAACTTCATTTTGTTGAATATCATCATGTTCTCCAGCATTACTTGGACCTACTTCATCATCGTTCGAAGCTTGTCTTTGTCGACTGAAAGTTTCTGTTGGGAACCTTTCTTGCGATTCTTCATACTCTCTTAGAATATCCAACTCGTCAAAGAAATCTTCTTCTTCTTCCTTTTCTTCTTCCATGTCAAACGAATCCCACAAAGTGTCATAATGAAAACGCCATGAATCTCCAGGATTCTGCGGTGGAATTGTGTAACCTTGACACTCAACATTGTGTGCTTCAATAATCCGCTTCAAGCTTGGAACAAAGACTCTTTTCAATGGACTTTGATAACCCACGAAAATTCCTTCGATGCTCTTTGGACCAAATTTACCAAAAGGCTCTAGAACTGTACAGGGAGACCCAAACGGTTCTAAATACTTCAGGTTCGGCTTGCGGTTATTGATCAGCTCGAAACACGTCTTATTGAATTTCTTGACAGTGAGAACCCGATTAAGTGTATAGCATGCGGCAGATACTGCTTCTGCCCAAAAATTAACTGGTAGCTTTGAATCAGCAAGCATTGTCCTAGCCGTTTCAATTAGCGTCCTATTCTTTCTTTCAGCTACTCTATTCTGCTGCGGAGTATAAGGAGCACTAAATTCATGCAATATACCTCTTTCATCACAATATTCTTCCATCTTGTTGTTCTTGAACTCAGTACCATTATCACTCCTGATTCTTTTGATACGCCTTTGGTACAAATTTTCAATTTTTCTGAACAACGCCATCAAACTATCAAACGTCTCATCTTTCGTCTTCAAGAATGACACCCACGAAAATCTGGAATAATCATCAGTTACCACAAGACAGTAGAGATCCCCTGTAATACTTTTGACATTTACTGTACCAAAAAGATCCATATAAAGTCTCTTTAACGGTCTTGAAACTGAATTGACTTTCTTTTGAGGATGTGATTTCTTCTTCTGCTTGCCTTTGATGCAGCTAATGCACTCCCTTTCAAGATGAAAACCTTTAATGTGAACACCCAGAACTAAATCATTATGCACCAGGTGATTCATTTTTCGTAGGTGAATGTGGCCCATCTTGCGATGCCACAACTGCGATTCTTTCTCCGTTGCTCTAGACACAAAACAATGAGCTTGACCCGTGGTTGTAGTAGCTACGCTCCTGTCCAACACGTACAGATCATTCACTCTAGGTGCCCTCATGATAATCCATTCTTCGGGAACAACAAATCATGGTTTCAATATCAAACATTCTTTGTCTGTGAAGTGCGTTGTATACATCCTATCACAGATTTGCGATATGCTCAGAAGATTGTTTTCAAGCTCGGCGATGTAGTTAACTCTTTCAAATGTAACAATGCCATTGGATAAAGTTCTTCTCCAATTATACGACCACCTTGATTGCCTGCGAATCCCACATAACCTCCATTAAAATTTCTAACATTGTACAGCAGGGCTGTTTTCCCCGTCATGTGCCGAGAAGCTCCACTATCCATAATCCATCTTGAAACGGATCTTGGAAGCTCCTGCACATTTCAAAAACATTTAATGAGATTTTGAAGCCACCCAAGCCTCTTTCGACTCAGGTAACTGAACTTTAATGTGAGATTTTGTAGTGTAAAGTGGTGGAAAATTTTTATCATTCATCTTTAAGCTCTCTGCAGATCCAACCTCAACCTCTTTGTATAAGAAAAATTTGTCTTTTTGAGGTTGACCAGATGGTCGGTCTTTTTTCGAAACAACCTTCTTCTCAGAAGTAATAGCCTCTTGTGGATCAAATTTCTCATAATAATCCAAAGGAACATCCATCTTTACCGGTATGATAGAAGATGATTGTTTTTCCGACTCTGAAACCTTTGGTTTTTGAACACTTGATTTCTTTTCAACCACTTTTGGCTTCCAAGTTTGTTGAGACGATGCAAACCGTTTGTAAAATTTGTCATTTTTAGTTTCCATCTTCTTAACAGGTTTAATTTTGAATTTTGTTTTCTCATTTTTCAAAATTTTCTCAACAACCATTGGAACTTTTCCTTTTGCATCAGCTTTCTTCTTTTGACTCTCAACAACTTCAGACTTAGGCTTAAAGTTGGTACACTTTCGTGCAATATGCCCAACTTTGTTGCATCTAAAGCATGTACGAATATCAACTACTCGACTTGTGCCTTCAGTAAGAGGTTGTGAGGCCCTCTCCTCAAAAAAATCTTCATTCGTCTTTGAAAAAATCTTAGACTCCTCATCAGAAAGTGAACTCGAACTTGACACAAACACTTTCTTCTCAGCAAACTTCTTGTTTTGAACATTCTTTTTCTGATAATTCTTACCACCCTGATGACCACCCGACCATCGGTTTCGATTGTTGTTATAAAAACGCGGTGGAATAACAGGTTTCTTGTAGTAAGCCTTATCTTTTTCAAAATTCATTTGTCTCTTTGTCTGATTCAAACCTTCTACTTCAGACAAATCAATTTCAACCAGTTTGAACACATTTTTCAATTTGTTCATATTAACATTCTCCAGAGGAAACTCAGAATGTTGGGTTTTTCACATGTTTATCAAAGTATTTTATCCTTATAAAATAAAAACGCAGCGGAAATTATTATTTAAAACATGTTACTTACAATATATAAAATTTCATTTTATATGTAAATCCCAATCTCGGATCCATATACGAACATGCATGCTATCAAAATAAAACACAACCATAGGGTGTTTAGAATACTACCTTTCAAAGAGTAAAGGACATGAAGAAGATGATGATTCTTGAACTGTTGCCTTCAAGTGTAGAAGACCTCAAGCTTGTATACCCCAAGCCTTCCAACAAACACCTTATGTTTAGCTAGGATTTCTACACTTATGAACTCACTAAAACCTCTCTTGAAACCAACTCTTGGAAACCTTCTTATGGCTGATTTTTAGAGAGAGAACAAAGGTGATTTTACACTTGAAATAACTTGTAAAATCAAAACCTTTGAAGCCCTACCCTTGGCCGAAATTATGAGAGTGTTTTTTTGGAGTTTTGCACTTGATATTTGATCTTTAAAGTCCCTTCAAAATCAGCCATACATGACCGATTTTGAGAGCTTCTTCAAGTGTGTCTTCTCTAATTTTTGCAACAAAATTAGTTATAATACTTGAGAGAATCTTGCCACCATTCTCACCCAATCACCAAACCTCTAGCACATGCAAATGCATGTATTCTCATTGGACAAAAGGGCTTGGGAAGACCACCCAATCAAATGGTGTCTTACACATGCAAAATTGCATGAAACCACATTGGACCAAAGATCTTGGGAAGACTCCATGTGGGGGGGGGGTGGCGGCCTAGAGTTAAAAAAAAACAATTTTCTTTTAAATAATATATAAGTCTTATATATATATGTATTTTATAACTTTTATAAAATATAACAACATATGTTATAAGACTTGTACAACTTTTATTATGTTATTTAACCCATTAAATAACAAAATAAAATATTCTCTCAAAATAAATTATCCATATAATTTATTAGTTTGTCAAGTGCAATTATTTAGAAAACCAATTTCTAAATATTGTAAGTGTTAATATTTATTTGTTTGATCATATCACAAATAAATAATATTGTAAATGTTTGTCTAGCTTGTATTTGGGTATGACTCGACTTGGATCATAACGTACTAGCCACATCAATTTAATATGTGTCTTGGGCATACAGAGTCCAACAATCTCCCACTTGCACAAGATACATAGAAGATTGATGCAAGCAGTAAATGACGCCTAACTACGGTTTACTACCCCCAATACGTATGACTATATTTGCCATTCAATAACATCATCCCCTTCAAGTCCCTTACTTGAACATGATTTAGGTGAATCTATCATTTATCCTTTCGTTACAGATGTCATGTTAAATCCAGAGACACAGAGTGATCACTCTCTGTTGATTTAACTTTAGCAGGCCTTAGACATCATACTCTCAACGAATAAGAGGAATAAATCCTATCTTGACTACATACGTCTCTCACAATCACCTTGTACCACACCTTAGCTTAGCCTTATGTACTGTCATATTACTAACAGCGAAGAAATAAGTCAAGGTACAATATTTGGTGAATATCAAGACCCAATATGTATCTCAGGTCAGAGGATACTATGATATTCTCCTTTACTCAAATTTACTTATGATCAATCACAAATGATTCCATGCAGTAATATTTGAGAGCGAGTCAGTCCAATATTTGTATCCCACAAATATCTATGAACTTTGGCAGCAACACTTTGCTCTATATTCATATCTAATGAATATCCACCAATCCAAATTCATAATAGTCTTACATTCATATTTGTTCCCACAAGTATGATCGACTACGGACATTTAGAATAAGTAGCTTATTCATGGATTTAAACATGCTAAAATGGAACATAACTCAACATACCATAAAGAGTTATAATAACAATTGTTCCAATATCCAAATACAAAATAGATCAAATCCAATCACTAGAATATCGAAGTCCTAAGGCACAAGTATGATCCTTTCATGCTTTGCCCTTTCAAGGAGCTTCGTGATTGGATCCGCATTATTTTGATCAGTTGAACTTTGCGAATACATATCTTTTCCTTTTTTTAACTTCATCCCTTATGTAGTTGAAATTCCGCTCAATGTATTTAGTCTCTTGATGTACACGAGGTTCCTTGATTTGATCAATCATACCATCGTTATCACAAAGATCTCTTGGGGCCTTAATGGCAGGGACTACCCCTAGATCGGCAATAATTCAAGTGGCAGATCCATATGAATTATCTCAATCAATGAAGCGGCGATGTACTCTGATTATGTAGTGGACAATGCTACCCTGATTGTGATCGAGAACCATCTTGATTAGTTTGGAAACTCGTATCCATGTAACCCTTTACAACGAATTCTGAAACTCGCATCCCTGTAACCCTTTACAACGAGTTCTTCTTCACCAGATCCATATATTAGAAATATGTCCTTAGTCCTTCTAAGGTATTTCAATATATTTATAACAGTCACTCAATGACCGTTTCTTGCTGGTATCTTCTCGTCATGCTTAAAGCGCATAACTTGTCCGGTCTAGTGCATATCATTACATACATAATGAATCCTATAGCTGACGCATATGGAATTCCTTTCATTCTTTCTTGCTCATCCTTTGAGCTTGGACATTGAGACGCACTCAATATTGTCCTCTCTTGAAGAGGTACCAAACCTTTCATAGAGTTCTTTATCTTGAACCTTTTTCAAGAATTTGTCAATGTATGCACTTTGGTATAAACCTATCAAGCGCCTTGATCTATCCCTATAGATCTTTATTCCCAGAATGTAGGCGACTTCACCAAGATCCTTAATGGAAAAACAACTTCCAAGCTAGGTTTTTACACCTTCCATGGTTGGAATGTCATTTCCAAATAGTAGAATGTCATCGACATACAGTACTAAGAAAGTAAAATGCTCCCACTAGCTTTTATACACAAGCTTTATCAACGTTCTTGATGAATCCATATTCCCTAATTTCTTCATCAAAACGGTGATTGCAACTTCTCGATGCTTGTTTCAATCCATAAATTGAATTCTTTAACTTGTATACTTTGTCAGGATGTTTTGGATCGGCAAAACCTTCAGGCTGAACCATATAGACATCTTCCTCAAGATATCCATTTAGGAAAGCCGTTTTGACATCCATTTGCCAAATCTCATATTCATAATATGCAGGTATGGCAAATAATATCCTTATTGACTTTAGCATCGCTATAGGCGAGAAGGTCTCATTATAATCAACTCCTTGAGTTTGATTGAAACCTTTTGCTATAAGTCTCGCTTTACAAGTATCCAAGTTACCATGCATTATGGTTTTTCTTCCTGAAAACCCATTTACTTCCAACTACTTTGGAGTTAACAGATGACATAACCAATTTCCATACTTGGTTGCCATACATGGATTGCATCTCTACGTTCATGGCTTCAAGCCACTTGTCATAATCGGATTTTGACATTGCATCATGGTATGTGGTTGATTCACCTGAATCTACCACGTAGCATCCATCCATAAAAAATCCATATCTTTCAGGTGGACTACTAATTCTACCAGATCTGTGAACGTTTTGTGTGTATTGATCAACCACTTGATCATTTTCAACAACCTCTTGTTGAGTGCTAGTATCAACCAAACGTGTATCGGCTTATGGTTCTTGATCCTCATCAAGTTCCATTGTTCTACTAATTCCTTCTACAAGGAACTTAGCTTCCAAGAACTCAGCCTTTCGAGCAACAAATACCTTTTGCTCTGTTGGATCGTATAATTAATATCCTATACCACCTTTAGGATATCCTACAAAGATACACTTAGTGGATCGTACTTTTATTTGTTAGAGGTGTGTAGCTTAACATAAACTTCATAACCCCTTCCATTTAAATATGATAATGATGGAACCCTTCCATGCCATATTTCAAAAGATGTCGTATCCACTTTCTTGGTTGGGGCCATACGGGCCGTGGAGAGCAAAGCGTAACCCCAAAATGATAGAGATAATGCGCTCCTAGCCATCATAGATCGAACCATATCTAAATAGATTTCGATTCCTCCTCTATCGGAACGAAGAACTTTGACTGAGTTGATTTTGTACTTCACCTTTTGAAGGCTTTGAACATTTCAAAACTTTAACTTTGTGTCTCAGCAAGTACACATAACCATAACTACTATAGTCGTTGGTTAAAGTAATGAAGTATCTTTCACCATTCCTAATTATTGGCTTAAAAGGATCACATACATCCAAATGTATAATACCTAATAAATCTTTTGCCTTTTCCCACTAAAGGGTTTCTTAGTCATTTTACCTTTTAAACATGATTCGCATATATCAAATAAAACAATTTCATTTGTTTCCAAAAGATCATTCTTTTGAAGTGTTTGTACGCGATTCTGTTTATATGACCAAGGCGATAATGCCAACGATAGGTCTTACTCAAATCCGTTTTTGAGTTTCTGGGTGATTGCTTGGTACATTAAATTATCAAATGATGTATTATTATGAACCAATTCATAAATACCATTTGAAGGCATAGTTTTAAAGTAAAACATGTCATTCATCGAAATATAAATGTCTTTGTTTACAAACTTTAAATCAAAACATATTGTCTTATAAGGGAAACTTAAATAATGTTCCTAGTCAAACTAGGAGCATTCAAAACATTTTAAAACAATTTCCAAACCATTTGGAAGTTTCAAAACATAGTCTCCTTTCTTGTAATGCTTATTTCTTTTGAACTCTTGTAACGAATTGCAAACATGAGTTCCACATCCGGTATCTAATACCTATGTGTTAGAAGAAATAACATTAAGGTCAATATGTGTCATTAAGATTGTACCTGAGGTTTGCACCGCATCCCTCTTAGTTTTCAACTCTTTGAGATAGGTTGGACAATTCCTATTTAAATGCCCTATCTCACCATACTCAAAGCATGGATCGTTCATGGCAACTTTGCCTTCTTCTCGTTGGTTTCGCTTTAGTTTTTCTAATCATTTCCCTTTGAATTACCCGTTTCCATTTTCAACATTTGCTTTGGTGTCGGGGTGATGCCCTTTCTAGTTGCCACCCTCATTGATCGTTAGAATGGATAAAACCCTCTTATCCATATTAAGCCTTTTGAGTTGATCAATGTGGCTTTTCATCTTAAAAACATAAGATGAGTCCGATTGGGTTTCCTTCATTCGACATGCATGTAGCGCTCGAAGCGTTCTACCCTTGCATATTGTAGGAACATTTCCTTCAATTGGGTAATCATGTCGTATGCTCATGATGTTCAAAACCCTTTTGAATCTCAGGAATCATAATTCCTTACATGAGGCAAGAGGTTTGCGTAGTATCCTCAATATACTTAATCCAATCGTTATAGGCATCCTTATCTTCCATAAGATGTTCATCGGGATTAGGATCGTTTTCAATGATAGGTTACGGACGGTTTGGGTAATATTGTTAGCGGCCTTCTACAAAATTTAACAAGATTCAATTTTAGTATTTTCGATATTATTATATTTTAATCATTAATACCCTTTTATGTCTTAAAGACAATTAATAATTAAAATCTAGAATCCAACGTTACATTTAAATATCGGTTAGGTGACCTTTATCCCTCTATTTAAATTAACAAGGTAGTCAACGTTTGACGATTGCAACCCTTTGCAACTTCTAGCCATATGGGATCGGTTAAACATCTTTATGTTTAGTTGGCATGTTTAATCCCATCAACACCTTTGTTCCCCATGCTTCGGTGACCCTAAGTTCATGGTTTCCAAATCAAGTCGTCCAACTTACACACACGTGTGAGTTTATACACATAAGTGGTTAGGTGACCTTTATCCCACAAACATGGTAAACCCACCTCGAATATACAAGTTCCCTCAAATATGGTTAGGTGACCTTTATCCCACAAAAGAGTTCCCAAGTGATTCGAGTGTTGTATAAAAGGATGGTGTTTGACTTGTTTTATAAAAGGGATTTTGAGTTTTCAAAATTCTAGTTTAGAAAACTTTATGTACCATACATTTGCATGCATTCAAATCCTTGGTACTTTAGTGAAAATAAATTTTCAAGGTTCTATTTAATAAAACCCATTTTATTATAAAATCATTAATTTTTAATAACCTTTTATTAACCAATTTTAATGATCTTTTAAAGAGCCAATTTTAAGCTTGTTGTTGATTATTAGTTTGTTAAGCATGCATATCCAAATATCATCCAAACAACATAAATAAACAACCACACAAGCACAACACACATAACAATAGGTGCATAACCATAGCCAACTATTTTGACCACACTTGTTAGCCGAAACAAGTGTGCCAAAAGGTCCTTCCTAAAGGGTGAATATTGACACAAATAATGTGTCGTTGAACTCCCACTTGATCCCGCATCCATATGCTTCAAGTCTCCATCTTGTGTTGTGATTTCTTCACATTCTTTGGGCTTCCAAATGTCTTTTACATTCAGGTCCAAACTCCTTTGGACTTCAAAAATGTGTTTTGGTTATCGGGCTAAAATCCCGTTAAGAACTATGAAGTCCTTTTGGCCCGAAATTAGCCAAAACCAAAATCGCATTTTTGTGTGCATCTTCTTTTACAAAAAAAAAATATCCTAAAACATTTTTTCTAGTAAAATAAAATGCACCTAATCTATTTATTTTACATACCAAATGAAAATAAATAAATTACATATCTTACAAATGGAAGAACAAAAAATAATTATTACAACTCATTGAATAATTAAAAAAAAAAACAAAATCACAACACAATAATTCAACACAAGGTCATGGCTAGGTTATATGCACCAAAATATATATCCAAATATATACATGTATATTAATTTCAAGAAGCATAATGGTTTCCTTTTTATAACCTACTTTTCGGTCAAGAATGAAAAAACCGAAAAAGTGGGTTTTTGTCCAAACAAACAAATCATCCAAATGACATAATTTTTCAAGATACTTTTATGCATGTATTAAAATAATCTTGAAAAAAAAAAGGATAACCATATATAAAATTTCGGCCATAGGGTTTTAACCAAACCCGAAACCCGAAAATTTCATATCCTATGAAGCATGCATTCATATAAGCGGCTCTGATACCACTGCTGGGTTTTTCACATGTTTATCAAAGTATTTTATCCTTATAAAATAAAAACGCAGCGGAAATTATTATTTAAAACATGTTACTTACAATATATAAAATTTCATTTTATATGTAAATCCCAATCTCGGATCCATATACGAACATGCATGCTATCAAAATAAAACACAACCATAGGGTGTTTAGAATACTACCTTTCAAGGACTAAAGGACATGAAGAAGATGATGATTCTTGAACGGTTGCCTTCAAGTGTAGAAGACCTCAAGCTTGTATACCCCAAGCCTTCCAACAAACACCTTATGTTTAGCTAGGATTTCTACACTTATGAACTCACTAAAACCTCTCTTGAAACCAACTCTTGGAAACCTTCTTATGGCTGATTTTTAGAGAGAGAACAAAGGTGATTTTACACTTGAAATAACTTGTAAAATCAAAACCTTTGAAGCCCTACCCTTGGCCGAAATTATGAGAGTGTTTTTTTGGAGTTTTGCACTTGATATTTGATCTTTAAAGTCCCTTCAAAATCAGCCATACATGACCGATTTTGAGAGCTTCTTCAAGTGTGTCTTCTCTAATTTTTGCAACAAAATTAGTTATAATACCTGAGAGAATCTTGCCACCATTCTCACCCAATCACCAAACCTCTAGCACATGCAAATGCATGTATTCTCATTGGACAAAAGGGCTTGGGAATACCACCCATTCAAATGGTGTCTTACACATGCAAAATTGCATGAAACCACATTGGACCAAAGATCTTGGGAAGACTCCATGGGGGGGGGGGGTGGCGGCCTAGAGTTAAAAAAAACAATTTTCTTTTAAATAATATATAAGTCTTATATATATGTATTTTATAACTTTTATAAAATATAACAACATATGTTATAAGACTTGTACAACTTTTATTATGTTATTTAACCCATTAAATAACAAAATAAAATATTCTCTCAAAATAAATTATCCATATAATTTATTAGTTTGTCAAGTGCAATTATTTAGAAAACCAATTTCTAAATATTGTAAGTGTTAATATTTCTTTGTTTGATCATATCACAAATAAATAATATTGTAAATGTTTGTCTCGCTTGTATTTGGGTATGACTCGACTTGGATCATAATGTACTAGCCACATCAATTTAATATGTGTCTTGGGCATTCAGAGTCCAACACAGAATCCGAATACAACTTATCAGATCCAGCCATCTTGTACATCACAAGACCCGGTTCATCACCTAAGTTGTTTTTGGATTTTGGTTTCGAAATGTAATTGTTCAGAAAACACTCTTCATCCTCAACTGAATCACTATCAGACTTCAAAACACTTTCAGCCATGCCTTTCATAATATCAGTTTGAACACTATCATCAGATGAAGATGAAGAAAATGTAACATCAATTGACTCTGGAAGTTTTATCTCATTTGTTTCATCTTCATCTTTAACCAACCTTGATTGTTTCTTTGAATAATTGTTTAGAACTGGTGGTGGAACCTGATGAAACCCCACCCCAGTTCCATCAGCATACACATCTTCGCCTGCTTTATTCTTCCCAATGGGTTTGGGAACAATGTGTTGTAAAACAAAGCTTGAGGAGCTGTAACTGTTCAGCTTCAACTGGATGCGTTCATTTTCAATTTTAACTTCTTGAAATTGAAGCTTCAACTTAGCAATCTCATCCAGTTGTTGGTTGATTAATTCTTCTTTAACCCTCAAAACACCTTGCAATTGACAAGTTTCTTTGTATGTTTTACCGTTTCTATCATCAGAATCTTTCACCGTGCATTTTAGCTTCTCAAAACTTTCAGAAATTTGACGATTTTCAAGAATTAGTTTTTCATTTTCTTTCCTAAATCTTTCTACGTCAATTTTATCAGTTTCGATTTTCTCATTCAGTTCTTTTATTCTATCAGTTGAAGCTTTCAACATTTTATCACGGTTAAGGATCTGATCCTCAACACTTCTGACTCTATCAGTCAAATCATCAACTTTCTTAACATTTAGATAAGTGATTGTACTACAAACTTTGCACTCTTTCATGCAATTTTTGCAGTCAATGTCACCATTAGCTTTCTTACCTGACGCACTCGTTGACGCATTTGAACTGACCTGGCTTTTAGACTCAGATACGGACTTAGAGTCTACCTCAAGTTCCTTAGCAGCCAGCACTTTGTCAGCCATCTTTCCCAAGTTTTCAGCTGTCAACTCCTGTGAAGTATCAATGATCCCATCATCAATCTTCTTTGACTTTTCTTCTTTTTCTTTTTCTTTCTCTTCTTTCTCTTCTCCGCTTTCCCACCATTTTCTTTGCCAACCCTCTTCTTCTTCAGCAATTTGTTGAATTATGGTTTCAAGATTGAGGGTCTTATAGTCAATAGCAATGTTTCCCATGGGGTCAAGATAACATTCTCTGTCTGGATCCCATCTCTTCGCCCTTTTTGCTTTAGTGTATATATCAGATATTCTGATAATTCTGTTTTGAGCTATCATCTTTCTGTTGACATACTTTTCTTTTTCATTTCTGTTATCTTTAAAAGGAACAGGTTCAACAATCTTTGCCATAAAAGCATATCCAACCGCATCCTCCTCTGGTAACAACTCGCTCTAGTCAAAACCTTCATCATCATGAATCACAGCAAGAGGTCTGGATTTTTCTTTATTATCCTCAAGTTGTTTCATTCTGGGCGGTTCTGATTTATTTTGATGATAACTCACTCATTTGTAGTAATCTTCTTTGAACGGATTTTCAGAATCATCAGCATAAGCATTCCGGCACTCTCTTTTAAAATGACCTTTCTGTTTACACTTGAAACAGGTCACTTTTGACTTGTCAAAGCCTAACTTGGTAGATGGTCCACCAATAGACTTTCTTCCTGTAATCTCCATAAAACGCTGTGCCCTTCTCACTGCACTGGCCATACACCACCTTATGTCGATCAATTCCATCTCCTCGGGATCTATTTGATCGTAGTCTTCCTTTGTTAGGTTGGTGTTGCCTATCTTACCTGCCACAAGGCTCTCATACGACTCTAGCACAGAAGCTAAGAAAACCATCTGTTGCTTTGCAGACTCCTCGCTGAAGTTTTGAGTGTTCTTTAAATCCACAGCGATGTTGCATTGAAATAAGTTCTTTGCAGCTGATTGGTTTGAAGTTGACGAAGAGCCACTGTGAAATCCACTGCTTGCACTCTCTTTGCTAGATGTGTTGGAATTTTCAGTAGAAAAAGCTGTCTTGGGAGACGCATTCTTGGGAATCATGCTTTTTGGATAATACAACTCCAAATTCTGCTGATATGACAAGTGTTTGACTGTGTGTGTTTTCTTTATCTCTAGCTCGTGACTCTCTAGTCTTTCAATCAACAAATCAACTGTAAGATCCTCAGACTTGATCGTATTCTTCAACATCAAAGCATAGTATTGTCAATCCATCTCATCTGGCAACGAGTCAAACAATTTGTCGACTAACTCTTCTTGAGAATAGATAATTCCATGTCTCGCCAGTTCCAACTTAAAGTGCCCAAACCTCTCAATCATCTTACAAACTGATTCATTTTTTAAACAACCAAATAAATCAAACTCTTTTCTTAGCAGTTTCTTTTTGTTTTTCACTATTTCTGCACTACCCAAGCATTTCACTTCTAACTTTTTCCACAGATCTTTAGCATTGTTATACTCGATCAAAGATATTATATCTTCTCGGACAAACTAAAACAGCAACGCGATGCACTTTTGCTCGGCAACAAAAACTTCTAATTCTTTAGTTGATGTCAAATTTTCACCATTTTTCCCTCCATCACTGTATCCATTCTTTAGACTTTTCCAGCTGGGATACGCAAATGCCTTTAACCATTCTTCAAATTTCTTGGCCCACCGACTGTCCTCTTCGATCGCCATTAACTTTGGGGGTTTGTTATATGTTCCGTATGCACTTTCCACACTTAAAGTATCCGACAAAGTTTTCTTTGCATTCGACGTGTTCTCATTGGTGTTGCTAGAAGTATCATCTCCAGAGTTTCCAGCAAAGGCATACATATCACTGAAAGGATTCATGAATTCGTCCATCTTTCACGTACCTGAAACAGTCAACAAACACTTAGAAAATTTTGAAATTTTGAAAAACAGCAAATCCAAGCGGAATCAGTTTGAAGCGAAATAGCTTCAAGCGGAATCAACAAGAATTTTCAAGCGGAAACAGATATTCAAGCGAAATCTCTTATTTCGCTTGAATTTGATTTCGCTTGAATTTTCAAATGGAACCTGTTATTCAAGTGGAATAAGACTATATCTTTCAAGCGAAATCTGATTTCAAGCGAAATCAGATTGTAGTTTCAAGCGAAATCAGGAACTTTGAAGCGAAATCACTTATTTCGCTTGAATTCTCAAGCCGAATCAACTAAAAAGTCTAATTTCGCTTGAAAATGCACAGATTAGTTCAAGCGGAATACGAAGGATCGTTCAAGCGGAATTAGGTTTCAGGCCATTTTTTATCAGTTTTAAGCAGAGATTTGATCTAATACTCTCAAGGCTTTGTTAAAACTATGTTTTACGTGATATATGTAAAATTTAGGCCATTTCAACCGTTAAATCTTGTTCAACTCAGAAAGAAAGGGCAGAAGTGAGAAAATCCGGTGATTTCAAGCTGAATTGGTATGAACTCCTCGTCCTGAGCTCTGATACCACTTGTTGGATCGTTCCGGTGACCCTAAAAAGTCAGTATGAGTAGTTCATCATCATTTGCAAAGGCGGAATCAATGTAAATGACGTCAAACAACTTGTTTCCTTTTAATCTTTATCTATTGATGATTTCCTGAGCTTTTAACACGTTTAAGTGACACACGGACAGCACCTCGGCTCAGAACAAATGACCAGGTTCCGCTTCAAATGACATGCACACACAGATGCAGTCTGATAACAGGATTTGTCAGATCCTATGGTACCATAACCTAATACTGGTCGGTTCAGCCAAAACTAATGAATGTTATTCGTTATGTAATTACAACCAACAAGTTTATCCACATTATAGAAATCGTTATTAATTTAATATAAATCATTTTAATCATTTTCGAAACCATCGTTAAAAACATCAAAATCATTTAACACATATGAATCACCCCAAAACATTCAAAAACAGTAAAATAGGGGAACTATGTACTCACTTGAGAATGCTTAGAAGTCTTGAATAACAACCAAGCAAAGCTAGAGGGAGCACTGAATCAATCGGCACCTAATATAAGTAACTATGTAAATAAACCGGACCTAAATCGAAAGATCAGATAGGATGAGGTTTCGTAAACCAAATGAGTATTGGAACTCATATGACATGGTTTAACAAAGCCTACATACTAAGTCGAAACCTAAGCTAAGTGCTTACGACCCATTACGACTCGTTTAGGTAGCTTACGCTACTTTAACGCGTCGTTCGCGTAAAATGCGTTCGGACCGCCTAACAAGTCCTATGACAAGTATTATATGCCTTAACATGTCTAATAATGTTTCCTAATCAGTTTAGATATAAAAATTTAGGTTATATATGCTTAAAATGAATTTATGCGTAAAAAGGGCATCTTGGTCATTTTCCTAAGGCATATAAATTACCTATCATACAACTAACTAAACGAAGTGACCATAAGGTATAACCTTGGAAGGTTATTCCCTATATAACTATGGTCACAAAATATGTTTAATCGGATCCTAATGATCGACCAAACGGGTCGGGTTCAAAAGTCTAAGCGGTTGTTTAGACATCTTATCTTACGACCCTATATAAGCACTAAAGTAAAAGTGACGAGTTAAACATGTTAAAACATGTTTAACAAAGTTAGAAAATAGGTTTGATATCAAAACAAACGGTTTTGATACCCAAGAATAGTTTGGTTGCAAAATATGCATGAACGCGCATTTTGACCAAAACTATGACTCGTCACTACACCTAATCAACGTGGGAATCAGTAGGTATAGTCACTAGGGACTATAACCATCGTGATTAAGCTCACGTTGCAAAGTGTTAGTGCATTCATCTGTCGACTTCGTCTTATATCGAGTCTCGGGTTCGTTGTGGATTTGTTCAAGCATGATGTCATATTATACAATGATGACATCATCAAAGTGACATCATCAATGGCATCATCACAAGAAAACAAAATTGAATTCTAGTTTTTTGCTTAAATGTGTCTTTCACTTGAATGTGTATTTTAGTGGGTTTCGCTTGAGTGGTCCGCTTGAAACTGTCATGTATGTTTCAAGCGAGACCATGAAGGCTATATATAGGGTTGTTGTTATTTCATTTGTAACAGAATTTGCCAAGTGATACCGAGGTGCTGCCGGTTTTCCTTCTGATTGTAAACATTGTAAAATCAATATACAAGAGGATTAAAGTGTGAATCAAGCTGTTTTCACATCCGTTTCTTTGTTTCCGCCTCTGAAACGGATTTGAGCTCTTCCGAACGACTCGTCTGGGTCACAATCCGATCCTACAAGTGGTATCAGAGCTCAGGACGAGGAGTTCTTGCAAAAACAGCCTGTTTTCACCATATTTTCTGTTTTCTACACTTTCTTCTTCAAAATTAAAAATTTTTCACGGTTAAAATCGGTTCAAATTCACACATCTTGTGCGTAATCATGTTTTAACAAATCCTGGAAAGTTTCAGTACTTGAATCAACTTAAAACTGGTTAAAATCATAGTTTAGCTTGAAATTCGTTCGACATTTGCTGACATCATCGAGGTTTCGCTTGAAATTTGGTGGTGTTTAAAGCGAAACACCGGCTTTCGCTTGAAATTGACCTGTGTTCAGGTTTAGCTTGAAAACCAAATCAACGAGAGTCCGCTTGAAAGTGCTTTGTAAAGTGTGAACCGCTTGGAAATGCATCGTGTTGTGTGAATTGGCGTGGTTTTCTGTCACATTCATGTGATATTATCATTTCGGATCTTGAAAATTGAAGTTCTGGTTGCATCGGTTTGATCATAGTCATCAGTTTATGCATGTGATTGTATTAACTGGTTGTTGTATTCGATGCATGTGAAGTCTGCAAAGTGTTGTATGTGATTAGATAAGTTCAAGAATATTTGCGGTCCAATCAGTTTTGTTGAACAATTAAATGATAATGCCGGTATACATGTGATCGTATCTGTGTACAGTACATGCGAGATATTATCCAGTGAGGTTTGATTCTATTGATAATCAGAAATCACGTGAATTGTTTGATTGTTGTTTGTCGATATAGTGGATTTATTAGCCCAAGACATTTATTTGAGGTGTCCAAGAAAGTTTTTTTGATAAAGTGTTTTGTCTGCCATGTGATTTGGATTAATAGGTGTCAGCTAAGTGGGATTGGAATTTGCTATTGCATGTGATCATTAAGTGTGTTGTCGGATATTATCATTGAGAGTACATGTGATCTATATTAATTGTTTCAGTTTATCAATAACATTTCACTTGTATAAGTGTCTGGTACATTGATTGCAATTTTGTTGGTCGGCTCAAGTTAATCTCATTCTGTCCACGTGAGTCATAGCAATCGGCCCAAATTGAGAGTTGAAGCATAGAGTTAAGATCGAGAAGCCCAATTAACAATTGAAGTACAAAGTTGTGTCCATTCAAAGCCCATATTACTTAGTTCATCCGATTAAGATCATTCATTTAGTGACCTCACTTCAACAAATTTGAAACAAGTTTGCAAATTTTTCGACACGAGTTCTAAATCTACTCAACCATTACACACGTTCACATTTTCTTAGTTTGTTTAAGCTGATTAGTTGTTTTTGCTTCATTCAGGTGTTTGCCAAAGTATATCAAATTTTCCGAAGACATGGAAGAAGAATTCTACAATGCGTTTGCCATGCCAGTCGCTCTTGTTACAGCTGCTGAAACATTGTACAGTGAAAATGAGACGGGAACTCATCAGAAACCGCCAAAACATATGTACATTGAAGATTTTCAGGGATGGAAAAATCGATTTGAGAACTGGGTACAAGCTTACAAGTTTGATGCATGGTGTTCGTTGGAGAAAGACTATGAGAAACCGAAAAACGAACGTGGACTTGAAAAAGGTTTCAGTGACTTTACGGAAGTTGATAAATTGAAGTATACTAGCGAGAAAATGATGATCAGTATTCTTCAACAGGCAATTACAGAAGATATATTTGTTTTGCTTCAACATGGCAATACAGCTAAGTCAATTTGGGAAGCATTGATTCAGAAATTCAAAGGAAGCGCAGATATGATTAAAAACAAAAAGGCATTATTGAAGAAATCGTTTGATATGTTTTCAGCTTTCGACCATGAAACTACAAAGCATACCATTGATAGATATTGTCATCTCGTCTTAGAAATGAAAAGATTTAACATTGAGAAAGATGATGATGAGTGGGTCGATAAACTAGCTAAAGCACTACCACAACAAAAGTGGGGAACTTATTTGATGATTTTAAAACACACAAGAAAGTCTGAGAATATGAATCTGGCACAATTCATTCAAAAGATTGAAGAGCACGAGCTGGATATTCAGAAAACTGCTATAATGACGAATCCAAATGCCAAACAAGATGTCAGTTTGTATTACAGAGGGAACAAGTTTGAGGCTACTCCTAGCCCTAGTCCAAAGATTTAAACTGGTTTCAGTGCTGACAGTTCGCCTGGAACAAAGAGTAGCAATGTGACTCAAAGTGGTGGATATTCTTCATCATTCTCAAGTTTTGATCCAAACAGCACAACATCAAGTTCTCAACGACCAAACTCAACAAACCTTCAGTGCAATGTTACCTTAAACATTCAAAATGGTCAGAATCTGTCTCCGGAAGTTGCCAAGCAACACATGGCATCACTGGTTACTATGTTAGAATCTTACGAAAGTTTGATCGGTGGGAAGATTGGTAATCCGATGCTTACCAAAGAGGATTACGACCAAATTGATGCTGAAGAACTTGAGCTGATGGATATAAAATGGTGCTTAGCAAGTGCTTGGAGAAGAGCTGAAAAGTTTCAAGAGATTACTGGTAGAGATGAATTTCGAGGAATGGCTACTTCTTAGTTAGGTTTTGATAAATCGAAAGTTACTTGTTTCCGTTGCAAAGGAAAGGGACACTTCAAACGAGAGTGTAAAAATCAAGAAGCAACAGGGAATCAAGAAAAGAACAATTATTATCAGAAATCAATTTTTCATCAGATTACTCAACAAAAGGAACCACAAACTGCACATGCTTGACCAATTGTGGATGACAAAAGGAAAATGATCGAAGATGCAAATAGAAAAGCTTATTTTGGTATCATTGATCAAGATGATGAATTTGTTGCTGAAGGATTTAGCTGGGATAAATACATTCCAACCGATTCAGGCTTTGTTGCTAGAATTCAGGGTGAAGATGAGACTAATCAGAAAAGAATCCCGATTTTTCCAGATCTTGGAAGTGATGTGGATACCGATGATGAGGAAGAACATCTCAACAGAGCTAGAAAAGGCATTGATCCTACTAGTTTTAATTTGTTTTTTGCAGATAAAATGGAGATGCTGAATCAGAAGAAGATTGCCAGATTGAAGAAAGAGCTGGAAGCAGCAAGAAGGCTAGTTGATGAAAAGATAAAGACAGAAGCTGAAGAAGCAAATGTTGATTCAGTAACTGAGAAAGTAATAGAGAAAATCGTTGAAGTGGAGAAAGTAGTGGAGAAGATTGTTGAGGTTGAAAAAATAGTCGAAATTGAAAAACTGGTCGAAGTAGAGAAACTCGTCGAGGTAGAAAAGATTGTTGACGTTGAAAAAGTTGTTGAAGTTGAAAAGATAGTTGAAAAAATGGTTGAAGTTGAAAAACCATGTGTGAAGTGTTCAGAATCTTGCAAAGCTTGTGAGGAGAAAGATCTAAAGATTGCTAATTTGGAGAAGATTAAAGAAGATTTATTGTCTGATGTGAAGTACGTGAAAGAGTCATATGATGTGCTCAACAACACAGTTGATCGTCTGAAAAAGACAAATTCAGAAACCGAAAAAGCAATGGATAAAATGAGTGCAACATTAATGACAAAGCAGAGCGTCATCAATGAGTATATTGAAGACTGTGCTAAATTGAAGAAAGAAGTATAACTTGAGAAGATTGAGAGTGAAAGGATTAAACGATTACTGTTGAGTTATACTACTTGTGATTACTTGATTGATCGTGTTTATCCTACTGTTGCAGGTCTGGAAGCATTCATGGATAAAAAGACTGAAGATACTGATACTGGTAAGAAACCAAGTGTCAAGTATAACAGATGTCCGCCTCCAATCCATGAAACTTATTCTCCAAGGAATCCTAACGAGGAGCGTCTAAAAAAGGCAGTCAACATCAAGTTAAAGTCTGAAATCATTGATGAATTACCAGACAATATTGATGTTACATTCACAGCGTCTGACACTGATCATGAGTCTGAGTTATTAAAGAAAGTGGTCGATCAGGTGTTAGATATGGATGAAGAGTCAAAACCGGAGTCTAAGTCGGAAAGTTCGAGTTCATCAGAAAAGAGTCCGAGTTCACCGGTTAACAGGGTTTACAATAGAGAATTCTTGTTATCAAAATCTAATTTGAATGACGGATCAATCAAAGTGGCTTATACTTTGTATGATTCAGACAAATTATATTCTGATGAGGAATTTCCAATAAGAAGTGTCAAAACTGAAATTATCAAACAGGTTTTCAAATTGACAGAAATTAATATTTCTGAAATAAAAGATTTAAATCTTGCTGAAAAACCTAAAAAATACACTTCAAGAGTTCAACAGAGATTGAACAAGAAAAAGGGTTACAGTTATGGTTCAGGTTATCGAAAGAAATCAAACCATAATGGTAATCTCAAAAAGAAAGGTCTTGGTTTCAATTCTTCAGAAAATTATAAAAATCAGAAAACTTATAAACCAAAAACAAAATTTGTTTCAGGAGGAAGTTCAGAGGATGAACAGAAGAAACCATTCTGGAAGCAGTCGAATCAAGAGTTTCTTGCTGAAGTAAAGAAGAATGTGAGAAAGTTTGCTTCAAGAGTTGACAGAAGAACCTGTTTCAAATGCCAAGAAGTTGGACATATAGCTTGGAATTGCCCCAAGACCAACTACCAAAAACAGGAAGTTTCTTCTAACTCTGTTTTGAGAAAGACTTGTGTTGATAAGAAAAAAAATGTTAAAAAGTTTGAAAATTCTACCTCTGAGGAAGGAGAAAGTTCAAAACGGTTTTACAAAAGAAGAGGTGATTTGAGTAAACAAAAGTGGGTGGTTAAATCTGAGGGTAATTCTGACAATGAATCTGATTCCATAAAATCAGAGGAGTCTTTGGTTGATAAAAAGGTTGTGAATTCCATTCCAGAAATGAACGATGAGGATTTTCCTCCATCGTCAAAGGAAAATTTGATGAAGAAAGTGGGAAAGGTAGAGATCTCAAATCAATTCTTTGCTGATAAGGGAGAATTTGATGTTGAGAAGGCTTTCAATGGAAAAGTCAAGCATATTTTTGGGAAGATGGTTGATGGGAAGGTTAAAACTGCAAAAGATTTATATAAATCAAAATTTTGGTGGGACAGGTGTGTTCCAGAATCTCCCAAGGATGGTCAGGCTTGGGGGAAATTTTTTCCAAACTGAAAATCTGACTTGCCGGAGCTCCCAGGTTGGTAAGAATGGAGCAGGAATCGGCATCTTTCTTAGCAAATGATCCTACAAGTGGTAAAGTTGGTAAAGTACAGGTGGTATATTTAATTTGTTATATTTTGATGTGCAAGTGGTTATGATTGATAAGTGAACCTGCTAGTGGTTGTTGAAGGTTTTCACTGACAAGTGGTTAATCAAGGTCATTAAGTTGAACTTGATTGGACCATACTTACAAATGGTATTTTGGAGAACAATGTGATGAACCCCTAACCTACAAATGGTTTCCTAAAATCAACAAAACTTATTTTCCGGAAAAACCATTTGATTAAAACAAACTTAAGTGTTTTGAAATCACAATGGGAAAATGTTTTGTTGAGAGGGGGAGTTCTGATTGTTTATGCCAAGTGGATGGCGATTTGAAGTGATTTGATATCAGTTGTCACTTTATTGTACAGTTTATTTTCAAATTTCCTAAAATGTGTTTGCATTTTAGGGGGAGTAAAAATTTCATAAAATCCAAAAACATTAGAAAATTTGAAAAAGCCAAAAACATGATAAAATCAAAAATGAGTTTTGTTGTATAAAAGAGGAAATGATATGTGACAACTGTACTCTGTAATCGATGTACGATGTAAAACAATGTTGATCATTAATAAAACAATGTGCTTTGGTGTCATTATATGTGTTTTGATGTTATTATGTGTGCAATTATGTTTGGTGATTTTACAATTCGATTCTATTCCGATTTCAAGCTTTAAATCGCTTTCTGGAAGGTTATACGCGCACAGATGCGTAAATATAACCAGTTTAATGCAACAAACACTCCGGGATAGTGACATAGGCTTAACATACCTTAAATAACCTTTACATAACTTAGAAATAAGTTTTGAATGGTTTGGTGTGTTGAAAACAAGTCTATTCGAGCACAGGGACTAATTGTGTCAAACTGTGAAACTATGAGGATTTACACAGTAACGAACATTCCGGAACTTGATCATAAGTTAAACATACCCTAAATATCCTTTACATAGCTTAGAAATAGGCTTTGAGGGGTTCGGTATACTAAAATAAACTTTATTGATCAATAGGGACTAAAAGCGTCAAAAAGTGCACAAGTTTGCACTTTCGCGCATATCTTACGTTCTGAATACATCCGGACATCCAAAAATTTATGTAAGCACTAAAATATTTTATTTTAGTGTTTGGCATGAGAAAAATCCATTCGTCGCGCAATTTGGATCGTTTTTCGCGCTTGTGCGCATTCCGTCGTAATTAAGCGAACATCGCGATCGTACGGCCAAACGAGCCGACATCCGAAATATTTTTGAGCATGTTTTAAGTTCCCTATACATTAACTTCATTTTAGAGCTTTGAAATGAGGTTAACGGGGCTTAAAAGTGTCAAATATGCATCAAAATACAAGTTTCTGGGCTGCAGGGACCAAAACCGTAAATCTGCCAAACTAGGTCCTTGCGCACCGTAAGGGTTTTAGTGTTACGGTGCGCAAGCAGGGGTTAGATATGCAGAAACTTGTTTTCTCAGCTGTTAACAGCCTTTAACCCTCTCCAAAGACCAAGTGCCACATGTTAAACTCTTGTGGTGGCCAAAATCAGTTACCACAACATTCCGACAAGTGTACGGGCTAGATCATTCCCTCTTCTCCAAGAAACGATACTAATGGTTAACCGAAAACTATAAATACCCAACCCCACCCATTGCAAAACCCACAAGAATCTGATCTAAAAGACTCTAAGTTGGGACCATTGTTTCATACCTGAGTTATTTGGATCGAGATTAGCTTTCGGGGACCCTTCGTAAGTATTCTTTCGTTCTTTTATTGCTTTTCGAGTCTGAAAGTCAAACTTTGTTTGACTTTCTGCGTTGACCAGTTTATGGTCAATGCGAAGTTCGTTTGAACTTCGCAACGTGATTGTAATCACGATGGTTATAGTTCCTTGGGACTATGCCTACTGATTACCATGTTGTCTAGGGTCGTAAGGGTAAACGATCTGATAAATCGCTTATACCTTCGAACCCGACCCATTTGGTCGATCATTAGGATCCGACCAAATACATTAGGTGACCATAGTATATAAGGAATAACCTTCCGAGGTTATACCTTATGGTCGCTTCGTTAAGTAGTTGTATGATAGGTAGTATATATGCCTTAGGTAAATTACCAAAATACCCTTTTCCTGTGTAATCGGTAATTTAGCTTATGTAACCTAAACTTTTGTACATAACTGATTATACAACATGATAAAACATGTATAGGCATATAATACTTGTCATAGGACTAGTTAGACGTCTCGAATGCGCTTTGCGCGCACGACGCGTTAAAGTAGCATAAGTTACCTTAATGGGTCACGATGGGTCGAAAGCACTTAAGTTAGGTTCCGATTTAGGATGTAGGCTTTGTTAAACCATATCACATGAGTTCTAACACTCATTTGGTTTACAAAACCTCATTCTGTCCGATCTTCCGATTTAGGCGTCTATTGTTTGATTAGTGATTCGATTACTAGGTACTGTTTGATTTCTCTGGTTTGCTTGAGTTTGTTGAAGTTCTATTGACTAAGGATACTTTGCACAACATGTGAGTACATAGTTCCCCTATTTTACTGCTTTCAATTGTTTTGGGGTGATTCATATGTACTAAATGTTTTCAAGGTTTTTACGATGGTTTCAAAGACGATTTTCGATGTTTTAACAATGGTTTCAAAAACGATTAAGATGGTTTATGCAAAACTAATAACGATTTAAATAATGTGAACGAACTTGTTGGTTGGGTTACATAACAATTGACATTCATTAGCAATGATCAAGCCGACCAGTATTAGGTTATGGTACCATAGGATCTGACAAATCCCGTTATCACACTATACCCATGGTTATGTGTGGGGGTTGGGGGTAGTGACTGAATCTGATATTTGTTAATTTACCCTATGGTGGTTTATTAATGCGAGAAACGAGGGACGAGTCACGAAGGTTTGAATCTTATTAGCAAGACGACCATATATAAGTTATTCACAATTAAAACGAGGATGATTTGGACGATGTAAACGATTTGTAAACGATTTAGACGATACGATGTTAAACGATTTGGGTAAACGATAGCGAAACGATGTCACACAACGATGTTTTTGAAGTAACATACGAGTTTTATTAACGAGTTAATACGAGATGTTTTACAATTGCTTTGCTAAAACAAAGGTTTTTGGGTTAAGAATCATGGCTACAGGGTTTCATAAACTATAACCCGCTCGATTTGAGTTGGTTAATAAAGTTGTAATATTATACTCTTTTCAAAACAAGGTTTTTAATAAAGTATTGCAACATTTAAAATAGCCATGAATCCAATACTCCTATAAAACCTATATACTCGTCAGCATTTCTTTGCTGACTGTATTTTCACATATGTTTCAGGAATCGATGCTTGATGATGATACTAGGATGCACGCGTCACGTAGGATCTGGACGAGGCCTTAGTGACATAAAACAATATTAGTCGATATGTAACTTGTTTGTTCTATTTTAAGACAATGTAATGTTTAATATTATCAATAAAACGAAACACTTTTGTATCCATGGTTATGAAACGATAATTCTGTTACAACACGCCCCGATGTTTCCGTCGAGCTTTGTTGTTTTACGCGGTCGGGGTGTGACAGAAGAGTTGGTATCAGAGCCAATGGTTATAGGGAATTAGGTTATTAGTAATGCTTTGACCTAGACTATAACTTTAGGACTCCAACACAAGTTTACTTGTGTTTAGATTTTAAAAACAAAATCGTCACCTATACTTAGGTGATAACCACAACGAGAACACAAATTCGAATCCGCTTTGAAAATTAATCATCCGTTCTAGGATGATTGATTACAAGGTTTTGAACCCTCTAAGTTTTCAAAATCTCGTCAAAGTTTGGGTTTTAAATAATGTGAACACATGCAAACTGGAAGGGTGAATGCCTGTATTCTGGGTTTTCTGTCTAGGCAAGCACTTCGTATATATCTCATCAGACACGAGACCAGTTGTGCTTACCTGGGAATTCTTGGGATGAGTGTTCACTTATAGGCGAGCATGTCTTCGCGATACATTATTTTTGATCTATTTACTTTGATTAGTCACTGCGTGTCGTTTGTTTGTTCGAGGTAACAAACAAATGATCGCCTTCCTTGTGTTTTGTCAATACCTCTTTTGTTTTTCCTAAATTTCAACCTCACTTGATTCTCTTGTTTCCTTGTTAGACAATGCATTCTCGACGCGATCCTCGAACTTTCACTATTGAAGAAATAGCAGCCCCCGTCTCTCAGCAAGTGGCTGCTGTGCTTCCCGGCGTTGTAACCCAAGTCCACGAGATATTCAACAAATCAATAACAATAACAACAACAACAATAACGCACAGTGTAATTTCAAGAATTTTAATTCTGCGAAGCCGCTTAAGTTTTCTGGGTCGCAAGGAGCAACTGCGCTCCTGCAGTGGTTTGAGAGTATCGAGAGCACATTCAGACATATGCAGTGTCCGGATGCGCGTAAGGTTGAATTTGCTTCAAGCGTGTTTGAGAAGCGAGCGCTTACCTGGTGGAATGGTATTATGCGCGACAGGGGTGCCGAAGTGGCATTAGCAAAAACATGGGCAGAGCTTCGGGCTCTCATGATGAAGGAGTTTTGTCCCCGTCACGAAATTCGAGTTTTGGAACGTGAGTTTGAGGACTTAAAACAAGATGGGGCTGAACACCGCGCGTACACGAATTGTTTTGAGGAACTCAGCCTATTGTGCCCCACCATGGTTACCCCTCCGGATAAAGCAATCGAGAGATATATCGATGGCCTACTCGATTCTATTCTGGAGATTGTTACCGGTATTAATCCTCCTACCCTTCGCCAAGCAATAGACTTGTCTGCTACCCTGACTGAGACTCAAGTCAGGAAGGGTAAACTCACCTGCAAGGGTGATAAAAAGAAGGCAACTGATTCTGAGAAAAACAAGAAAAAGGGTAAGGGCAAGGAAGGAGAGACGTCGAAGAAATCAAAGAAGCGAAAGGGTGCCCAAAATTTTGCTGTTACAGCCCAGACTGCTCAGAACCCGCAGAACCCACCGGCTCAGTCACCTGCAAAGAAAGCATACGCTGGTACCGCACCTCACTGTGCTCGTTGCAACGGTCATCACGTTGCATAACAAGCTTACAGGCAATGCACGACGTGTGGTAGACTTGGGCATATGGCCAATGTTTGTCGTTTTGGACAAAATCAAGTTGCTCAGGTTCCAGCTCAGGGTCAAGGGAATGCTGCGAGATTCCCACCGGGTTCATGTTTTAATTGTGGAGAGTATGGTCATTTCCGCAACAACTGTCCGAGGCTGGCGAATGCAAACGCGAATGCTAACGCAAACCCGAATGCAAACGTCAATGTGAATCCCACTCGTGGGCGAGCGTACAACTTGAATACAAATGAAGCGAGGGCCGACAACGAGGTTGTCAATGGTACGTTTCTTATTAACAATCGACCTGCATCTATTCTTTTTGATTCCGGTGCCGATAGAAGTTTTGTTTCATTGTCTTTTGAGCCTTTGCTTGCGATACCTAGAACAAAACTGAGGAAACCCTTATCTGTTGAAATTGCCACTAGTAAACCTCTTATTCTCGATTCTGTTATTCATGGTTGTCAATTGAACCTTGATAACCATCTTTTTCCTATTGACCTCACACCGATGCAACTTGGAAGCTTCGATATTATCGTTGGAATGGATTGGCTAACCAAACACCATGCTGAGGTGGTTTGTTTCGATAAGATTGTTCGTATTCCTTTGTCTTCTGGTGATGTTCTGGAGATTCGTGGCGAGAAGCCATCTAGAGGATTGAAGCTTATGTCGTGTACAAAGGCCCAAAGTTATTTGCGAAAATGATATGTTGCTTTTCTGGCACATGTCACCGAGGAGAAAGACAAGAGCAAGAGTATTCAGGATATTCCGATTGTTCGGTATTATCCAGAGGTGTTTCCTGATGAACTGCCTGGTTTGCCTCCAGTTCGTCAAGTCGAGTTTCATATTGACCTTGTACCCAATGTCAACCCGATTGCAAAAGCGCCTTATCGACTTGCACCATCTGAGATGCAAGAATTATCGAAGCAGCTTCAAGAGTTATCTGATAAAGGATTCATTCGACCAAGCTTTTCACCTTGGGGAGCTCCTGTCCTCTTCGTGAAAAAGAAAGATGGATCTTTTCGAATGTGTATCGATTATCGTGAGCTTAATAAGCTCACCATCAAGAATCGATATCCCCTACCTCGAATTGATGATCTCTTCGACCAGCTGCAGGGTGCTTCATGTTTTTCCAAGATCGATCTGCGTTTTGGGTATCATCAACTTCGTGTTCTCGAAGAAGATATTCCCAAAACTGCTTTCCGCACAAGATATGGGCATTTCGAGTTCACAGTCCTGCCTTTCGATTTGACTAATGCTCCTTCTGTTTTCATGGACTTAATGAATAGGGTCTGCAAGCCTTATTTGGATCAGTTCGTCATTGTTTTTATTGATGACATCTTGATTTATTCAAAGTCTCGAGCCGAGCACGAACAACACCTTTGCTTAACATTGGAACTCCTGAAGAAGGAACAACTTTTTGCTAAATTCTCCAAGTGTGAATTCTGGCTTAAAGAAGTTCAATTCTTGGGTCACATAGTCAATGAGCAGGGTATTCATGTGGATCCATCCAAGATTGCTGCTATTAAGGACTGGAATACACCGACGACGCCCACAGAGATTCGATCTTTTCTTGGTCTTGCTGGTTATTATCGGCGATTTATTTCAAATTTCTTGAAGATTGCGGTTCCACTCACTGCTTTGACTCAGAAGAAGAAGCCTTTTGAGTGGGGACCCAAGCAAGAAGAAGCGTTCCAAACGCTGAAGCAGAAGTTATGTAATGCTCCTGTTCTATCTCTGCCCGAAGGAAGCGATGATTTCGTTGTCTATTGCAATGCATCCAAACTAGGCCTTGGTTGCGTCCTCATGCAACGAGGTAAAGTTATTGCATATGCATCTAGACAGCTAAAAATTCACGAGAAGAACTATACGACTCATGATCTGGAATTAGGAGCTGTGGTTTTTGCACTTAAAATCTGGAGACACTACCTCTATGGAACGAAGTGTGTGGTTTTCACAGACCACAAAAGTCTCCAGCATATTCTTAATCAGAAAGAGCTGAACATGAGGCAACGACGTTGGGTTGAACTCTTGAACGATTACGATTGCGAGATTCGTTACCATCCTGGTAAGGAGAATGTCATAGCCGATGCACTTAGTCGAAAAGAACGAGTCAAGCTTCATTCTGTTCAAACGCTATCTGATCTTCAAACTCGTGTTCTTCAGGTTCAGCAATTTTGTGTTTCACAAAATTTGATAGGTAATGAATTACCACATCAACTTGAGCTTAAGCTCAAAGCGAAAGATGATGGATTGCTCTATTTCATGGATCGTTTGTGGATTCCTAATCAGGACGATCTTCGCACCTTGGTAATGGACGAATCTCATAAGTCTCGATATTCTATCCATCCTGGTGCTGATAAAATGTACAAGGATCTTCGTACTTCGTGCTGGTGGCCTGGTATGAAGAAGGATGTTGCCTTGTATGTATCGAAATGCCTAACTTGTCTCAAAGTCAAGGCCGAACATCAACGACCTTCTGGTTTGCTTGTACAGCCAGAAATACCGGTTTGGAAGTGGGAGAACATTACGATGGATCTCATCACTAAATTACCGCGTACATCTAAAGGTCACGATGCTATTTGGGTTGTGGTCGATCGATTAACGAAATCAGCTCATTTTATTGCGATTCGCGAGGATTATTCTGCTGATAAACTTGCAAAGATTTATGTTGATGAGATTGTATCACGACGTGGTGTTCCTTTGGATATCATTTCTGATCGTGATGCTCGATTTTCATCTCATTTCTGGAAGGCCAAGCAATCTGCTTTGGGAACCCAATTGAATCTAAGCACTGCTTATCATCCCCAAACAGATGGTCAATCAGAGAGGATGATTCAAACTTTTGAGGATATGCTTAGAGCATGTGTAATAGACTTTGGTGGTAGTTGGGATTCTAATCTACCACTGATCGAGTTCTCTTACAACAATAGCTATCATACTAGTATTAAAATGGCACCATTCGAAGCTCTCTACGGTCGAAAATGTCGTTCACCTGTCTGTTGGAACGAGAACGGTGAAGCTCAGCTTACTGGACCTGAACTCGTTCTGGAAACAACAGACAAGATAAAGAAAATCCGCAATAATCTTGTGACAGCTAGATTACGTCAAAAGAGATATGCGAATTTACGACGCAAGCCCTTAGAATTTCAAGTCAGAGATCGTGTCCTACTCAAGGTTTCACCTTGGAAGGGAGTCGTGAGATTTGGAAGGAAAGGAAAACTTGCACCTCGATATGTTGGACCATTTAAGATTGTGGAAAGAATTGGAAAGGTTGCCTATCAACTGGAGCTACCTCCGGAGCTTGGAAATGTTCACCCGACTTTTCACGTGTCCAATTTACGAAAGTGTTTAATTGACGCTGATCTTCACATCCCTCTCGACGAGATTCAAATCGATGAAACGATGCACTTTGTCGAGAAACCCGTGGAGATAGTGGAACGTACATACAAACAGTTGAAGAACAAACGGATTCATTTGGTCAAAGTTCGCTGGGAATCCAAACGTGGTCCTGAGTTTACTTGGGAACGTGAGGACCAGATGAAGACGAAGTATCCGCAATTTTTTTCACAAGCTTCCTCTAGTTAAAATTTCGGGACGAAATTTCCTGAAGTAGGGGAGACTGTGACAACTGTACTCTGTAATCGATGTACGATGTAAAAAAATGTTGATTATTAATAAAACAATGTGCTTTGGTGTTATTATATGTTTTTTGATGTTATTATGTGTGCAATTATGTTTGGTGATTTTACAATTCGATTCTATTCCGATTTCAAGCTTTAAATCGCTTTCTGGAAGGTTATACGCGCACAGATCGGTAAATATAACCAGTTTAATGTAACAAACACTCCGGGATAGTGACATAGGCTTAACATACCTTAAATAACCTTTACATAACTTAGAAATAAGTTTTTAATGGTTTGGTGTTTTGAAAACAAGTCTATTCGAGCACAGGGACTAATTGTGTCAAACTGTGAAACTATGAGGATTTACACAGTAACGAACATTCCGGAACTTGATCATAAGTTAAACATACCCTAAATATCCTTTACATAGCTTAGAAATAGGATTTGATGGGTTCGGTATACTAAAATAAACTTTATTGATCAATAGGGACTAAAAGCGTCAAAAAGTGCACAAGTTTGCACTTTCGCGCATATCTTACGTTCTGAATACATCCGGACATCCAAAAATTTATGTAAGCACTAAAATATTTTATTTTAGTGTTTGGCATGAGAAAAATCCATTCGTCGCGCAATTTGGATCGTTTTTCGCGCTTGTGCGCATTCCGTCGTAATTAAGCGAGCATCGCGATCGTACGGCCAAACGAGCCGACATCCGAAATATTTTTGAGCATTTTTTAAGTTCCCTATACTTTAACTTCATTTTAGAGCTTTGAAATGAGGTTAACGGGGCTTAAAAGTGTCAAATATGCATCAAAACACAAGTTTCTGGGCTGCAGGGACCAAAACTGTAAATTTGCCAAACTAGGTCCTTGCGCACCGTAAGGGTTTTAGTGTTACGGTGCGCAAGCAGGGGTCAGATATGCAGAAACTTGTTTTCTCAGCTGTTAACAGCCTTTATGTGACAACTCGAAATTTAGAACCTTTCTTGTATCCCGATGTAACATGAACGTGTGACTAGTTAACTTGTGTGATTAATGATGAGTGAACCTCTTATGTGATTATGTGTTAGGTTATGTGTCGTGCTTGTATGTATGTGTGTATTATTATGACCCGAGACACAAGAACCCGACTCGAGACCATGTGGTCTCGAGTGAACAATGCGACATATGGGCCGGTTGGGCCACACACCCCTTAGCCTATTCGAAAACCCATTAGGGTGCACCACTTGAAGCTAGTATATATCCTTGTTGCTAACCAACACTATCATCTTTGGACAACACACATACTCCCCTACTCTCTCTAGAAACCATTAAACCCTAAGTCTCAACATCACCCCTCCTCCTTCTTCTCGGATCAAACCGGTGGCACTAGGAGCTCTCGGATTGACTCACACACACACCCGTTTGGAACCTTCACACTCACCTTTGAAACCCATCAATCGGTTAGTATCTTTATGATGTTTGTTGTTAAATGATAGTATGAATGATATGATTTAACTAGTATAGTTGTATGCTTGATGATGTTTTGTGAATCGGAGTTGTATGATGTTGATAATCGGATAACATGTTTTGATTTCGGATATGTCACATAATGAGCTCATGATATCTTGTGTCTAAATATGATTCAAACCATTGATTATTGATGTTCATGAAAACCGGCTTGCATATGTGTAGTACCATGTTAATCGGATTAGTGTAGAGTTGATTTTGAGATGTTATGTGATGATTTGAAACCATTAGATGAGTATGTTCAAGTGTGTTGGTTTGTTATTCATGATTATGTTCGTGATTAATGGTAAAAACCCGGAAATAAGATGAACAAGTTTGAATAATCAACATGAACATGACTTGAATATATGAAGAACAACTTGAAGATGATATGAATATGTTATGAACATTTGAAATTGGTGTGTTTGATCCATTTTGGTAAATTACTAGACAAGAAAACATGTTTAGTGGATAGTACACAATTGTTGCATGAAATCAAAACCTCATTGGCTAAGTACAAGGACAGAATCAGCTGATGCCCAGTCGAGACCTCTGGTTTCGACTCGAGACCATGAGCATGACAACCCGAGACCGGGGATTGCGAGTCGAGAACTCCCTAGCCTCGACTCGAGACCACACTTGATCAGCACACAAACCTTATGACTCGAAACCACGGTTACGGGTCCTATTGCGACTCGAAACCAACATATGCATAACCCGAGACCTCATCAGTTGCGACTCGAGACCATGTGCATGTGCACACTGTTTGGACTTGCACCCCATTACGGGCTTAGATAATTGGGCCGGACTTTTGGGCCTAATGTATGGACCTTGTACGTTCTGTGGTATGTGAATGTTGTTTGGGCTGCCATGAATGATATGTGAATGCAATGTGCTAGAAACATACGTGTACTACTTGAATACGAACCTGACTTATATGGTACAACTATGTTAGGACGTGATTGACCACTAGCATCTAGACTTGACGTTTCTGTGTTTCTACCGAGCAAACCAAGGTGAGTTCACACCCTCTACAAAGCATGGGATTCCCAGGGGTCGGGAATTAGGGTTAAGGATCATGGGTTCCTGTCCTCCTTGGGTAGGACAGCATTGGTTCAGGAATGTAATTCCTCGTCCTCATGGACAGATAACTCGTACTAGACCAAAACTCTATCACGAAGTCCCTCCTTTTTGTATCGACTAAATCGCCGGGCCAATGGCGAGCGGGTCATTAGTTAGATAGCGCTATTTAGGTCTGACAAACCTCACACCGTGCCGTAGAGGACGGGCGTGAACTAATGGATCTGGGGCACGTCAATGATGATAGACATTGACAGTTTCAGGGCACATAAACATGACTACAGTCAGCAGTCGATATATTAACGAGTCTAGTGTATACATGGGGTAGCCCCCACGGCCAAAATGCCAAATAACTAACATGGGGTAGCCCCCACGGCTGGATTGCCAGAATAACCGGGAATAAACAAGTCACGTTTTTAACTATGGGGTAACCCCCACGGCAGGATGCCAGATAAAGGAAACTGTTTTCGAAACAACTTAAAACGAACACCCAACCGTGAACTCACTCAACTTGTTGTTGACTCGTTACTACATGCTTTGCAGGTCAATAGGTACTTAGCTGGAGCTTGCATGGAAGAGAGTCGTTGTGGGACATGGACGGCGGTGTGCCATGTTAAACTTTGAAACTATTAAACTTATGTTTGGTTTTAAGACTTATGCTTCCGCTTGCAACTTAAACTATGTTTTGTTTGAACACCAATCGTACTGGTTGGACTTTTATAATTACTTATTTGCTAGTTCAATATGATTGGTGGCTGGATCCTGGTCAGTCACGCCTCCAAGCGGTGGGATTCCGCAGGTGGATTTTGGGGGTGTGACAGATTGGTATCAGAGCCATTGGTTATAGAGAACTTGGTTTTAATAAAGGAAAAGGGTTTTATTAAAATCAGACTATAACCTGTACAGTGCTCTACGATCCACAACGACGCTTCACTCCACATGCAAGGCTCGACATTCTAGGTGATATGATGTGTGTTTATTGCCTACTTGATAGTTACATAGTACATTGCTCATGGCATGCTTGGTTAGTATAACTACTGTTGCTTGAACACGTGCATGCTTGCTTTATCCTATCGGTATACTTTCGCGAACCTCTCACTCGTGTTACTCTTGATATGAAGATCATGTCTGGACGCATTAACATGACACAAGCCCAGTTGACGGCTCTGATTAACGAACGGGTTGCCGCAGCACTTGCAGCTGCACACGCAGGAGGTCAACACGCTCAACCACCTGTGTGCACTTTTAAAACTTTCATGGACTGCCGACCAACTACTTTTAGCGGCACTGAAGGAGCAGTAGGTCTCCTCCACTGGTTTGAGAAACTTGAATCTGTGTTTGAAATGTGTGAATGCCCTGAGGCGCGCAGGGTGAAGTACGCTACTGGTACTCTCGAGGGTTTAGCCCTCACATGGTGGAACGCTCAGGTCCAAATGCTGGGGTTGGTTGCTGCCAATGCCACCCCATGGGAAAATTTTAAAGAGATGATCAAGGAAGAATACTGCAGTAGGGATGAGATTCACAAACTGGAGGTAGAATTCTTCAACCTCAAGATGACGGGGTCAGAGATTGAAGCTTATGTGAAAAGGTCGAACGAACTGGCAATTCTGTGTCCTACTATGGTGGATCCTCCCATCAAACGCATCGAACTATTTCTCCAAGGCTTAGTGCCCGAAATCCAAAGTCATGTGACTTCAGCAAACCTCACTACCATCCAGCAAGTTGTGCAATTGGCTCACCGTCTTACTGATCAAGCGGTGGAGCAGAACAAGTTACCAAAGCGCATAGGTGCTGCAACTACTTCTGGTGTCCCTAGTGACAACAAACGGAAATGGGATGGAGCTTCAAGTAAGGGTTCGACTCCTGTTCAGCCCCATTCTCAGCAGAGAAAGACTGATGACTACAAGAGCCCTAGTCAGCAATCATCCGGTGGACAAAGTCATGGTGGGTACAAAGGGAATCACCCCAAATGTAATCGTTGCAGCCTGCACCACAGCGGGCCATGCAACAGGGGCAACTGTCATCGATGCAACAAGCCAGGTCACGCTGCAAAGGATTGCAGGAGCTTGTATCCTGCCAATCAGAATCGTCAGCAAGCTCAATAGAACCAACGCCAGCAGCCGCAGCAGGGTGAAAACAAAGGGTGCTTTCAGTGTGGAGCTGAAGGCCACTTCAAGAGAGATTGTCCCCAACTGAACAGGAACCAGAACAACAACAACAACAACAATCAGGGGAATGGTAACAATGGGAACAACAACAACAATGGTGCCAGGGGACGGGCATTCGTGATTGGCCAAGGTGAAGCAAGGAATGACCCCAATGTTGTGGCGGGTAAGTTCCTTCTCGACGACTTTTATGTTTTAGTATTATTTGATTCGGGTGCCGATACTAGCTACATGTCACTAGAAGTTAGCCAAATGCTTAAGTGTATTCCAACACCTTTGAACAACAAGCACACTGTAGAGCTAGCAAACGGTAAGAGTTTAGAGGCCACACACGTAGTCAAGGGTTGCAAACTTATTCTCGCTGACCAGACCTTCTCTATCGACCTTATTCCTATCGTCTTGGGTAGTTTCGACGTTGTCATTGGGATGGACTGGTTATCCCAACACCGAGCAGAGATTCTTTGCAACGAGAAAGTGGTTCGTATTCCAGGTTCCGGTGGTGAACCTCTCATGATTCGTGGCGACAAGAGGAGTGCTGTTGAGAACGTCATTTCTCTCCTTAAGGCCCAAAAGTGCTTGTGAAAGGGCCACACTGCAATTTTGGCTCTCATTACTGACACCTCAGAAAAGGAGAAAAAGATAGAAGATTTTCCAGTTGTACGCGACTATCCGGAGGTATTTCTTGAGGAATTACCTGGTCTCCCGCCCCATCGCCAAGTCGAGTTTCAAATCGAACTAGCTCCTGGAGCTGCGCCTATAGCTCGTGCACCTTATCGTTTAGCCCCATCAGAGTTGGAAGAACTCTCTGCGCAACTACAGGAACTCCTGGATAAAGGTTTTATTCGTCCTAGCTCATCGCCCTAGGGAGCTCCAGTGCTATTCGTGAAGAAGAAAGACGGTACCTTTAGGATGTGCATCGACTACCGGGAACTTAACAAGGTGACGGTGAAGAATCGTTATCCTCTACCGCGGATTGACGACTTGTTCGACCAGCTGCAAGGGTCGAGCTACTATTCGAAGATCGACTTGAGATCGGGTTATCACCAGCTGAGGGTCCGAGAAGAGGACGTCTCCAAAACAGCTTTTAGAACTCGTTATGGGCACTATGAGTTTTTGGTCATGCCTTTTGGACTGACAAACGCACCTGCGGTATTCATGGATTTGATGAATCGAGTGTGCAAGCCTTACCTGGACAGGTTCGTTATAGTCTTCATCGATGACATCCTGATCTATTCTAAGAGTCAGGAGGAACACGAGCAGCATCTACGACTCATTCTGGAACTCCTTCGAACGGAACAACTTTACGCAAAGTTCTCAAAATGTGACTTCTGGCTTCGTGAGGTCCATTTCCTAGGCCATGTGGTGAACAAGGATGGGATTCATGTTGATCCGTCCAAGGTAGACTCGATTAAGAACTGGCCTGCGCCTCGTACACCAAAGGAAATTCGCCAATTCTTGGGTTTGGCAGGTTACTACCGGAGATTCATTAAAGACTTTTCTAAGATTGCACAGCCTCTTACCTCACTAACGCAAAAGTGAGTTGTCTATCGATGGGGAAATGCACAGGAATTGGCATTTCAGCACCTAAAGGATAGACTTTGCAGCGCACCTCTCCTTTCATTGCCAGAGGGCACGGACGACTTCGTGGTCTACTGCGACGCATCAATTCAAGGTCTTGGTTGTGTATTGATGCAACGAGATAAAGTTATAGCCTACGCCTCACGCCAACTCAAGGTTCATGAAAGAAACTACACTACACACGATTTGGAGCTGGGAGCTGTTGTTTTTGCACTTAAGTTATGGCGGCATTACCTGTACGGTACTAAGTGCGCCATCTACACCGACCACAGGAGCCTCGGACATATCTTCAAGCAGAAGGAACTGAATATGCGACAACGACGATGGGTCGAGCTGCTGAATGACTACGAGTGCTCAATCAGGTATCACCCGGGCAAGGCCAATGTTGTGGCTGACGCCCTCAGTCGAAAGGACACTGCGCCTAAGCGCGTGCGAGCTTTACAACTCACGATCCATTCTAGTCTTCCTTCCCAAATACGAGACGCTCAGATAGAAGCACTGAAACCAGAAAACGTCAGGGCTGAAGCCCTACGCGGATCAAGGCAACGCTTAGAACAGAAGGAAGACGGTGCTTACTACGTAACGGGACGCGTTTGGGTCCCACTCTATGGCAACCTACGAGAGCTTGTGATGGATGAAGCACACAAGTCTCGCTACTCAGTACATCTTGGTTCGGATAAAATGTACCACGACATCAAAACTACATATTGGTGGCCTAGCATGAAGGCCCACATAGCGACCTACGTCAGCAAGTGTTTGACTTGTGCGAGGGTCAAGTCTGAATACCAGAAACCCTCAGGCCTACTCCAACAACCAGAGATACCTCAATGGAAATGGGAGCAAATTTCCATGGATTTTGTCACTGGCCTACCTAGATCCCAGCGCGGGAATGATACTATTTCGGTGATCGTGGATCGACTCACAAAATCTGCACACTTCTTGGCTATCAAGGAGACGGATAAGTTCTCCACTCTTGCAGAAATATACCTCAAGGAAGTTGTTTCGAGGCACGGGGTGCCCACCTCTATTATCTCGGATCGAGATGCACGTTTCACTTCAAAACTGTGGCAGGCGATGCACAAATCCTTTGGCTCGCGGTTAGATATGAGCACAGCGTATCACCCTCAGACGGACGGACAGTCCGAGCGCACTATTCAAACCTTAGAAGACATGCTTCGTGCATGTGTAATCGACTTTGGCAACAGCTGGGAAAAGCATCTGCCACTTGTGGAATTTTCGTATAATAACAGCTACCACACCAGCATTAAAGCTGCTCCGTTTGAGGCATTGTACGGACGTAAATGCCGGTCACCTCTTTGTTGGGCAGAGGTGGGAGATAGTCAGATCACTGGTCTAGAACATGTGGTAGACACGACCGAACAAATTGCTCAAATACGAAAACGCATGGCGGCAGCTCGTAACCGTCAGAAAGTCTACGCCGATATGGGCAGGAAACCACTAGAGCTCCAGGTTGGGGAGCGGGTACTACTCAAAGTTTCACCCTGGAAGGGTGTGGTTCGTTTTGGTAAACGAGGCAAACTTAATCCACGATACGTTGGACATTTCGAAATCATTGAGAAAATAGGCAGGGTGGCCTACAGACTGAACTTATCGGCAGAACTCGGTGCAGTTCACAACGTTTTCCACGTGTCGAATCTGAAGAAGTGTCTGTCAGATGAGACCCACGTAGTTCCTCTGAAGGAACTCACTATCGACGAACAGTTACGATTCGTCGAGGAACCAGTCGAAATCACGGACCGGGATGTTAAGGTCCTCAAGAGCACTAGAATACCTCTCGTTCGAGTTCGTTGGAACTCACATCGCGGCCCAGAGTTCACCTGGGAGCGCGAAGATCAGATGAAACAAAAGTATCCCCAACTGTTCGCAAACAGTACAACCACTACTGAGGCTGAAGCTACGGAATTTCGGGACGAAATTCCAGATCAACGGGGGGTGGATGTGACACCCCAGGAAAACCGGGAAAACCAAACAACTTAATTAGCTTCCTCAGTGAGTGCCTACCAAATTTTGGGACGAAATTTCTTTCAACTTGGGGATGATGTGACAACTCGAAATTTAGAACCTTTCTTGTATCCCGATGTAACATGAACGTGTGACTAGTTAACTTGTGTGATTAATGATAAGTGAACCTCTTATGTGATTATGTGTTATGTTATGTGTCGTGCTTGTATGTATGTGTGTATTATTATGACCCGAGACACAAGAACCCGACTCGAGACCATGTGGTCTCGAGTGAACAATGCGACATATGGGCCGGTTGGGCCACACACCCCTTAGCCTATTCGAAAACCCATTAGGGTGCACCACTTGAAGCTAGTATATATCCTTGTTGCTAACCAACACTATCATCTTTGGACAACACACATACTCCCCTACTCTCTCTAGAAACCATTAAACCCTAAGTCTCAACATCACCCCTCCTCCTTCTTCTCGGATCAAACCGGTGGCACTAGGAGCTCTCGGATTGACTCACACACACACCCGTTTGGAAGCTTCACACTCACCTTTGAAACCCATCAATCGGTTAGTATCTTTATGATGTTTGTTGTTAAATGATAGTATGAATGATATGATTTAACTAGTATAGTCAGTGTTGTAAAAGTCGGATTACTCGGCCGAGTACTCGGCGAGTGCTCGGTCCTCGGACCCCCTCCGAGGCGACTTCCTCCTAGGCGGTCTCAATTAGTCGGCCTCGGGATTACTCGGGAGTACTCGGTGCCTAGTCGGCCTAGTCGGCGCCTAGTCGGATGTAGTCGGCCTAGTCGGTCTAGGCGGTCAACGTGGTTTGTTGACTTTTAATCGGTCAAACTCGGTCAAAATCGGCCTACTCGGCCTTGTACTCGGACTACTCGGCCTTGTACTCAGACTAGTCGGACTTGTATTCAGAATATTTGAACTTTAAACATGTTTCATTTTAAATTATACTCAGTTGACATGAATTATGCTTATTTTAACACATAAATAATATAGAACATTTAATTTTCTTTATATTTACCATGTCCGCATACTCCCCGAGTACTCTCCGAGTACTCTGATTACTCCCAACTCCCCAGTCGGCCGACTAGGGACCGCCTAGCGACTTTTACAACACTGAGTATAGTTGTATGCTTGATGATGTTTTGTGAATCGGAGTTGTATGATGTTGATAATCGGATAACATGTTTTGATTTCGGATATGTCACATAATGAGCTCATGATATCTTGTGTCTAAATATGATTCAAACCATTGATTATTGATGTTCATGAAAACCGGCTTGCATATGTGTAGTACCATGTTAATCGGATTAGTGTAGAGTTGATTTTGAGATGTTATGTGATGATTTGAAGCCATTAGATGAGTATGTTCAAGTGTGTTGGTTTGTTGTTCATGATTATGTTCGTGATTAATGGTAAAAACCCAGAAATAAGATGAACAAGTTTGAATAATCAACATGAACATGACTTGAATATATGAAGAAAAACTTGAAGATGATATGAATATGTTATGAACATTTGAAATTGGTGTGTTTGATCCATTTTGGTAAATTACTAGACAAGAAAACATGTTTAGTGGATAGTACACAATTGTTGCATGAAATCAAAACCTCATTGGCTAAGTACAAGGACAGAATCAGCTGATGCCCAGTCGAGACCTCTGGTTTCGACTCGAGACCATGAGCATGACAACCAGAGACCGGGGATTGCGAGTCGAGAACTCCCTAGCCTTAACTCGAGACCACACTTGATCAGCACACAAACCTTATGACTCGAAACCACGGTTACGAGTCCTGATGCGACTCGAAACCAACATATGCATAACCCGAGACCTCATCAGTTGCGACTCGAGACCATGTGCATGTGCAGACTGTTTGGACTTGCACCCCATTACGGGCTTAGATAATTGGGCCGGACTTTTGGGCCTAATGTATGGACCTTGTACGTTCTGTGGTATGTGAATGTTGTTTGGGCTGCCATGAATGATACGTGAATGCAATGTGCTAGAAACATACGTGTACTACTTGAATACGAACCTGACTTATATGGTACAACTATGTTAGGACGTGATTGACCACTAGCATCTAGACTTGACGTTTCTGTGTTTCTACCGAGCAAACCAAGGTGAGTTCACACCCTCTACAAAGCATGGGATTCCCAGGGGTCGGGAATTGGGGTTAAGGAACATGGGTTCCTCGTCCTCCTTGGGTAGGACAGCAATGGTTCAGGAATGTAATTCCTCGTCCTCATGGACAGATAACTCGTACTAGACCAAAACTCTATCACGAAGTCCCTCCTTTTTGTATCGACTAAATCGCCGGGCCAATGGCGAGCGGGTCATTAGTTAGATAGCGCTATTTAGGTCTGACAAACCGCACACCGTGCCGCAGAGGACGGGCGTGAACTAATGGATCTGGGGCACGTCAATGATGATAGACATTGATAGTTTCAGGGCACATAAACATGACTACAGTCAGCAGTCGATATGGTAACGAGTCTAGTGTATACATGGGGTAGCCCCCACGGCCGAAATGCCAGATAACTAACATGGGGTAGCCCCCACGGCTGGATTGCCAGAATAACCGGGAATAAACAAGTCACGTTTTTAACTATGGGGTAACCCCCACGGCAGGATGCCAGATAAAGGAAACTGTTTTCGAAACAACTTAAAACGAACACCCAACCGTGAACTCACTCAACTTGTTATTGACTCGTTACTACATGCTTTGCAGGTCAATAGGTACTTAGCTGGAGCTTGCATGGAAGAGAGTCGTTGTGGGACATGGACGGCGGTGTGCCATGTTAAACTTTGAAACTATTAAACTTATGTTTGGTTTTAAGACTTATGCTTCCGCTTGCAACTTAAACTATGTTTTGTTTGAACACCAATCGTACTGGTTGGACTTTTATAATTACTTTTTTGCTAGTTCAATATGATTGGTGGCTGGATCCTGGTCAGTCACGCCTCCAAGCGGTGGGATTCCGCAGGTGGATTTTGGGGGTGTGACACTTTAACCCTCTCCAAAGGCCAAGTGCCACATGTTAAACTCTTGTGGTGGCCAAAATCAGTTACCACAACATTCCGACAAGTGTACGGGCTAGATCATTCCCTCTTCTCCAAGAAACGATCCTAACGGTTACCCGAAAACTATAAATACCCAACCCCACCCATTGCAAAACCCACAAGAATCTGATCTAAAAGACTCTAAGTTGGAACCATTGTTTCATACCTGAGTTATTTGGATCGAGATTAGCTTTCGGGGACCCTTCGTAAGTATTCTTTCGTTTTTTTATTGCTTTTCGAGTCTGAAAGTCAAACTTTGTTTGACTTTCTGCGTTGACCAGTTTATGGTCAATGCGAAGTTCGTTTGAACTTCACAACGTGATTGTAATCACGATGGTTATAGTCCTTGGGACTATGCCTACTGATTACCACGTTGTCTAGGGTCGTAAGGGTAAGCGATCTGATAAATCGCTTATACCTTCGAACCCGACCCATTTGGTCGATCATTAGGATCCGACCAAATACATTAGGTGACCATAGTATATAGGGAATAACCTTCCGAGGTTATACCTTATGGTCGCTTCGTTAAGTAGTTGTATGATAGGTAGTATATATGCCTTAGGTAAATTACCAAAATACCCTTTTCATGTGTAATCGGTAATTTAGCTTATGTAACCTAAACTTTTGTACATAACTGATTATACAACATGATAAAACATGTATAGGCATATAATACTTGTCATAGGACTAGTTAGACGTCTCGAACGCGCTTTGCGCGCACGACGCGTTAAAGTAGCATAAGTTACCTTAATGGGTCACGATGGGTCGAAAGCACTTAAGTTAGGTTCCGATTTAGGATGTAGGCTTTGTTAAACCATATCACATGAGTTCTAACACTCATTTGGTTTACAAAACCTCATTCTGTCCGATCTTCCGATTTAGGCGTCTATTGTTTGATTAGTGATTCGATTACTAGGTACTGTTTGATTTCTCTGGTTTGCTCAAGTTTGTTGAAGTTCTATTAACTAAGGATACTTTGCACTACATGTGAGTACATAGTTCCCCTATTTTACTGCTTTCAATTGTTTTGGGGTGATTCATATGTACTAAATGTTTTCAAGGTTTTTACGATGGTTTCAAAGACGATTTTCGATGTTTTAACAATGGTTTCAAAAACGATTAAGATGGTTTATGCAAAACTAATAACGATTTTAATAATGTGAACGAACTTGTTGGTTGGGTTACATAACAATTGACATTCATTAGCAATGATCAAGCCGACCAGTATTAGGTTATGGTACCATAGGATCTGACAAATCCCGTTATCACACTATACCCATGGTTATGTGTGGGGGTTGTGGGTAGCGACTGAATCTGATATTTGTTAATTTACCCTATGGTGGTTTATTAATGCGAGAAACGAGGGACGAGTCACGAAGGTTTGAATGTTATTAGCGAGACGACCATATATAAGTTATTCACAATTAAAACAAGGATGATTTGGACGATGTAAACGATTTGGACGATACGATGTTAAACGATTTAGGTAAACGATAGCGAAACGATGTCACACAACGATGTTTTCGAAGTAACATACGAGTTTTATTAACGAGTTAATACGAGATGTTTTACAATTTGCTTTGCTAAAACAAAGGTTTTTGGGTTAAGAATCATGGCTACGAGGTTTCATAAACTATAACCCGCTCGATTTGAGTTGGTTAATAAAGTTGCAATATTATAATCTTTTCAAAACAAGGTTTTTAATAAAGTATTGCAACATTTAAAATAGCCATGAATCCAATACTCCTATAAAACCTATGTACTCGCCAGCATTTCTTTGCTGACTGTATTTTCACATATGTTTCAGGAATCGATGCTTGATGATGATACTAGGATGCATGCGTCACGTAGGATCTGGACGAGGCCTTAGTGACATAAAACAATATTAGTCGATATGTAACTTGTTTGTTCTATTTTAAGACAATGTAATGTTTAATATTATCAATAAAACGAAACACTTTTGTATCCATGGTTATGAAACGATAATTCTGTTACAACACGCCCCGATGTTTCCGTCGCGCTTTGTTGTTTTACGCGGTCGGGGTGTGACATGATAGTACATCAGTGGACTGTCACTGCATGCTAAAGATATGGAGAGATAAAATGTGATAAACTGTCTCACTAAAGATGTGACGATAGGCTCAGCTAGACTAGTAGATTTGCGATAACGATACAAACTTAAATGAAAAAGCTTAGTTCTAGTGGGAAACGCGGTTGAAAGCATAGTACTTAGTTTTGTCCTTCTTGATTGTGTGCCTACTCAGTAATCGCTGATTGTCTTAGGACATAAAACTGGTTAAGTTTGTGAACTTTCACAACTTTGCTGAAAAGTCGCTGTGATTGTGCATTTTATTTTGCAAAGATTTAAACTTATTTTATTTCTTTATTTTGTTTAAGCATTGGACATCCTCTGCGTATACGTGAGTATCGACCTGGATGTTATTGCCTAAACATTTTGCTTTATTTTCTTTGGTGTTTCATTTAAGCTTTGGATCACCTCTGCGTATACGGGAGTATCGACCTGGTGGTTAAAGCCTAAACAACTTCAACTTGTTTTATTTTTCTTATTTTGTTTAAACATTGGACTTTCTCTGCGTATACGGAATTATCGACCTGATTGTTAATGTTTAAACATTCTGAGTTATTTTCGCACATATCATAGTTGATGAAAGTTTAAAGGCATTACTTGAGTCAGTGTATTGCATGATGAGGGGATATGCTGAGATCGTGGGGTCCATAAGAACTTAGTGCAAATTAATATACCTTAACGTATCGGTAAGCATTTCGAAAGTTTTTAGATTGAGCTTAAGTGGATAACAATATCGTCAATCAACGTGAATCGTTTAGAACTTAAAATGTTTAAAGCTTAACGGTGTTGTTGATTTGTCTCAAAAACTGATATGATCCTCTTACACAAGCTCACAAAAAAAATTGTATATAAATATTTCTTTACTGCATTTCATTTCTGTTATATCAAAAATCCAAAAAGATTTTCGGTGTGTTTTAGCATAAATTTTGAAAAATTTAAAAAGATTTTAGACAACTGATGTTGAAAAGCTGATTTTCAAAATTCCGAGTGCTAAACATGACAAACAGGTTTGGGAAAGTTTGTTTGAAGATGTGTGAAATGAAAATGATATATATTCAAGTGTTTCATCAGAATTTGACATGATAAATAATTTTGTTTGATACATAAAAATGATGTATTCAGGGTTGTGTCTTCAGGTGATTAGCGAAGTTTCTAAATTTGTTATATCTTATCTTTTATGAAACTTATGTTTTGGGTAGAGAATATGCAGGTGAGTCAGGTTGCGATACCTGAACCTGTGAAAGCCAGACTACGATCCCAGTACAAGTTGAGGGGGAGTCTGTTAGAGAAAGAGAGTCTGAAGATGCAAGAGCTAGGAGCCAGAGATCCTGAAAGAGAATTGGAGATAGGATAGAGCCAGATAGAGATCCTGAAGGAAGCCCAAAGACTGATAAAGACTGAAGATTGAGAAGACTCGACACTTAAGACTCGTCAACATCTAAGGGGGAGTCTGTTAGTGCATTCATCTGTCGACTTCGTCTTATATCGAGTCTCGGGTTCGTTGTGGATTTGTTCAAGCATGATGTCATATTATACAATGATGACATCATCAAAATGACATCATCAATGGCATCATCACAAGAAGACAAAACTGAATTCTAGTCTTTCGCTTAAATGTGTCTTTCGCTTGAATGTGTATTTTAGTGGGTTTCGCTTGAGTGGTCCGCTTGAAACTGTCATGTATGTTTCAAGCGAGACCATGAAGGATATATATAGGGTTGTTGTTATTTCATTTGTAACAGAATTTCCAAGTGATACCGAGGTGCTGCCGGTTTTCCTTCTGATTGTAAACATTGTAAAATCAATATACAAGAGGATTAAAGTGTGAATCAAGCTGTTTTCACATCCGTTTCTTTGTTTCCGCCTCTGAAATGGATTTGAGCTCTTCCGAACGACTCGTTTGGGTCACAATCCGATCCTACACAAAGTTCAAACGAACTTTGTGTTGACCAAAGATTGCTCAAAGCTGAGAGTCAAACACAGTTTGACTTTCGTGCTTAAAAATGTAGAAAGGCATGAAAGAATACTTACAGAGGGTCCAAGCTAGGAAGATCTTGATCAAATTACTCAGGTATGAAGTTCTTGAACTCCAACTTAGAGTAATTCAATCAGATTTGTGAGGAATGAGGATGAAGGTGATGGGTATTTATAGAAAACCCACAACCGTTAGGATCGTTCCTCGCAAAACGTTCTTCGATCTTGACCCTCCATGTGGGCACATGGTATTGTAATACAAGGGGCACACTAAAAACCATCAAAACTAGCCCAAAGTATCCCACATTAGCTGCTAAAACCATCAAAAACAGGCTGGAAAGCCAGATTCAATGTTTCTGTCTGATGGGCTCTCGCGGGCCGCATTAGAAATAAGCTTGGCTTATGCGGGCCGCCTATGCAAGTTTGGCAGATTTACACATTTAGTCGCTACAGCCCAGAAACTTGTATTTTGATGCATATTTGACACTTTTAAGCCCCGTTAACCTCATTTCAAAGCTCTAAAATGACATTAAAGCATAGGGAATTTAAATTATGCTCAAAAAAATCTCGGATTTTGGTTCGTTTGGCCGTACGGTTGCGTTGTTCGGCTAATTACGACGGAAGTCGTAACGAACGCAAAAACGATCCAAATTAAGTGACGAATGGAATTTTATCATGCCAATCACTAAAATAAACTATTTTAATAATTACATAAATTTTTGGATGTCTGGATATATTCAGAACGTAAGATATGAGCGAAAATGCAAACTTATGCATTTTCTGATGCTTTTAGTCCCTGTTGATCAAATAAGTTTATTATTGCGCACCAAACACCTCAAAGCCTATTTCTAAGCTATGTAAAGGATATTTAGGGCATGTTTAACTTATGATCATGTTCCGGAATGTTCGTTACAGTACGAATCGGCATACTTTCGCAGTTTGTCAAAATTAGTCCCTGTAAGCGAATAAACTTAATTTCGACACACCAAACCCTCCAAAACTTATTTCTAAGTTATTTAATGGTTATATAAGATATGTTAAGCCTATGTCACTGTTTTGGGGTGTTTGTCGCATTAAACTGATTACGTTTACGCACCAGTTCACGTATAACTTTCTAGAAAGCGATTTAGAGCTCGAAATCGAACGAGAATTGATATGTGCAAATGATACACATATTTAAACAAATCCCAAGTGTGAAACACAACATTTCATTGATTTGGTATTTGTTTGATGGCCGTGGAGGCATAGATGTCACAGTCTCCCCAACTTCAGGAAATTTCGTCCCGAAATTTAATTAGAGGAAACTTGTGAGAGCTCGAAACAAGAAGTCGAAAAGATAAGACAATACTGGTTAGGGTTCTGAACTTCTAGTAACTTTAATAACATTGTGATTGCAATGTAAGAGGGACACTTATATACAAGTATATGAAGCGCCATTGGTGCGTCCACCGTACCTCCATTACATTGTTCACGTTTCGTTATTGTTGCCACTATCGGTTCTTACACACGATAAATCTTATTGTGGTTTCCGTGCACTGAATTTCATAATTATGTATGCATCCATAATTACGTTATTCCTTGCATAGTCCACACAGTGCATTTCATAATATGTAGGGGAAAACGAAATGAACGAACCTGTGATGAGTATGACTAGACCACCATAGGGTCCTTTTAATTAAATCAAAAAATGATCTCTTTAAATAGACAACCAAGGAGTCTTTTCAGCTATATCATCACATGACATTCCCAACCAGATTTGAATCAATCTTTTTAACTAGATCACTCAAGGGGTCTCTTTCGAATCTTGGAATGGTACTATATAACCAAGGGTCTTAACTATTACGTAGAAGCCCATTAAGGATTTAAGGTAGTACCTTTTGAATATCCTACTATGAATCCCTCATATGAAGATATGGAAGATTCTACGAGGATTTGGATGACGAAAATTCAGATCACACAAAAAGAAAACACATAGTCACATAATCACATAATCGTTTAACTTGACCTATAATTTGTTATCTTTGGACACGGGTATTTAAAGCACACCAGGAGTCCAATCCGTGGATTTCATTTGGCACTTTAAACAACTTCAAGAATCTAACTATAAAGATAGGAAGATCTTAATAGGAATTCAGCTTGTCCTTATTGAATTGTAATATACGTATTAAGGCGTATAAGGAATCCAATCAAGGGCTCTGATTTGAGCTATAATCATCCTCAAGGATCTAATTGTGAAGATAAGAAGATGCTATATGGATTTTGGAATTCGAAGAGCGGGAGACGCTTCGAAACCTTGCACTAGACGTGCTTAAGTCGATACATGAGGTAGAATGCTCACGAAGTTGAGGTGCTAAATATGCCAAGGCGACATATGAAGCAGAATTTGGAGGTTAGGTAATACGAGCATAATGTTCTTCGAAAACTATGCATGGGGTTCTTTTAGAAATATGTTTAATGTTTTTGAAAACTTACATAATACTTTTGAAATCGTAAGGTAGGTATATTAGGTAAATATGTTTATAAAAATCATGTGGGATGAATTTTTTTAAAATTATGTATAAGGTTTTTGAAAACATGAATAATGCTTTTCGAAATCATGCACTTGATATACTAGGTAAATATACTGGGTTAAAATCGTTTTCAAACTATATGAAATATTTTAAAATCATGAAAGTTGTTTTGTAAACCTATAATACGTATGTTGTTATGAAAACCAGAATGTAATGATATGGGTACGAGATTGAAGAAAATATCATTAGTTATCTAACCAAGGATTTAAAAGTGATTACTCAAAATGTCACTTATTTTCTGTACTTCGTTTCTTAGAATGAAACGAGCACGAGGAAACCATGAGCGATCATATGAACGAGAGAACTACAAATATGGTTCTTTGGTGTAGGTATCGTAGGGGCATGCCATACACATATGCAACCATATTTGTACATCAGAATTATGAACGATGATTTAATTATAAAAAAACCGATTGTTTCAAAGTTCATAAGAAAAACACAAGAAACATAAGCATAAGATTCAAATTATTCAAAGCAGCAACTTCTTCTAATCAGCCAAATGCTCATCCGTGGGTCAGATTTGCATTGACAATCTTTGGGTATTTGTCCCTGACATAACCCGTCTCGCCATTGGTGTAGCAAGTACCAGGAGGAAAATGAGCTCGTGCTGGATCTGCTTGTGCAGCAGTAGGATCTGCAACAGTTTTGCTTTGGATAGAAAAGCGGCACACATTAACCAGATGTCCCCATCATCCACAGTGGGTACATTTGAAGCAGGGTATGTGATTCGGATGATGACGGTTGCATCGATTGCACCATGGAGCAGCTCGGCAAACCCTAGCTGTATGACCTATAACTCCACAAATTAGGCATTTACGGCACTTGACACTGGCATGATGATGGAGGTTACACTGATTGCACGAAGGAGCAGTTCCCAAGTATGGCTTCTTAGCTGGTGGTGCTGCCACCTGGCTAGGTTCTGCTTGATTTGGTGTAACAGCTATGGGATCCTTTGGAGCTTTACGCTTCTTTGACCTTTTCGAAGGCTCGGCTTCTGCTTCCTTTGATGCTTCTTGGGTGGCTTCATTATTGAGACGAGACATGGCGACAACTAAATGAACAGTCTTCAGGATCACTTCGCCTATTCGCTGGGCAAATTTGGTAGTTTGCTCGGACATTTGAGTGTCGCTGCGATGAAGAGACATTCTGGAGAAAATGAAAGACATAGGAGGAAGCAAGTGAAATGTTATCGGATAATCAAAACAGAATGACAACGCATAGATATTGCGATCATTTGTTTGTTGCCTAATGCAAACAAATGAGATGGTGACTAATCAAAGTAAGCGGGTCATATTAATGTATCACGAAGACATGCTTTAGCCTATAAGTGGACACTCACCCCAAGAGTTCCTAGGTAAGAGTGACTGGTCCGATTATGTGGATTTGTACGAACACTCTAGCCTTAGACAGAAAACTCAGAGTACAGGCATCCACTCTTCTAGATTGCACGTGTTCACATTATAAGACCCATACTTTGATGAGATTTTGGAAACTTAGAGGGTTCAAAACCTTATAATAAATTATCCTAGAACAGATGATTGGTTTTCAAAGCGGATTTGAAATTTGTGTTCTTGTTGTGGTTGTCACCTAAGGATAAGTGACGGTATTGTTTTAAGATCTAAACACAAGAATCTTGTATTAGGGTCCTAGGAAGGTTATAGACTAGGTCAAAACATTATTAATAACCTAATTCCCTATAACCATGAGCTCTGATACCAACTCTTCTGTCACACCCCGACCGCGTTAAAACAACAAACCGCGGCGGAATCGTTGGGGAGTGTTGTAACAGAATCATTGTTTCATAACACACGGAAATTTGAAGTATCGTTTTATTTAAAGATTAACCATTTACATTGCTTGAAATCTAAACAAACAAGTTAAAGATAGTCTATCATAGTTATTAAGTCACTAAGGCCTCGCCCAGTCCTATGTGAGCATGTATCCTAGCAATCAACATCATTCAACAACACCTGAAACATATGTAAAAAAAAGTCAACAAAGAAATGCTGGCGAGCACATAGGTTTATGAGAGTGTCGGATTCATGACTAGTTTACATGTTGTAATACCTAATTAAAAACCTTGTTTTGAAAAGTATAGTATTGCCACATAATTAACCAACTCAAATCAAGTTGGTTATAATTTATAAAATCTCGTAGCCATGACTCTTAACCCAAAACATTTATTTTATTAAATCAAATTGTAAAACATCTCGTAAAAACTCGTTAATAAAACTCGTTAATGAAACTCGTTAATAAAACTCATATGGTTTACATTATTCAGAAAATATCATTGTGTGACATCGTTTCAAAATCGTTTACCCAAGTAAACTAAATAATGCCACGGTATGTAATATGATGAAAACACTTATATATAAGAAGTACCAGCGGCGTATCTACCATGTTTTCATCACATTACACCCGTCCCGTTATCTAAACACTAACCAAAAACCAATCGTTTACCCAAATCGTTTAACTCGTTAAATTCGCTTCAGTCGTTTAAATCATTCTCGTTTTAATTGTGAAAACTACTTTTGTTCGTCTTGCTAATAACATCCAAACCTACGTGACTCGACTATCTCGAAACTCGCATTAATAAACCACCAAAGGGTAAATTAACAATCACAGATTCAGTCGTTACCCACAACCCCCACACATAACCATGGGTGCAGTCTGATAACGGGATTTGTCAGATCCTATGGTACCATATGTCACACCCCGACCGCGTTAAAACAACAAACTGCGGCGGAAACATCGGGGATTGTCGTAACAGAATCATTGTTTCACAACACATGGATAAAAGTTCTGTTTTATTGAATTAAATTTATTACATTGTATTGAAATTAGAAACAAAACATGGACAAATTAACTTCCATTGTTATTAAGTCACTAAGGCCTTGTCCATTCCTATGTGAGCATGCACCAATATCATCATCAAACATCACCAACTAAGGTACCTGAAACACATGTGAAAATACGTCAGCATAAAAATGACGGCGAGTACATAGGTTTTATGTGATTGTCAGATTCATGGCTCATTTACATTTTGAAATAACTTGAATAACTTTGTTAAATGATATTAGAAAAAAAAAAAAACCAGGTTTTGTAAAATGTTTGTATTGTAAATTGAAATAACCAAGTCAAAACAGATTTGTTATAATTTATAAAACCTCGATACCAAGAATCTTAACTCCAAAACATTTATTTAAGTAAACCCAAATTGTAAATTTTTTTTTTAAATAAAACTCGAATGTTTTATATTGTTAGAAAAACCTTGTAATATAACTTTGTTTTGATAACCTTGCCCAAGTGATCTAGATAACGCAGTGATATATAATGTGTTAAAAGCACTTATATATAGGAAGTACCAGCGGCGTATCCACCATGCTTTTAGCACATTACCCCCGCCCCGTTACCTAATCACTTCCCTAACCCAACGGTTCAAACAGCTTCAAACGCTTCACATCAATCAATCAATTTCAAACGGTTCACATAAATTAAACAGTTTCAAACAGTTCCAACAGTCCAAATAATTCACATAGATCAAACAGCTTCAAATGGTTCAAACAGTTCAAAATGTAAAACAATGTGTCCATATGCTTGGATGAACATATGCAACAAAATGTAATATACTAAAATCAATGTGCTAGCATGCTAAGTGAACATACATAGCAAAACCTAATGAAATCATCTACTATATACGTACTAATGAACATAGCAAGTATATGATATAAAAGCATGAAAAACACGAAAATAACAAGTAGGCACATGTGTTTCACCCCAAAACAGTTGAAAATAGTAAAATAAGGGACTATGTACTCACTTGAGGATGCTTAGAAGTCTTGACTAACAACCAAGCAAAGCTAGAGGGATCACAGAAATCAAACGGCACCTAATATAGGTAACTACATTAATAACCGGACCTAAATCGGAAGATCGGATAGAATGAGGTTTCGTAAACCAAATGAGTGTTGGAACTCATATGATATGGTTTAACAAAGCCTACATACTAAAACGAAACCTAACCTAAGTGCTTACGACCCTTTACGACTCGTTTAGGTAGCTTATGCCACTTTAACGCGTCGTTCGTGTAAAACGCGTTCGGACCGTCTAACTAGTCCTACGATAAGTATTATATGCCTTAACACATCTAATAATGTTGCCTAATCAGTTTAGATGTCAAAATTTAGGTTACATATGCTTAAAATTAATTTATGCATAAAAAGGGCATTTTGGTCATTTTCCTAAGGCATATAAACTACCTATCATACAACTACTTAAACGAAGTGACCATAAGGTATAACCTCAGAAGGTAATTCCCTATACATCTATGGTCACTAAACATGCTTGGTCGGATCCTAATAATTAACCAAACGGGTTGGGTTCGAAAGTCTAAGCGGTTGTTTAGACCGCTTACCTTACGACCCTATATAAGCACTAATCTAAAGGTGACGAAAGTTAAACATGTTAAAACATGTTTATCGAAGTCTAAAAACAAGTTTGATATCAAAACAAAGGGTCTTGATACCTAAAAAATAGTTTGGTTGCAAAATACGCATAAACGCGTATTTTGACCGAAACTATGACTCGTCACTACACCTAATCAACGTGGTAATCAGTAGGTATAGTCACTAGGGACTATAACCATCGTGATTACGCTCACGTTACGAAGTTCAAACGAACTTTGTGTTGACCAAATACTGGTTAAAGTAGAAAGTCAAACACTGTTTGACTTTCGTGCTTAAAAACGCATAAAAGCACGAAGGAATACTTACAAAGGGTCCAAGCAAGGAAATCTTGATCCAAATTGCTCAGGTATGAAGTGTTAAACCCCAACTTAGAGCTATTTGAATCACATTGTGAGGAATGAAAATGAGGGTGTTGGGTATTTATAGATTTTGGAGAACCGTTAGGATCGTTTCTCGCATTTCGTGCTTCGATCTTGGCCCTCCACTTGGGCACATGGTTTTCAAAACCATGGGAACACTAAAAACTATCAAATACCAGCCCATAGCATCCATAATCAATGGTTAAAAACCATAAAAACCTCAAAATTGGACCAAATGCAATGAATCTGTCTGCAGGTCTGTCGCCCCCCGCGTAGGTTTACCCCTCAGCTTACGCCCCAGGCCTAGCAAACTTTGGCAGATTTACAATTTTAGCCCCTGCAGTCCAAAACTTGGTTTTCGATGCATTTTTGACACGTTTAAGCCCCGTTAACCCAATTTTAAGGCTCTAAAATGAAGTTACAGTATAGGGAACATAAAACATGCTCGAAAACATCTCGGATGTAGGTTCGTTTGGTCATACGGTTGCGTTATTCGGGTAATTACGACGGAAGTTGTAACGGACGCAAAAACGATCCACATCACGCGAAGAATGGAATTTTATCATGCCAATCACCAAAATAAAATATTTTAATGATTACATAATTTTTTGGATGTCCGGATATATTCAGAACGTGAGATATGCGCGAAAATGCAAACTTATGTACTTTTTGACGCTTTTAGTCCCTATTGATCAAGAAAGTTTATTTTTGTGCACCAAACACCTCTAAGCCTATTTCTAAGCTATGTAAAGGATATTTAGGGCATATTTAACTTATGATCAAGTTCTGGAATGTTCGTTATAGTACGAATCGGCATACTTTCGCAGTTTGTCGAAATTAGTCCCTGTAAGCGAATAAAGTTGATTTCGACACACCAAACCCTCCAAAACTTATTTCTAAGTTATGTAAAGGTTATTTAAGGTATGTTAAGCCTATGTCACTGTTCCGGAGCATTTGTTGCATTAAACTAATTATATTTATGCATCAGATCGCGTATAATCTTCCAGAAAGCGATTTAAAGCTCGAAATCGAACAAGAATTGATATGTGTACACGATACACATATTTATACAAATCCCAAGTATGAAACACAATATTTCATTGATTTGGTATTTGTTTGATGGTCGCAGAGGCACAAGTGTCAAACCATAACCTAATACTGGTCGGTTCGGCCAAAACTAAGGAATGTTATTCGTTATGTAATTACAACCAACAAGTTTATCCACATTATCGAAATCGTTATTAATTTAATATAAACCATTTTAATCATTTTCGAAACCATCGTTAAAAACATCGTAATCATTTAACACATATGAATCACCCCAAAACAATCGAAAACAGTAAAATAGGGGAACTATGTACTCACTTGAGAATTCTTAGAAGTCTTGAATAACAACCAAGCAAAGCTAGAGGGAGCACGGAATCAATCGGCACCTAATATAAGTAACTATGTAAATAAACCGGACCTAAATCGGAAGATCGGATAGGATGAGGTTTCGTAAACCAAATGAGTATTGGAACTCATATGACATGGTTTAACAAAGCCTACATACTAAGTCGAAACCTAACCTAAGTGCTTACGACCCATTACGACTCGTTTAGGTAGCTTATGCTACTTTAACACGTCGTTCGCGTAAAACGCGTTCGGACCGCCTCACTAGTCCTATGACAAGTATTATATGCCTTAACATGTCTAATAATGTTACCTAATCAGTTTAGATATAAAAATTTAGGTTACAAATGCTTAAAATGAATTTATGCGTAAAAAGGGCATTTTGGTCATTTTCCTAAGGCATATAAATTACCTATCATACAACTAACTAAACGAAGTGACCATAAGGTATAACCTCGGAAGGTTATTCCCTATACAACTAAAATAAAGTATTTTAATGATTACATAAATTTTTGGATGTCCAGATATATTCAGAACGTAAGATATGCGCGAAAATGCAAACTTATGCACTTTCTGACGCTTTTAGTCCCTGTTGATCAAATAAGTTTATTTTTACGCACCAAACACCTCAAAGCCTATTTCTAAGCTATGTAAAGGATATTTAGGGCATGTTTAACTTATGATCATGTTTTGGAATGTTCGTTAGAGTACGAATCGGCATAGTTTCGTAGTTTGTCAAAATTAGTCCCTGTATGCGAATAAACTTGATTTCGATACACCAAACCCTCCAAACCTTATTTCTAAGTTATGTAAAGGTTATTTAAGGTATGTTAAGCCTATGTCACTATTTCCGAAGTGTTTTTCACATTAAACTGATTACGTTTACGCCCCAGTTCATGTATAACTTTCCAGAAAGTGATTTAGAGCTCGAAATCGAACGAGAATTGATATGTGCAAATGATACACATATTTAAACAAATCCCAAATATGAAACACAACATTTCATTTATTTGGTATTTGTTTGATGGCCGTGGAGGCACAGATGTCACATTCAGTCCTCTCTATTCTATGAAAAACTTGACTATGCCGAAAATATGTAATTTTGGCCCACCAAAGTCAGTTTTTCATTATTGTGGATTTTTACCTTAGGCCCATTAATAGTCTGATAACCCAGATGATAAACAGTCTGCATAGGTATCATAACTGCCCCACTATTTTCCATAATCTGTGATTGCACCATCAAATATGTTCTCTGAAGCTCCCGACGGTTCCCCCAAACAACCTGTATAGGTCATTAAAATCTCAAAAAGATTTTCAATCACCAAATTTTTTCTGGACACTCGTCTCATGATTGCAATAAAAAATGTATTTTTTTTGGCATTCGGCTCATTCGTGCAAATGGAGTATATCCATTCGTGCGAATGAGCTGATTTTGGAACAAATAACTTTTGAACGAATGAAGATTCCTTTCGCGCGAAAGGGGTGTCCTTTCATGCGAAAGGGGCTGATCCATTTTTATGAACGTTACCGATCACATGTTTCGATCAAGAATCTTTATTTCTGTTAATTTCTTTATGACACTTCACAGATATATGCGAAAATCAATTACGAATCTAATGATGTCTACAATTTCAAATTCCATCCGGGAATTGACCTTCAATTTGATGTTTTACTTCTAAAACCCACTAAAAATCCAAAATTCATGAGCGTTGGTGATTCAATCAACTGTTAGATCGATTGAATCGGTACCGTAGCTCTGATACCAATTGATAGTCTAGGATCCGGCAGATTAGACGTAGTTTTGGCCCCGATAGAACTGATTTGGTAGTATATTATTACTAAGAAAAGAGTAGAAGCAGAACAATCATAGGTTAAATGCTTGCTTCATTCATACTGAAAGATATTACATCTTTTATAAGCTGGCGAAATTCTCGTTTCCCCCCTGGGAACTCCAAAACTTACAAATGAGAGGCCCTCATCCCCTATTTATTGGGAAAGCCTTTTGTATGGAAGCAACTGAGACGAGAGAACTCTCTCGTGCGAGAGGGCTATTGGCTCCTTTCGCTCAAAAGGCTCTTTCATGTGAAAGTGCTTCAAAACATACGTTTCGGCCTGTTTTTCACACTAACCTATACAATATTCAACACACGCTCTATCTAACCTATACGCACAGTGGAGGACATACAAAATATGCACCAACAGATTCCCCCTTGGTCGTCACTATCGAATCTTGGTCTTTGAAAAACGAGAGTCGTGTTTTGAATTTTCTATAACTTCAATCAGGCATCTTGAAATCTTCAATTAATTCCCCCTTAATTGATGATTCGGGCTTGCATTATCTTCAATATGGACAAATTCCCCCTAAAATGAATCTTCAGGTCTTTGTTTGCTCAATTCACGACCCCTCCTCTGATTTGCTGTGCTGCAATCTTCACGATTAATCATCAACTTGAAATTAATCAATGCAGCATCTCTGTTTCGGCTTTAACCACGTCTGCATTCGGTTTTTGATTTACCATTTCAGCTCCATCTAGCATTCCGCATGCTTCATCCTCTGATCATCAAAAACCCATCTGACAATTGATAGAAACTTCGAACACCACACCGGTTAACATCAAGTCTATGATTACTCACGAAAATTTGAAATCCAGATTTCCGTAATCATCTTTAACACACTCCTGAATGATTGATCAGTGTAAACGGTAATCTCCACAATCAGAAAATCTTCATTGGATAACAAATCTTCTGGTAACGCATTCAGATCTTAGAAACATTCTTTCACGATCAGATTCTCATTATTCCTCTTCAGTCACGATAACAGATGTATAGTCTTCGACGTTAAATCCGGCAACTATTTAATCAACAAACATTGTCATTCCCTGACGGTTAGTCCGAAAAAGAATTCCTTTGCTCGAAGATTAACCATTCTAACACTTTAGACTATCACAAAGCTGTGATATCTTATAAATATCGACAATACAGATGCATCTCCTGTGCTAATCCTGCTGACCGGCTTGATGAAGACCCGTGACTCAAACCCTAAGACGTTAATCTGACCCTGATCTGTAGAGTCTGAACATCCTATGATCGCTAACTAACGAAACCAGATCCTATGCATCCCCGGACAATCTGAAGTCGAAACCACCCGAATACTGTTGCACGTTAGGAATTTAAAAAATGCTGGGATTTCAATATATTCTACGAAATTTTTATTCCCCCTCGTTTTTTTGCAATTCAGTCATCTCTATTCTCTCAGAAACTTGACTATGGCGAAAATATGTCATTTTGGCCCACAAAAGTCAGTTTTTCATCATTGCGGATTTTTCGTTAACGCCCATTAATGTCAGATAACCCAGATTATAAACAGTCTGTATAGGTATTATGTCTACCGCACTATTTTCCACAATCTGTGATAGCAACATTAAAACTGTTCTTTGAAGCTCCCGACGGTGCTCCCGAACAACCAGTATTGGTCGTTAAAATCTCCAAAAAAATTTCAATCACCAATTTTTTTCTGGGCACTCGTCTCAGCATTGCGATAAAAAAATCCCTTTTTTAGGTATTTGGCTCATTCGTGCGAATCGAGTAGGTCCATTCGTGCGAATGAGATGATTTTGGAACGAATAATTTTTGAACGAATGGAGGTTCCTCTCGCGCGAAGGGGGTGTCCTTCCGTGCGAAAGGGGCTGATCCATTCTTACGAGCGTTCCAGATCACATTTTTCGATAGAGAATCTTTGTTTATGTGAATTTCATGATGATACTTCACATATATGTGCGAAAATCAATTACGAATATATTGATGTCTTCAATTTCAAATTCCACCCGTGAATTGACCTTCAATTTGATGTTTTACGTCTAAAACCCTTTAAAAATCCAAAATTAATGAGCGTAGGTGATTCAATCAACAGTTAGATCGATTGAATCGATATCGTAGCTATGATACCAATTGATATCCAGGATCTGGCGGATTAGACGGAGTTTTGGCTTCGATAGAACTGATTCGGTAGAATATTATTATTAAGAACGGAGTAGAAGCAAAATAATCATAGGTTGAATGCTTACTTCATTCATACTGAAAGAGTTTACATCTTTTACAAGCTGGCAAAATTCTGTAGAAATTTCACTAGCGTTTCGCCTTTGGGAACTCCAAAACTTACAAATGAGAGGCCCTCATCCCCTATTTATAGGCAAAGCCTTTCGCGCGGAAGCCACTGAGACGAGAGGACTCTCTTGTGCGAGAGGGCTATTGGCTCCTTTCACACGAAAGGCTCTTTTATGCTATAGGGCTTCAAAACATACGTTCTGGCCTGTTTTTAACACTAACCAATATAATATTCAACACACGCTCTATCCAACCTATTCGCACAATGGCGAACATACAAAATATGTACCAACAGATTCGCCCTTGGCCGTCACTTTCGAATTTTGATCTTTGAAAAACGAGAGCCGTGTTTTGAATATTCTGCAACTTCAATCAGGCATCTTGAAATCTTCAATTGATTCCCCCTTAATTGATGATTCGGGCTTGCATTATCTTCAATATGCACAAATTCCCCCTGAAATGAATCTTCAGGTATTTGTTTGCGCAGTTCACGATCTCTCCTCTGATTTGCTATACTGCAATCTTCACGATTAATCATCAACTTGAAATTAATCAAATGAAGCATCTCTGTTTCGACTTTAACAACCTCCGCGTTTGGTTTTTGATTTACCATTTCAGCTTCATCTAGCATTCCGCCAGCGTGATCATCTGATCTTCAAAAACCCAACCGGCAACTGATAGAAACTTCGAACACCACACCGGTTAACTTCAAGTCTATGATTACTCATGAAAATCTGAAATCCCATTTTCCATAATCATCTTTAAGCACACTCCTTTATGATTGATCAGTGTAAACGATAATCTTCACAATCAGCAAATCTTTATCAGATAACAAATCATCTGGTAACGCATTCAGATCTTAGAAACATTCTTTCACGATCAGATTCTCATTCTTGCTCTTCAGTCATGATAACAGAAGTATAGTCTTATCCGTTAGCTACGGCAACAACTTAATCAACAAACATCGTCAATCCTCGGTGGTTAGTCCGAAAAACAATTATTCTGCTCAAAGTTTATCCATTCTGACACTTTAGACTATCACAAAGCTGTTATATCTTATAAGTATCGATAATATAGATGCTTCTCCTGATGCTAATCCTGCTGACCGGCTTGACGAAAACCCAGGACTCAAACCCTAAGACATCAATCTGACCCTGACCTATGGAGTATGAACTTCCTATGATCACGAACTAAAATAACCAGATCCTATGTATCCCTGAACAATTTGAAGTCGAAACCACCCGAATACTGTTGCATGTCACGAATTTCAAAAATACTGGAATTTCAATATATTCTATGAAATTTTTAATCCCCCTCATTGTTGCAAATTCTGACTTCTCTGATCTTTATCACTGAATTCCCCCTCAAAATAGGGAATTCAGTCCTCTCTATTCTCTGAAAAACGTGACTATGCCGAAAATATGTCATTTTGGCCCACAAAAGTCAGTGTTTCATCATTGCGGATTTTTCGTAAAGGCACATTAATAGTCTGATAACCCAGATGATAAACAGTCTGCATAGGTATAATGACTACCCCACTATTTTCCACAATCTGTGATCGCATTATCAAATCTTTTTTCTGAAGCTCCCGACGGTGTCCCCAAACAACCCGTATTAGTCGTTAAAATCTCGAAAAAAATTTCAATCACCAAATTTTTTCTAGACACTCGTCTCATCATTGCGATAAAAAAAAGTCTTTTTAGGCATTTGGCTCATTCGTGCGGATGGAGTAGGTCCATTCTTGCGAATGAGATGATTTTAGAACGAATAACTTTTGAACAAATAAAGGTTCCTCTCGTGCGAAAGGGGTGTCCTTTCGTGTGAAAGGGGCTGATCCATTCTTACAAACGTTCCCGATCACTTTTTTCAATCCAGAATCTTTATTTCTGTGAATTTCATGATGATACTTCCCAGATATGTGCGAAAATCAAATATGAATCTAATGATATCTTCAATTTCAAATTTCATCCATGAATTGACCTTCAATTTGATGTTTTACATCTAAAACCCTCTAAAAATCCAAAATTCATGAGCGTAGGTGATTCAATCAACTGTTAGATCGATTGAATCGGTACCGTAGCTCTGATACCAATTGATAGTCTAGGATCCGGCGGATTAGCCCGAGTTTTGGACCCAATAGAACTGATTCGGTAGAATATTTTTACTAAGAACGGAGTAGAAGTAGAATAATCATAGGTTGAATGCTTGCTTCATTCACACCGAAAGAGTTTACATCTTTTACAAGTTGGCGAAATTATGGAGAAATTTCATCACCTTTTCCCCTCTAGGAACTCCAAAACTTACAAATGAGAAGCCCTCATCCCTAATTTATAGGCAAAGCCTTTCGTGCGGAAGAAACTAAGATGAGAGGACTCTCTCGTGTGAAAGGGCTTCAAAACATACGTTCCGGCCCGTTTTTCACACTAACCAATACAATATTCAACACACGCTCTATCTAACCTATTCGCACAGTGGCGGATATACAAAATATGCACCAACACGTTGAAGATGTTGCACATGCTATTTCCCCAAACGGTCATGGGGCTTGAACGTGGTTTTCCAAGATTTTTGACTTAGTTGTTAGGCTTATTCAAAATGGGTTGATCAAGTGTTAGGTTAAATATTTACACACATACACACTCTCGCATACACTTCGAACAAGAACTCTCATAACACTTATAGCTTTCAGTTGTAAAACACTTGATCAAATCCAAAGTTGAAATCTCTTTTCAATTGTGCAATATAGTTGATAGTGATAGTTTTCACTACCCCAGGTTTTTATGCCGACGATCTACTAGTGATCAAGGGCTTTTCCTCGTACAAATCTCTATGTTTGATTACCATATTTGTTTAATTCAAATTTTATCATTGTTCATCACTTAAGCACTCTACCTCACTTTACAGATTTGGTTACATTATCCTTGATCATATTTTTGACCAAAACAGATGGTGTCTCTGGCATCTCAACCTTCAAAGATCCTTTCTTTTTGGTTTTTCTTTTGGATTTAGGAATGGGAATGGAAATGGTTTGTATGGAAGTGTCTGGTGTGGGTTCCACAGTGCTGGGTTTTGCACTATGGCCACAAGGAGTAGTGGGCTCAACAACAGATGTTGTAACATCTGTTGGTTGGTTTTCTAAAATGTTTTCTTGTACAACATTGTCTTGGCTTTTGGCCATCATGAGTGTAAAAGTTTCGTTTAAAGACTGTTATTTTCAAGTACTTCAGCTTGTTCAAATTTTTATTTTCTTAAAACATTTTTAAGGTAGAAGCTTAACAGTCTTGGATAGATGAGAAAAGGATTGCCAGTTCCTCTTTTTATTGCCCTTAAGTTTGCTACCAAATCTAGAAACAGTATTTGGGATAGCTTGTGATTTGAATTTCTCAAATTAGCATATTCCAAAAACTGAGTTTTTAGAAGTATTTCATTAAAAGCAGAGATTTTTACAGATAAGCAAACCAAGAGAGTATGGAAAAAGAATTTCATTTCAGGTGGTAACTTTGGTTTAAAAAGTGTTGCTCCCACCATTTGACCTTCATAGCCCATTTCTATGAATTCATCATGTAAGTCACTTTTGGGGTAAGATTACATACCTATCAAATCCACTAATCGAAACATGGTGGAGTATGGATTCTACAATGATTTCCACATGTTCTTTACTGAAAGTGGAAGTTATAAGAAAGGGGTTTTTATTGCAGTTTGAGTTTTGCATTTGCACAAAATTCTCTGAGGGTGGATAGATAGATAGATGGGGGCGATTGCGCTTAGAATGTAAAGATATTTTGATTAATTTATGATGTCGATGATGGAGTGAAAATCCGTGTTCTTGCTATGTTTTACAAGATACGGTAAGTAGTTGTGAGGGGTTTTCAATTCGAGATCCATGAAGAACTTTAGTTCAAATCTTTTGAAAATCTTTTATGCAAATAATCTTTTGATTGAAAGTAGAGTTTGATGGAAGCAAATTCGGAGTTTTTGCTTTTTTGAAATGCTTTTGAATTTTAAAATAATGGAGGATAGAAGTAAACTCTATATCTCATGGTTTATATATAGTTAATGGAACAAGGATGCTAGCGTAGAAAATAGTTACCTTTTAGTCCACGTGGTCAATTGCTATTTGTTGTAGCAAACCAATGTTTAGAAAGTGGGTCCCAATAAGGAAACCCTTTGAAGAAGATATGAAAGATATGTTTTCAAAATATCTGTTTGAAACCTCTATTGTGCCCAACAGACCTTTGAGTAACAAATTAAGTGTTTTCAAACATCTGTTTGACTTTTGGTCAACAGAGTTTTGAAAACCTCTATTTGAAACCTTTGTTGGGTTAAACAGAGTTTTGAGTGAGAATAGTGATAGGTTCTGATGGAATAGTGGTTTAATTTGACTTTTTGAGTCAAACAATGGTTTTGAAAAATAATAGTTCTTTTGCCTTAAACAGTTGTTACCCATAGTTAAACAGACTTTTGAACTATTGAAACAGATGATACATTCCATTTGAACATAGTTTTTTTGTGATCTTGTCAATCTTTTCTTAATTTTAAAAACGTTTAACAACATAAAAACAAGAGTAAACTGCCATTTTGGTCCCTGTGGTTTGGCCAGTTTTGCCACTTTAGTCCAAATCTCAAACTTATTACATCTGGGTCCCTGTGGTTTTCATTTTATTGCCATTTTAGTCCAAATCTCAAATCAGGTCAGATTCCCCACTAATGACCCTGCTATTTTGTCTTTACCATCTAGGGCATTTTAGTCATTTTGGTCCAAAACAATGTTTGAAGATAAATAACCAGTTGATTTGCCCAGCTCATCTTCTTCCTTCAACTATCCCCCACCTCTTCCATCTCTCTCTTCAATCAACCTCCGCCACCACCACCACCGTATCCCAGCCACCACCACCACCGCCGTATCCGGCTACTACAAACCCAATATCACCATTCATCAACCACCTCTCATCCATTTCAGGTAACAGACCACCGCCACTAGCACGTCATCACCACCCCTCTCCTTCTGCTAACAGACCTGAGACCACCACCACCGCCAACACGTCATTACAACACATCCCCTTCTACCGTCGGACCTCACCGACCACCGCTGCTACTACACAACCTCAACCACCACCACTGGAAAAAAACGCTAACCCCTAATCCCCTTAAGTTCCCCAAAATCTTATCAACGTCACTACACTACCAGATCCACAACAAACCCACAAATCTAACAACACATGGTAAACCAATTTGTGTGGAGGTGCTCACCGGATTAACTTGCAGGTTCACCGAATTGTGTTGCAGGTTCACCAGATCCACAACAAACCCACAAATCTAACAACACATGGTAAACCGATTTGGGTGGAGGTGCTCACCGGATTAAGTTGCAGGTTCACCGGATTGTGTTGCAGGTTCACCGACGGGGGACTGATGTAAGAGAAAAAGAGGGCCGGTGGTTGCAGGTGGTGGTGCTTGGCGGCGAGAGGGTGGTGGCAGGTGGTGTTCACACCTTCAGATGTAGAAAGAGCTTTATGGAGTTCTGCCATTGGAGCTAAGGTTGAAGAATCATCAAACACTGATGCTAAATCCAGCAAAAAGAAGAGGAAGCGGTGATTATGATTATGGAAATCTAGCAACTAGTATGGTAAGGTTATTAGTAGTTTAACCTTTGATTAATGTACTAGTTAGATCGAACCTTTCATGTTCTCGTTTGTATGAGAAATGATATTTTTGTGTGGTTTATGACCCAAAACCAACAAATTAACCATTGAAAGTTTTTAGCCGAGAGCCTTCCCTACCAAACCCGCATTGAGCTTATTTGACCTTCAAAATTTTTGGCATGGGTTGGGTTATCCTCCCCTAACGTGTAGGAGTTATCATATGAATTGATATATACTAATTTTTTTTAAACCACTTTAAACAGAGAAAAAAGTCTACGCAATTTTTTTTAAACCACTTTAAACAGAGAAAAAAGTGGTGCTTGGTGGTGCTTGGCGGTGGTTGCAGGTGGTGGTGCTTGGCGGCGAGAGGGTGGTGGCAGGTGGTGGTGCTTGGCGGCGAGAGGGTGGTGGAGGGATAAAGATGAGGATTGTTGAAGATAAGAGAGAGAGAGAGAGATAAGGGATGAAGATGAGGATTGTTGAAGATGAGGGTTGTCGAAGATGAATGTGTGTGGTTCAATTAAAAATATGTTATAATAATTCCAGAATGACCAAAATGCCCCTGAGGATAAAGACAAAATAACAGGTTCATTAGTGGGGAATCTGACCTGATTTGAGATTTGGACTAAAATGGCAACAAAATGCAAACCACAGGGACCCAGATGTAATAAGTTTGAGATTTGGACTAAAGTGGCAAAACTGGCCAAACCACAGGGACCAAAATGGCAGTTTACTCTAAAAACAATAAAGAAAAATTTTAATGACTTTTCAAAACATTTTTCTTTCTTTTATTGGGATAGATATAGATGCACTGGTAACATCTGTTTGCACTTTCAAATTACCAAGAGTGGTTCCTTGCAGATGGTGATGAATGGGTCAATCTTGCAGATGATCTAAAACATTATTTGCTTTAGATTGCTGTTGACAACCACTGCAATGATTCCCCAGGATTGGTCATTGGTCACAAGGAGTTTTTGTACAATCTCCAACAAGTGTTTTTGACCTTCTGCAAGTGCTTGCAAACTTGAGTCAACTGGAAGTTGACCGTTCCCAATAAGATGTTGGTACCCATGACTTTTGGTGCTATGGCACAGGTTCTACGTACCTGGAAGGTACCGTGTTGCATGGTGGTTGCCATAGCCTCTAGGTAGTAGGTTTTGTGGTAAAACAAAGGTTTGACATGTCCTATGTGTAGGATGTTGGTGCAAATTTTGTGGGTGAGAAAAATTGTCTGACTCAACTCTTTTGGGAAGTGAATGGGAATTCCTATTAACAGACCCATCATCCCTTTTGAAGTTCATTTTCTTTCTTGACCTGCTTTGATTTACATCATATAGTTTAAGAAAATAACATTGTTGGGTGAAGTGGTTGAGCTTACCACAAATGGTACACCGAGGAGTAGATTCACAGATATTATGTGTTCGATCAATATCATAGGCTTTTAACTTAAAATAGTCTTTTGCCACTTGATTTTGCTTTCCACAGAAATCACACTGTAGGGCTGGAATCTTATATTTCTTCTTATCCTTATCTCTCTTTTCAGAAACATATGCTTTAACATATGTTTAAAAGTTGGTAAGAGGAATGATTTTTATCTTGGGTGGGTCAAGACCATTTGGGTTTGTAAAATCAACGGGTTTGATATTTTCTTGAATATCACATTCATCTGACCAAGTAGGTTTGAACTCCTACTTTAGTTTTTCAGCTTGAATGGAACTTAGTGGCTTTTCAAGAGTTATTTTCTTACAACTAGGTTCAGTGATCTTTATTTCTTCCCCAGTTGATGTCGTTGGTATAACTTCAACCATCTCAGAGTCAACGGAAGCTTTGGTTTCTTGTTCTTGGTCATATTTTCTAAATTCAAACCCGAACTTCACATTGCTCTTGATCTGTTTATCCAGAAGCATCTCATAACCTTGACAGGATTCAACCCATCTTTCACAGGTGATATGTGTGGACTCCAATTTCTTTTACAGTTTTGAGATTTCTCTATCATTGACTGGAGTTAGTCCTTGGTTATGGATGATTCATGTTCTAGACTACTTAACTCAAGTTCTTTTTTGGTTATTCTTGTTTTAAAATATTTTTTCAATGTTTCAAGAAAAAGTTCACTGATTTGTACCTTTTCTCTCGGGTTTTCATTTACCTCTTTTATGTTAGCAAGAACAATGATGCATTTATCGGAACACAACTCTTTAAGAGTTTTAGGTGATACCTTTAAGGTAGCCATTTCAACTTGATCCACACTGAAGCTACCAATGGAACTTTTGGGATTGCTTTCATCCATCCTTCCTGCATACTCCTGGTCAACAACGGATCCTTCCTACAAACAAACCAATGACCCATTAATGATTCCCTGTACTTGCTACCACAAGATGCTTACAAAATATTTTACTTTCTCAGCTATAGCTTTCTAGTCATGAAAGTAAACATGGATTAGAGTTTTACTCCAATTTGTATTTAAAGAAACTACAACATGAAGCCCTAGAGGGCATACTCGAAATGAACTTGGACTTCAATCTCTAAATTATCATTGCGAATACATATATGTAATAATAAAAAGATTGCTCATTTTTTTGGAGAATGACTACATTTCTGTGACTATATGTTGTCACTAATATACCATATGGTACATATTCATCCATGTTCAAACACACCTCATGTTGATTTATATGGTACATATTCATCCATGTAGCGACCAAACGATTTCTCTTTAGTAACATTCTTTCTCTTGAGAATAACATTAGTGCCAAAGTAACCAAGAATGATGGGAACTTTAGTTTATTGGGGTTGAAAAAGCACTAATCCGAAATGATCCAGAAAATTTTGGTGTGCCATTATTTATTTTGATTTACGGTTCACATAATTTTGAAAATAACATATATCATACATGATACGGTTAGAAACATTGTATGAACTGCAAACACATTTCAAGAGAGATGCTTGACAGTACATGTTCTACAGTCCTCCCACTAAACTTCAACATAACTTTAATAAGTGTAATTTAGCGTCAGAATATTCCATTGCTAGGTCCCTCACAAATACCTCTGTGATACCTTTTTTCTTGTAGTAAAAAGCTAACAAGATGGGGTGTCAAATAAGTCCTAAACAAATTGGTAGTTATTGTCACATAACATTTTTATGATATATAAGAAGGTTTCAAGTTCAAATATTGATACGGAGTTCATACATAAACTTGTTGAGTTGAAAGCTTGAACAAACGCCATAGACGGGTTGACTAGTCTTTGGATACAATTTCTTGGAGTTCCAGGACTCTGGTTTGGAATTTCAAGATTTTTCCACAAATATTTGTGCTTTTATTTTATTGTAACAAGTGAATCGTTAATTTAATAAACATATATACATATATGATTTTATTTTTTCCCGATCATTTTAAGTTTTCCAAATAATGTCAAATTAGTTTATATATTTGTTGTAGAAAATAATTTAATATCTTCTTATTAAAATGAACATTATTGTAGCTTTTATGTATGTAGTTAAAAAGAACCGGCCTCTTTAATTACATCGAAATAGAAGTAAACGGGCAACAAGCTGCGCCGTAAACAATTTTTGAATAAGAAAACTAACTTTTTAAAAACTATATTTATAAATCTTGTAATCATAATATTACTATCCATGATATTTTAAACTCGACTAGGTATTTTAATATACTAGAAATTTATACACTTTAAAAAATATATCAATACTAGTTTTAATTAAGTCCTCCGCGTTGCGGGATAGGTGTCGTAAAATTGTGCTACTAGCGTTACAGGATTGAGGGCGTAAAATTGTGCTAAGTAGAAACCGAACGACGATCAAAACCAGAAAAAATTGTAAAACAAACAAATGAATTTTTAACCCTAGATGACTCACGTGACATAAAAAGTAGACGAAATCGAATTTATAAAGACATATATTAGAAAGCTTAGGGAGTAAAAGAACCCGAAGGAACAATCGTGACCGCCAAACACCATACTATACTAAGTAGCAACCGAATGACAACAAAATCATGGAAAAAGTGTAAAATAAAAACTAACAAAAAACTAAACTTGTTTAAGACAAAATACCTGTTACTATTCATTGCATGTTGGAAATTAATATATAGAGACAATTATCAAAAACCAAAATTTTGTTACAAAATTAAAAGTAAAAACACTAACGTTTATTTTGAAAAAAAAAAAAAAAAACTAAAGACAAAACATTCAAAAGACAAAATACCTGTTACTATTCATTGCAATGTTAGAAAATTAAAAGAAAAAACACTAAAGTTTATTTTGAAAAAAAACTAAAGACAAAACATTTAAAAGACAAAATATCTGTTACTATTTATTGTAATGTTGGAAATTAATATATAGAGACAAATTCTTCAAAACAATATTATATTTTTCTTCCGCTATAGGTCAACTACTTATTTAGTTTTAAATACTACCCGATAGAATATAAAAAAGTTAATATTAAACACAATACTAGAATAATATTATGCAGTACGATGGGATAGGAGTAACCTTTACCAAATATGATGATGATCTGTCACAAAAAGGCAATTGACTGTCACTAGAAGTTGCAAGTTTTTCGCTATATAAGGAAGGGTCTTTTGTGAAGAAGAAGAAGCAGGCTCTCTTTTTGGATTTCCAAAGTCTTTTAAGAACACTTTGGAGAAGGGAAAGATCATGGTTAGCATTTTTGGCTAACTCTCTTACATATAAACTTTCATTTTGGCGTTTTCTTTGGTTGCATACCTTAAAGACTTTGTTTTATACACGTTTCAGGAGGGTAAGCTGAGTCCTACCGTCGCTGATGCTGTAGATTACAAGGGTTTTCCAGCAGATAGAGCGAAAACCGGTGGTTGGGTCCCTGCTGCTCTCATCTTAGGTCAATTTATCTCCCTCTTTTATCATGCATTTGGTAGTCTAAGCTTATACATGATGTAAACTAATAATTGCAACGCTCACCATTTTCACACTCAAACATATAAATAAGTATCACTAATGGTCAAATGCGTTGCAAATTTGTCGGTGATGCTATGTTGGAAATAAGACCTTGGTTATCTGACAGATTAACGCGTGATATTTAGTGGATTCATTAGCCATGAAAACCCAAAACGAAAAGAAGTTCATCAAACTTTAAGCGAATAACTAATTCAACTAAGAGCATTAACAATTGATTCTTCATCTCTCTATATAATTATACTAAAAATCATTACTTTTTCTCTTTTCTTTTCAATTAAATGATATCTTTTTTTATACTTTAATTATTAACTTTTCTCTCTACTTCATTCACAGCCACTTTTAAGAATATTAAAAATTATATGAACAATGTTTTCTGTAAATTTACTAATAACAATAACTTTTTTTTCTCTCCTCCACTCAAAACCATTCTAACACCGACAACTTTTAGAGTCTCGTCTACATATTAGACTTTTCTTCTAACTTTTATACTTTTAGTTATATAGAGATAACCTTTCATCAAGTAACCTTTTTGCATTATTGTTCAAGATTAGTGTTTACTGTTTTATGTAAATTATTGAACATGTCGATATCAATGATGAACCCACACACTATCTCATAAAACGTCTATACTTTCTAGCTTTAATACTGACGTACGTTAGTGTTGTAACGTTGAGTTATAGACACCAAAGGGTCGATATGACTGAAAAAATCATTGTTCCTTAATTTCTACAAACGCAACAGTATATGATTCCTAACGAATACATGAATCTTAGCATTTTGTCTTTTTGATAAAACAGGAATCGAAATATGTGAGAGGCTTTCAACAATGGGAATAGCAGTAAACCTGGTGACATATTTAGGTGGAACCATGCATCTGTCGAGCTCAGCTTCAGCCAATGTCGTCACTGATTTTATGGGCACTTCTTTCCTTTTGTGCCTTCTTGGAGGCTTTTTAGCTGACACTTTTCTTGGCAGATTCAAAACAATTGTCATTTTTGCCTCTATACAAACTCTTGTAAGTTATATATGTACATGTGTATACAGACAATACGGGCTCAGTTTTTTTCCTCAAGGATTAGCTTCTTTCGCCTTTCGGATTTCTCTGGATCCAAATTTTCCTTTCGGTCGGGTCACATAAATAAAACAAGATGCTATAAAAGATACCAAATAAATAAATAATAAAACAAGATGAAAAAAAGGTTATCTACAGTTTTTCGCTACTAGTTTTCACCTTTTGAAAATGATTCTTTATGTCTTGGAATAAATTATTTTTCAAAAACTCTTTTTCGATGTAACAAATTCAAGAATCGTTTAGACATTCATTACTCACCCGATTAAGAATTAGGAATAACACATGCTTCATGAAGCAAAACGTCTTTCAAAAATATTTGGGTCGATCGAAAAATGCTAATACGCATCACATAAAAAATTGTGTTGCTTGACCCGCACCATATAAACTAGGTCCGCAGCTCTAGACAACATACACTTTGTTGCGTAGCACATGTATCATTGTCCGCGGTTAATATGAAACATTGTATTACGCTTTCGCTTAGGGTACGTGCGCATTGGCATTGTCGACCAAGCTACCACAACTGAAACCACCACCATGCCACTCATCTGAGAACTGTAAAGAAGCAAATGGTCTACAAATGGGAATCTTGTACCTCGCATTGTATTTGATCGCCATCGGGACAGGCGGCTTGAAATCGAGTGTGTCCGGATTCGGGACAGACCAATTCGATGAAAAGAACGAAGAAGAAAAGACACAAATGGCTTATTTCTTTAATAGGTTCTTCTTCTTCATAAGTTTGGGAACGTTAATGGCGTGTACTGTGCTAGTGTACATACAGGATGAAGTGGGTAGAAGTTGGGCTTATGGGATTTGTTCGGTCTCTATGTTCACTGCAATATTGGTGCTTTTGTATGGGACTAAACGGTACCGTTACAAAAATAGTCAGGGAAGCCCAATTGTTCAAATCTTGCAAGTGATTGTTGGGGCGATAAAGAAGAGAAGGATGAATCTTCCTTATGATTCTGGCTTGTTGTATGAGAATACTCCAGAGGGTTCAAGGATTCATCACACAAACCAGTTTCGGTATGGTACTCTGAACTTAATTTATATTAGCTTCGAATCGTTGTCCACCATAATATTGTTGGTTCAGGGCCCAAATACACAACACACACTCAATAGACAAACTCAGGTAATGTATGTATGAACAATGCAATATAAGAAACTTGAGGTTTGTATTTACGAATGAAGAAAAGCTGCAGTGTATTTGATAAACAAAAAAAAGGTACACATAAAACATTGCTGCTACTCCCTATTTATAATACAAGACTAGAAAAACACATGCAAAAATAATTACTGCACGTTCACTTTTGCATGAAACTCGGTCAACACCGTTCCCTCTGATCTCGGTCAAACTGACCATTTCGCATGAACATGCAGACTTGAAATCAGGGGTATAATTCCATTATTCTAATAAGATTATGTCAAACAACTCTTGACCCGTTTGACCCGTAAACCAACCCGCGACTGACGAACCCGTATCCGTGAACCAGCGACCCGATAACGTGCCAACCCTTGACCCGTAAACTGAAATGATTAACCCAACAAATATTTATATAATTTTTTTTAATTTTAAAAAAATATTAACATGTTACATGATATAATACTTATCATATATACATTATGTGTAACTCTTTTATACTACACGTACATAAATTATATATATTAAAATTCGGGTTAATGTATATATTAGAACTTTGGCTTTATCATAACGAGCCCCATGAGCAAGCTTACTTTGGGTTAAGCTCAACTAGTTTACAAATCGAAGCTGATTTTTAACTTTTTTGGGAGCACCCTTCGAAGTTTGTCCGAGCGAGTCATAAGCTTTTTAAATAATACTACTCTCCTTTTCCCGAAATCTATTTCATTATGCATCTTAAAGTTGTAACAAGATGACCCTAAAAAGAATACCAGAATCTTTACCAAATTATGGGCCCTAATTAAAAATCTTTTATTAACTTGTAGTTGCTTGGACAAGGCTGCAATAGTAGCCGAAGGCGACTTCGAGAAGAACAGTTCAAATGCTCATAACCCATGGAAGCTGTGCACATTAACAAGGGTCGAGGAAGTGAAGATGATGATTAGGCTGTTGCCAGTGTGGGCAACCACAATCCTCTTCTGGACAACTTACGCCCAAATGATCACCTTCTGCGTAGAACAAGCCGCCACGATGCACCGAACCGTCGCAGGCTTCCAAATCCCCGCCGGCTGCCTCACCGTCTTCTTCGTCCTCGCCATCTTACTCACCTGCGCCATCTACGACTGCCTGATCATTCCTCTATGGAAGAAACGGAAAGGCACACCCGGGTTCACTGATTTACAACGAATCGCGATAGGCCTCGCGCTCTCGACGCTAGGAATGGCCGCAGCCGCAGTCTTCGAGGTTAAACGATTATCCGTAGCGAAACACCACCCTGTTTCCACTTCGGAGCCGCTGCCGATCAGTGTGTTCATCTTGATTCCACAGTTTTTTCTTGTGGGGTCTGGTGAGGCTTTTATTTACACTGGTCAGCTTGATTTCTTCATCACTCGGTCGCCAAAAGGGATGAAAACAATGAGCACTGGTTTGTTTTTAACCACGTTGTCGTTAGGGTTTTTCATGAGCAGTTTGTTGGTGTCTATAGTTAAGAAGGTTACTGGACACAATGGTGGAAGTGGGTGGCTTGCTAATAATATTAACAATGGAAGGCTTGATTTGTTCTATGGGTTGTTGACGGTTTTGTGCAGTATAAATTTTGTGGTTTATTTGGTGTGTGCAGCTTGGTGCAAGAAGGAGAAGGATCAATCATCAGCTAAAATTGAAATGGAGAAGTGTTAAAAGAGTTTGAATTTTGATAGTCATATTTTATAATTGTGTGATTTCCATTTCTCTTTGTTTTTCTTGTTGGAAATGTAAAAAGAATATAAATAAAAAGTGTGATGCTTAATACAAATTAAATTTGAGTTGTACTTAGTGGGCGTTTGCGTTTGAGTTTGTAAATGGCTTATTGACTCCAATAAGTTAATAAGTCATTTTTAAAACTCAATCCCAAACACCGATTTAGACAACTGGTTAACATATATTGATATTTAATGATAAGAAAGTCTTGTGTTTCGACGTAAATTCAAACTTTTAGTGGCTGATCTATTGGTAAACATGATTGTACTTATTATTTAGAGTTATGTATAATTTATGTATTTGTGGTTTACACTCGTTTCCACATACATACCCTATTTAAAAAACACAATCATTTCAATCCTTGTGGTTGTTAATTCCTACTTAACTAATATATATTTAGTTTTATACATAACAATCATAGCATACGTACTCATATTAATTATTACTACTTAATTAATATGTATTTAGTTATATACATTGTTACAAATAATTCCTAGTTGAAGATAAGTGATACCTCTGTGCACCCTAAGTCTCGTAGTGTCCTTACTTGACTTTTTGAAAAACATGTTCAGATAGTGGATGTCACGGAAAGTTTTATACAATGAAAAACTTTTGAAAAGTTGTTTTCTTGAGAGGATCCTAAAGATTGTAGTCTAGACTCGAGAAGGAATCCTGGTTCACTACAATCGCAGCTCTGATACCAATATGTAGCACCCATTTCTAAGGCGGAAACACAAGGTGTGATCCTGAAAGGTTCTCATTGCATACGAATGGTAAACATGCTACATGATCATAAAACAAACTCCATAATACCATTGATATTAAATATCCAAAACAAAAGTTAAGTTAAGTGTTTACATCACATGAAAGATAATTGTTTGAAAAGTTTACAACTTAATTTCAAAGACAAATATCAAGGTTTTGATCATTATATCACCACATGAGATGGAATATAACAACCAAATCCCACTAAAGAGGCATTGGAGTCCTGACACAAATATCTAAAAAACACAAACAACATCCTTGAGCAAGAGGGACCGTGCTTACATCCACTTAGTTACATGAAATACATGTAAGTTTTGGAAAATCATCAACAAAAGTTGGTGTGAATTCATGCAGTTTTGTGTAAAACATTTAAGTATTCGTTGTAGGAAACTATGTAATTGTACTTAAAAAAGTATTTCTGTAAATGTAAGGAAATCGAGATCGCTAATGGTTCGTGAGGCCACTAACATATGTAACGACATAGAAAGCATCCAAACCATAGGCATTTTACTTGTCGATTCACGACTAGAAACACCACCTTGTTTCCACTTCGGAGCCGCTGCCGATCAGTGTGTTCATCTTGATTCCACAGTTTTTTCTTGTGGGGTCTGGTGAGGCTTTTATTTACACTGGTCAGCTTGATTTCTTCATCACTCGGTCGCCAAAAGGGATGAAAACAATGAGCACTGGTTTGTTTTTAACAACGTTGTCATAAGGGTTTTTCATGAGCAGTTTGTTGGTGTCTATAGTTAAGAAGGTTACTGGACACAATGGTGGAAGTGGGTGGCTTGCTAATGATATTAACAATGGAAGGCTTGATTTGTTCTATGGGTTGTTGACGATTTTGTGCAGTACAAATTTTGTGGTTTATTTATGTGTGCAGCTTGGTGCAAGAAGGAGAAGGATCAATCATCAGCTAAAATTGAAATGGAGAACTGTTAAAAGAGTTTGAATTTTGATAGTCATATTTATAATTGTGTGATTTCCATTTCTCTTTGTTTTTCTTGTTGGAAATGTAAAAAGAATATAAATAAAAGAGTTAAATGCTATTTTAGTCACTGTGGTTTGGGCCACTTTGCCAGTTTAGTCTAAAGGTTTCATTTTTAACTTGTGGGTCCAAAAAGGTTTCACAGTTTCCATTTTAGTCCACTGGGTTAACTTCATCTATTTTTCTGTTAACGAGAAGGCCAATTCGGTCATTTTATATTGCTGAATTGCCCTTTTAGTTAACAGAATTACATACAAAATGACCGAATTGGCCTTCTCGTTAACAGAAAAAATGGATGAAGTTAACCAAGTGGACTAAAATGGCAACTGTGAAACCTTTTTGGACCCACAGGTTAAAAATGAAACATTTGGACTAAACTGGCAAAATGGCCCAAACCACAGGGACAAAAATGGCATTTAACTCTAAATAAAAAGTGTGATGCTTAATACAAATTAAATTTGAGTTTTACTTGGTGGGCTTTTGCCTTTGCGTTAGAGTTTGGAAATGGCTTAATGTCTCCAATAAGTAATAAGCCATTTTAAAACTCAATCCCAAACACCCACTTAGACTACTAGTTAACATATATTGATATTTAATGATAAGAAACCTTTAGTGGCTAATCTATTGGTAAACATGATTGTACTTATAATTTAGAGTTAAGTATAATTTTTGTCTTTGTGGTTTATACTAGGTTTCATATACAGACCCTATTTGAAACACACCACCATTTCAATACTTGTGGTTGCTAATTGGAATGAGTCCAGTCCTAGTTAACATTTGTTGTTAGTTGACCAGAACATATATGTTTTTCTAAGTGGATTTTGAAGGGTATTATTTTCTTTTCACTATTATTAGTATTATTATTAATAAAACAAATTAAATATAATCACAATAAAATGTTAAAAATCAATTAATGAAACCCTTCTTCAATGATTATTCATCATTCACCTCCCCCACCACCACCTCACCTCCACAGCCTCCACTACACCAGAACCGCACCTCCACCGCCCCCACTACACAAACACGCACCATCATCAAACGAGTCAACGATGAACGAAAGATTCACCAAACGAACAAAACCCTAACAATCCAAAATCAAGAACAACAACAAGTTCTGTTAGACTAGGCTAAAGAGATATGTATCGTGACAGTGTTGACCAACCATGTTGTAATTTATTAGCTACAGGACACTGTTTATATTCAAGCTCGATGGTTTTCATGATATCAATTGGGAACGGGGTTCATGGATTGACACTTGATCCAGCCTATGGTGAATTTGTTCTAACACACGAGGACATCAAGATACCGAAATCCCGAAGAATTTACTCTTTTAACAAAGGCAACTTCGATCTATTTGATCCCAAGTTTCAAGTCCATTTGAGGAAACCTAGTGGGTCTGCTGGAAAACCGTATTATGGGCGGTACATTAGGCATGTTGTTGGTAAAATTCACAAAATGTTGCTTTATGGTGGCATATATGGAATGTAAAGGCAAAAAATGGGAATTTGGGGCTATTGTACAATTGTGCACCGATGAGTTATTTGGTAGAACAAGCTGGAGAGAAAGCTATAAATGGTGTTCAAAGGATTCTTGGTATTAAACCAAAACAGGTGCACTTATTCTCAAGTTTAAGATCAATTTTGACTTTGTTTTGGTCAACCAAAGTATACTCTTATCTTGAAAATGTGTAATGTGTATCAATACTTTTGTTAATCAAGAAAATTTGTTACTTAGTTTTTGTTAACAACTTTTACAGAAGGGGTATCATTTATGATTTTTATAACAAATTGGTACATGGCTTGAAATTTGTATATAATTTTGTTTAATCATGAAGTTTGTTAAACATGAGTAATGTTCATTTTGGTTATGTTTTTCAAGTCAATTTTTGACAAGATTCATTGAAATGTGAGTTAAATCCTTAGAAATGTATAAGTGATTCATTAACCATGAAGTTGGTCAATTAAAACAACAAAAGTCATAGTCGAGCTATTTAGAAAGTTTCAAAACAATTCATCCCAATCTAAAGCTAGTTCAAACTTGGGTTGAAGTTGAACTAGAAAAGAAACAAAAATACTTGAAAGTAAAAGAATGTATATTTGTTGGTTATGATAATTGGAATTGAATCTGAGAATTTGGATTGATCACTCAGAAGCTTTAAAATGGGAGATGACTTTTTCGTATTTCAATTCTAGTCCCTTAAGGGTATTATGGTCATTTAACCATAATACAAACGTTCAACTAACGGACGTCTCCAACAAGGACGTCATTGATTACATTTGAGATTCACACGGACTGGAATTGTCGTTTTTCTTCAAATAGGGTCTGTAAGAACGCGTGTAAACCACAAAGATAGAATTTATACCTTACTCTATAATTTATAATGTACTAATAATTTATAAACATGAAAAAGATAGTACTTATAATACATATAAAAAGCAACATTACTAAAGTCTTAAAATGCTTTTTCCTTTCTTTTCAAATCATAAAAAAAAACTTTTTCAAATCATATATCTTTTTGAAATTTATTATGAAAGGTTATTATAAATTTTTTTAACAATGTTCAGCAAAATTCCTAATATAATAATTTTTTTCCATAACTAACCTAATTGCAAAACAAGTTACCATATTCTATAAGAAGAGGAATTTCACCAATATCAATTTTTTTAATTATCTATCACTGAACATATACATGAACCGTTGGTAATTAGTTGAAATTTTTGTGAAATCATCTTGGAGTTAAAAATTTTCGTGATATTATGTTGCGCGCAAGAATGTTATATTATTTAGCCAAACCTGATGAAAAATCAAGGAGTCAAGTTGATGTAAATATGAGCCAATAATGTTCGTCAAACAATCTAGTTGTATAGACCTCCTACGTTGTATTCCATATGGATATACACCCGGGTCAACAATTTCCTTTTATCAAGGCAATATAAGGCCATACGAATTCCAAGATGGGCTATCAACCAATACAAACCTAGAAGATGAAACGAATGTTCAAAAATATGGTGATAATAAAGAAGGCTTTGATATCTCTGATTGTTGTATCTTACAAAGTACTAACTAATTAAGATATTGAAGTCGCTCCATCAATATATGTATATGAAGACGGTGGTGATGATGTAGATGGCGACAAATGTGTGACTATAAGCCAATATAATTTTGGGATTATACCAAAATTCTCCCATGAATAGGTGAACAGTTATGATGATCCTCAGAGATTAATATTTTCAGAAGTTTTTGACTTTAAAGAAAATGATCACATGGATATATGGAATAGAGAATTAAAAAAATTGTGTTGCTATATAGTTTAAAATGAATAATGGTTCCTGTTTGGTGATGAAATCTTATTCATAAAAAGGACCTAATAGAAGATGAAGGAAAACGTTCAAGATGGGGAGCAAGATACTACTCTACAAAGCCGATGTATTAGGATAATCTTACTCTTCCTTGTAAATGGTTCGTTTATTCATTTTAAAGGAGATCTGAAATGAGTGAATTCATACAACTACTAAAGGACACGTTGGCAACAGCAACTGAAGATTCATATTTAGTGATATTGTAACATGTATGATCCACTCAATTCGTCAAGACATTTGTTACCTCATAAAGCAATGTCATTCATATCTATAAGATACCATGAATGTTGATACTTTCTATAATAAGGTGTGACAAACTCGAAAGGTGGTAATATAGAGTATTTACGGTAGTTGGGAGAGTAACTTTAATATGTTAGGACTGTCACACCCTGACTTTTGCGAAAGCGTATACATGTGACTTGATCAGTTTTCATTTCATTCGATTATAATAAACAACTATATGACTAAAATGATGTTCATCCATTCATAAGTTTAAACCATTACAAACACAAGTTGTTTTAGTTTAGGTTACAATCCATCAAAAGATAAGTAGTTCCATAAAAGGACTTCTTTGACAAGAGACTAGTTTCATAAGGCTTTGCTTCATATATCCCATCAAGGATAAGATATACTAATCAACCCTTCAAAAGTGGATGACATCTAAACTTGAAATTTACAGCTTAAAAACAACACCAGCACCAAAGATCCATCTAGTTTCCTGAAATACATGTAAGTTTGAAAACAATCAACAAAAGTTGAGCGAGTTCATGCGTTTTATATGAGTTCCAAATAAACTTGTAAACATTTGAGAGATTCTTTTGATAACCGGTATGTAAAGCGTCTATGAACAGATCATTAATATTTTGCAAGGACATTATATGTACGGTGGCGTAGGAAGCACTCAAACCTAGTGAATTTTTCTCCGGTACATCCGGCTGAAACAAACAAAAGCACTGCATACGGCCACACAAGGACCCATGAGTGGGGCTCGCTACACCCGATAGATCTACCACTTCTGTCCCTTGGTCTTAAACAAAATTAATGGCACTTAGGAGAGATACTACCCATCGACATGATGTAACAGTTCATTCCCTAGCTAAACCATACCATTGAAACATGTATTTCACCCCCAAAAGTTATAAATCCGAAAACAGTTAAAAGAAAATGGGGGGCATGAACTCACTGGGTGTCCCGTTCTTCAAACGCAGACCAACCCAGTCCCGTTGTTACAACTATGACGATCTCGTCCCTAGTCATGAAAATCATTCACGTTTCGAAAATACGCATTTGTTTTGTAAAACCGGTATATTTAGTATAAATCGTTTGTAAACCATTTGAGTTCCTTGAAATCCACTCGTAACATGATTTAGAAATATGAGTTTTCGTTTATCAAAAAATTGTTTACTTTTGCAAAACTTGCATGTCTTTCCACCCCCGAAAACATTTATAAAAATGTAAAACCGTAAAAAATGGGGTTTATGAACTCACAAATTTACGTCAGCAGCCTCGTGTACTCAAAGTCTCTATCCACGGGTCGTATCACTACCTACAAACGTGCTATGTTTTATTAGACACTTAGGTCGTGTAATGACTCTTAGTCTTAGTTATTTATTAGGACTTATTTTGGAATTCTGGTATACTTTGAGTTACACGCTTGGTGTATGTTGTATATGTAATTATATAATTCCAAATTATATATAAATATTAGTTAAAATAAGGATATTTTAACTTAATTCATCTCCATACAATTATTCGGAATATTTTTAAAAATAATATATTTTTAACTTGTTTTGTCATATGGTTCTCACATATATATTTACAAGTATAGGTATACTTGTATGTTATTTTGTATTCTCATATTGTGTATAATACTTGTATATGCGTATTTTACCAAGTGTTGGTAGTGTATGTCGGTATGTATTTATACGTATAGGAATACGTATTTTCTTGTATTTATTAAGTATTTCCCTACTTAATTTATGTATAATTTTCCGGAATAATGTTTTTGCATAATTTAAAATTACCAACTTTATATTCTTAAAATACATATATTTTAAGAGAATTTTATAGAAAAATATCTATAATTTTATTTGGCAATAATATGTGTACATCCACATATATCTTAAAAATAATATATTTTTAAGATCATAGTTAGAAACATATATATTTTTAGTTTTCACCAAAATAATATATTTTTGAGTTGTTTATGAAAATATATTTTCTTCCACTCCAAAAATAATATGTTTTTAATTTTTCCAAAATATGATATATCCTCATAATAATGATAAAAATTCATACTTTTTCGTGCGCCTTATTGATTAGCCCCAGCCGAACTAGAGGACTTTCTACGCAATTGTGGGAACTGTTGGATAAAGGTTTATCCGTCCTAGCTCGTCACCCTGGGGAGCCCTGGTACTATTTGTCAAGAAGAAAGATGGTACATTTCGTAGGTGTATTGACTATCGTGAGCTAAACAAAGTAACTATCAAGAATCGTTACCCACTCCCACGCATTGACGATCTATTCGACTAGCTGCAAGGGTCAAGTTTCAACTCCAAAATCGACCTACGATCGGGTTATCATCAGCTGAGAGTCCGCGACGAGGACGTCTCTAAAACTGCATTCAGAACCCGTTATGGTCAATATGGAATTCTTGTCATGCCTTTTGGAATGACAAACGCACCTGCGGTTTTCATGGACCTCATGAACCGAGTGTGCAAACCTTATCTCGACAAACTCGTTGATCTACTCAAAGAATCGGGAAGAGCATGAGCACCATCTACGCCTTATTTTGGAACTCCTTCACGACGAACAACTCTACTCAAAGTTCTCAAAATGCGACTTTCGGCTTCATATATATATATATATATATGACTCAAATATAGTTTAAGAGATGAGTTAAACTATTAAATGGTAAAAATTCTTAAGCTATTTCGTGTTAATATATATGATTTACGTACATATATTTTGAAATCATATAGTTATACAGTACCAAATGTTTTTGTATATACTTCTATTTTAGGTACGAAATATCATTTGTTTTATTACTACCGGTTATAGAATATAAAATATTTTATATATATTTGTACACTTTTCATGTGTGTGCAAATGTACATGTGTTATATGGATATAATATAACAAAAACATATGTAATAAAATATAATATTTTCATAGTGTTATTATGAAAATCCTGTTTTAATATTGTATTAAATAATAAACATCTTTTAAGTATGCTAAGATATTATATTTTATCAAAATTGATATAATTATATGTTTCATCAAAACTTTGACAAAAATATATATATTTAAGTTGAGTAAAATTTTAGGTTATATCATAACCCATAAAATATATTAATCGTATCAAATAATATCTTATATTATGATGTTTCAGAGGTATTATACCTGAATTGTGTTATCTTATATTAATATATTTGATTAAGATATTAATGTGAATATCATAATATTATTATAATTTTATAAATTTATATTGAATTATATTGATATAAATATATAGGTATCATATATACACACACACACACACACACACACATATATATATATATATATTATCACAAAAATTAATAAGACATAACATTATTAATATATCACCGTTATATATATATATATATATATATATAATGTTAAACATGGCATAACTGTAAGATACAGATATTGGTTACACATATTGGGAATTCAAAATTTATTAAAATGACATAAAAATATAAATATTAAGATTTTATTTTCAGAGAATAATACATAAGGTATTAATTTCCTAACATAAATGTTTAAGGTTTAGGTATTAGAAGAACACCTAAATGGCTTAAACCAGTAACCTGGCTCTGATACCACCTTTTGTCACAGCCCCCGACCCCACCCTAGGAGCGAGAGCCGCGAGCCAGTCAGATAGTATCAGTGTTTATTAATTACGCAGCGGAAAATTTTCATCAGGACCATAGTTAGGAAATAAATATCAGAGTTTCAAAACACCATATTTTATAATAAACAAGTGGGATAAAACCCATGTTTCGTTTACAATTCATTTATAGAGGTAAGCCCTAATTATTGAAAATATAATCTCCTTTTTATTTAGGTAACTTTTATAGCCACTTCTTTAAGCCTTCAGTGCTCTCCAGCTGGCTTTTATTAGCTTCACATTAAGTTACCTGAAATGCGTTTTGAAAAGGTTTTATCAGCAAGAAAATACTGGCGAGTGCATCCCAGTTTAATTAAAACAGCTTTTATAAGTTTACAGTATTGAGAGTGATTACAGTGTTTATATCTACGCAGTTACTCATTCAGTACTGTCAACACCTGACTTTTGGGTCATGTTACTCATTGGCAAACTCTTCGTCCAATAGTAATAGATTTAAAATAATGTATACAAAAACCCAACATACCGGCAGTAATTGTAGAATACATAGACTTAATCACTGTTAATTATAGTTGTAAAACATTTGAGGTTTTGGTAAAACATTTTAACTCACAAAACGATTTACAAAAAGATGACAAAAAGTAAGATGTACTCACATTGTCGACTTAGGTAATACTACGACCTTCCTAATAATATTTCTGGATTAAAATCTTGAGTTTCTAGTAAGAACATACAATGCACACGTGTTAGTAAGATAACCCAATCACATTAGCCGTACAACACGAGACAGAATTCTAACGAACTGAGTCAGGCAGAGCCTTGACATGCGTTATGGAGTCCTAGATCAATCGAGCAGTGTATTGACTTAGTAACCGAGGGTTAAAATACTTACAACGAGGCAGAGTTCGTGTTGTAAGGGAGTATTTGGCTATAAATTTCGCCTATTAGAATTGAGAAAGAGTTTGAGAATTTGAACGAATTGGAAATGCAGAACTCGGCTATTTTTATTGCTGTTTTACTACTCCTTCACGCCCCGCGACACTTTCTGCTTCTTCTCTCGCACCCTGCGAGGGAGCTCTAGGTTGGCGTAAGCTTGATTAGTCAGCACACTAGTCTCGACACGTGGTGGGACACATGGCTTAACAGGTGACCGGCATGTTACACTCCGTCGCGCCCCGCGAAGGAATCCCCTTCGTCTGTCGCGGGCCGCGATGACACTAAATTATTTGTTTTATTTGTTTTTCATTTATATTAATGTTATTCGGGTCCGTTTCTCACATACGGGGTGTATTTTAGGACATTTTAAGGGGTGTTTTAAGGGATTTTAGGAGGGTTGTTATAAGTTGTTTACAAACAATACTTCCCGCACTGAGGCTACAACAAAATTTCGGGATGAAATTCCAAACCAACAGGGGGTTGATTTGACACCCCGCGAAAACATTGTAACACACTAGCTTGTCAGTGGCTGCGCTCTAAATTTCGGGACGAAATTTCTGGAAACTTGGGGATAATGTGACACTTTGGGTTTTCCTGCATATTTCTTTGACGATGTAACTAGGTGGATATATTAAACGAGGCTTTACTTGATAATTAACTTATTTATTATGTGTTGGTTATGTGAAAATGTGTAAACTAAAAATTATAATATAATTTTTATAATTAATATATAGGTAAGTTTGTTGTTGAACAGAAACCTCAAGAGGTTCCGACTCGAGACCTCATGGTTCCGAGTCGGGATTCTTGATTCCGAACACCCCTCAAATGTTGGACTAATGGGTTGTGCACACATAACCTGGTCTAATACCACAGCCCACTCAAAACCCTATTTGGAAGGTGTATAAAAACCCTTACATCAGCCGACTTTGGAAGGTTCTTGGGCAGCAATCATTTGGCACCAATTCCCCAAAACATTCTCTCTCTCTCTCCTTATCCATTTCCCTCTCTAAAATCCCTAAAAATCCACCCACTCTTCATCTATTACTTGGATCTCAGGTGACATAAGCACCATCGTCAACGGCAGCTGAAGGAACACCACTTATGAGCTTCATTCTTCTTATTCCACACACATTTTCACCCTCGGTTCAAACTGGTTAGTGTACAATCTTTTATATGATGAAAATTTATGTTAAAGATGCTAGCTTGATGAATGTTTTTAGTGTAAATGACACGGATAGCATAGCTTGTTCGTGTATTGATGTTGTGTGATAAAGATGCAAGCTTGCTAACGAATTTATATGTTAACCGGTTATGAGTTTTAGGGTTGAATGAATAGATGACTTGGCTTGATGAATGTCCATATGATGATATTCCTATAAAGAGATTTGATTGAATATTGTGATGATAATGATTGTGTTTAGATGTTACAACGAATGTGTTATTGTTAGGAAGTATTATGTTAGGTCTGTTTTGATGAATGATAAAAACCCTGATGAACTGTTTGAATGGACTTGAAATATTTGAAATTTGTTACTTTTGATCTGATTTAGGATTTGTACGGATAAAAATACATGTTAATGTATTTTGATTGGTTTTTGCCGAATCAGATAGTGTTTTAGAGATTTCGGCTAAGATTGCGAGTCAAAACCTGTACGGTTGCGACTCGAGATCATTTAAGTTACAACCCGAAACAGGACGTCACACACCAAGGGACTCAAGACCAGCTTGGTTGCGAGTCGAGATCTGTTTGGTTTCGACTCGAGACCTGACCTGAAACCTTGATGTTTCGACTAATGTTTAATAACTCAAAATCTCATGGTTGCGACTCGAGATCTCTTGATTTCGAGTCGAGATTTCCTGGTTTGACTAAGGCCCCATTTGCAACATACATGTAATTTGGGTTGTGCACTGCTTACTGTTCACGCATTGGGCTGGTTATAGGTAAGGCCCACCTGCTTTACATGTTACACAACAGTTTAATCTACATGCTACGTGTTAGATACTTGTAGGACATACGTGAATTATTTGTATACAAACCTAATAACAATGGTAACTATATTAGGACGTGACTGACGGGTGTGTGGAAAATGCAACATATAAATTACATCAAATGTGGCATAAAAATAACCCTTTTTAGTACTAATATTGGAAAAAGTGTGTTTTTGTCTTCCTTTTGTATCTTCAAGATTAAATGAGCTCAAATGAACAAAAGAAGCAAAAAGAAAGCTAAATCTAACATAAATACAAGAAAAGGAATAAACGTGGCATGCCCGACCCCCCGACAGCATCTTCCCAAGCAAAAACAAGAAAACAGAAGGCTGAACACGCCCCGTGCTCAATGAGCACGGGGCCGTGCCCAAGTGTCAGCAGAAAAGACAAAGTTGTAGAAGCTTCTATCACTCACCACGGGGGCGTGCCCAGCGGACACGGGGCCGTGGTCAACTCTAAGATTCGCAGAATCTGGGGAAATCTTGATAGTACAGATACGCTTCTACACACGGGGTCGTGCCAAGCGGACACGGGGGCGTGGTCAACTAATGCAGACAAACTGCAATTAATGAAGAAAGAGAAGAAGGGTGGACACGGGGCCATGCCCAATAGACACAGGGCCGTGCCCGAGCTGCTGTTCAGGCTATAAATAGGGGTGCTTGGCTCATTTGCAAACCATCCCTTGGCACACCACCTCTCTCACACTTCACCCACACTCCACCACCACCTCAACACCATCATCCACCACCATTATCCATCATCCATCATCCATCATAGAGTGTGTGAGTCGTCTCGGGATCCAAGATTGATCGTAAGAGTTCTTGACAATCAAAGGCCATGTTTGCCTAAGTCTCTTACATCACTTGGTGAAGACCAGTGTCTAGTGTAATACTTTTTATTTTTAATTTTTTCGCACTTTTTATTTGGTTATGTATTAATGACTTTAATAGTTAGTTTCTTATGTTGAAGGTGATTCTTCCTTATCGTTTGTCTGTGGTGTCTTGGCATTATTTTACTGTCTATATAAAATAAAATATTTTCACCATTTATATCTCCACGGTCTATATGGAGGTATGTTGGCTACCTGATCGGGGGTTAAGGGAACGGTTTGGTAAGAGTCTTTCCTTGTTCAGTGTATAGATCCTGCAAGGACCTGGGTCAAATTTAGTATGACCTCCTTCAATACCCACCGGTATTGGATGGCGGGGGTCCAAACTCTTTGATCCCCTCATATGTGAGCTACTATTAATACTTTAACCCGGCTACCTAGGATTGTATCCTTGCTGACTCAAACTACTGGGTTGAGGGTAACGTCACCTTCAAAAGAGGGGCCTACTACAATAACTAAGATAATCTCTTAAAAAGTGCAAAAGTGCGGAAATAATCAAAGGTTACACTACACACAAGTCGGATCCAAGTGATTCATCTTGTCTATATGTTTTTATTTTATTTTATTTTTCAGCATTTTAGTTAGTTTTATTTTTCTTGTTTAAAGCATTTTTCTAAACTTTTGATTTGATTAGACGTTGAGGATAAACCGGTACTAAAAGCTCTTGTGTTCTTGGACGACCTCGGTATCTTACCAACACTATAATACGCTCACGATGGGTGCACTTGCCCATATGTGTGTTTAGTGTTAGTAAATATCGTGTTTTATAAATTTAAAACTTGGCTAAAAAGTGTTAAAAAGGGCTTAAAATATACATTAAAAACTAATAAAACTCACGCACATCAAGTTTTTGGCACCGTTGCTGGGGACACAAGGATTTTAAGAAAGTTTAAAATCGACGGCCTAATCAGTTTTTCAAAACCTTTTTAAAACGCGCACATTTTTCTGCATTTTAGTTTAGTTTTTGCATTTACAGTAACCTGAACACGGGGCCGTGTTCACTGAACACGGGGCCGTGCTGCATATTTTTCATAAAACACCTAGATACAGAGTCTGAACACGGGGTCGTGCTCATTGAACACGCCCCGTGCTCAACAAAACCAGTAACTTTAATTAAAACGCCCAGATACAGATCCTGAACACGGGGCCGTGTCCAGCCTCTGTTTCCATTTTTATTTTTGTTTTCTGGTCTCGAGACTCTGTTGTGGTCTGCTGAGTGATTCTTATGGATCAATACTCAGGAGGCTACAACTACACCTATGAGGAGGATGATTATAGGGAAGACTATTGCACTAATTGTGGTAACCCGCACCCAGTACAATATTGTGACTTATTTCAACCATCCACTTCATACACCTACTATGAGGAGCCCAGGTAGGAGCCATCAACTTCATACACATCCTATGAAGACCAAAGGTATGAACCTTCTCCCTCATACTCATATTTTGATGAACCAAGGTATGAGCCTTCATACTCATACTTTGAGAAACCAAGATATGAGCCACCACCTTCGTATACTTATTATGAGGAACCATGGCGTGAACAACCCACCTCATATGAGTATTATGAAGAACAAAATTACAACCCTTATCCATCGTATACTTACAATGAAGAACAATGGTATGAACCATCTACTTCCTATGAGTATTATGAGGAACAAAGGATCGAATATCCGGATTCAAGCTTTGAAAATTCCGATCCTTACTCTATCACCGAAGTAACCGATAGGATATTAGAACACCTTAAAACTATTGATCGTTACATAAAAGAATCTAGCACAAGGGAAGAGGAGTCCAGCGCAAGAGAAGAGTTAACTTGTAATAATAACGTAGAAATCGTTGAAAGTGTGAAAATGGAAGTACAAATAAGTGAAAAACCGACACATGAGTTAAACAACGAAAAAGGTGAGTCCGACAATGCTAAAATTCAAGAAGAGTCTAATTTTGAAGAAATTAATCTCTTGTCACCTTCCTTTGAAAATCATTGTTTAGTATCCACTCATGCTAGGTTTTTAAAAGAGTTAAACACTAACACTAAAATTGACGAAACGGTAAGCATTAAGTTAACTAATGATCAAACCTCGCTAATAAAAGAAGACCCATTTGAAATCAACATTACATCTGTTCAATGTTTTTTTTTTCAAAATTCATTTATTAGTAATGTAACAATTGATAAAGATCTTTGCGTTAACATAATACCCAACTACATTTTTGAAAAATTAAGTATTAGTGATTTTTCTCCACTTCAAATACCCATTTTTCTATCCAATCGGAAAGTAATAAAATCAATCGGTGTAGTTGAGGACGTCTTGGTTCAAACAAATCAAATGGTAATCCCAACCGACTTTGTCATCCTCGATGACGTTCCTCTGGTGTTGGGATGACCTTTTGTAAAAACTCACGAAGCCTTGAAAAACTGGAAGTATAATAATCTATCTATTCAATTAGGGGCATTTAAAAGAAGTGTCGATATTGAGAGTTCAATGAAATATCCTTTCGGCAATAATGACCCCCTAATTGAAGATGAAGATGAAGATGAACCACCCGATACAAGTGAAAAGATTGACTACTTTGTTGAAGAAGAGGTCTCCATAGAACAAACTTTCAAAGTTCTTGATCAAAATGAGCAACTAAATAAGGAGTCTCCTAAAGACCCACCTCTTGAGCTCAAAGAACTTCCGAAAGGTTTGGAATATGCTTTTCTAGACAAATATGGTAAATCACCGGTAATTATTTCGTCTAAATTAGGTAGTTTAGAAAAAGAAAAATTAATTAAACTTTTGAAAAAACACAAAAATGCGATCGCTTGGAAGCTTGTAGATATTAAAGGAATAAGTCCTTCCATGTGCACGCACAAAATTTTAATGAACGATGACTACAAATCGGTAATACAACCACAACGTCGAGTAAATCCAAATGTACAAGAAGTGGTCAAAAACGAAGTCATCAAACTACTTGACGCCGGACTTATTTATCCTATATCCGATAGTCCTTGGGTAAGTCTCGTCCAAGTAGTTCCAAAGAAAGGAGGTATGACGGTAATAACTAACGAAAAGAATGAATTAATACCAACAAGAACCGTCACAGGATGGAGGGTATGTATAGATTATAGACGATTAAATGAAGCAACAAGGAAAGATCACTTTCCTTTGCCCTTCATTGATCAAATGTTAGAAAGATTATCCGGTCATAAATTTTATTGTTTCTTGGATGGTTTTTCAGGTTACTTTCAAATCCCGATAGCACCCGAAGACCAAGAAAAGACAACCTTCACATGTCCCTATGGAACTTTTGCTTATCGACACATGCCATTCGGTCTATGCAATGCCCCCGCAACCTTTCAATGTTGCATGGTAGCCATCTTCCATGACATGATAGAAAAGACAATGGAAGTCTTCATGGACTACTTTTCTATCTTTAGGGATTCATACGACCAATGCCTCGATAACCTTGAACGAATGCTATCCCGATGTGAAGAAACTAACCTCACCCTTAACTGGGAAAAATGCCATTTCATGGTAACGGAGGGAATAGTACTCGGTCACAAAATCTCAAGCGAAGGAATGGAGGTTGATCGCGCCAAAATAGACACTATTTCTCGATTACCACCCCATCCTCCGTTAGAGCTATCAGAAGTTTCTTAGGGCATGCCGGATTTTATAGGCGGTTTATCAAAGACTTTTCTAAAATCTGAAGGCCTCTAACAAAGTTACTTGAAAAAGATGCCCCTTTCATTTTTGACAAGGATTGCAATCAAGCATTCCTAACCCTAAAGGAAATACTAGTCAATGCACCTATCATGATAGCGCCTGATTGGAAATTTCCTTTCGAAATCATGTGTGATGTAAGTGACTTTGCAGTTGGAGCTGTCTTGGGACAAAGAAAAGAAAAGCATTTTCACCCAATTTATTATGCTAGTAAAACACTTAACGATGCACAAGAAAATTACACAACAACTGAAAAAGAATTACTAGCTGTGGTATTTGCTTTTGATAAATTTCGTTCTTATCTTGTTCTTTCTAAAACAATAGTCTATACAGATCATGCAGCCATTCGATTTCTCTTCAAGAAACAGGATGCTAAACCACGTTTGATTCGGTGGATTCTAATCCTCCAAGAATTTGATATTGAAATCAAAGACAAAAGAGGAGCAGAAAACACTGCAGCGAATCATCTTTCACGCTTAGAAGACCCAACTTTAGAGGCAACCATGGACGAGCAAATCAATGAAAAATTTCCAACGGAGTCCCTAGAAATGGTGGAATACAGAGAAGAACCATGGTACGCCGACTATGCTAACTACCTAGCTTGTGGTATAGTCGCAAAAGGTTGGCCACATCATCAAAGAAAGAAATTCTTTGCTGATGTAAAGCATTATTTTTGGGAAGATCCTTATCTTTTCAAAATGTGTGCCGACCAGCTCATCCGACGATGCGTACATGGTAGAGAAGTAAGAAGAATTCTCCGCCATTGTCATGAAGGTCCATACGGAGGACATCATGGTGCCGCTAGTACCGCACGAAAGGTATTTGATTCAGGATTTTATTGGCCGACCATTTACAAAGACGCCCAAAGTCTTGTCAAGACATGTGACGCTTGCCAAAGGATAGGTAATATTTCTTCCAAAAACGAAATGCCACAAAATGGCATTCTTGTTTGTGAAATCTTTGATGTGTGGGGACTTGACTTTATGGGACCCTTCCCACCATCAAAAGGAAACAAATATATACTTGTGGCGTGTAGATTACTTGTCTAAATGGGCAGAGGCCGAGGCACTTCCAACAAATGATGGAAGAGTCGTGGTAAGATTTCTGAAAAAATTATTTTCTCGTTTTGGAACACCTAAAGCTTTAATAAGTAATAGCGGTACCCATTTTTGTAATCATCAACTTGAAATTTTTTTAACAAGATATGGGGTATATCACCGGGTCTCAACAGTATATCACCCTCAAACAAACGGACAAGCCCAAGTGACTAATAGAGGTTTAAAACGAATACTTGAAAAAACCGTAGGGTTAAATAAAAAGGAATGGGCCGATAAATTAGATGATGCTTTATGGGCTTTTCGAACTGCTTATAAAACAACAATAGGTACAACCCCATATAAGCTCGTCTATGGAAAAAGTTGTCATTTGCCAGTAGAAATAGCTCACAAGGCCTACTGGGCAATTAAAAATGTAAACCTTGATTTAGAATTTGCCGGTAAAAATCGATTTTGTCAATTAAATGAATTAGACGAATTAAGAAATCATGCATACTCAAACTCTGAAATTTATAAAGAAAGAATGAAAAATTTGCACGACAAACACATAAAACCAAATGAATTTCGGGTAGGAGATCAAGATCTATTGTTTAATTCACGACTTCGATTGTTTCCTGGTAAATTAAAGTCCAGGTGGTCAGGACCTTTTTCCATCACCCATATTTTCCCACACGGTGCAGTAGAAATTAAATCTCGGAATGGCATTCCTTTCAAAGTCAATGGCCAACGGCTGAAGCTCTATCAAGGATTCATTGAGGATGAGGAGGAAGAAATCTCGCTTCAAACGGTAGAAAATAAAAGCATCAACATCATACCTGGTAAGTTAAGAATAAACGGGTTGACCTCCAAATCGGTAAGTCTTCTAACCGAGTTTTTGGGAAACTAGGGCACTCACACGGGCACTAAAAAAAATCAAAAAAAAATCGCCCGGCACGAGGCCGTGTCTGCGCAACTGTCGGGATAAAACCCCTTTTCAACACAGTTTCTTCATTTCCACACGCCCCGTTTCCCCGAAAACTCTCTGGTTCAGGCGATTTTTCTGCAAGATTTCGACGTCTCCTCTACTTCTAACAACATCAAGGTATGATTCTACCATCATTAGTAGTTAGATTAAGCATTTGCATGTAGTTAAAACATCAAAAATTTGGGGAAAAATCTAGAGTTCTTGAACTTCATCCAGATCAAGCCTCAAATTTTTGCATAAATCTGTTAGCATTAGTTTAGATTCATATTATAGGAAGTAAATCCACTTGTATTGTTCATAGATTTTCCCGATTTCTCACAAAAAACTCCAAACCCTTGTTTTTGAACCGAAAAAGATAAAATCGAAGGGGTAAACGGTTTGTTTTGGGAAAAACGGCACTTGGGGTTTCATTTTCGGGGAAAACCGCCCCTACTGGACCAAAAATTTTCAAGTTTTCAGGACCGGGTCAAAAAATGTGATTTTTAGGAAACAGACGCTTGGACACGGGGTCGTGCTCGCTGAGCACGGGGGCGTGTCCAGCTATTTTCTGACCAACATGGGGCGTGCCCATTGAACACGGAGTTGTGTTCAGCCGACTGTTTTTAGTTTTCTCCAAAAATTTCAATGTTTCATGCTAATTGTTTGGTGTTTCCTTTCAGATGTCGAAGAAATTCACACGGTTCAATGCAAATGAGTTGGATGCTAAAGCAAGATACGATGTGCTTCGAACCAGACCGAAGGAATACCCACGACAAGTGTGCATGGATCTTTTAGCAATGGTGAACCAGCTTGACTGGTTTAACAACCTAGTCACCGGCCCACTAAGAGCCGCCCTAACCACTCGACTTCGCTCAGTCCACGAGTATAATCTGGAATTCTATAGCACATTCGTGTTCAATTCAAGAGCCGACCCATTTGATAATGATGGGGTAGAATTCAGATGTGGAGGGACTAGGTACTCTATCTCGATGGCGCAGTTTGGGTTGATAGTTGGGTTGTATGCGGAGGAAGATGCGGGTAATGAAGAAAACACCGGAGGGTTACGTGAATTATCAGAAAATCAACGCCAAGCCGCATGGGCTCAAATAGGAGAAGGGCACTACAACCCAAGCAGCACTAAGAGCAGTAAGTTGAGGGACCCTCTTTACCGTTACATCCATAGGGCCCTCGCTTACTCTCTTAGCCAAAGGCATGATAGCGGTGGCGTTGTTGGGCTGAAAGATCTGGTGGTTCTTCATTGCATTCATACCCGCAGACACCTCGATGTTTCGTACCTCCTACTCCGAAACATGCATTGGAACCGGCTTGCTACTCCACCAACCCCTATCTTCTTCGAGGGGTGGATATACCATCTCTTCAAGCATTTCGTGAACATGCCCAGGTCTTTCCAAAAGAGCCCATGGTCGGGAAGAGTGGACATACATATCTACCGCTCCATGAACTTGATTTATGAAGCCGAAGACGGGACAGTTAGCTTCCAAAGAGTCCAGGGGCATGCATGGAACCCGCAAGAGGCACTTGTCCTTCACGCTCCACACTTACAGCCTCCTCCTCAATACTAGTATCAGCCCCATGGTGATCCGGGCCAGTCCTCCTCGCAAGGAGGCGGTTTTCCTAATTTTCAAAGTTTACATGATTTGTTGCAGGAAAACCTCATGTGCACCAGGAACACCTACAATATGGCCAGCAATACGTACACCTGGGTCGGAGCAATTGAGAGAAACATCTCCGACATTCAGGATGACATTGGGAACATCCGGGAGTACATGGCGGGGCATGGAGGAGGAGATGATGATGAAGACGAGGATATGGACTAGGCGGGAGGAGCGGAGTTAGGAGCAACTGGTTGGTGGTCCCACAGGTTAACCCTCTTTTCTTATGAACAATTTCCGGCCTGCGTGCCGTGTGTTGAACAATTTACTTCCTTTAACTCTTTTTATTTTCTGCATTTTTTTTCTTTTCTTTTTAACTTTGTGGTTTGGATGTTTGAACAATGGTAATTTAGGATGCTTGCTATGGTTTGGTGTAGTGTTTATTGATAAAACAGGTGCATACGAGGCTTAGAGTACTAAACATTAGTGCTACTAAAGCCGGGACAGCAAAACTGAAGCCAGAAACCTGTTTTTCAACCTTGCGGTTTGTCCACACGGAGTCGTGTTCGGCCAACACGCCCCCGTGCCCACTACCCCAGGCCTGCTGTTTGTTTAATTCTGCAGATTTTTGCCAGACACGGGGTCGTGCCCAGCCGACACGCCCCCGTGTCCACCTTCTGTAAGTTTTCGTTACTGGCACTCTGCACACGAGGTCATGCTCAACGAGCACGGGGCCGTGTCCAGAAGCCCAGTAACATAAATTTTTGCTTTTTCACACCTTTTACACATTCAATCAACCTAAAAACTTATTTTTGGGACACATTGAGGACAATGTGTAATTTAAGTGTGGGGGGGATGCTAAAACCTTGAATCTTGCAAGTCCTAATTACAAGCCTTACACAAAACTCTATTGGAACCGCTAATCACCCCAAATGTTTTTCAAAAATTTTCATTTTTTTACTTGTCTAGGTTTAATTTGGGAATTTCAAGTTCTAAAAAGGTTATACTTTTACAAATTTACAACCGATAGCGTCGTGATAAAAAGAACCAACATAAGAAAATTATGAAACAGCATGACAAGTTTAGTTAAAATTTGATTATATATACTTGATCTCATAAAAACCCATTCCCACAAAAAGTGAGTTTTGAGCCTTTATTGAGCATATAAATACATATCTTTAAACTAATTGCTCATTTTTCGTTTCTTGTGTGAATAGCCGCTTGGTTCTTACGACTCTAGAACTTGCCACGACAATACATTCCCGGTCCTTATCAACTTAAACCCGAGTAAGTAAATGATGGAGGCATTAGGACTAACCCTTTTTATTTCTACACCATTATTTTTTTTTCCCACCTACCTAAAATCCCCCTAGTTAACCCCTTTGAGCCTAAACCTTTTCATTTCTTAACCCAAAACAAACACCCTTTTACCCACCAAAACCTTTTTCATTTTAAACCCTTTATTTTAGTAACAAAGCTCGGTTTTCTTATGATTTCCTTAAAAAAATATTTATGATGATGAAGTAAAAAATAAACAAACAAGTTTATCAAAAACAAATTTGTTTGAAGAATTGCTTCATTAAAAATAAAAAAAATTATGAAAAATAAAAAGTCTCACGAAAACCGATGCTTTTTACGCCTTTCGCCCTTTTTCTACTAACCACTAACCCAACCACCTACCTTTAACCCAAGCCTAACCCTTCACCCCAAAAGTCCTCTTGATATTTACAAAGGTATATAGTTAAAAAGGAGGAGGATTGATTGCTTGGCAAGCATATGGTAGAAGTAAGTTCCATGCCGCTCTCGAGTGTTTCACAAAAATACATTTTCGGCCGAGTGTTGAGTGATCTCCCGTGAGGTATGTGAACTTGTATATAAGTGGAATTTTAAAAAGGCATGTTATGCCCTAATAAGTAATTTATCTTATTTAATATTTTAAATAAATCATGACGAATAGGATTGTAAATAAATAAAAATAAAAGCTAATAAAAATCTTGGAATCCCGACACTCTATGACAAGCCCAAAAACCTTCTCTTCTACCCATTCCATTTGGGAGTGTAAAGCCACATTATAAAGAGTTTTGCTTGAGCACAAACAAAGATTCAAGTGTGGGGGTATTTGATGTGTGCAAAATGCAACATATAAATTACATCAAATGTGGCATAAAACTAACCCTTTTTTAGTACTAATGCTGGAAAAAGTGTGTTTTTGGCTTCCTTTTGTATCTTCAGGATTAAATGAGCTCAAATAAACAAAAGAAGCAAAAAGGCAGCTAAATCTAACATAAATACAAGAAAAGGAATAAACATGGCATGCCCGACCCCCCGACAGCATCTTCCCAAGCAAAAACAAGAAAACAGAAGGCTGAACACGCCCCGTGCTCAATGAGCACGGGGCCGTGCCCAAGTGTCAGCAGAAAAGACAAAGTTGTAGAAGCTTCTATTGTAACACCCCAACCCGGAAGGGCTGACGTGTCACTTTTACGGAGTCAGATTAAAAACATAATTCCATTTATACTTAAATGTATTACAAGGCTTTACAACTTAATGAAGGATATCTAATCCAGTACAATTATTTCTACCGTCTTTTCCAAACACTCGGGCATTCTTCCATATCCCGTCCCAGATTGTCTTGATAACCTGACGTAAAGAGGAAAACAAAAAAACGTACGTCTGAGCAAAATTTGGAAAGTTTGCCCAGTGTGCGGATAGAGGAAAACAAAAGCTTATTTTATTTGATATCCGGATGGAACTTTATGATGCAATTAACGTAATTTCATAATCATATCTTACGGATGTACCCATGAGCAAACTTAAAACGTGACAATACACAGGTAGCTACTCCTGTATAATTATCACATGAGATGGCGAGTTGGCATACCCGTTATCCACCTCCTTATACTTAAATCCTAGGATCGATCCATACGCCTCCTAATAGCTTATATGTACCACACTTGTACTTAAGAGACGTCGTGAACTGATCTCTCCATCACGGATGGAGCACATGATGTCGATGCCACAACAACATGCTCGTGGGACACTCCACGAGAAGCGATACTCAGGGTATCAGAGTACAAATGGTCTTATTCACATAACTTATAAAACTTATTTTCATAACAAAACGGAACATATATTGGAACATGCGATAATGAGAATAACAACATAATACTATCGCATGACATGAAAGCTAAATCCAATGATTAGAATAGGAATCGAACGGACTGTCAAATGAATCGATAATCAAAGACGTGAGGAGTTTTTAAAAAGACATAGTAATATAATGGTATTATAATAATTTGACTTGAGTATAATACTTGTATATAATATTAAACTTGTAATTTATTTACTTATAACTTGTAAGCCTTAAGATATTTAACTTGTAACTTATAAATAATAATTTGATTGAAAATACGAATCTTTGGCAAGATTAAAATCTAAGAGTGGAACCAGTCACCAAGGTATGGATATCAATCCTATCTTGACAATTTCGTCCCCAAAATGTGGTTTATTAAACGAACAAGATAAAACCTTGACTCGTTAATAAGGAACCACTAGAGTATGAAATTTGATTTGTAAATTTATAAACAAATAACTCACAAACATGTATACTTGTAAATACGAAAAGAATATTTTTCATAAACCATTTTCTAAATAACTGATGTAAAACCTTTTTCCAAAATGTTTGTAATTTCATAACTTAATCTTAATACGGAATTTAAAATCAGGAATGATATACTTGTATCCAGACGACATAAATCGAAAGAAAGGATTCTATCCGTACCTTAAAAATTTCCAAGTGATGCTACCTTGTTTGCAATTGTAGATTTATACGGGCAGAGTTTAGCCTACTGATTATCCTCTTAACCTAATTTGCACACAAACTAGGTAATTAACTTAATACAGCCTTTACGATAACTCACGAGATCAAATTCTCACAACGAACGACAAAGTGCGATACTTAAACATCCATCGAATTAACGACGAACGACAAAGTACGATACTTAAACATCCATCGAATTAACGACGAATGACAAAGTATAACCCTAATGTGGGCAGCACTTAAACATCCATTGGATATATTGATCGATCGGACAATGAATCGTAATAGCGATCGAGTTATTACCCTGTTCTGTAGCACCCCGCTATACTTAATTAGTGTTTCGTGTGTGTTAATTGTGATAATCAGACGATAACTCGAAGCCTGAAACGAATTTCTTTGTCGAATGAACACCAGAAATCGAGTGCCAATGTCCTGTATTTATAGTCGAATTTTGCCCCCCCTTACGGACCGTAACAAATAATCTCTTACGGTCCGTAACAACCCTTGCGCACCGTAACATTAATTTCCTTACGGTGCGTAAGGAACACCTAAGCACTATAGGGTTGCCACGCGTGGGACTAGCCTAACTGAGTCGATGAATTTTATTATTTTAATTTAGACAGCGAGATAATTGGATAATCGTCAATAGGGAATACCCCCCACCCTGAGTTTTAGGGGCCCTAATCCTGATTCTGATTGTTCTGGAAATCTTAGGGTTTGTACAGAATCACTTGGGTGTCTTAATTAGGGTTTCCTATCGGACTATAAATCATAAGAAATAATAATAATTTTTTTAATGAAGGTTGTTACATTTTTGTTTTAAAATTTTCGGGTGTTACAAATCTACCCCTCTAAAAAAATTTCGTCCTCGAAATTATTACATATATATATATATATATATATATATTTAATAATCATACTTGAACGTGGCCCACTATGATCAATAGTTTATACTTGAAATAAAGCTAGAGTAAAAACAATGAAGATGACGAAATACTTATGTTCGAGACTATCATGAAGTGAAAAGAAAAGTTACTAACCGATGTATCGACTGATTGGACATCGAAATCCTAACCCAATGTCTACCCATTACCTCACAGGTCTTAACTTATATTTAAGTTTTCTACAGGAAAGAGCGATGTATCGACTGATTAGACATCGAAATCCTAACCCAATGTCTACCCATTACCTCACAGGTCTTAACTTATGTTTAGGTCTTCTACAGGAAAGAGCCTTTGCTCTGATACCATATCTGTAACACCCCAACCCGGAAGGGCTGACGTGTCACTTTTACGGAGTCAGATTAAAAACATAGTTCCATTTATACTTAAATGTATTACAAGGCTTTACAACTTAATGAAGGATATCTAATCCAGTACAATTATTTCTATCGTCTTTTCCAAACACTCGGGCATTCTTCCATATCCCGTCCCAGATTGTCTTGATAACCTGACGTAAAGAGGAAAACACAAAAACGTACGTCTGAGCAAAATTTGGAAAGTTGGCCCAGTGTGCGGATAGAGGAAAACAAAAGCTTATTTTATTTGATATCCGGATGGAACTTTATGATGCAATTAACGTAATTTCATAATCATATCTTACGGATGTACCCATGAGCAAACTTAAAACGTGACAATACACAGGTAGCTACTCCTGTATAATTATCACATGAGATGGCGAGTTGGCATACCCGTTATCCACCTCCTTATACTTAAATCCTAGGATCGATCCATACGCCTCCTAATAGCTTATATGTACCACACTTGTACTTAAGAGACGCCGTGAACTGATCTCTCCGTCACGGATGGAGCACATGATGTCGATGCCACAACAACATGCTCGTGGGACACTCCACGAGAAGCGATACTCAGGGTATCAGAGTACAAATGGTCTTATTCACATAACTTATAAAACTTATTTTCATAACAAAACGGAACATATATTGGAACATGCGATAATGAGAATAACAACATAATACTATCGCATGACATGAAAGCTAAATCCAATGATTAGAATAGGAATCGAACGGACTGTCAAATGAATCGATAATCAAAGACGTGAGGAGTTTTTAAAAAGACATAGTAATATAATGGTATTATAATAATTTGACTTGAGTATAATACTTGTATATAATATTAAACTTGTAATTCATTTACTTATAACTTGTAAGCCTTAAGATATTTAACTTGTAACTTATAAATAATAATTTGATTGAAAATACAAATCTTTGGCAAGATTAAAATCTAAGAGTGGAACCAGTCACCAAGGTATGGATATCAATCCTATCTTGACAATTTCGTCCCCAAAATGTGGTTTATTAAACGAACAAGATAAAACCTTGACTCGTTAATAAGGAACTACTAGAGTATGAAATTTGATTTGTAATTTTATAAACAAATAACTCACAAACATGTATACTTGTAAATACGAAAAGAATATTTTTCATAAACCATTTTCTAAATAACTGATGTAAAACCTTTTTCCAAAACGTTTGTAATTTCATAACTTAATCTTAATACAGAATTCAAAATCAGGAATGATATACTTGTATCCAGACAACATCAATCGAAAGAAAGGAGTCTATCCGTACCTTAAAAATTTCCAAGTGATGCTACCTTGTTTTCAATTGTAGATTTATACGGGCAGAGTTTAGCCTATTGATTATCCTCTTAACCTAATTTTCACACAAACTAGGTAATTAACTTAATACAGCCTTTACGATAACTCACGAGATCAAATTCTCACAACGAACGACAAAGTGCGATACTTAAACATCCATCGAATTAACGACGAACGACAAAGTACGATACTTAAACATCCATCGAATTAACGACGAATGACAAAGTATAACCCTAATGTGGGCAGCACTTAAACATCCATTGGATATATTGATCGATCGGACAATGAATCGTAATAGCGATCGAGTTATTACCCTGTTCTGCAGCACCCCGCTATACTTAATTAGTGTTTCGTGTGTGTTAATTGTGATAATCAGACGATAACTCGAAGCCTGAAACGAATTTCTTTGTCGAATGAACACCAGAAATCGAGTGCCAATGTCCTGTATTTATAGTCGAATTTTGCCCCACCTTACGGACCGTAACAAATAATCTCTTACGGTCCGTAACAACCCTTGCGCACCGTAACATTAATTTCCTTACGGTGCGTAAGGAACACCTAAGCACTATAGGGTTGCCACGCGTGGGACTAGCCTAACTGAGTCGATGAATTTTATTATTTTAATTTAGACAGAGAGATAATTGGATAATCGTCAATAAGGAATACCCCCCCCCCCCCTGAGTTTTAGGGGCCCTAATCCTGATTCTGATTGTTCTGGAAATCTTAGGGTTTGTGCAGAATCACTTGGGTGTCTTAATTAGGGTTTCCTATCGGACTATAAATCATAAGAAATAATAATAATTTTTTTAATGAAGGTTGTTACATTTTTGTTTTAAAATTTTCGGGTGTTACAAATCTACCCCTCTAAAAAAATTTCGTCCTCGAAATTATTACATATATATATATATATATATATATTTAATAATCATACTTGAACGTGGCCCACTATGATCAATAGTTTATACTTGAAATAAAGCTAGAGTAAAAACAATGAAGATGACGAAATACTTATGTTCGAGACTATCATGAAGTGAAAAGAAAAGTTACTAACCGATGTATCGACTGATTGGACATCGAAATCCTAACCCAATGTCTACCCATTACCTCACAGGTCTTAACTTATATTTAAGTTTTCTACAGGAAAGAGCGATGTATCGACTGATTAGACATCGAAATCCTAACCCAATGTCTACCCATTACCTCACAGGTCTTAACTTATGTTTAGGTCTTCTACAGGAAAGAGCCTTTGCTCTGATACCATATCTGTAACACCCCAACCCGGAAGGGCTGACGTGTCACTTTTACGGAGTCAGATTAAAAACATAGTTCCATTTATACTTAAATGTATTACAAGGCTTTACAACTTAATGAAGGATATCTAATCCAGTACAATTATTTCTATCGTCTTTTCCAAACACTCGGGCATTCTTCCATATCCCGTCCCAGATTGTCTTGATAACCTGACGTAAAGAGGAAAACACAAAAACGTACGTCTGAGCAAAATTTGGAAAGTTTGCCCAGTGTGCGGATAGAGGAAAACAAAAGCTTATTTTATTTGATATCTGGATGGAACTTTATGATGCAATTAAGGTAATTTCATAATCATATCTTACGGATGTACCCATGAGCAAACTTAAAACGTGACAATACACAGGTAGCTACTCCTGTATAATTATCACATGAGATGGTGAGTTGGCATACCCGTTATCCACCTCCTTATACTTAAATCCTAGGATCGATCCATACGCTTCCTAATAGCTTATATGTACCACACTTGTACTTAAGAGATGCCGTGAACTGATCACTCCGTCACGGATGGGGCACATGATGTCGATGCCACAACAACATGCTCGTGGGACACTCCACGAGAAGCGATACTCAGGGTATCAGAGTACAAATGGTCTTATTCACATAACTTATAAAACTTATTTTCATAACAAAACGGAACATATATTGGAACATGCGATAATGAGAATAACAACATAATACTATCGCATGACATGAAAGCTAAATCCAATGGTTAGAATAGGAATCGAACGGACTGTCAAATGAATCGATAATCAAAGACGTGAGGAGTTTTTAAAAAGACATAGTAATATAATGGTATTATAATAATTTGACTTGAGTATAATACTTGTATATAATATTAAACTTGTAATTTATTTACTTATAACTTGTAAGCCTTAAGATATTTAACTTGTAACTTATAAATAATAATTTGATTGAAAATACGAATCTTTCGCAAGATTAAAATGTAAGAGTGGAACCAGTCACCAAGGTATGGATATCAATCCTATCTTGACAATTTCGTCCCCAAAATGTGGTTTATTAAACGAACAAGATAAAACCTTGACTCGTTAATAAGGAACCACTAGAGTATGAAATTTGATTTGTAAATTTATAAACAAATAACTCACAAACATGTATACTTGTAAATACGAAAAGAATATTTTTCATAAACCATTTTCTAAATAACTGATGTAAAACCTTTTTCCAAAACGTTTGTAATTTCATAACTTAATCTTAATACGGAATTTAAAATCAGGAATGATATACTTGTATCCAGACGACATCAATCGAAAGAAAGGATTCTATCCGTACCTTAAAAATTTCCAAGTGATGCTACCTTGTTTTCAATTGTAGATTTATACGGGCAGAGTTTAGCCTACTGATTATCCTCTTAACCTAATTTGCACACAAACTAGGTAATTAACTTAATACAGCCTTTACGATAACTCACGAGATCAAATTCTCACAACGAACGACAAAGTGCGATACTTAAACATCCATCGAATTAACGACGAACGACAAAGTACGATACTTAAACATCCATCGAATTAACGACGAATGACAAAGTATAACCCTAATGTGGGCAGCACTTAAACATCCATTGGATATATTGATCGATCGGACAATGAATCGTAATAGCGATCGAGTTATTACCCTGTTCTGCAGCACCCCGCTATACTTAATTAGTGTTTCATGTGTGTTAATTGTGATAATCAGACGATAACTCGAAGCCTGAAAGGAATTTCTTTGTCGAATGAACACCAGAAATCGAGTGCCAATGTCCTGTATTTATAGTCGAATTTTGCCCCCCCTTACGGACCGTAACAAATAATCTCTTACGGTCCGTAATAACCCTTGTGCACCGTAACATTAATTTCCTTACGGTGCGTAAGGAACACCTAAGCACTATAGGGTTGCCACGCGTGGGACTAGCCTAACTGAGTCGATGAATTTTATTATTTTAATTTAGACAGCGAGATAATTGGATAATCGTCAATAGGGAATACCCCCCCCCCCCCCTGAGTTTTAGGGGCCCTAATCCTGATTCTGATTGTTCTGGAAATCTTAGGGTTTGTGCAGAATCACTTGGGTGTCTTAATTAGGGTTTCCTATTGGACTATAAATCATAAGAAATAATAATAATTTTTTTAATGAAGGTTGTTACATTTTTGTTTTAAAATTTTCGGGTGTTACATCTATCACTCACCACGGGGGCGTACCCAGCGGACACAGGGCCGTGGTCAACTCTAAGATTTGCAAAATCTGGGAAAATCTTGATAGTACAGATACGCTTCTGCACACGGGGTCGTGCCAAGCTGACACGGGGGCGTGGTCAACTAATGCAGACAAACTGCAATTAATGAAGAAAGAGAAGGAGGGTGGACACGGGGCCGTGCCCAATGGACACAGGGTCGTGCCCGAGCTGTTGTTCAGGCTATAAATAGGGGTTCTTGGCTCATTTGTAAACCATCCCTTGGCACACCACCTCTCTCACACTTCACCCACACTCCACCACCACCACAACACCATCATCCACCACCATCATCCATCATAGAGTGTGTGAGTCGTCTCGGGATCCAAGATTGATCGTAAGAGTTCTTGACAATCAAAGGCCATGTTTGGCTAAGTCTCTTACATCACTTGGTGAAGACAAGTGTCTAGTGTAATACTTTTTGTTTTTAATCTTTTCGCACTTTTTATTTGGTTAGGTATTAATGACTTTAATAATTAGTTTCTTATGTTGAAGGTGATTCTTCCTTATCGTTTGTCCGTGGTGTCTTGGCATTATTTTATTGTCTATATAAAATAAAAGATTTTCACCATTCATATCTCCACGGTCTATATGGAGATACGATGGCTACCTGGTCGGGGGTTAAGGGAACGGTTTGGTAAGAGTCTTGCTTTGTTCAGTGTATAGATCCTGCAAGGACCTGGGTCAAATTTAGTAGGACCTCCTTCAATACCCACCGGTATTGGATGGCGGGGGTCCAAACTCTTTGATCCCCTCATATGTAAGCTACTATTAATACTTTAACCTGGCTACTTAGGACTGTATCCCTGCTGACTCAGACTACTTAGCCGAGGGTAATGTCACCTTCAAAAGAGGGGCCTACCACATTATGCATTAATAACTTAATTAATTATCTTTCAATAATCCGACCCTTTAGGATTGTATCCTTGCTGACTCAAACTACTGGGTTGAGGGTAACGTCACCTTCAAAAGAGGGGCCTACTACAATAACTAAGATAATCTCTTAAAAAGTGCAAAAGTGCGGAAATAATCAAAGGTTACACTACACACGAGTCGGATCCAAGTGATTCATCTTGTCTATCTGTTTTTTTATTTTATTTTATTTTTCAGCATTTTAGTTAGTTTTATTTTTCTTGTTTAAAACATTTTTCTAAACTTTTGATTTGATTAGACGTTGAGGATAAACCGGTACTAAAAGCTCTTGTGTCCTTGGACGACCTCGGTATCTTACCAACACTATACTACGCTCACGATGGGTGCACTTGCCCATATGTGTGTTTAGTGTTAGTAAATATCGTGTTTTATAAATTTAAAACTTGGCTAAAAAGTGTTAAAAAGGGCTTCAAATATACATTAAAAACTAATAACACTCACGCACATCATTGACCAACCGTTTAAACAAGTAAACTATCTGCCGAGCAAACCAAGGCGAGTTCACACACACTAAAAGCTTGCGTCCTGGGGGACACAGACAAACTACTATCCAAGGAAAGATACTTTTAAACTACTATTTCTGGGGGAAATACAAATGCGGTTAAACTACTATTTCCGGGAGAAATATGGTTAAACGATATTTGTAAATCATGACAAGCAAACTAAACGAAACTCTATCTAGAAGTCACCACTTACGGTACCGATTAGTCATCGGGGGCGAACGGGATATTAGTTGATAGCGCTATTAGGTTTGACAAACCTCACACCGTGACCACGGGGATCGGGCATGAACTACTATGCCTAGTTACTTAGTCAATGATGATAGACATTGACTCGGGGCACAACAACTTGACAGTCACTAGTATTCGGTATCATACAGTTTAGTACGCTTACAGATGGAACTAAAAATGGATAACACGTGAACTTGCCAACTTTATGTTGATACCCTACTGCATGCTTTGTAGGTACATAGTGACTTAGGAGCTTACAGCTTGGGGAAGTGTAGTGGTCGCCTTACCCCGTGTTAGGTTCTTTTAATAATTATGAACTATGAACTTATGTTTGAACCGTTTTACTTATGCTTCCGCTGTTCTCTTAAAAACACTGTTTTGAACTTAAAAACTTAGGACTTAAACTATAGTTGTCAATAATTGTATTGGTTTGGGTGAAACTATCTTACTATTATCATAACTGTTCAATATGATTGGTGGCTGGATCCTGTTCAGTCACACGCCTCGCGGTAGTACTACGCATAATTAATATACTTGAAAATTCTGTAAGTTGTTTTTTGAAAGTTTGATTTCTAGTTCCGCACAATATTTTCATACTTGTTGAAATCTATTTTCCAAACTTAGTCAAAGAGCATCTTATCTGGGATCAACACTTGGTGTTGTACGGATTATGATAAAACATGAATGCGTAAATTAAAAAAAGGCTTTAAAGGGTGTGAGGCGGTTTGGGATACATGGGCTGCAAATAAAGGGGTTTGAGCCGATAAGGAGGTGGGCCGCACTTAAGCATGGGCCGAGCGTGGGAGTTTCGCGTGGAATGAAACGACACGAAAAGCTGGCGTTTCGGGTTAGGTGAAATAGTTCACGCGTGAGGTTAGGTGGTTCGTACAAATAGGTAATGGAGTGTATCGATATCGAGTTTAGATAATTATATATATATATATATATACACATTTAAGAATGCTTGATAAAATAAAACGTATTTTGAAACATAAATAAATCGACCGTAGAAAGTGAACGATTTATACCTTAGAAATACGGGTTGCCACAAGAAAGAACTCTGGTCCCGGCAAATCCCCCTTGTCAAAAAATTCTAAAATGGAAGTCAAATAAAGACACCCATAAACTGACTTTGCTTAGGGCTAGTGGGGAGGTGGAGAAGACCACAATGAAAAGTGCCCAAGGCCTAATAATTGAGGATCTCCAAGACTTAATAAGTCTGCCACTGGAAAGAGACCCAAAAGGCACTGTTTCTCTTGATTTTGAGTTACAATTCAAAGGTCAAATAAGAGAACAGTTAATGAGAGAATAAAAGTTGATCCAATAACCATCTGTTTTGGAATCATCTGTTCTACGGGGAGATTGTTGGACCTACAAAAGAACATATGCTATCTAAAAGCTAAGACATGATTCCTAGATCAAGAAATAAGCAGTTGATGAAGCAATTCTCTCCCCAAAGATTGTGAAACTTAAACACCTATTCAGAAAATCCGTTAAGAGCATGGATAACATCTGATGAAGACTTGGAACCACTGTTTAAGAGTACCAACATCTATTGAAGGCTAGCATCTATTGAAGACCAAAGCCATGGTCAAGCTAAATGTCTGATGAAGAAGACCAAACATCTGTTTGGCCAAACAGATGTTTGGACAACTGCAATAGATGATAGCTTAGATAGTGGATTCTAAATGTAACAATATTTTTCTCATCAGTGTTTAGTATAGCCTTGATCAGGTGATAACATTTACTCAGATATTTGCAAACATCTAAGATTATTTTCTGTTAGGAATGTTAGATGTCACTATCAGAGTGACGTCAGCATATCACAAACAGAACTTTAGTACTTGTGTAAATAGATCACACCTGTTAGTGATCTATTTATCATTTCACACATATTCTCTTTTGTACGAATAGTTCTAGTGAGTGATCGTTTGAGGGGGAGATTGTAAAATCATTGTTGTAAAACTTTTGACTATTTGAATCAATAGATAAACAGCTTATGATAATGTATCTCTATTGTAAAATGTATTGTGATAATCAATATTAGTTTGTAAATATCAAACTCAGATCCTAACAACCAACTCACTCAATGGGTCTATCTTTTGGGATATTGACCATCATTAATCGGTCTCTATCAATTGGTACTTTGTTCCCGAATTCACCTCCAACATGGCCTAAAAAATGTTATGTAAATAGCGAGAAAAACCAATAACTCCTTGTCGAGTTCACCTCTAGCCTCGTCTACATCCACCACCTCCACTCGTCACTCATCCGCCATTAAAACAACAACCTCCATCACGTGCTCCACTACCATACCAAGTTTCACCACCAACACCTACGGGGTTCCTTGAACCCGTTGCGTCAACACCGGATCGGGTGATACTGCCAAGCCAAGCCATCCACCAACAGCCATCTCGGCTCTTTGGTCCACAACCTCACGGATTTTGTTTTTATTAACCAAAGATGATCTTTTCTTATTTTTGTTATTCTTATGTGTTAACCCTACATTCTTTGTGTACCTTTCTGTAACATTTTTTATGTATATATAGTTCAATTCTCCTGCTGTATTGGCAGGTAGAATCAATTTATCACATGGTATCATTCACCAGTCGATCCTTTCCTCTCCCCTACTAAATATCTTCCTCTTCTCTGCTGTTTCATCTTATTCTTCCACCTTTCAGACTCCTCTTCTTCCCAATCCCTCACCATGGCCTCCTCTTCATCTGAAATTAACCTTCCCATGAACTCCATCATGCACATGATCATAAACAAACTATGCTCAACAAATTACGTTGTATGGAAAAGCCAACTTGAACCAGTCCTATCTCTTTAGGACCTTCTTGATTATGTCAACGGCTCCTCCTCATGCCTTGCCGCTGAGGTTCTCGTCGACCAGAAACCATTGCCAATCCTGAATATGCTTCTTGGGTTGCCACTGACAAGCGTTCAATCATAATCCTTCAAGCCTTCCTCTCTGAAGAAGCCGCCACCGAGATTATCGGGCTCCCCACAGCACGTGAAATCTGGTCGACCCTTGAACATGCCTATAGTAACTCATCCATTGAGCGCATCCAAACTCTTCGGGACCAGTTACGAGGTCTCTCCAAAGGAAACCTCTCTGTTTCGGATTTTGGTCGGCATTTTAAGGCCATCTCCGATCAACTTTCGGCTATTGGCCATCCCGTGGATGAACCTGACAAGCTTCACTGGTTTCTTCGGGGTCTCAGTCTTGCGTATGAAAGCTTCTCTACCGCCATACGGGCATCGAAACCTGCACTGTGACATCTGTGCCTCCACGGCCATCAAACAAATACCAAATCAATGAAATATTGTGTTTCATACTTGGGATTTGTATAAATATGTGTATCAATTGCACATATCAAATCTTGTTCGATTTCGAGTTCTAAATCGCTTTCTGGAAAGTTATACATGAACTGATGCGTAAACGTAATCAGTTTAACGCGAAAACACTTCGGAACAGTGACATGGGCTTAACATACCTTAAATAACCTTTACATAACTTATAAATAAGTTTTGGAGGGTTTGGTGTGTCGAAATCAAGTTTATTCGCTTACAGGGACTAATTTCGACAATGCTGATTCGTACTGTAACGAACATTCTGGAATACGATCATAAGTTAAACATGCCCTAAATATCCTTTACATAGCTTAGAAACAGGCTTAGTGGTGTTTGGTGCGCAAAAATAAACTTATTTGATCAACAGGGACTAAAAGCGTCAAAAAGTGCATAAGTTTGCATTTTCGAGCATATCTTACGTTCTAAATATATCCAGACATCAAAAAATTTATGTAATCATAAAAATATTATATTTTAGTGATTGGCATGCTAAAATTCCATTCGTCACATAATTTGGATCGTTTTTCGCGTCCGTTCGTATTTCATCGTAATTAACCGAACAACGCAATCGTACGACCAAACGAACCAACATGTATTTTAGTGGGTAACACTTGGAGGGTTGAGATTGAAGCTCGGAATTCGAGGAACGATCTTAATGGCTCTTGAATTCCTATAAATACCCATCATGTTTCATTTGCAATCTTCACACCTGATCTGAGTTTATGCTCTAAGTTGAAGCTTTCGCTTCAAACCTGAGTATCTTAGATCAAATTCTTCCTAGCTTGGACCTCTTTTAAGTTTCTTTCATGCTTTTATGCGTTTTTAAGCGTAAAAGTCAAACAGTGTTTCACTTACTGCTTTGACCGGTCAATGGTTAACACGAAGTTCATTTGAACTTCGCAATGTGAGCGTAATCACGATGGTTATAGTCCCTTGTGATTATATCTACTGATTACCACGTTATTTAGGCATAGTGACGAGTCATAGTTTCAGTCAAAATACGCGTTTATGCGTATTTTGCAACCAAACTATTCTTGGGTATCAAAACCCTTTGTTTTGATATCAAACTTATTTTCAAACTTCGTTAAACATGTTTTAACATGTCTAACTCATCACTTTTAGTTTAGTGCTTATATAGGGTCGTAAAAATAAGCGGTCAAAACAACCGCTTAGACTTTCGAACCTGACCCGTTTGGTCGATCATTAGGTGTCACACCCCCAAAACACCACTCATGGGAAAACCTAGAAGGCGTGTGACAAACCAATAACGAGCCACCAGTCATATTGAACCAATCACAAGTTGTTAAATAAAATCATCATTTATTAACAAAAAGTCTCATCAATATGTTTAAATGAAAACCAACATGTTCAGCGGAAGCAATTAATAAACCAAAGTTAAACCGTTTCGAAACCAATGTAGTATCAATAATTCAAACACATGAATCCTTCCAGTCAACCCATGACCACTCCAGCTACTCCAGACAGCAAGTTCCCAAATCCAAGATACCTAACGACCTGCGAGCATGCAACAAGTGTATCAGACAACGCTGGTGAGTTCATAGTTTTACAAAAATGTTGGTTACCAAGTGTTTAGTTAATCCATTAAATTTGATTCCGAAAGTAATGTTGATAATATCTCGATACTGAACAAGACGGCTTCTGATGTATGTTTTGCCCGTTCCCCAGTGCTATCAAAGCACTGGGCCCGACTGGGTCATTAGTTCACACCCGCCCTCTCTCAGGAACGGGGTGAGGGTGCCAAACCAAAGTAGCGCTACCAACTAATACCCCGCTACCACCCATGATAGCAAAAGATAGGACTTAAGAGATAGAGAGTGAGAATATTATCCAACATCCTAGTTTTACCCAAAAGATTTATCCCTCCCCGGGATACCCACTGACTGTCCCAAACCACCGGGACGCATGCTCAAAAGTAATGAACTCACCTTAGATTGCTCGGTATTTAACACGTTACTTTACCCGTTCCAAGTTGGTCAACCAAACCCTACCGTGGTTACCAAAGACAATCAGTTTAGTATTCGCATGTATCACGTATTCTATGTACACGTCACATTAGTGGCATACAGGTAGCACACATATCCTTATACATAGTACACAGTCGTATTTCATGTTCCATATTCCCCATACAATTATTATCAATTTCATGTTTCATATGCACATAGATCAAGCATTATCTACACATACTACACTTGTAACGTATGCAAATTACACATATCATTATGCGATTCACGTCAGTAATTCATGCAACATACCAGTTTGTCATCATCATATATTCACATATCGTAGGTTCGGGTCACATACTAGGTCACGTTATAAATTTAGGTTCAACAAACACTCAATAGTCCATTATCACATACCATAAGATTATTCGACCTATTAATCTAGTTCGGCCCAATATAATGTGCGGTTCATAGACTACCCGGCCCACTTAGTCCGAAGGAGATGTGCAGCCCCTAAGCAGGACCCATTCAAAGAGCACGGTCCTTTCTCACATGTGCGGCCCAACAGACCTCTCAAGCTACACTACAAGGGTATGCGTTTGGGCCCATTAATCTATTAAGTCCAATTGAATGTGTGTGACTGTGTCAATGTGTGCAATCGTATTGATGGTGTGCGGCTGATTAGTCTATCTTTCCAACTTTCACACAAACATAACCATCTCAATAAATAAAATAGTTACAAGATTCAACCAATTATAATTTCTAATTCTTTTAGAACCCTACTTATCATTAGATGGGTTCAACTTGTTTTTCATTCAGCCGATTCAAAGAACCCATTCTCAACAATTATTCTGAGTGTAACTCAAGATTTGAACCTCATATTAAATCATCGATTATCAAATTAATCTTCCCTCATACAACCATCAACAATTCAGTAGAACTCAAATCTTCAATATTATACAACCCTATCCCTCGATTGACTAAAGCACTAGTAGATTTTATCCAATTAAATATACATACAAGACATTAATGAGTTGCACACATATTAAGCAAACATGAAAACATGAATCACTGACACTTCTCATGCAAACATATTAAGCACACATATCAATCACTTGTCAACTGACACTTCTCATGCAAACATGAAATCTAATGGCCGACAATGTGAAGTGATCATTATCAAAGAAATAATCAAGTTATTTATCATCATATTATAACCAATTCATTCATTACCACATACGGCAATTTTTGAATCATATTAACCCGAGATTGGCCTAACAAATTATATCAATCTACTCGTGACCAAGAACAATTAACAATAACTAAAATCATGTGCTCATTATCGTTACAGTTATCATGTGCTATGATACAATTATATGCTATAATCAAGGGACTACAATCATGCAATCAATCAATGGTTGTGGACAAGTATGAACATACTAACCAAATGTTTGTAGGTCGGAAGCAATAAGAACGGAAGAGTGAAGAAGAAGGCTGCCATCCAACTCGGTAGTATTAGGGTTTGTATGCGTGAAAATATGAGAACATGCCAATCATGACTGTGATATAAATTAGGGGTGTGTGGGCTCGTGTTGGGCTTAAAGTGAAACCGAGAGGATCAAAGGCGCGAGTGTGGGCCGGGGTAAAGGTATGCAGTCCTTTACAAATGTTTGGCTTGAGGGCCTGATCTAATGCATAGGCCTAGAGTGTGCAATGTGTGCGAGTTGAGAGGTGTGCGACCCCTGTACATTGAGTGGCTAAGTGTTTGAAGCACCAACCTCAAATAATCCGTAACTATTGACTAAAACCGATCACCTCATTTACTTCATAACACATACACATAATGACATACAAACTTATAACGTTCCCGTAATGCATAAACTCGTAACCATTCTCATTTAATTAAACACTCCACATAGCATACACGTAAATTACATCAAAGCACCAAGCATGCAAAGAACCAATACAACGAAAGACTCTCGAAATTACGGGTCGTCACATCATCCCCAACTTGAAAGAAATTCCGTCCCGAAAATTGAATAGCGGTCACAGAGGAGTGAAGTGATAGATCAGGATGACTGTGGGTTTTCCTCGGGTGCCACATCATCCCCAACTTGAAAGAGAATTTCGTCCCGAAATTTACCAGTTGCATCCGAATTCTATTCAACAGTGCCAAATAGGTTAGGGTGCTTGAGCTTCATCTGATCTTCACATTCCCACGTGAACTTCGGTCCATGTCTTGAGCTCCAACGAACTCTCGCGATTGGGATTCGACCATGTTAACTAACCTTGGTTTCCTGGTCCATGTTTTCGATAGGTTTCTTGACAACCGCAACTTGCCGTTAACTTTAGGTTCTAACAAGGGTATCACAAGTGTAAACGTTATTCAATTCGCTAGGTAACTCGAGTTTGTGAGCCACGTCTCCGTTTCTTTCCAGAATTCTGAATGTCCCAATTAAGTTTGCCACGTTTCCCAGAGCGTACCGCACTCTCCCAAAGTGAGACTTCCAATATGACACGTTCGCCTGTAGCGAACTCCCAGTGTTTCCTAAGTTATCAAATTTTCTGGCGATCACGCGTTGTCGCCAAACGATTTCCGAACTAAACAATCCTCTCAAGTGGTTCGAGTACGATCCTAGATCTGTGATTAGATTGTCACCCACCTTAGTCCAACAAGGAGATTAGTGTTTCTGTCCATGCAATGCCTCAAACAGAGTTGTCTAAATACTGGAATGGTAACTGTCGCAACAAAACTCGACCAAAAATGTAGATATCCCTCCAATTTACTAAAGTCAGCCACACACATGCTCGCGGCATGTCTTTGAGTGTCAGGATGGTTCGTTCATTCGGACCGTTTATCCTACGGTGATAAGAAATGCTCATATCTGGCCGTGAGCCAAGGGTGTAGTGTGTTGCCTGTCATAAATTAGGTATAGATCAAAACCAGAGGTAACAGGAGTTGACACCTCGTGCCTAAAAAGCCGCCTCTCTCAGAGGAATGTTCACAAGCTTGTGGAGACTCGTCAGTTTACTTGGTTACAATAAAGTGCGCTGGTTGCGTAAGACAATCAACGATCATCCAGGTGTTATTGTCTCTATTTTGATGCTTCTAGTTGCTGATACTCCACCTTGACTTTCCCACAAGTCAAACATCATTCACATACATTGCCAGGTGGGCCTTCATGCCCGACCACCAGTACAAGGTTTATAGATCCTAATATCTCTTATCGAAACCCAGACGACTAGAATATCGAGGCCGGTGTGCTTTACTCAACACAAGTTCCCTAAAGTTGCCGTATAATGAGATCCACATTCGTTCCATGAGGTAGCGAATATCATCCGACCCGCCAAAGGTTGCTTCCCCATGCCCCGCATGGGTTTAACTTGAAAATCCTCTCCCTTCAGTTCTCCAGTTGAACAAAGCAAGTCTGATCAGGTAGGTTAGAGTCGATAGTGAGCTGCAAAGCCCATGCTCGTTCAGGTTTCACAGTCGTAATCATCCAAAAGTTCCATCCAGCGATGCCATTAACTGATTTAGCTCTTTCGAAACCAAGGTATACGGGAGGCCCTTGCGATCGGTCTAAGTAGGGCATTGGTACCATCCAAGTGATGCCTCCAATTTACATCTAAAGACCACGGTTTTCTCCGTAGGTTGTGACTCATGCCATTCTTCTTGTGACTTTACTATGTAAGCCATCACCATCTCATGTTGCATCGGCGGATAACTGGAACTCTGATTCATATCATAATGGTACACCACTAGATCATCAGTACTCTCGGGTAGAAGCAATGTTCAATGCATTGCAGAGTTGGGTTTCCAAAGGTCGAAAAGATGCCCGCCTGTTCTGTCACTCACAAGTACACAGCACCCTACTATGCTAAAGAGGTTAAAGCTGTCCAATCTTCGAAAATTCCACGATGTATCTGCGATAGATCTAACTAGACCAAGAAGTTATCGTATCCCTGATGGATTCTTTGGTGCTGATCAATATCTAATAAAATGGATCTTTAGCGAGATCCACACGTATTCCCAATTCGTTGACTACATGACCAAGAAAGTGTACTCCCGAGGCCACACTTTGGTAGACTTCGTGTAGAGTTGCTCCTCCCCTAGAAGCCCTAAGATAAGTTACACACGCCGCCCCTGGTGTTCCTTTCTCCTGGAAACGATTGGAAACGTTATCACTAAACACGGTCGATTCATGTGGTCCATAAGGCTGCTGGTGTGTTGATTAACCCAAAGGTCATGGAATACAAAGTCGCAATGGCCGAGACAAACTGTTCTTTGACTGCCACCTTGTTACGTTCTCGAAAATCAGTACACATACGAAAGGCTTATCTTCACCGATAAAACTGGGGCTCCCCAACGCGAAAATATAGGTCTGACAAAAACTCCTGTCCAACAGTTCCTGTAGTTGATTATACAGTCCTTGCAACCCTCCTAGTGCAGGACGGTAAGGAGTTCGAGCAATCTGGGCTGCCTCTGGTGTGGGATCAGACTAAGATTCTACCTAACAGTTGTGGAAGTAAACCTGAAAGTTCCTCGTGTAGCACACCGAGAGGAATCACGAAAAATTTGGCGGATCCTCGATCCTCCTTTTTCCTAGCCTTAACATTGGTAACGGTTGCTGACACAGTGGAGTAATCCCTCCGTAGACACTTCTGGCCTTCATAGCTGAAATGGTGCTAACTTTTGCACCACTCTGATGCTTTAGAACAATAACGATTCTCCACATAAGGTTTTCTCCTCACAGGGTATATCTGTGAGATTCCTGGATAACCAATCCACACCAACTACTGCGTTGTAACCATCAAGAATAATAGAAGGAAGGTTGATATCGAACACTTGTCCCACAAGGTCGAGTTTGCCTCCCAACGAGCATATAAAGTTTCAATTGTCTTGCCGTCCGCCGATCCCACAGCAGGTTCAGATTCAGGAAGCATCATGGTTAAACAAAACACAGACGAAGCATTTAGCTACTCATGATAGCTACCGTGTTGCTATTATGCCTGGCATAGCCTATGCCATTACTAAATGTCCTTCCCTGAGCTTCGCTTCCAGTGTGGTTTTTGTTCCGAGAATTTGCAGTACTGTAATCGTTCCCTTGGTTGTTGTCACCTTGACTTAGCAACAGTCATCCCCTTTTCGAAGTCACCTTTGCTTCCCTGCTGTAGGCTACGGTTACAAGTACCTTGATGTTGCCGCGACTGTTTCCTCTAACGTTGTTGCTTGAAAGAGAGACCTACGATCTTTCACCAACAGGGTCCATCCTTCCACCTTCCGTGCCACGTCCTAAGGCGCTACTCATTGTGCTGGCAGTTACACATTCCACACTATGATCAGTTGTCATCGCTTATGTCCCGATTGATTCATAAGAGTTGTCTCCCATAAATCACTGACTAGTGTTAAGGATTCGATTGAAGCCAATTCGCTGGTGTTCGTTATCGGTAATCAGGGTCGTCCAAAAACTGAGGTCGGTAATGTACTGCGCTTACCTTCTTGTCCGTCGATCTAGCAAATTGATTGAGTAACACACGGTACGCTGCTAGAGTGTTACAGAAGTGATCGCACTTTGGAAGCTACGAAGTCAATACATTGAGTTCCAGGAAACGAAGAGAAGTGAGAGAGGTGCCGACCAATCAGTCGACGCTGTGACATCCCCTCAGGGACGTTCGTACTAGCACCAAACTTCTACACAGTTCGCTAGGCGTTCAGGTGGGTGTTTAGGTAATACTCGATAGCATCAAGATTCGTGAAAATTCAGAGAGAGGTGAAAAGGTCACATTCGAGTAGGAGACAATCACTGCTATGACTCCTATAGACTTGTTACGTTTCACATTGATTAGAGAACGAAACAGAACCCCTTCTTCACTTGTTAAGCCTCACTGGGACCCGCATGCACCCCACATTATTATTATGTGTGCACCCACAATATATTGTGATTTGCATGCTCATCTCAGCTCCTCCTAACTCTTGTCAAATGGTTCCTCAAACTCGAGTAGCAAACAAAGAGCATCACAGAACGTGAGTCACGAAAAGCTAACGGGATATTGTACTCTGACTCTATCAATCACATAACTCAGGTAAATGCTCATGTATTCAATCTGAAATGCTAAGTGTGTGCAATCACATGCAACAGTGTACATGGTGTATACTAGAAATACTATATAATGATAAACGAAAGACGAACTTGGCAATCTGGAGCTGAGTGTCATGGTCGATTTTTGGATTTGTTCGGTTATAGTCTGGTTTTATAAAAACGTTTTTAAAACCAAGTTCACTATAACCAGTGGCTCTAATACCAAACTGTCACACCCCCAAAACACCACTCATGGGATAACCTAGTAGGCGTGTGACAAACCAATAGCGAGCCACCAATCATATTGAACCAATCATAAGTTGTTAAATAAAATCATCATTTATTAATAAAAAGTGTCATCAATACGTTTAAATGAAAACCAACATGTTCAGCGGAAGCAATTAATAAACGAAAGTTAAACCGTTTCGAAACCAATGTATAGTATCAATAATTCAAACACATGAATCCTTCCAGTCGACCCATGACCACTCCAGCTACTCCAGACAGCAAGTTCCCAAATCCAAGATACCTAACGACCTGCGAGCATGCAACAAGTGTATCAGACAACGCTGGTGAGTTCATAGTTTTACAAAAACGTTGGTTACCAAGTGTTTACTTAATCCATTGAATTTGATTCCGAAAGTAATGTTGATAATATCTTGATACTGAACAAGACGGCTCCTGATGTATGTTTTGCCCGTTCCCCAGTGCTCCTATCAAAGCACTGGGTCCGACTGGGTCATTAGTTCACACCCGCCCTCTCTCAGGAACGGGGTGAGGGTGCCAAACCTAAGTAGCGCTACCACCTAATACCCCGCTACCACCTACGATAGCAAAAGATGGGACTTAAGAGATAGAGAGTGAGAATATTATCCAACATCCTAGTTTTACCCAAAAAATTTATCCCTCCCCGGGATACCCACTGACTGTCCCAAACCACCGGGATGCATGATCAAAAGTAATTAACTCACCTTAGATTGCTCGGTATTTAACACGTTACTTTACCCATTCCAAGTTGGTCAATCAAACCCTACCGTGGTTACCAATGACAATCAGTTTAGTATTCGCATGTATCACGTATTCTATGTACACGTCACATAAGTGGCATACAGGTAGCACACATATCCTTATACATAGTACACAGTCGTATTTCATGTTCCATATTCCCCATACAATTATTATCCATTTCATGTTTCATATGCACATAGATCAAGCATTATCTACACATACTACACTTGTAACGTATGCAAATTACACATATCATTATGCGATTCACGTCAGTAATTCATGCAACATACCAGTTTGTCATCATCATATATTCACATATCGTAGGTTCGGGTCACATACTAGGTCATGTTATAAATTTAGGTTCAAAAAACACTCAATAGTCCATTATCACATATCATAAGATTATTCGACCCATTAATCTAGTTCGGCCCAATATAATGTGCGGTTCGTAGACCACCCGGCCCATTTAGTCCGAAGGAGATGTGCAGCCCCTAAGCATGGCACATTCAAAGAGTACGGTCCTTTCTCACATGTGCGGCCCAACAGACCTCTCAAGCTACACTACATGGGTATGCGTTTGGGCCCATTAATCTATTAAGTCCAACTGAATGTGTGTGACTGTGTCAATGTGTGCAATCGTATTGATGGTGTGCGGCTGATTAGTCTATCTTTCCAACTTTCACGCAAACATAACCATCTCAATAAATCAAACAGTTACAAGATTCAACCAATTATAATTTCTAATTCTTTTAGATCCCTACTCATCATTAGATGGGTTCAACTTGTTCTTCATTCAGCCGATTCAAACAACCCATTCTCAACAATTATTCTGAGTGTAACTCAAGATTTGTACCTCATATTAAATCATCGATTATCAAATTAATCTTCCCTCATACAACTATCAACAATTCAGTAGAACTCAAATCTTCAATATTATAAAACCCTATCCCTTGATTGACTAAAGCACTAGCAGATTATATCCAATTAAATATACATACAAGACATTAATGAGTTGCACACATATTAAGCAAACACGAATCACTGACACTTCTCATGCAAACATGTTAAGCACACATATCAATCACATGTCAACTGATACTTCTCATGCAAACATGAAATCTAATGGCCGACAATGTGAAGTGATCATTGTCAAAGAAATAATCAACTTATTTATCAACATATTATAACCAATTCATTCATTACCACATACGGCAATTTTTGAATCATATTAACCCGAGATTGGCCTAACAAATTATATCAATCTACTCGTGACCAAGAACAATTAACAATAACTAAAATCATGTGCTCTTTATCGTTACAGTTATCATGTGCTATGATACAATTATAGGTTATAATCAAGGGACTACAATCATGCAATCAATCAATGGTTGAGGACAAGTATGAACATACTAACCAAATGTTTGTAGGTCGGAAGAAATAAGAACGGAAGAGTGAAGAAGAAGGCTGCCGTCCAACTCGGTAGTATTAGGGTTTGTATGCGTGAAAATATGAGAAGATGCCAATCATGACTGTGATATAAATTAGGGGTGTGTGGGCTCGTGTTGGGCTTAAAGTGAAACCGAGAGGATCAAAGGCGCGAGTGTGGGCCGGGGTAAAGGTATGCAGTCCATTTCAAATGTTTGGCTTGAGGGCCTGATCTAATGCATAGGCCGTGAGTGTGCAATGTGTGCGAGTTGAGAGGTGTACGACCCCTATACATTGAGTGGCTAAGTGTTTGAAGCACCAACATCAAATAATCCGTAACTATTGACTAAAACCGATCACCTCATTTACTTCATAACACAAACACATAATGACATACAAACTTATAACGTTCTCGTAATGCATAAACTCGTAACCATTCTCATTTAATTAAACACTCCACATAGCGTACACGTAAATTACATCAAAGCACCATGCATGCAAAGAACCAATACAACGAAAGACTCTCGAAATTACGGGTCGTCACATTAGGATCCGATCAAACATGTTTTGTGACCATAGTTCTATAGGGAATAACCTTCCGAGGTTATACCTTATGGTCACTACGTTTAGTTAGTTGTATGATAGGTAATTTTTATGCCTTAGGAAAATGACCAAAATGCCCTTTTTTCGCATAAATTCATTTTAAGCATATGTAACCTAAAATTTTACATCTAAACTGGTTAGGTAACATTATTAGGCATGTTAAGGCATATAATACTTGTCATAGGACTAGTTAGGCGGTCCGAACGTGTTTTACGCGAACGACGCGTTAAAGTAGCGTAAGCTACCTAAACGGGTCGTAATGGGTCGTAAGCACTTAGGTTAGGTTTCGATTTAGAATGTAGGCTTTGTTAAACCATATCATATGAGTTCCAATACTCATTTGGTTTATGAAACCTCATTCTATCCGATCTTCCGATTTAGGTCTGGTTTTTTAATATATTTACCTATATTTGGTGTCGTTTGAGTCCGTGATCCCTCTAGCTTTGCTTGGTTGTTATTCAAGACTTCTAAGCATTCTCAGGTGAGTACATAGTCCCATTTTTTACATTTCAAATGTTTTGGGGTGATACACATGTGCCTACTTGTTACTTTCATGCTTTTCATGTTTTTATATCATATGCTTGCTATGTTCATTAGAACACATATAGTACATGATTTCTTCCATGTTTTTGCTATGTATGTTTTATTAACATGCTAGCACGTTGATTTCATATATTACATTTTGTTGCATATGATTCACTTAGCATATGGACACATTGTTTTACATTAAACATTTATACTTTATATGTTCATTTAGCATATTTAAGTACATCATTTTCATAAAACATGCTTACATTTGGTATGGCATTTGGTTTGTTTAACGGGTCATAAATACATCCATTAACACCGATCATGCCGTTCGTTAGTAGGTAGTGGTACCACAGGAATTGACAACTCTCATTTCTGAAATCCTAGGTTTGTTTGGGTGGAAGGAATGACCGAATTCGATATTCAGGATTTAGATGAACCTTTAACTCGTTAGGGGTTTGCCTCCACAGTCGCAAGGCTTGAATGTAGGCGTTAGAACATTACCACATAGATGTTTGTATCAATAAAGCATGCATGGATTTTACAAAACATAACTTTTGATTTATTCAAATACATTGTTTTGTGCATATTGTTAGAATATATATTTTTATTTATTTTACCATACATAACATTTGATTATACATGAACATTTTTAGATGGGTGGTTTGTTTGTTTAAGTGATTTAAATAACGAGGCGTGTGTAATATGATAAAAGCATGGTGGATACACCGCTGGTACTTCCTATATATAAGTGCTTTTATGATATTACATATCGTAGCGTTATTTAAACCATTTCAAGTTAGACATATTGTTACACAAATATCATATCTTCATGAAACATTGTTTTACAAACAACATATTTTATACAAATTCATTTTACTTTGTTATTTATTTATCTATGCATCTTTCTTTTATATCATCTGATTTCTTATCACTATTTGTATGATTTATAAAAGGAAACATTTTTCAAGGTTCATGACTAACTTTTGTTAAACATTTTCTTTAAACTTACAGGTCATGAATCCTATTTTAATAAAACATGTCACACCCCGACCACGTAGAACATACAAAACGTGGCGGAAACGTCGAGGAGTGTTGTAACAGAATTAATGTTTCAAATCCATGGCAATTAAAGTTTCGTTTTATTGATTAGAAGTGTTACAATGTCTTAACCAACAAGGAAATACAACATAATTAACTAGTCTTGCGTCTTTTATTGTCACTAAAGCCCAAGTCTGCCTATGTGTATCTTGATCATCTTATGCAACAGCTCCTGAAAAACACATGTGAAAATAGGTACGTCAGCATAAAAATGCCTGTGAGATACATAGGTTTTGTGAAAAATAGGATTTCATGACTTATGTTTGAGAAAATGTTTAGTCATGAACCTTGTAATTTGCTTTGTCTTGTAAATCGTTTGAAAATCAATAAATTCAGATGATATGTATAGATAAAAGAATAATGTATGGTTAAATGAATAACCATGTAAACTGAGTTTGTATAAGATAAGTTGTTTGTAAAACAATGTCTTGTGAAAAGTATGATATTTGTAATAAATGTTATATATCTCAAACTGAAATGATTCAAATAACGCTACGATATGTAATACCATACAAGCACTTATATATAGGAAGTACCAGCGGCGTATCCACCATGTTTGTATCATATTACACACGCCTCGTTACTTAATCACTTACTCAAACCAAACCAACCAATGTAAGAATTCTATGTTTAAATCAATTGTCAATTGTATTGAATAATATGTCAAAGTGTTCATGTCAAGATGTAAATCAGGTAGTGTGAAACAATTGTCAAACATGTTATGTGTCAAATGTAAATCATGTCAAAATGTCTATGTCAAATATCCATGTCAAATGTCTTTGTCAAATGTCTTTGTGTAAAATGTCTATGTCAAAATGTCATGTATGGCAAGTGAAATGTCTCAACTAACCATATGCATAAAAACATAGTATTGAAGTAAAACTTGGTTTAAATCAAAGTTATGTTTTGTGGGAAATGCATGATCAAATGTCAATCATGTTAAAATGTCTATGTCGAAATGTCTATGTCAAATGTCTATGTCAAAATGTCATGTAAAACGATGTACTAAGTAATGCACACAATTGGGCACACCTAGCATGAAATGTCATAAAATCATTTACTATAATGTACTAACGAACATAGCAGGTATATGATGTGAAAAACAGGAAAGCATGAAAGTAACCAGTAGGCACATGTGTTCCACTCCAAAACAGTTTGGAAAACAGTAAAAGAGGGGTTCTATGTACTCACTTGAGATTGCTCAGTAGTCCTTGAGTAACAACCAAACAATGCTAGAGATCGCGGATATCAAACGGCACCTAATATAGGTAACTATTTTAATAAGCCGGACCTAAATCGGATGATTGGATAGAATGAGGGTTCGTAAACCAAACGAGTGTGGAGACTCGTGTGATATGGTTTGACAAAGCCTACATACTAAATGAAACCTAACTTAAGTGCTTACGACCCATTACGACCCGTTTAGGTAGCTTATGCTACTTTAACGCGTCGTTCGCGTAAAACGCTTTTGGACCGCCTAACTAGTCCTATGTCAAGTAGAATATGCCTAAATATGTTACATTATCAGTTATGTGACAAAGGTTTAGGTTACATATGCTTAATTACCAATTATACATGAAAAGGGTATTCTGGTAATTTACCTAAGGCATATAAACTACCTATCATACAACTACTCAAACGATGTGACCATAGGGTATAACCTCGGAAGGTTATTCCCTACCTACTATGGTCACCTAATGTATTTGGTTTGATCCTAATGATCGACCAAATGGGTCGGGTTCGAAGGTATAAGCGATTTATCAGATCGCTTATACTACGACCCTAGACAACGTGGTAATCAGTAGGCATAGTCCCAAGGGACTATAACCAACGTGATTACACTCACGTTGCGAAGTTCAAACGAACTTCGCATTGACCATTACTGGTCAACGCTGAAAGTCAAACAAAGTTTGACTTTCTGACTCGAAAAGCAATAAAATAAGGAAAAGAACGAAAGAATACTTACGAAGGGTCCCCGAATGCTAATTTCGATCCGAGAATCTCACGTATGAAACAATCGTTTCAACTTAGAGTTTCTAAGATCAAAATTCTAGTGAGAAATAAGGTTGGGGTGGATGGGTATTTATAGTTTTCGGGTAACCATTAAGATCGTTTCATGGAAACCGTGCTCGAATCTTGTACGTACATATGTCACAAAGTTGTGGTACCTTAAAAATGGTCTAAATGAGCTGAATGTGCAGTTGTGAGTGTGTGGATGAGGTTTAAACAGCTGGAATCAACTGACTAAGCGTTCTTATCTGATCAGGGAGGCTGAGGCGGCCCGCTTCAGGATACACCAAAGCTAATGCGGGCCGCATGGGACTTCTGATCAGAATATAACTTTCAAAAATGACAGTTTCAGCCCCTGCACGTGTTTAAGGCCATTTCCGACACTTCTAAGGCCCGTAAAGCCAACTTTAAGGCCCTAAAATGTTTCCTAATCATTGTGGACATGAAACATGCTCAAAAATATGTCGGATGATGGTTCGTTTGGTCGTACGAACGCGATGTTCGCTTAATTACGACGGAATGCGCACAATCGCGAAAAACGATCCAAATGACGCGACGAATGGATTTTTCTTAAGGCGAACACTAAAATATAATATAGTCATGCTTACATAAATTTTTGGATGTCCGGATGTATTCAGAACGTAAGTTATGCGCGAAAATGCAAACTTGTGCACTTTTTGACACTTTTAGTCCCTGAATGACCCAAAAGTTTATTTTAGCATACTGAACACCTCAAAGCCCATTTCTAAGCTATGTAAAGGATATTCATGGTATGTTTAACTTATGGTCATGTTCCGGAATGTCTGTTACAGTTCAAATTGGCATACTTTCGCAGTTTGTCAATTTTAGTCCCTGTAAGCGATTTAACTTTGATTTCACCACACCAAACCTTCCAAAACTTATATCTAAGTTATGTAAAGGTTATTTAAGGTATGCTAAACCAATTTCACTATTCCGGAGTGTTCGTTGCATTAAACTGGTTATATTTACGCATCAGTGCGCGTATAACCTTCCAGAAAGCGATTTAGAGCTTGAAATCGAACAAGAGTTGATATGTGCAAATGATACACATATTTATACAGATCCCAAGTATGAAATACAATATTTCATTGGTTTGGTATTTGTTTGATGGTTGAAGTGACACAGGTGTCACAGTCTCCCATACTTTAGGAAATTTCGTCCCGAAATTAAATTTTAGGAGAAACTTGTGGGGACGACGGTGATGTTTTCGCTTTGAATGAACCCCTTGAACCATGAGTAGAACTCTGGGCCATGTTAGGATTCTTAGCGAAAATGTCAACCCTCAAAGTGAAGTCCTTGTAGTAACAAAACATGGAGTTTTGAACTACTGACAGAAGAACGTTTCTTATGAAGACTTATCATAGGAAACTGTGTGTGCTTGAAATCAGAATTGGGGAGTGTGAGAATAAATGACATTGGTCGAAGTCCAAGACTTCTCCCGTATCGTTACTCTTGCCACTGTTGGTCTTAACACATGACAAAACTTTCTGTGGTTTCTGTGCACTGAATTCCATAGTTATATAGGCCTCCATAATTACGTAGTTCCTTGCACAGTCCGCACAGTTCATTTCATAATGCGTATGGGGAAAAATCAAACGAATAATCTTGTGGTGAATTAACTTGACTGCAATAGAGTCTCTTTAACTAGGTCACCAAAGGATTTGATTAACTAACAATCTCTTGATTTAGACCACCCGAGGGCCTATTTAACTACATAAACACATGATATATTTAACTAGATTGTCGAACCAATCTATTTAACTTAGATCGACGTAGGATCTTTTTAACTAACTACCTACGGGGAATATTTAACTACATCGACGTAGGATGTATTTAACTAGATTGTCGGACCAATCTATTTAACTTAGATCGACGTAGGATCTCTTTAACTAACTACCTACGGGGAATATTTAACTACATCGACGTAGGATGTATTTAACTAGATTGTCGGACCAATCTATTTAACTTAGATCGACGTAGGATCTCTTTAACTAAACTACCAACAGAGAAAATTTAACTACATCGACGTAGGATGTATTTAACTAGATTTTCGGACCAATCTATTTAACTTAGATCGACGTAGGATCTCTTTAACTAAACTACCTACGGAGAAAATTTAACTACATCGACGTAGGATGTATTTAACTTTACCAACACATGTTGTCCTTAAACTTTGGAATAGTACTTTATAATCCAAGGAACTTAACTACTAAGTAGAAGTCCATTAAGGATTTAAGATAGTACCTTTTTGAATATCCTACTACGAATCCTTCATATGAAGATAAGAAAGATTCTATGAGGATTTGGATAGCGAATATCCAGAGTATACAAAACACAAAATGCTTAAAAAGGAAGGACAAGATGCATACACACATAGTCACATAACCACAAAATTTATTATCTAGATCTTTAATTTGCAAGTTTTGTTTTGTTAATTACGTACATGTATTTAAAGCACACTAGGAATCCATTTCATGGATTTCATTCGGTACTTTAAACATTAGCAAGAATCTAACTATGAAGATAGCAAGATCTTCCAAAAATTCGATTTCGTTTTCAAGAAAACACAAAATTCGAATTAAGGAACACAAAAATTTGAAGATACGGAAATACCCTTAGGTACCCTATTAAGAATTTATAGTGGTACGTTGGGTATTCATACAGAGTTGTAACTTGCGCCTTGTACTTCGTTTCTTTGCAAGAGACGGGTACTAAGGATTTCCGTGGAAAACGCAAGAGATAATAAAATGGAAGAAATTATGGGGTAGTCTGTTCTTCAAGGAATACGATTCCTTGATTGTCGGTATTGTAGGGAATACGTTGTTATACATGCCATCATATTTGTACATTACAATGCAAAATAAAAAGATTTATTTATAAACAACAACAACTGTTTCATGGACCTTGACAATCGAAAGAAAATAATACATAAGGTTTGATTATTTCTAAACAACATTGTCTTCTAGTTGGTCCGGTGCTCATCCCTGCGCTGGATTCGCATTAGCAATCTTTGGGCAATTTCTTCGGAAATGGCTCATCTCGCCACAGTTGAAGCAAGGACCTCGTGGAAGACGAGCTTGAGCAGGATTTACTTGAGGTTGGTTTGGACCAGCTTGGTTTGGGGTAAAACGACAAGCATTTGCCAGGTGACCGAGTCGCCCACATGATGCACACAAACGACACTGTAGGTGAGCTAAGTGGTGTGCATTACATTTGTCGCATATCGGTGCAGTACCGGCATAAGGTTTCCTTGCAGGAGGCTGAGCTGGTTGGTTACGGATGTTTTGGTTAGGTTGAGCGGCAATCGCACAATTCTGCGAAGCCTTACGCTTCTTCTCCTTGGACACCTCAGCATGTTCTTCCTTTGGTTCCACTTGAGCAGTCTTGTCGGATGGTCTTGGGTCGCCTTTTCGAAAAAGCTTTTTCTTTCTGATGTGGGATTCAGTTAGAGTGGCAGACAGTTCAATGGCTTGTCTGACAGTAGTAGGGTTACTGCCAGTAACAATATCCTGAACTAGGTCAGGAAGACCATCAGTATATTTCTCGATCGCCTTATCCACAGGAGTAACCATAGCAGGACACAACAGGCTCAATTCTTCAAAACGGTCAGTATAGGCTCGATGTTCACCACTGTCTTGCTTCAAATCATCAAACTCCCTCTCCAAAGCTCGCAGTTCATGACGAGGACAGAACTCCCTCATCATAAGAGCTCTAAGCTCGGCCCAAGTCTGTGCTAGTGCAACTTCAGCACCACGGTCTCTCATAATCCCATTCCACCATGTAAGAGCCCTCTTCTGAAACACGCTCGAAGAAAACTCGACCTTGCGATTTTCAGGACACTGAACATGACGGAACGTATTCTCAATGCTCTCGAACCATTGAAGAAGCCCAGTTGCTCCCTCTGAACCACTAAACTTGAGCGGTTTAGCCGAGTTGAAACTCTTGAAGTTGCAGGGAGCATTGTTGTTGTTGATGGCCTGTATTATTTGAGCATAAAGATTTGGGAAGGCAGCAGCCATCTGCTGCGTGATGATTTCCGCCAGTTCGGCAGTCGCTATCTGGCTTTCGCGTCGAGGAGGCATTCTAAAAGAGGAAACATGAAAGGAAACGAGTGAGAGAATTAGACAAAAAGAATGAGATGAAACAAATCTGATGAAAGCAAGGGTAGTGGTCATTTGTTTGTTACTACAAAGCAACAAACGACCTCGGTGATTAATCAAAGTAAATAGGTCAAAAATAATGTATCGCGAAGACATGCTCGCCTATAAGTGAACACTCATCCCAAGAATTCCCAGGTAAGCACAACTGGTCTCGCGTCTGATGAGATGTATACGAAGTGCTTGCCTAGACAGAAAACCCAGAATACAGGCATTCACCCTTCCAGTTTGCACGTGTTCACATTATTTAAAACCCAAAACCTTGACGAGATTTTGAAAACTCAAAGGGGTTCAAAACCATATAACAGAGGGTTCAAAACCTAGTAATCAATCATCCTAGAACAGATGATTAGTTTTCAAAGCGGTTTTGAAATTTATGTTCTTGTTGTGGTCGTCACCTAAGGATAGCTGACGGTATTGTTTTATGACTAAACGCAAGTAAACTCGCGTTAGGGTCCTAGAAAGGTTATAGACTAGGTCAAAGCATTACTAATAACCTAATTCCCTATAACCATTGGCTCTGATACCATCTTTTCTGTCACACCCCGACCACGTAGAACATACAAAACGTGGCGGAAACGTCGAGGAGTGTTGTAACAGAATTAATGTTTCAAATCCATGGCAATTAAAGTTTCGTTTTATTGATTAGAAGTGTTACAATGTCTTAACCAACAAGGAAATACAACATAATTAACTAGTCTTGCGTCTTTTATTGTCACTAAAGCCCAAGTCTGCCTATGTGTATCTTGATCATCTTATGCAACAGCTCCTGAAAAACACATGTGAAAATAGGTACGTCAGCATAAAAATGCCTGTGAGATACATAGGTTTTGTGAAAAATAGGATTTCATGACTTATGTTTGAGAAAATGTTTAGTCATGAACCTTGTAATTTGCTTTGTCTTGTAAATCGTTTGAAAATCAATAAATTCAGATGATATGTATAGATAAAAGAATAACGTATGGTTAAATGAATAACCATGTAAACTGAGTTTGTATAAGATAAGTTGTTTGTAAAACAATGTCTTGTGAAAAGTATGATATTTGTAATAAATGTTATATATCTCAAACTGAAATGATTCAAATAACGCTACGATATGTAATACCATACAAGCACTTATATATAGGAAGTACCAGCGGCGTATCCACCATGTTTGTATCATATTACACACGCCTCGTTACTTAATCACTTACTCAAACCAAACCAACCAATGTAAGAAGTCTATGTTTAAATCAATTGTCAAATGTATTGAATAATATGTCAAGATGTAAATCAGGTAGTGTGAAACAATTGTCAAACATGTTATGTGTCAAATGTAAATCATGTCAAAATGTCTATGTCAAATATCCATGTCAAATGTCTTTGTCAAATGTCTTTGTGTAAAATGTCTATGTCAAAATGTCATGTATGGCAAGTGAAATGTCTCAACTAACCATATGCACAAAAACATAGTATTGAAGTAAAACTTGGTTTAAATCAAAGTTATGTTTTGTGGGAAATGCATGATCAAATGTCAATCATGTTAAAATGTCTATGTCGAAATGTCTATGTCAAATGTCTATGTCAAAATGTCATGTAAAACGATGTACTAAGTAATGCACACAATTGGGCACACCTAGCATGAAATGTCATAAAATCATGTACTATAATGTACTAACGAACATAACAGGTATATGATGTCAAAAACAGGAAAGCATGAAAGTAACCAGTAGGCACATGTGTTCCACCCCAAAACAGTTTGGAAAACAGTAAAAGAGGGGTTCTATGTACTCACTTGAGATTGCTCAGTAGTCCTTGAGTAACAACCAAACAATGCTAGAGATCGCGGATATCAAACGGCACCTAATATAGGTAACTATGTTAATAAGCCGGACCTAAATCGGATGATTGGATAGAATGAGGGTTCGTAAACCAAACGAGTGTGGAGACTCGTGTGATATGGTTTGACAAAGCCAACATACTAAATGAAACCTAACTTAAGTGCTTACGACCCATTACGACCCGTTTAGGTAGCTTATGCTACTTTAACGCGTCGTTCGCGTAAAACGCGTTCGGACCGCCTAACTAGTCCTATGACAAGTAGAATATGCCTAAATATGTTACATTATCAGTTATGTGACAAAGGTTTAGGTTACATATGCTTAATTACCAATTATACATGAAAAGGGTATTCTGGTAATTTACCTAAGGCATATAAACTACCTATCATACAACTACTCAAACGATGTGACCATAGGGTATAACCTCGGAAGGTTATTCCCTACCTACTATGGTCACCTAATGTATTTGGTCTGATCCTAATGATCGACCAAATGGGTCGGGTTCGAAGGTATAAGCGATTTATCAGATCGCTTATACTACGACCCTAGACAACATGGTAATCAGTAGGCATAGTCCCAAGGGACTATAACCAACGTGATTACACTCACGTTGCGAAGTTCAAACGAACTTCGCATTGACCATTACTGGTCAACGCTGAAAGTCAAACAAAGTTTGACTTTCTGACTCGAAAAGCAATAAAATAAGGAAAAGAACGAAAGAATACTTACGAAGGGTCCCCGAATGCTAATTTCGATCCGAGAATCTCAGGTATGAAACAATGGTTTCAACTTAGAGTTTCTAAGATCAAAATTCTAGTGAGAAATAAGGTTGGGGTGGATGGGTATTTATAGTTTTCGGGTAACCGTTAAGATCGTTTCATGGAAACCGTGCTCGAATCTTGTACGTACATATGTCACAAAGTTGTGGTACCTTAAAAATGGTCTAAATGAGCTGAATGTGCAGTTGTGAGTGTGTGGATGAGGTTTAAACAGCTGGAATCAACTGACTAAGCGTTCTTATCTGATCAGGGAGGCTGAGGCGGCCCGCTTCAGGATACACCAAAGCTAATGCGGGCCGCATGGGACTTCTGATCAGAATATAACTTTCAAAAATGACAGTTTCAGCCCCTGCACGTGTTTAAGGCCATTTCCGACACTTCTAAGGCCCGTAAAGCCAACTTTAAGGCCCTAAAATGTTGCCTAATCATTGTGGACATGAAACATGCTCAAAAATATGTCGGATGATGGTTCGTTTGGTCGTACGAACGCGATGTTCGCTTAATTACGACGGAATGCGCACAATCGCGAAAAACGATCCAAATGACGCGACGAATGGATTTTTCTTAAGGCGAACACTAAAATATAATATAGTCATGCTTACATAAATTTTTGGATGTCCGGATGTATTCAGAATGTAAGTTATGCGCGAAAATGCAAACTTGTGCACTTTTTGACACTTTTAGTCCCTGAATGACCCAAAAGTTTATTTTAGCATACCGAACACCTCAAAGCCCATTTCTAAGCTATGTAAAGGATATTCATGGTATGTTTAACTTATGGTCATGTTCCAGAATGTCTGTTACAGTTCAAATTGGCATACTTTCGCAGTTTGTCAATTTTAGTCCCTGTAAGCGATTTAACTTTGATTTCACCACACCAAACCTTCCAAAACTTATATCTAAGTTATGTAAAGGTTATTTAAGGTATGATAAACCAATTTCACTATTCCGGAGTGTTCGTTGCATTAAACTGGTTATATTTACGCATCAGTGCGCGTATCACCTTCCAGAAAGCGATTTAGAGCTTGAAATCGAACAAGAGTTGATATGTGCAAATGATACACATATTTATACAGATCCCAAGTATGAAATACAATATTTCATTGGTTTGGTATTTGTTTGATGGTTGAAGTGACACAGGTGTCACAAAATATATGTATCTCACAGGCATTTTTATGCTGACGTACCTATTTTCACATGTGTTTTCAGGAGCTGATGCATAGGATTAATCAAGATACACTTAGGCGGACTTGGGCTTTAGTGACAATAAAAGATGCAAGACTAGTTAATCATGTTATGTATCTTTGTTTTTAAGACATTGTAACTTCTTTTAATTCAATAAAACAAAACTTCAATTTCCATGTGTTATGAAACAATGATTCTGTTACAACACTCCCCGACTTTTACGCCGCGATTTGTTGTTTTACGCGGTCGGGGTGTAACAGTAGAGTTGGTATCAGAGCTCATGGTTATAGGGAATTCAGTTATTAGTAATGCTTTGAACTAGTCTATAACCTTCCTATGACCTTAACACAAGATTCTTGTGTTTAGATCTTAAAACAATATCGTCACTTATCCTTAGGTACAACCACAACAAGAATACAAATTTCAAATCCACTTTGAAAACCAATCATCTGTTTTAGGATGATTTATTATAAGGTTTTGAACCTTCAAAGTTTTCAAAATCCCGTCAAAGTTGGGTCTTATAATGTGAACACGTGCAATCTGGAAGAGTGGATGCCTGTACTCTGAGTTTTCTATCTAAGGCTAGAGTGTTCGTACAAATCCACATAATCAGACCAGCCACTCTTACCTAGGAACTCTTGGGGTGAGTGTCCACTTATAGGCTAAAGCATGTCTTCGCGATACATTAATATGACCCGCTTACTTTGATTAGTCACCGTCTCATTTGTTTGCCTTAGGAATCAAACAAATGATCACAATTTTTTTATGCGTTGTCATTCTGTTTTGATTATCCGATAAGATTTCACTTTTTTCCTCCTATGTCTTACATTTTCTTTAGAATGTCTCTTCATCGCAGCGACACTCAAATGTCTGAGCAGGCTACCAAATTTTCCCAGCGAATAGGCGAAGTAATCCTGAAGACTGCTGAATTAGCTGTTGCCATGTCTCGTCCCAAGGATGAAGCCACTCAAGAATCACCAAAGGAAACAGAAGCCAAGCCTTCACCAAAATCAAAGAAGCGTAAAGCTTCAAAGAATCCTCCAGCAGTTACACCAAAACAGGCAGGACCTAGCCAAGTGGCAGCACCGCCAGCCAAGAAGCCGTACAAGGGAAGTGCTCCTTTTTGCAATCAACGCAATGGCCATCATCCGAATCAAAAACCATGTCGCAAATGTACCCACTGCGGACGATGGGGACATATGGTTAACGTGTGCCGCTTTGCTATCCAAAACAAAGCTGTTGCAAATCCTGCTGCTGCTCAACCTCCTACAAGGAAACCTTATGCTGGTACCGCGCCGATGTGCAACAAATGTAATGCACCTCACCGAGCTTACCTGCAGTGTCGTTTGTGTGCATTATGTGGGCGACTCGGTCACCTGGCAAATGCTTGTCAATTCAACCCAATCCAAGGTGGTCCAAACCAACCCCAAGTCAACCCTACTCAAGCTCGTTTTCCATCTGGTACTTGGTACAACTACGGCGAGACGGGTTATCTCAGGAACAAAAGCCCAAAGATTTTCAATGCAAATCTGACCCACGGATGAGCATTTGGCTGATTAGAAGAAGCTGCTGCTTTGTATAATTTGAATCTTATGCTTTTGTTTCTTTTGTTGAACTCTGAAACAATGTGTTTAGTTTATAAATAAATCATTGTTCACAATTCTGATGTACAAATGTAGTTACATGTGTGTATGGCATACCCCTATGATACCTACACCAAAGAACTATGTTCTTTAAACAAACTACTCTTGTAATTCTCCCATTCATGTGATCGCTCATGATTTCCTCGAAAAATTTCTAAGTACTCGTTTCATTCTAAGAAACAAAGTACAGAATATAAGTGACAATTTTAGACGATTACTCAAAATGTCACTTTAAATCCTTGGTTGGATAACTAAGGGTATTTTTTCGATCTTATACCCATATCATTACATTCTGGTTTTCATAACAGCATACATAGTATCGGTTTTCAAAACAACCTTCATGATTTCAAAATATTTCATATAGTTTGAAAACATATTTAACATAGTATATTTACTTAATATATCAAATGCATGATTTCAAAAGCATCGTCCATGTTTTCAAAAACCTTATACATAATTTCAAAAATTCATCTCGCATGATTTTAAAACATTTTATAAATATACTTATCTAATACACCTACCTTATGATTTCAAAAGTATTATATAAGGTTTCAAAAACATTAAACACATTTCTAAAAGAACCCCATGCATAGTTTTCAAAAACATTCTGCTCGTATGATTGACTTAACATGCGTTGTACCCAACCCCCAAATTCTCCTTCATATGTCGCCTTGGCATATCTAGTGCCTCAACTTCATGAGCTTTCTACCTCGTGTGTCGACTTAAGCACGTCTAGTGCAAGGTTTCGAAACATCTTCTGTTATTCAAATCCCAAAATCCATATAGGATCTTCTTATCTTCACGATTAGATCCATGTGGATGATTATCACTCAAATGGGAGTCCTTAATTGAATTCATTGTATGCTTTGATACGTACATTACGATTCAATAAGGACAAAGCCGAATTCCTATTAAGATCTTCCTATCTTCATAGTTAGATTCTTGAAAATGTTTAAAGTGCCAAATGAAATCCATGGATTGGATTCCTGGCGTGCTTTAAATACTCGTGTTCAAGTTAACAAAAAATTAACAAAATGATAACAAATTAAAGATTAAGATAAACAATTATGTGTTTATGTGTTTTCTTTTATGTTTTGTGTTTTTGTGTAATCTGGATATTCGTTATCCAAATACTCGTAGAATCTTCCATATCTTCATATGAGGGATTCATAGTAGTATATTCAAAAGGTACTACCTTAAATCCTTAATGGGCTTCTACGTAATAGTTAAGTCCCTTGGATTATATAGTACAATTCCATGATTCAAAAGAGACCCTTTGAGTGGTCTAGTAAAAAAGATTGATTCAGGATCTGGTTAAGAATGGTATGTGATGCTATAGCTGAAAAGACTCCTTGGTGGTCTATTTAAAGAGATCATTTATTGATTTAATTAAAAGGACCCTAGGGTGGTCTAGTCACAATCATCACATGTTCATTCATTATTTCTTCCCCTACACATTATAAAATGCACTGTGTGAACTATGCAAGGAATTACGTAATTATGGATGCATACATAATTATGAAATTCAGTGCACGAAAACCACAATAAGATTTATCCTGTTTAAGAACTGATAGTGGCAATAATAACGAAACATGAACAATGTAATGGAGATACGGTGGACGCACCAATGGCGCTTCATATACTTGTATATAAGTGCCCCTCTTACATTGCAAGCATAATGTTATTTAAAGTTACTAGAAGTTTAGAACTCTAACCAGTGTTGTTTTATCTTTTCGACTTCATGTTTCGAGTTCTCACAAGTTTCCTCTAAATAAATTTCGGGATGAAATTTCCTGAAGTAGGGGAGTCTGTGACATCTGTGCCTCCACGGCCATCAAACAAATACCAAATCAATGAAATATTGTGTTTCATACTTGGTATTTGTATAAATGTGTGTACCAATTGCACATATCAAATCTTATTCGATTTCGAGTTCTAAATCGCTTTCTGGAAAGTTATACGCGAACTGATGTGTAAACGTAAACATTTTAACGTGAAAAACACTCTGAAATAGTGACATGGGCTTAACATACCTTAAATAACCTTTACATAACTTAGAAATAAGTTTTGGAGGGTTTGGTGTGTCGAAATCAAGTTTATTCGCTTGCAGGGACTAATTTCGACAAACTGCGAAAGTATGTCGATTCGTATTGTAACGAACATTCTAGAATATGATCATAAGTTAAACATGCCCTAAATATCCTTTACATAGCTTAGAAATAGGCTTAGAGGTGTTTGGTGCGCAAAAATAAACTTATTTGATCAACAGGGACTAAAAGCGTCAAAAAGTGCATAAGTTTGCATTTTCGCGCATATCTTACGTTCTGAATATATCTGGACATCCAAAAATTTATGTAATCATTACAATATTTTATTTTACTGATTGGAATTCTAAAATTCCATTCGTCGCGTAATTTGGATCGTTTTTCGCGTCCGTTCGTGTTTCATCGTAATTAACCGAACAACGCAATCGTACGACCAAACGAACCCACATCCGAGATGTTTTTGAGCATATTTTAAGTTCCCTATACTTTAACCTCATTATAGAGCCTTGAAATGGGGTTAACAGGGCTTAAACGTGTCAAAAATGCATCAAAAACCAAGTTTCATGCCTGAAGGGACTAAACTTGACATTCTGTCAAAGTCAGGCTTAGGAGGGGCGCGTAAGACTTTGTGAAAGTCTACGCGGCCTGCAAGAGACCCCCAAACCTGCAAAAATCAGTTTTCAGCAAAACCCAGCTGTTCCTTTGTTTTGCACATGGTTTCTTTCAATCTATGGGCTTGTTTTGGGCAGCCATAGTATTATTTCAGTGGGTAACACTTGGAGGGTTGAGATTGAAGCTCGGTATTCGAGGAACGATCTTAATGGCTCTTGAATTCCTATAAATACCCATCATGTTTCATTTGCAATCTTCACACTTGATCTGAGTTTATGCTCTAAGTTGAAGCTTTTGCTTCATACCTGAGTATCTTAGATCAAATTCTTCCTAGCTTGGACCTCTTGTAAGTTTCTTTCATGCTTTTATGCGTTTTTAAGCGTAAAAGTCAAACAGTGTTTGACTTTCTGCTTTGACCGGTCAATGGTCAACACGAAGTTTGTTTGAACTTCGCAACGTGAGCATAATCACGATGGTTATAGTCCCTTGTGACTATATCTACTGATTACCACGTTATTCAGGCATAGTGACGAGTCATAGTTTCGGTCAAAATATGCGTTTATGCGTATTTTGCAACCAAAATATTCTTGGGTATCAAAACCCTTTGTTTTGATATCAAACTTATTTTCAAACTTCGTTAAACATGTTTTAACATGTTTAACTCGTCACTTCTAGTTTAGTGCATATATAGGGTCGTAAAAATAAGCGGTCTAAACAACCGCTTAGACTTTTGAACCCGACCCGTTTGGACGATCATTAGGATCCGATCAAACATGTTTTGTGACCATAGTTGTATAGGGAATAACCTTCCGAGGTTATTCCTTATGGTCACTACATTTAGTTAGTTGTATGATAGGTAATTTTTATCCCTTAGGAAAATGACCAAAATACCTTTTTTTCGCATAAATTCATTTTAAGCATATGTAACTTAAATTTTTACATCTAAACTGATTAGGTAACATTATTTTGCATGTTAAGGCATATAATACTTGTCATAGGACTAGTTAGGCGTCCGAACGCGTTTTACACGAGCGACGCGTTAAAGTAGCGTAAGCTACCTAAATGGGTCGTAATGGGTCGTAAGCACTTAGGTTAGGTTTCGATTTAGTATGTAGGCTTTGTTAAACCATATCATATGAGTTCCAATACTCATTTGGTTTACGAAACCTCATTCTATCCGATCTTCCGATTTAGGTCCGGTTTATTAATATAGTTACCTATATTTGGTGTCGTTTGAGTTCCGTGATCCCTCTAGCTTTGCTTGGTTGTTATTCAAGACTTCTAAGCATTCTCAGGTGAGTACATAGTCCCCTCTTTTACGTTTCAAATGTTTTGGGGTGATACACATGTGCCTACTTGTTACTTTCATGCTTTTCATGTTTTTATATCATATGCTTGCAATGTTCATTAGTACACATATAGTACATGATTTCTTCCATGTTTTTGCTATGTATGTTATATTAACATGCTAGCACATTGATTTCAAATATTAGATTTTGTTGCATATGATTCACTTAGCATATGGACACATTGTTTTACATTAAGCATTTATACTTTATATGTTCATTTAGCATATTTAAGTACATCATTTTCATAAAACATACTTACATTTGGTATGACATTTGGTTCGTTTAACGGGTCATAAATACATTCATTAACACCGATCATGCCGTTCGTTAGTAGGTAGTGGTACCATAGGAATTGACAACTCCCATTTCTGAAATCCTAGGTTTCTTTGGGTGGAAGGAATGACCGAATTCGATATTCATGATTTAGATGAACCTTTAACTCGTTAGAGGTTTGTCGCCACAGTCGCAAGGCTTGAATGTAGGCGTTAGAACATTACCACATAGATGTTTGTATCAATAAAGCATGCATGGATTTTACAAAACATAACTTTTGATTTATTCAAATACATTGTTTTGTGCATATGGTTAGAATAGATATTTTTATTTATTTTACCATACATAACATTTGATTATACATGAACATTTTTACATTGGTGGTTTGTTTGTTTAAGTGATTTAAATAACGAGGCGTGTGTAATATGATAAAAGCATGGTGGATATGTCGCTGGTACTTCCTATATATAAGTGTTTTTATGATATTACATATCGTAGCGTTATTTAAACCATTTCAAGTTAGACATATTGTTACACAAATATCATATCTTTATGAAACATTGTTTTACAAACAACATATTTTATACAAATTCATTTTACTTGGTTATTTATTTATCTATGCATCTTTCTTTTATATCATCTTATTTCTTATCACTATTTGTATGATTTATAAAAGAAAACATTTTACAAGGTTCATGACTAACTTTTGTTAAACATTTTTTTTAAACTTACAAGTCATGAATCCCATTTTAATAAAACCTATGTATCTCACAGGCATTTTTATGCTGACGTACCTATTTTCACATGTGTTTTCAGGAGCTGGTGCATAGGATTAATCAAGATACACTTAGGCGGACTTGGGCTTTAGTGACAATAAAAGATGCAAGACTAGTTAATCATGTTATGTATCTTTTTTTTTAAGACATTGTAACTTCTTTTAATTCAATAAAACAAAACTTCAATGTCCATGTGTCATGAAACAATGATTCTGTTACAACACTCCCTGACGTTTGCGCCGTGATTTGTTGTTTTACGCGGTCGGGGTGTGACATGCACCGACATTTCGTGACTTACTTGCCCAGGCTGAAAAACACGAGCTATTCATCCAGTCGTCACATGGTTCCACCGCTCCCAATGTTGCCTTCAATGCGCGTGTTGACCGGACACAATTCAACAATCGTGGTCGTGGAGGAAGATCTTCCCGTGGCGGTCGCGGTCGTGGTCGTCGACCTCCCCACTGCCAACTATGCCGCAAAGATGGTCATTTTGCCAACAATTGTCCTCAACTTGCTTCGTTTGCTCAACAAGCACCAGGTAATGATTCTGAATTGGCCAAGGCTTTCCTTGCCCAATGCCATGTTACTACTTCAGGACCTAATTGGTCAGTTGCCGATACGGGCGCTACGGACCATATCTTGAACTCCACTGATAACATCATCAAACCTGAACCGTACCTAGGTAATGCAAAAGTCATTTTCGGGGACGGTAATATTCTTCTTATTTCTCACACGGGACATGCCATGTTAAATAACAATATTTGCCTTCGGGACATTTTGGTTATCCCTAATATTACTAAAAACTTGTTATCCATTAGCAAATTGACGACTGATAATAACGTGGATGTTTTATTTTCCCAACCCCATTTTTTTATTCAGGACCGAACAACGAAGGAGGTCCTAGCACAAGGAAGATGTGTACAAGGTCTATACGTCCTCAATAATACTCCAAAATCTTTTGTGGCATCTTCTCAACACAATCCTCGTGCTTCATTTGAATTATGGCACTCAAGATTGGGTTATGTCTCTTTTGATACTATTTTGTCTTTAAATAAATTGGGGCGGCTTTCGGTAACTTCACTTTTACCAAAGCCTCTTGTTTGTTCCCCTAGCCAAATGTCGAAGGCACATCGCTTGCCATTTAATATAAATGAAAAACGTGCTTCAAACCCGTTAGACTTAATTCATTGTGACTTGTGGGGTCCATCACCCGTAAACTCGGTTGATAATTATCGCTACTACGTGGCATTTGTGGATGATTTTTCCCATTTCACGTGGTTTTATCCTCTAAAAACTAAAGTCGGGTTCCACGAGGTGTTCAAAGTCTTTATCAAATTTGTTCAAACACAGTTCTCACGAAAGATAAAAGTCTTTCAAAGCGATGGCGGCACCGAATTTGTTAATCATAATGTTCGAAAAATACTGTATGATAATGGCACTTTTCATCGAATTTCATTTCCGTACACACCGCAACAAAACGGTCGGGTGGAACGTAAACATCGACACATTGTCGAAACCGGTTTAGCGATGCTATTTAACGGACATGTTCCCGTAACTTATTGGGTCTATGCTTTCAGCACTGCTGTTTACATTATTAATCGACTTCCAACCCAGGTTCTACAAAACAAGTCTCCGTTTGAAATATTATTTTCGCCAGTACCCATATATGACAATTTTCGACCATTTGCATGTCGTGTGTATCCGAATTTACATGATTATGCGGAACACAAATTAGCACAACGAAGCCTTCCATGTATTTTTCTTGGCTACTGTGCTCAATATAAAGGTTATACTTGCTTCGACCCAACCACATCTCGAATATATATTACACGTCACGCTCGGTTTGACGAGTATCTTTTCCCCTTCCTAAAAGATACACCCACCGATAACTTTCATCAACTTCCCTTATCCAGTTTTATTGAACCACAAAACCACCCTACCACCCCAATCGTTCCCTTGACACCCCCTACCCCCACACATATAAAAACTACCACTCCTTGCACTATGTGTACTGATGACCAGCCAAGAACTTTCCCAACCCATGCGGAACCAACCCATGCCGCATCCACCACTCAAAATATTCCAACCCACACCACACACACCCAAAACCCAGCCCAAACTAAACTTTAGCCCAGGACCAAAACCCAGCCCAAACCACCCATTTGATCCATGAACCCATCACTGAAACGCAATATGTTCAATCTTCAGCCCAAGAACCCATCCCCTCAACCCAAACAGCCCGTACTACACAACCCCCTCAGCCCGCTCATCCGATGCAAACCCGTTCTAAAAGTGGTATTTTAAAACCGAAACACATGGTTGATTTGGCCCATATTGAACGCTATGGTCTATTAGCGGCCTTATCTTCTACCTCCATTCCTAAAGGATTTAAGTCTGCAAGCAAACAACCGGAGTGGGTGGAAGCTATGAATAAAGAAATGGATGCTCTAATCCTGAATAAAACATGGTCTCTTGTGCCTCGACTAAATAAACATAATGTAGTCGGTTCTAAATGGCTCTTTCGAATAAAGTATAATGCGGATAGCACTATTCAGCGACACAAAGCCCGCCTTGTTGCACAAGGCTTTAGCCAAGTGCCTGGTCTTGACTATTTTCAAACCTTCAGCCCAGTTGTTAAAGCATCCACTGTTCATATTGTGCTTTCTTTGGCCGTTATTAACAAGTGGGATCTACATCAGCTTGACGTTAATAATGCCTTTCTCCATGGCAACTTAGGTGAAGAAGTCTATATGGAACAACCTCCTGGATTTATGGATCCAAGTCTCCCCACACATGGTTTTCGCCTAAACAAGGCGCTATATGGTCTCAAACAAGCCCCACGTGCTTGGTTTCATCGCCTAAGTACCTTTCTTGTCTCCAATGGGTTTGTATGCAGTCGAGCTGACACTTCTTTATTCGTCTTCAAACAAGATACATGCATCATGTACCTTCTTGTGTATGTTGACGACTTAATCCTCTCTAGCAACCAGGATCAAGTCATTCGAACCTTCATTACCAAATTACATTACGAGTTCGCAATTAAAGACCTTGGCAAACTCAACTATGTTTTGGGACTTGAAGTTACACACACTGTAGGATCGTGTAGCGACCCAAACGAGTCGTTCAGAGAAGTTTTGATCTGTTTCAGATGCGGAAACTAAGAAACAGACTTAGGGGTTTTTTGGTAGCCTCTTAATGACCATTCAGATGCTACCTCTTAATGGTTTAAAACCTCTGAATGAATAAGAGATAACATCAAGTCTGAATGGTTAAGAGGTAATCTCTGAATGGTAAATCATCACATGTCACATTCTTCTACCTTCTCATTGGTAAAATTCTTAATAATTCCATTAAGATGTAGCCTCTTAATGACCATTCAGAAGCTACCAAACAGCCCTTTAGATACAGCTTGTAATTCACTTTAAACACTATTTTGATTGATATAACAGCTAGTACAATCAGTATTCAAACCGGCAGCACCTCGGCATGAATTTCAGGAACCCTTTTCAATGATTTCGCTTGTGTTGACTATATATAGGCATCGGGGTTTCGCTTGAAGGTGACCAAGTGTGTTTCAACCGAAATCTATAACATGTGATTTCGCTTGAAAGTGACACCTCTCATTTCAAGCGAAAACAACTTTCTCAAGCGAAATCAACTTCAAACTCAACCTAATCTCCCATTTTCTCGATCTACGTGCCCAGATCTAATCACTCTAGTACAAGAATCGATACAAGAGGAAGTCGACAGACGCATGCACCAACAGAATCCCCCTCGAATGTTGATGAGTCTTAACATGTCGAGTCTTCAACGTCTTCAATCTTCATCAGTCTTTGGGCTCTAACATATTCCTTCTCAACTTATGCTGGAATCTTCTTGTAACATCTGTACTTGTAATCATTGTGAACAGTTCAATTATCAATAAAACAATGTTAATTAATCCCAATGTTTGTTTGGTTATGTTTTACATTTTTCATGTTTTGACTTTTATTCAATTCCAAACTCTACATCGCTTTCTGGAGAGTTATACGCAAACTGGTGCGTAAACGTAATCAGTTTAATACGAAAAATACTCCGGAACATCAACATATACTTAACATACCTTAAATAACCCTTACATAACTTAGAAATAAGTTTTGAAGGCTTTGGTATGGCAAAAACAAGTTAATTCGCTTACAGGGACTAAACTTGACAAACTGCGAAAGTATGCCAATTTGAACTGTAACGAACATTCCGGAACATGACCATAAGTTAAACATACCATAAATATCCTTTACATAGCTTAGAAATAGGCTTTGAGGGGTTCGGTATGCTAAAATAAACTTTTGGGGTCATTCAGGGATTAGAAGCGTCAAAAAGTGCACAAGTTTGCATTTTCGCGCATAAGTTACGTTCTGAATACATCCGGACATCCAAAAATTTATGTAAGCACTAAAATATTTTATTTTAGTGTTTGGCTTGAGAAAAATCCATTCGTCGCGTCATTTGGATCGTTTTTCGCGCTTATGCGCATTCCGTCGTAATTAAGCGAACATCGCGATCGTACGACCAAACGAACTGACATCCGGAATATTTCTGAGCATGTTTCATGTCCACAATGTTTAGACATCATTTTAGGGCCTTAAAGTTGGCTTTACGGGCCTTAGAAGTGTCGGAAATGGCTTAAATATGCAACAGGGACTAAAACTGTCATTTCTGAAAGTTTGTGCTGATCAGACAAGGCCAGGCGGCCCGCCTGAGTTTTGTGTGTATCCTGACGCGGGCCGCGTCAGCCTTCCAGACCAGATTCAATGTTTTAAACAGCTGTTCCAGCCCTTCAAACACCCCAAAGGGCAATTCCAAGTGTCAAACTCTTGTGGTGGGGGCAATATGAGCCACCACAACTTTCCGACAAGAGTACGCACGAGATTTGATCACGTTATTCAAGAAATGATCTTAACGGTTCGGGAAATACTATAAATACCCCACCCCCATTTGCTTCAAACTCACAAGAATCTGATCTAAAAGACTCTAAATTGGAACCATTGTTTCATACCTGAGTTATTTTGATCTACATTAGCATTCGGGGACCCTTCGTAAGTATTCCTTCGTTCTTTTATTGCTTTTCGAGTCCTAAAGTCAAACTTTGTTTGACTTTTTGCATTGACCAGTTTATGGTCAATGCGAAGTTCGTTTGAACTTCGCAACGTGATTGTAATCACGATGGTTGTAGTCTCTTGTGACTATGCCTACTGATTACCACGTTGTCTAGGGTCGTAAGGGTAAGCGATCTGATAAATCGCTTATACCTTCGAACCCGACCCTTTTGGTCGATCATTAGGATCCGACCAAATACATTAGGTGACCATAGTGTATAGGGAATAACCTTCTGAGGTTATACCTTATGGTCGCTTCGTTAAGTAGTTGTATGATAGGTAGTTTATATGCCTTAGGTAAATTACCAAAATACCCCTTTTCATGTGTAATTGGTAATTAAGCATATGTAACCTAAACTTTTATCACATAACTGATTATGTAACATGTTTAGGCATATAACACTTGTCATAGGACTAGTTAGACATTCCGAACGCGTTTCACGCGAACGACGCGTTAAAGTAGCATAAGCTACCAAAACGGGTCGTAATGGGTGGTAAGCACTTATGTTAAGTTTCATTTTAGTATGTAGACTTTGTTAAACCATGTTACATGAGTTCCTACACTCATTTGGTTTACAAACCCTCATGCTACCCGATCTTCCGATTTAGGTCCGGTTTATTAACATAGTTACCTATATTAGGTGTCGTTTGATTCCGAGATCTCTAGCATTGTTTGGTTGTCACTCAAGGACTACTGAGTAATCTCAAGTGAGTACATAGACCCCTATTTTACTGTTTTCCAAACTGTTTTGGGGTGGAACACATGTGCCTACTTGTTACTTTCATGCTTTCCTGTTCTCATATCATATGCTTGTTATGTTTGTTAGTACATTATAGTACATTGTTTTACATTACATTTCATGCTATATATGCCCATTGTGTGCATACTTAGTACATTGTTTTACATTACATTTCATGCTATATATGCCCATTGTGTGCATACTTAGTACATTGTTTTACATTACATTTCATGCTATGTATGCTCATTGTGTGCGTACTTAGTACATTGCTTACATTACATTTCATGCTATGTATGTCCATTGTGTACATACTTAGTACAGTTGTTTTCATCACATGCTATGTATGTCCATTTGTTACATACTTAGTACAGTTGTTTTCATCACATGCTTACATGTTGGTATGACATTTGGTTTGTTTACATGGAACAATACATTCATTAACATTAGCTACGCCGTTCGTTAGTAGGTAGTGGTACCATAGGAATTGACAACTCCCGTTCCTGAAATCCTGGGTTTGTTTGGATTGGAAGGAATGACCGAATTCGATATACATAACTTAGATAAACCTTTAATTTGTTTAAGGGTTTATCGCCACAGTCTCAAGGCTTGGATGTATGCATTTTCACAATTCTGCATAGATGTTTATATCAGTATAGCATGCATTTGTTCCACAAAACATAACTTTGATTTAAACCATGTTTTACTTCAATACCTTGTTTTTGTGCATTTTTACATATGGTTTAGTTGATATATCTCACATACCATACATTACATTTTTGGATACACATTACATGATTTACATTAGACATAAACATTTTGACATTGATATACACAATTCATGAATTACATTAAACACAGACATTTGATATGGTTTACACAATAACATTTTGACATTTGATTATACATAAACAATTTACATTGGTGGTTTGGTTTGAGTAAGTGATTAAAGTAACGAGGCGTGTGTAATAGGATACAAGCATGGTGGATACGCCGCTGGTACTTCCTATATATAAGTGTTTGTATGGTATTACATATCGTAGCGTTATTTAAATCATTTCAATTTATGACACATGACATTTTATACAAATAACATACTTTTTACAAGACATTGTTTACAAACAACTTATCTTACACAAATTCATTTTTACATGGTTATTCATTTAACCTTACATTTATTTATACATATCATCTGATCTTATCGTTTTTCAAATGATTTATAAGACAAAGCAAATTACAAGGTTCATGACTAAACATTTTCTTAAACACAAGTCATGAATCATATTTTTACAAAACCTATGTATCCCACATGCATTTTTATGCTGACGTACCTATTTTCACATGTGTTTTCAGGAGCTTTTCCATAGGATGATGATCGTGACACTAGGGCGGACCTGTGCCTTAGAGACTAAAAATGAAGATAACTAGTTTAATTATGTTATGAACACTTTGTTTCCTGTTTAAGACAATATAACACTCTTGTTTAATAAATAAAATATAACTTTGTATGCCATGGTTGTGAAACAATAATTCTGTTACAACCCTCCCCGATGTTTCCGCCACGTTTCGTATGTTATACGTGGTCGGGGTGTGACAGAAGAGTTGGTATCAGAGCTAATGGTTATAGGGAATTAGGTTATTAGTAATTCTTTGACCTAGACTATAACCTTTCTAGGACCCTAACACAAGTTGTCTTGTGTTTAGAATTTTTTTTTTACAAAAAAAAAAACATGCACATCACCTATCCTTAGGTGATTATCAAAACAAGAATCCAATTTTCCGAAATGATTTTTGAAAAACAATCTTCTGTTTTTGAATGATTTATTACAAGGTTTTGAACCCTCTATTGTAAGGTCTTGAACCCTCTGTTATATGGTTTTGAACCCTTCCAGTTTGGTTGTTGGCCTTGTGCCTTCAAATTTTCAAAATCTCGTCCAAGTTTTGGGTTCTAAATAGTGTGAACACGTGCAAACTGTAAGAGTGAATGCCTGTATTCTGGGTTTTCTGTCTAGGCAAGCACTTCGTATATATCTCATCAGACGCGAGACCAGTTGTGCTTACCTGGGAATTCTTGGGATGAGTGTTCACTTATAGGCGAGCACGTCTTCGCGATACATTATTTTTGATCCATTTACTTTGATTAGTCACTGTGTGTCGTTTGTTTGCTTTGTGATACAGACGAATGACCACCATCTTTGCTTTTGTTGATTTTGTTTCATCTCATTCTCTTCATCCAATCATCTCACTCGTTTCCTTTCATGTTTCCTCTTTTAGAATGCCTCCTCGACGCGAACACCAGATAGCGACTGCAGAACTGGCAGAAATCATTGCGCAGCAGATGGCTGCCCAATTCCCAAACCTCTTTGCTCAATGAAACCAAGCCAACAACAACAACAATGCTCCATGCAAATACAAGGATTTTAACTCGGCTAAACCACTCAAGTTTAGTGGTTCTGAAGGAGCGACTGGGCTTCTCCAATGGTTCGAGAGCATTGAGAATACTTTCCGTCATGTTCAGTGTCCGGATAATCGCAAGGTCGAGTTTTCTTCGAGCGTGTTTCAGAAGAGGGCTCTTACATGGTGGAATGGGGTAATGAGAGACCGTGGTGCAGAAGTTGCTCTAGCATAGACATGGGCTGAACTTAGAGCTCTTATGATGAGGGAGTTTTGTCCTCGTCATGAACAGCGAGCGTTGGAGAAAGAGTTTGATGACTTGAAACAAGACAGTGGCGAACACAGGGTATATACTGATAGGTTTGAGGAGCTGAGTTTGCTATGCCCAACGATGGTCACCCCACTCGACAAGGCTATCGAAAGATACATCGACGGCATACCTGACTCGGTACAAGACATCATTACTGGTAGTAACCCTGCCACACTCCGTCAGGCGATCGAGTTATCAGCGACATTGACTGAGTCGCAGATTCGGAAGAATAAATTACACAGGAAGGGTGACAAGGGCAAGAAACAGTCGTCTGACAAGGAAGATAGCAAGAAAGGTCAAAACAAGAATGGAAAGGATTCTGGTTCATCGAAAAGGGCAAGGAAGCGTAAGGCTTCCCAAAACTATGTTGTCACTGCCCAAGCTAACCAGGCAGCTCCCAACCAACCCGCACAGCCTCCAGCGAAGAAACCCTATTCAGGGAATGCACCTTTGTGCAATAGATGCAACAGTCACCATCAGCCGAAACATCAGTGCCATTTCTGTAATAACTGTGGGAAGTCGGGTCATCTTGCCAATGTTTGTCAGTTTGCTCAGAATCAGGCAGCTCAGAACCTGGCTCAACAAGTTGCTCAGCCTCCTGCTCAGCAACAGGGTCAAGCTGCACGACCACACTACCCACCAGGTGCTTGTTATAACTGTGGGGATCTGACCCACTACCGTAACCAGTGCCCCGGATTGATGAATGCAAACCAGAATCAGGCTCAGGCTCGAGGGCGAGCTTTTAACTTGAATGCCCAAGAGGCGCAGGCGGATGATAATGTGGTGAACGGTACGTTCTTTATTAATAATCAGCCTGCATCTGTTCTTTTTGATACGGGTGCCGATAAGAGTTATGTGTCATTGTCTTTTGAGCCAATGCTGCGCATGTCTAGAACAAAACTAGGAAAACCTTTGACAGTAGAAGTTGCTAGTGGTGAACCCATTGTTCTTGATTCTGTTCTACGCAACTGCCAGTTGAACCTTAACGACCATCTTTTTCCTATTGACCTCACGCCTATGCAACTTGGAAGTTTCGACGTTATTGTGGGTATGGATTGGTTAGCCAAGCATCACGCAGAGATAGTTTGTTCTGAGAAGATTGTTCGTGTGCCGCTTTCGACAGGCGAGATCCTACAGGTTCGTGGTGAGAAGCCTGCCGGTGGTCTCAAACTCATGTCTTGTTTTAAAGCTCGGAAATATCTGCGAAAGAACTATGTGGCCTTCTTAGCACATGTTACAGCAGATAAGGGCAAGGGTAAGTCTATTTCAGATATTCTTGTCATTCGGGATTATTCCGAAGTATTCCCTGAAGACTTACCTGGTCTACCTCCAGCACGCCAAGTCGAGTTCCGTATTGATCTCGTACCTGGTGCAAATCCCATTGCCAGGGCTCCATACCGTCTTGCACCGTCTGAGATGCAAGAGTTGTCTAAGCAGCTTCAGGAACTCTCTGACAAAGGTTTTATACGTCCTAGCTTTTCACCTTGGGGTGCTCCCATTCTTTTTGTCAAGAAGAAGGATGGATCCTTTAGGATGTGTATCGATTATCGTGAGCTTAACAAGCTTACCATCAAAAATCGATATCCCCTACCGCGCATAGACGATCTCTTTGATCAGTTACAGGGCGCTTCTTATTTTTTGAAGATTGATCTGCGTTCCGGGTATCATCAACTTCATGTGCATGAAGAAGACATTCCCAAGACAGCGTTCCGCACTCGTTATGGGCATTACGAGTTCACAGTCATGCCATTCGGTTTGACTAATACTCCGGCTGTTTTCATGGACTTAATGAATAGGGTCTGCAAACCTTATTTGGATCAGTTCGTCATTGTTTTTATTGACGACATCTTGATTTATTCTAAGACGCGAGTTGATCACGAGCAACATCTTCATCTTACTCTGGAACTCCTAAAGAAAGAGCAACTTTTCGCCAAATTTTCCAAGTGCGAATTTTGGCTTAAAGAAGTTCAATTTTTGGGGCATATTATCAACGAACAAGGTATTCATGTAGATCCCTCCAAGATCAGTGCGATTAAGGATTGGGATACGCCTACTACTCCTACTGAGGTTCGTTCTTTTCTTGGTCTAGCGGGTTATTATCGCCGCTTCATTGAAAACTTCTCAAAGATTGCAGTTCCTCTAACTGCTCTAACTCAAAAGAACAAGCCCTTTGATTGGGGATTCAAACAAGAGGAAGCATTTCTGACTTTGAAGCAGAAGCTTTACGATGCACCTATTCTATCATTGCCTAAGGGTGATGATGATTTTGTCGTTTATTGCGATGCATCTAAATTGGGTCTTGGCTGTGTTCTAATGCAAAGGAACAAAGTCATAGCATACGCATCAAGGCAGTTGAAGATACGTGAGAAGAACTACACCACTCATGATCTTGAGTTGGGTGCAGTTGTTTTTGCTCTAAAGATCTGGAGACACTATTTGTACGGTACAAAATGTGTGGTTTTCACTGACCACAGAAGTCTTCAGCATATTTTCAACCAGAAAGAACTCAACATGAGGCAACGACGTTGGGTCGAGCTTTTAAACGACTATGACTGCGAAATTCGCTACCATCCTGGTAAGGCGAATGTCGTAGCCGATGCATTGAGTCGTAAGGAACGCACTAAGCTTCATTGTGTACGCGTTCAATCTGTTATTCAAGCTCGATCCGATATCCAATCCCGCATTTCTCAGGCTCAACAATCATGTGTTTCACAAGGTTTAATGGATAAGGAATTTCCCTATCACATAACACCTGCTCTGGAACTGAAAGACAATGGATCATATTACTTCATGGACTGTTTGTGGGTCCCAAGCCAAGATGTCACACCCCGACCACGTATAACATGCAAGACGTGGCGGAAAACGTCGGGGAGTGTTGTAACAGAATTAATTGTTTCATAACCATGGCATACAAAGTGATATTTTATTTATTAAACAAGAGTGTTACATTGTCTTAACAGGAAATACAGAGTTTATAACATAATTAAACATAGTCTAGCTCCATTTTATGTCTCTAAGGCACAGGTCCGCCCTAGTGTCATGATCAACATCCTATGGAAAAGCACCTGAAAACACATGTGAAAATAGGTACGTCAGCATAAAAATGCCAGTGAGATACATAGGTTTGGTGAAAATAGGATTCATGACTTATGTTTAAGAAAAATGTTTAGTCATGAACCTTGTAATTTGCTTTGTCTTGTAAATCATTTGAAAACAATAAGATCGGATGATATGTATAAGTAAATGTCAGGTTAAATAAATAACCATGTAAAAATGTGTTTGTATAAGATAAGTTGTTTGTAAATCAATGTCTTGTGAAAAGTATGTTATTTGTATAAAATGTTCTATGTCTCAATATTGAAATGATTCAAATAACGTTACGACATGTAATACCATACAAACACTTATATATAGGAAGTACCAGCGGCGTATCCACCATGCTTGTATCATATTACACACGCATCGTTACTTAATCACTTAATCAAACCAAACCAACCAATGTAAGAAGTCTATGTTTAAACCAATTGTCAAATGTAAATCATGTCAAATGTCTATGTCAAATATTCATGTCAAATGTCTATGTCAAATATCCATGTCAAATGTCTATGTCAAATATCCATGTCAAATGTCTTTGTGTAAAATGTCTATGTCAAAATGTCATGTATAGCAAGTGAAATGTCTCAACTAAACCATATGCACAAAAACAAAATATTGAAGTAAAACATGGTTTAAATCAATCTTATGTCTTTGTGGAAAAATGCATGCAAATATTGAATATGAACATTTATGCGGTATTGTGAAAATGCATACATCCAAGCCTTGTGACTGTGGTGATAAACTCTTTAAACAAATTAAAGGTCTATCTGTCTTATATCATCGAATTCGGTCATTCCTTTCATCCCCTTTCCCTGGGATGTCCGGAACGGGAGTTGTCAATTCCTATGGTACCACTACCTACTAACGAACGGCGTAGCTAATGTTAATGAATGTATTGTCCCATGTAAACAAACCAAATGTCATACCAAAATGTAAGCATGTGAAAAACAATGCACTAAGTATGTAATCAAATGAACATACATAGCGTGAAATGTCATGTAAAACGATGTACTAAGTAATGCACAAAATGGGCACACCTAGCATGAAATGTCAGGTAAAACGATGTACTAAGTAATGCACATAATGGGCACACATAGCATGAAATGTCATGAAATCATGTACTATAATGTACTAACGAACATATCAGGTATATGATGTGAAAACATGTAAAGCATGAAAGTAACAAGTAGGCACATGTGTTCCACCCCAAAACAGTTTGGAAAACAGTAAAAGAGGGGTCTATGTACTCACTTGAGATTGCTCAGATGTATAAAGATAACCACCAAGCAATGCTAGAGATCTCGGAATCAAACGGCACCTAATATAGGTAACTATGTTAATAAACCGGACCTATATCGGAAGACTGGGTAGCATTAGGGTTTGTAAACCAAATGAGTGTAGGAACTCACATGATATGGTTTAACAAAGCCTACATACTAAATGAAACTTATCCTAAGTCTTATTGACCCATTAAGATCCGTTTAGGTAGCTTATGCTACTTTAACGCATCGTGCGCGTGAAACGCGTTCGGACCGCCTAACTAGTCCTACGACAAGTGTTATATGCCTAAACATGTTACATAATCAGTTATGTGAGAAAAGTTTAGGTTACATATGCTTAATTACCAATTATACATGAAAAGGGTATTCTGGTAATTTACCTAAGGCATATAAACTACCTATCATACAACTACTTAAACGATGTGACCATAAGGTATAACCTCGGAAGGTTATTCCCTACACTATGGTCACCTAATGTATTTGGTCGGATCCTAATGATCGACCAAACTGGGTCGGGTTCGGAGGTATAAGCGATTTATCAGATCGCTTACCCTACGACCCTAGACAACGTGGTAATCAGTAGGCATAGTCCCAAGGGACTATAACCATCGTGATTACAATCACGTTGCGAAGTTCAAACAAACTTCGCATTGACCATTACTGGTCAACGCAGAAAGTCAAACAAAGTTTGACTTTCAGACTCGAAAAACAATAAAAGAACGAAAGAATACTTACGAAGGGTCCCCGAATGCTAATCTAGATCACAATAACTCAGGTATGAAACAATGGTTCCAACTTAGAGTCAAATAGATCAGATTCTTGTAAGAAATGAGGTTGGGGTGGATGGGTATTTATAGTATTCGGTCCACCGTTAAGATCGTTTCATGGAAAACGTGCCTTAATCCCATCCGTACATGTGTTGCAAAGTTGTGGTGGTTAAAAATGGTGTTTATCAGCTGAAAATGCAAGTTGCAAGTGTGTGGTTGTGTTTAAAACAGCTGGAAGTTGCTGACTGTTCATTGTTATCTGGTCAGACAGGCGGACGCGGCCCGCTTCAGGATCAGTGAAAACTCAGGCGGGCCGCCTGAGACTTCTGATCAGCAAACATGTTTGATAGTTGACAGTTTCAGTCCCTGAACGTGTTTAAGGCCATTTCCGACACTTCTAAGGCCCGTAAAGCCAACTTTAAGGCCCTAAAATGTTGCCTAAACATTGTGGACATGAAACATGCTCAAAAATATGCCGGGTGTTGGTTCGTTTGGTCGTACGAACGCGATGTTCGCTTAATTACGACGGAATGCGCACAAGCGCGAAAAACGATCCAAATGACGCGACGAATGGATTTTTCTTAAGGCGAACACTAAAATATAATGTAGTCATGCTTACATAAATTTTTGGATGTCCGGATGTATTCAGAACGTAAGTTATGCGCGAAAATGCAAACTTGTGCACTTTTTGACACTTTTAGTCCCTGAATGTCCCAAAAGTTTATTTTAGCACACCAAACCCCTCAAAGCCTATTTCTAAGCTATGTAAAGGATATTTAAGGTGTGTTTAACTTATGGTTATGTTCCGGAATGTTTGTTACAGTTCAGATTGGCATACTTTCGCAGTTTGTCAAGTTTAGACCCTGTAAGCGAATTAACTTGTTTTTGCCATACCAAAGCCTTCAAAACTTATTTCTAAGTTATGTAAGGGTTATTTAAGGTATGTTAAGTATATGTTGATGTTTCGGAGTATTTCTCGCATTAAACTGATTACGTTTACACACCAGTTTGCGTATAACTCTCCAGAAAGTGATATAGAGTTTGAAATTACATAAAAGTCAAAACATGAAAAATGTAAAACACAACCAAACAAACATTGTGATCAAATAACATTGTTTTATTGATAACAGAACTGTTCATAGTGATTACAAGCACAGTTGTTACACAAGATGATCTTCGTACCTTGCTTATGGATGAAGCCCATAAGTCTCGTTATTCTATTCATCCGGGCTCAGATAAGATGTATAAGGATCTTCGTATTCATTATTGGTGGCATGGTATGAAGAAAGACATTGCCTTATACGTATCAAAATGCCTTGTCTTAAGGTTAAGGCTGAACATCAACGTCCTTCGGGTTTATTGGTGCAACCAGAGATCCCAGTTTGGAAATGGGAAAACATTACTATGGATCTCATTACTAAACTTCTGCGCACAAAGAAAGGTCATGGTGCCATCTGGGTAGTCGTTGATCGTCTTACTAAGTCAGCACATTTCTTGCCAATCCGTGAGGATTTTTCTGCTGACAAACTTGCTAAAATCTATGTGGATGAAATTGTAGCTCGACATGGTGTTCCTTTGAACATCATTTCTGACAGAGATGCTCGTTTCACTTCTCATTTTTGGAGAACCATGCAATCTGCTATGGGGACCCAACTTAATCTGAGCACAGCTTATCATCCGCAAACGGATGGTCAATCTGAGAGAACAATCCAGACTCTAGAGGATATGCTTAGAGCTTGTGTGATCGATTTTGGTGGTAGTTGGGATTCACATCTTCAGTTGATTGAATTCTCTTACAACAACAGTTATCACAGCAGCATCAAAATGGCTCCTTTCGAGGCTCTCTATGGTCGAAAATGTCGTTCACCAGTCTGCTGGAATGAGATCGGCGAGGCTCAACTTACTGGACCTGCCCTCATTTTAGAGACAACTGACAAGGTTAAGAAAGTTCGTGATAACCTTCAGACAGCTAGAAGCCGTCAAAAGAGTTACGCGTACCCAAAATGCAAGCCCTTGGAATTTCAAGTCGGTGATCGAGTATTACTTAAGGTCTCACCTTGGGAAGGTGTGATCAGATTTGGAAAGAAAGGAAAACTTGCACCTAGATACGTTGGACCATTCAAGATCGTCGAAAGAATCAGAAAGGTAGCCTACAGACTTGAGTTACCTCCTGAACTTGGAAATGTTCATCCAACTTTTCACGTGTCCAATCTCAAGAGGTGTTTAGCTGATGAGAACCTCCACATACCACTTGATGAAATTCGTGTTGATAAAACACTGAAATTTGTTGAGAAGCCTGTGGAAATCATGGAACGTGAAGTCAAGTGGCTTAAACGCAAGCGCATTCCTTTGGTCAAAGTTCGCTGGGAAGCTAAACGTGGACCCAAGTTTACTTCGGAACGCGAAGATCAAATGAAGGCGAAGTATCCACATCTTTTCCCACGAGTTTCCTCTAAATGAATTTCGGGACGAAATTTCCACAAGTAGGGGAGACTGTAACATCTGTGCTTGTAATCAATATGAACAGTTCAATTATCAATAAAACAATATTAATTAATCCCAATTTTTGTTTGGTTGTGTTTTACATTTTTCATGTTTTGACTTTTATTCAATTCCAAACTCTACATCGCTTTCTGGAGAGTTATACGCAAACTGGTGCGTAAACATAATCAGTTTAATACGAAAAATACTCCGGAACATCAACATATACTTAACATACCTTAAATAACCCTTACATAACTTAGAAATAAGTTTTGAAGGCTTTGGTATGGCAAAAACAAGTTAATTCGCTTACAGGGACTAAACTTGACAAACTGCGAAAGTATGCCAATTTGAACTGTAACGAACATTCCGGAACATGAACATAAGTTAAACATACCATAAATATCTTTTACATAGCTTAGAAATAGGCTTTGAGGGGTTTGGTATGCTAAAATAAACTTTTGGGGTCATTCAGGGACTAAAAGCGTCAAAAAGTGCACAAGTTTGCATTTTCGCGCATAACTTACGTTCTGAATACATCCGGACATCCAAAAATTTACGTAAGCACTAAAATATTTTATTTTAGTGTTTGGCTTGAGAAAAATCCATTCGTCGCGTCATTTGGATCGTTTTTCGCGCTTATGCGCATTCCGTCGTAATTAAGCGAACATCGCGATCGTACGACCAAACGAACTAACATCCGGAATATTTCTGAGCATGTTTCATGTCCACAATGTTTAGACATCATTTTAGGGCCTTAAAGTTGGCTTTACGGGCCTTAGAAGTGTCGGAAATGGCTTAAATATGCAACAGGGACTAAAACTGTCATTTCTGAAAGTTTGTGCTGATCAGACAAGGCCAGGCGGCCCGCCTGAGATTTGTGTGTATCCCGACGCGGGCCGCATCAGCCTTCCAGACCAGATTCAATGTTTTAAACAGCTGTTCCAGCCCTTCAAACACCCCAAAGGGCAATTCCAAGTGTCAAACTCTTGTGGTGGGGGCAATATGAGCCACCACAACTTTCCGACAAGTGTACGCACGAGATTAGATCACGTTATTCAAGAAACGATCTTAACGGTTTGGGAAATACTATAAATACCCCACCCCCATTTTCTTCAAACTCACAAGAATCTGATCTAAAAGACTCTAAGTTGGAACCATTGTTTCATACCTGAGTTATTTTGATCTAGATTAGCATTCGGGGACCCTTCGTAAGTATTCCTTCGTTCTTTTATTGCTTTTCGAGTCTAAAAGTCAAACTTTGTTTGACTTTCTGCGTTGACCAGTTTATGGTCAATGCGAAGTTCGTTTGAACTTCGCAACGTGATTGTAATCACGATGGTTGTAGTCTCTTGTGACTATGCCTACTGATTACCACGTTGTCTAGGGTCGTAAGGGTAAGCGATCTGATAAATCGCTTATACCTTCGAACCCAACCCTTTTGGTCGATCATTAGGATCCAACCAAATACATTAGGTGACCATAGTGTATAGGGAATAACCTTCCGAGGTTATACCTTATGGTCGCTTCGTTAAGTAGTTGTATGATAGGTAGTTTATATGCCTTAGGTAAATTACCAAAATACCCATTTTCATGTGTAATTGGTAATTAAGCATATGTAACCTAAACTTTTGTCACATAACTGATTATGTAACATGTTTAGGCATATAACACTTGTCATAGGACTAGTTAGACGTTCCAAACGCGTTTCACGCGAACGACGCGTTAAAGTAGCATAAGCTACCTAAACGGGTCGTAATGGGTGGTAAGCACTTATGTTAAGTTTCATTTTAGTATGTAGACTTTGTTAAACCATGTTACATGAGTTTCTACACTCATTTGGTTTACAAACCCTCATGCTACCCGATCTTCCGATTTAGGTCCGGTTTATTAACATAGTTACCTATATTAGGTGCCGTTTGATTCCGAGATCTCTAGCATTGTTTGGTTGTCACTCAAGGACTACTGAGTAATCTCAAGTGAGTACATAGACCCCTATTTTACTATTTTCCAAACTGTTTTGGTATGGAACACATGTGCCTACTTGTTACTTTCATGCTTTCCTGTTCTCATATCATATGCTTGTTATGTTCGTTAGTACATTATAGTACATTGTTTTACATTACATTTCATGCTATATATGCCCATTGTGTGCATACTTAGTACATTGTTTTACATTACATTTCATGCTATATATGCCCATTGTGTGCATACTTAGTACATTGTTTTACATTACATTTCATGCTATGTATGCTCATTGTGTGCGTACTTAGTACATTGCTTACATTACATTTCATGCTATGTATGTCCATTGTGTACATACTTAGTACATTTGTTTCACGTCACATGCTATGTATGTCCATTTGTTACATACTTAGTACAGTTGTTTTCATCACATGCTTACATGTTGGTATGACATTTGGTTTGTTTACATGGAACAATACATTCATTAACATTAGCTACGCCGTTCGTTAGTAGGTAGTGGTACCATAGGAATTGACAACTCCCGTTCCTGAAATCCTGGGTTTGTTTGGATTGGAAGGAATGACCGAATTCGATATACATAACTTAGATAAACCTTTAATTTGTTTAAGGGTTTATCGCCACATTCTCAAGGCTTGGATGTATGCATTTTCACAATTCCGCATAGATGTTTATATCAGTATAGCATGCACTTGTTCCACAAAACATAACTTTGATTTAAACCATGTTTTACTTCAATACCTTGTTTTTGTGCATTTTTACATATGGTTTAGTTGATATATCTCACATACCATACATTACATTTTTGGATACACATTACATGATTTACATTAGACATAAACATTTTGACATTGATATACACAATTCATGAATTACATTAAACACAGACATTTGATATGGTTTACACAATAACATTTTGACATTTGATTATATATAAACAATTTACATTGGTGGTTTGGTTTGAGTAAGTGATTAAAGTAACGAGGCGTGTGTAATAGGATACAAGCATGGTGGATACGCCGCTGGTACTTCCTATATATAAGTGTTTGTATGGTATTACATATCGTAGCGTTATTTAAATCATTTCAATTTATGACACATGACATTTTATACAAATAACATACTTTTTACAAGACATTGTTTACAAACAACTTATCTTACACAAACTCATTTTTACATGGTTATTCATTTAACCTTACATTTATTTATACATATCATCTGATCTTATCGTTTTTCAAATGATTTATAAGACAAAGCAAATTACAAGGTTCATGACTAAACATTTTCTTAAACACAAGTCATGAATCATATTTTTACAAAACCTATGTATCCCACATGCATTTTTATGCTGACGTACCTATTTTCACATGTGTTTTCAGGAGCTTTTCCATAGGATGATGATCGTGACACTAGGGCGGACCTGTGCCTTAGAGACTAAAAATGAAGATAACTAGTTTAATTATGTTATGAACACTTTGTTTCCTGTTTAAGACAATATAACACTCTTGTTTAATAAATAAAATATAACTTTGTATGCCATGGTTGTGAAACAATAATTCTGTTACAACCCTCCCTGACGTTTCCGCCACGTTTCGTATGTTATACGTGGTCAGGGTGTGACACTTCTAATTCTCTTGATCAGATCTCTTGATTCCTTAAGTTCATCAGCATCAGCAGTTCCACGATTGTGACCTGGCTCACACTTTGCACAGGTTTAGAATCGATTCCTGGCTCTAATCTGCATAAACTCTACCCAAAAATAAATTTTCTGATAATCACTTGTAAAGCAAATCTGAGAATGATCTTTCAATTATAAACTCTGATGAACCACTTGAAAACATATCATTTTCATTTTTAGAAAACTTTTCTCATTTAAACATTTACTCCCCCTCTCAAAATGCTTAAACTTGTTCTTTTCAAACACACTTTCCAAACCAATTGTCGTCATGTTTAGCACTTGGAATTTTGAAAATCAGCTCTCCAGCATCAGTCGTCGAAAATCTTTTTGAATTTTTCAAAATTTATGCTAAAACATACTGAAAATCTTTTTGGGATTTTTGAAATAACAGAAATGAAATACAGTAAAGAAATATTTACAGACAATATTTTTGTGAGTTTGTGCAAGAGGATCATATCAGTTTCTAACAAATCACAAGTACCGTTGAGCTTAGTTACACATTAAGAATTAAACAATTCACTTAGATTGCCGATATATTGATCCACTTAAATTTTCACACAAATTTCAACTAATTCAGGATATGAGTTAGGTGTTTTAAGAACTTAAACTCATTCATGTGTCCCACCTCTTGAATATACTCCCGTATCCAGATCCCAATATTCAGTCTTACAGGTGAGTATACCACATATGATATCTTTAAGGGGTTATAAATTTTGAAGAATCGTGAGAGCTCAGGTCAGAACTACCGTTCACCAGAGAGATCCCGACTCAACTTTTGGTGTGTCCCATTTAGAGGATCTTTTTTACAACAGCATTGATTAGCAATTTTATTGTCTCGTCATTTATGCTGAGGGCGGCGCTAAATTTCAAGCATGCAAAAAGTATTCTCCGGGGACTAGGCCATTGCTTCCGCAAAATCAGAAGTCCCAGGATAATACCCCAGATATCACTGAGCATAAAGACCTAGTATCTCAGAAAGAGGGACCTTTCAAATGAGATTTCAGGGGTTACCTATATATCCAAGTAGTGTTCCCCACGAAATAAGCAAGTTTGAATTTAAGTTTATATCCCGAAAAAGCTTACTAAATGTGTGAAAACCTATCAGCATATCATCAGTGAGACCGTTTAAGGCTATTTAAACAATACAATTCTTTAGCATACTGTAACTGTCTACTGATGTACTATCATTTCCTCTTCTTTGACACTAAAACTCGTTTTTGATTTTTTCATGTTTTTGTCTTTTTCAAATTTTCAAATGTTTTTAGATTTTCTGAAATTTTTACTCTCCATAAAATGTAAACACATTTTAGGAAATTTGAAAACAAACTATACAATAAAGTGACACCTGATATCGAATAGCTTCAATTCGCCATCCTCTTGACATAAACAATCAGAACTCCCCCTCACAACAAACTATTTACCCATTAAGATTTCAAAACACTTAAGTTTGTTTTAATCCAATGGTTTTTCAGGAAAATAAGTTTTGTTGATTTTGTAAAAACCTCTTGTAGGTTAGGGGTTTGGTTCATCACATTGTCTTTCAACCACCTGTAGGAAAATTCAAGTACAACTTAATGTCCTTGATTTACTACTTGTAGGAATACCACATCTACACAAAATCATTTTACCAATAAAGATGCCAATTCCTACTTCACACTTACCAACCTGAAAGCTCCGGCAAGTCACACTTAACCTGTAAAAATTTAACCATTATAAGATTCATTCACAAAATCAATTATCAAGAAAGATGCCAATTCCTGATCCACGATTACAAACTTGGGATCTCCGGCAAGTCCAGATTTTCAAGGAAAGAGAATTTCCACCCAAGTCTTACCAACCTTGGGTGTTTTTAACTCTTGTTCAGTAGGGTTATAAGTTGCTTTCTTTGTAGCATAAAAATCTTTAACCCCTTTTACTTTACCATCAATCATTTTTCCAAAAATTTTCTTCACATTTCCATTAAAAACTTTCTCAACATCAAATTCATTATTCTCAGAATAAAATTGATTCGAGATTTCAACCTTACCAACCTTTTGTTTAAAATTTTCATCCTTCAGTGGTGGAATTTTAACATCATCCACTGAAGACACTGATTTTTCTTCTTTTACCTCAACCTGTGGCTTCTCTGATTATGTGGAATCAGGTTCATCGCCGATTTTCTCATCAACCTTCTTAACAACCCACATTTGGTTGTCTTTGGCTTTCTTTTTGTAAAAATTTTTCTATGAACACTCACCAACTTCATAAGTCGAATTTTCAAAAATTTTGAATTTTTCAGTTGGTGGTTCAATATCGACAACTTTTTCTTTAAGTTTTTCAGATACTCCCAGTTTTTCCTTTGTATTCAACGAACAATTTGATGCAATGTGACCAGCTTCATTGCATTTAAAACAGGTTCGAGTATCCTTTCTGTGAAAAACTCCAGTTCCTATTCTCTTCTTTTCAGCAAGATACTCTTGATTTGATTGTCTCCAGAACGGTTTCTTCTGTTCTTCCTCAGCACTTCCTCCTGAAATAAATGTCATTTTTGATTTAAAATCTCGAACATATTTTTCATTCTTATAATTTTCTGGTGGAATAAAACCTAATCCTTTCCTTTTGTAATTACCATTATGGTTTGATTTCTTTTGAAAACCAGAACCAGAATTGTAACCCTTTTTCTTGTTTAGTCGCTGTTGAAATCTTGAAGTGTATTTTTTAGGTTTTGCAGAAAGATTTAAATCTTTAATTTCAGAAATATTGATTTCTGTCATTTTGAAAACCTTTTTGATCTTTTCAACTTGAACACTTTTTATAGGAAATTCCTCATCAGAATATAATTTGTCTGAATCAATCAATGTATATGCCACTTTGATTGCTTCGTCATTCAAATTAGATTTTGATAACATGAATTCTTTGTTATAAACCCGTTTAACCGACGACTTGGAACTGTTGACCGATGAATTCAGACTTTTGACAGACGAACTTGAACATCCCGACTCGGACTTTGATTCAGACTTTAACTCTGACTCCTCATCTGTATCCAACACCTGATCGACCACCTTTTTTAATAAATCGGACTCATGATCAGTGTCAGATGATGTAAAAATGACATCAATGTTTTCTGGTAATTCATCGGTTATATCAGACTTCAATTTTATATTGACTGCTTTTTCGACTTGCTCCTTATTCGGTTTTCTAGGCGAATACCCTTCCCAAATCGGAGGCGGACACTTGTTATAACTAACACTCTGTTTCTTACCAGTATCCTTCTTCTTTGGCCTCTCGTCTTGGAAAGCTTCGAAACCTGCAATAGTTGGATAAATTCGATCAATAAGATAATCAGAACTAGAATAACTTTGTAATAAGCGTCTGATTCTCTCATTCTCAATTTTCTCCTTTTCCAACTCTTGTTTCAGCTTGGCACATTCCTCAATATAATAGTCTATAGCCTTTTGTTTTGTCATCATCGTTGCATTCATCATTGTCAAAGTGTCTTCTCTCTCATAATTTGTCTTTTGAAGACCAGTTACTGTTCTATTCAATACATCATAAGATTCCTTCACGTAATTGAGAGTGAATAGTAATTGTTCCTTCATCTTCTCAAACTCAGTCATCTTTTCTTCTTTAGCTGCACATTCTTTGCAAGATTCTAGACACTTCAAGCAAGGTTTGATGACTTCCACAATCTTTTCTATTTCAACTGTTTTAACCACCTCAATCACCCTTTTTGTATCAACAATCTCCTCATTAGCAACTTTAACTTCTTCATTTTGAACAGTCTCATCTTTTTCAGCAACACTTTTAGACTTCATTTTCATTTGTTCTTTTGCAGCTTGTTTCTCTTTCAGCTTCTCCAATCGATCTGCAAAATAAAAATGAAAGCTTTCAGGAGAAAGATGAGATTTTGCAACATTAATATGTCTTTCTTCCTCATCATCACTGCTGTCATCAGTTGGTGTTTGATCAAACTCAATTGATTTATCAGAACTATCATCTGAAGGACTAGAATCAGATGGTGTTTGATCAAAAATAGTTTCTCTTTCTGAACTTCCATCTGAACTTTGTGAGCTTTCATCTGATGAAACAGACTTTACTTCTTCATTCTTCACACTAACACCAATAGCTTTCACCCACTCTGTAAACATATCTGGTTCTTGAACTATCTTCGCAATGAAAGCTTTAAAATTCCCATTCTCATCCGCAAACATATCCCAACTGAATCCTTCAGGTAACCTTTCATCTTCTTGATTGATTAGGCATGCTTTGTTGTCGGATGAAATGTATTTATCCCAGCTGAAATTATCTTGATTCACTAAACATGCTCTTTTTGAAGAATCCTCTACCATGAAACACTTGTGGTTCTTGTTGTTGTTGTTGGCCAACTTGTTGATATATGGCTTTCCGGTAGTAGTAGTAGTAGTCATCCTTACCAAACGGATTCTTTGCATCATTTGCCTCTCTATTCTTGCATTCCCTCTTGAAATGACCTTTCTCCCTGCATTTAAAATAAGTAACTTTAGATTTATCAAAACCTAAAGTGGAAACATGTGCATCAAGAAAATCATTTCTTCCAGTGATCAATTTGAACTTTTCTGCTCTTCTTAGTACACTAGCTAGACACCATTTGATGTCCATGAGCTCCATCTCTTCAGCGTCTATCTGATCGTAATCCTCCTTAGTCAGCATAGGATTCCCGATCCTCCATGCAACCAAGCCTTCATAGGATAATAGCACGGAGCCAAGTAATGCCATGTGATCTTTTGCTACTTCTTCAGAGAAACTTTTTCCCTCAGGAAGATTCATAGCAATGTTGCATTGTATCACATAACCATTTCCACTTTTAGAACTTTGAGAATGAAAGCTTGATGATGAACTATTGGGATTAACACTAGGGTATGAAGAGAAACCACTGCTGCTATTAGGACTTTGTTCCAAATTTTCAGATGAATTTCCAGCACTAAACGCAGTTTGTATTTTCGGACTTTTTTCAACCTCTTGAACACTGCCTTTGTAATACATTTTCACGTCTTGTTGACCACTCGGATTATTCATCCTCGCAATCTTTTGCTGTTCAAGATCTTGACCCTCAATCTTCTCAATAAACTGAGAAATTATCAAATCATCATATACCCCGGTGTTCTTTAAGATCATCAAATATGTACCCCATTCCTTTTGCGGTAAAGCGTCAGCTAACTTGTCGACCCATTCTTCACGATCTTTGGTTATACTTAGCATCGACATGGATCTCACTAAGTGGCAATATCTTTCAATTAGCTTCTTTGTATCTTCTCCGGGCAAACTAGTGAATAGATCAAATTCTTTCTTGAGCAATGCCTTTTTACCCTTAATCATATGTTCACTTCCTTCAAATTTGATTTTAAGAGCATCCCAAATCGATTTTGAAGTTTTATCATGTTGAAGCAATACAAGGATGTCTTCTTTAATGGCTTGCTGAAGTAAACTAATCATCATCTTTTCAGCTTTGTACATGTCACGTTCTTTGTCATTGAATTTCGAAATTTCTTTTATCACTTGCAGATCTGTACGTGGTAGAACATACTTCTTCAGAATACACTCCCATGATCTCAGATGGTTAGCTTGAACCCAATTTTCAAATCTATCTTTCCATCCGTAATACTCCTCAAGTCATAACAAGACAATTCATGATTCAGATGCTTAATAATAAGTAAGGAATAATCAATTTGAATTCATGAATTTACCTGGGTGGTCAATTTATGGGCCAATCCAATAAAGGATTTTTATCTTCGAAACCCATTTATTGTAAGGGGTAGTGCACGAGAAAAAAATCATTGAGTACTTCCAGTTTCATTTTCCAAATTCATGTTTTGAGCAATGGATGCCGGAGTAGTCGAAGATGTCGCAAATGCGTTGTAAAATTCTTCACTCATGATTTTGTAACACGTTTTTCAAAAACAGCACTTTTCAAGCGAGATACCTCCTTCTAGCGAAATAACCTGCACAACACTTCAAGCAAAATCAAATCTCAAACAAAATGTCAACTCAAGCGAAAACACTTGTTTGAAGCGAAATCAGATTTTCACTTTCAAGCGAAATCTGGTGAATGACCTACTCAAGCGAAACTAATGTTTTTCAAGCGAAAACAGCTATTTCGCTTGAAATTGCAACAACTTTTCAAGCGAAATCTGATGATTGGTTCAAGCGAAATTAGGTTTTAGTCCATTTTTATCAGATTTAGTCCGAATTAGAGTCTGATTTTTTCAAGGATTTGTTAAAATATGATTCCGATTATACTGTGAAAAATTCAGATCATTTTGACCGCGAAAAGTTGTCCAATTCAGAAAAGAAGATGTAGAGATAAGAAAATGAGATGATATAAAGCTGTAATCTGCAGAACTTCTCCTCCTGTGCTCTGATATCAGTTGTAGGATCGTGTAGCGACCCAAACGAGTCATTCAGAGAAGTTTTGATCTGTTTCAGATGCGGAAACTAAGAAAAAGACTTAGATACAGCTTGCAATTCACTTTAAACACTGTTTGGATTGATATAACAGCTAGTACAATCAGTATTCAAACCGGCAGCACCTTGGTATGAATTTCAGGAACCCTTTTCAATGATTTTGCTTGTGTTGACCATATATAGGCATCAGGGTTTCGCTTGAAGGTGACCAAGTGTGTTTCAAGCGAAATCTATAACATGTGATTTCGCTTGAAAGTGACACCTCTCATTTCAAGCGAAAACAACTTTCTCAAGCGAAATCAACTTCAAACTCAACCTAATCTCCTATTTTCTCGATCTACGTGCCCAGATCTAATCACTCTAGTACAAGACTCAATACAAGACGAAGTCGACAGACGCATGCACCAACACACACTACCGAGGGCTGTTTCTTAATCAATTCAAATATGCCCAAGACATACTTCATCGAGCCGGGCTTCTTGATGCAAAACCAGCTCCTACGCCCCTTGCATCCAATACGGTCTTTTCCACCACTGGGGATCTCTATAAAGATCTAACTAATTATCGGTCACTGGTTGGTGCTCTCCAATACCTAACCATTACTAGACCTGACATCTCTTATGCGGTAAACCAAGTCAGTCAGTTCCTTCAAGCTCCTACACTTTCTCATTACCAATGTGTCAAAAGGATCCTTCGATATGTTAAGGGCACTGTTGCCTTTGGTCTTACTTTTAGTCGGCCTTCCACCAACAGCCTTCTCGGCTACTCCGATGCTGATTGGGCTCGCTGTCTTGAGACTCGAAGATCTACGTATGGCTACTCCATCTTCTTTGGGGGGAAACCTTGTGTCATGGAGTGCCAAGAAACAACCCACTATCTCCCGTTCCAGTTGTGAATCTGAATATCGGGCCATGGCTAACACTGCTGCTGAATTAATTTGGATTACACATCTGCTTCGTGAACTTCATGCTCTTCCTCCGGACCACCTGACCCTTTTGTGTGATAATCGCAGTGCCATTTTCCTCACCCAAAATCCTGTATCACACAAACGATCTAAACATATTGAGTTTGACTATCACTTCATCCGCGAGCTCGTCTTATTTGGCAAACTTCACACTAGGTTTGTCTCGACCAAGCTTCAAGTGGCCGGCATTTTTACAAAAAGCTTATCGCGTCCGCAGTTTGAGTTCTTTCGGGGATTGCTGCGCCTTGGTCCGCCACCGTCTCGATTGAGGGGGCATATTAACCAAAGATGATATTTTCTTATTTTTTTGGTTCTTATGTGTTAACCCTACATTCTTTGTGTACCTTTCTGTAACATTTTTTATGTATATATAGTTCTATTCTCCTGCTGTATTGGCATGTAGAATCAATTTATCATAGTTTTGCATCAAACAAACACCCAAATTTCGTTCCCACCACACTAGCTGAACTACCTCCAAACCACCATATCAAAGTACCATCACCCAACACCTACTTATTTTATTCTAGCCTTACCCGAATCATTGCCAACTTTCTCCACTAAAATGACTACCATGCATGAAACCAATATAAACCTGATGGAAAAATTTCCCACTACCTAATATGAAACCACAAAGCTTAAGAAGTTGATTGTGTTTCACTTTCATTCCACGAACGTCCACAAACCCAGGTATTAAGAGTTTCAATATGCAAGCGGGAATGGCGCCCACCATGGCCTTTCACTCGGACGAGTTCGAATGTTATTAGAAGAGTCCAATGGTGGCCAGCATGGGTGGCATCTTATGAGACTGGCCCCAGCCGTTACACGTTGGGAATGGCATCCTCCATGGTGACCACCATCACGATTCATTGAGTCTGTTCCAAAAGTTTTTGTCTGACTTGAATGAAGACCTCTGTGGCAATCGTTCAATCTTTGAGGACAAGGATACTTTTTAGGCAAGGACTATTGGTATGTGCAAGATGTCCACCTCACCCCTTTTCCGCGTACGCCAAACATAACACACATTTCCCTTTATCTTGCATACTATCACCCACGTCTCTATGAAGTTTTGATGCTAATTGCTTTGTTTTCGTTCAATTGTTTATTCATTTTATTTGCTTGGGTAGTTAAGGTTAATGGATAGTTTTTATCTTATGCATGTACTTCGTGTTTTCCTATTTGTAAGCCTTATAAAGGCCTTGGGATTTAGAAAATGATTAACGAGAAAAATTGTTGAAAAGTATCCAGTTTCTTCATCTTTGTTCGTTGGAGTCTAACCCACTCAATGGGTCTATCATTTAAAGATTGACCATTTTGAATCGGTCTCTATCAGGCATCCTCACTTTGAGTGATACACCAAGGGCTCTAGCAAATATAGCGCTAAAAGAGTGGTTCTAAGAATTGATATGATTTAGTTACTATTACATACCATAACAATCTTTTTTCATTAGACTAAATAAAACCTCAAGAATGTAGGAAGTTGCGGTTTTTAAAGTAGAATATTAGCATATCCTAAAAAACAACCATAAAGGCTTCAATAGATCCTAGAAGGTCATCACCGGATTGTAGGTAACCAACACAACTTCAGTTAATCAAGAGAGATGTCAACATTTAAAAGTGTGCCTCGTATAGAAAACCTCACTACAAAACAAGCATACTAATCTGGACCCTACTATGGGGTAGTGTTGAAATTCATATATTCAAAACTCTTTTGGAGATTATACTTTAAATTTTTTTTAATGGCTAACAAAATTCATTTTTATTAATCAAAAGCCAGGTCAACAATTTGTTAACCCATCACCACATATTACATCTCCAGCCATATTACAACAAACACAAAAATCATTTAAACTCTCACGTAAGATAAGCCAAATTCTTACCATAACTCCCATGATCAAGCTGGGGTTTTTGACCGATTTTGCATCCATAGGTACCCCATAATTTTGATCTCCTCAATGGTTCTCCTAAGCCTCGGTTGTATCTGATTGAAAACGGCATCGTTCCTTGATCTCCATAAGCACCATATCCCCGTTTGTATAACCGTATATATCGGCTTACGCACTTTACAGAACCCCGGGTGGTCTGGTGGAAATTTATAAGATCTTTTTTATTAAATAGGTAGAAGGAAGAGAGCTTACCCCATCTTGCCACAAAGTCCCATACCTGCTGTGCAAAATGACACGAGACGAAAACATGTTCCACTGTCTCATCTTGTGTCCCACAAATTGGGCACCGAATGCACTGAACTTGGATACTTCGTTTCCTTAATTCCACCAGCGTTGGGAGACGACCCAACAGGACCCGCCAGGATACGAAGTTGACTTTTAATGATGACCAACTATTCCAGTCAAAATTCAGACCTGAATCTATGAAAATTTTTTTCTACATATAAGTCCTCAAACTCCTGACCAAAAATATTCCGGATGGGTCAAGTACCAAGGACCAGCGATCGTTTCCCGTGCCATAAGCTGCTGAGTTTAGTAGGCTGATGAGTTGGTTTAATTCATTAACTTCATCTTGGATATTAAATTGTCGCCTCTAGTGGAAATCATAAGTTGCTCCAGCATCGTTAAATTTTATACGTTCAGCCACAGTGACTCCCTTATGTCTCTCCAGGCTAATAATAAGAGGAAACTTTTCTGCCAACGAAATATCCGTTAACCAACATTCATTCTAGAAAGTCGTGTGTCGACCATCCCCAATGTTGCTCTGTAAGAGGCCAGCAAGGTTAATGTTCATGACCTGCAGGTCATTATCAATTATAGAAACTTGCTTCCACGGACCCGCTTGTGATAATCTAGTTGGAATAAAGCTCCAATACATCGAGTTGCTATGTAAACACCAAATAACCATCTTCCATAGCCTGCTGTACTCCATCTTGAACCTCCACCACCATTTAGCCAGCATGGCAACATTTGTTTCCCCTAGCGAACCAATTCCGAGTCCACCCATTTCTTTAGAAGCCATAATGTCATTCCAAGCAACCCAACACATCTTGGATTGACCCGACACCCCGCCCCATAGGAAATCCCTCCTTAACTGTTCAAAGAACTTTATAACTTGTATTGGAGCCTTGTATAAGGAGAAATAATAAGTCGGAAGACAGTTAAGGACCAATTTGATTAGAGTCAAACGACCTCCAAAAGATAGCATATTCGCCTTCCAAACCGAAAGTCTCTTTTTAAACGTATCGATAACGGGTTTCCAATGCTTAACCAATTTCATATTAGCACCCACTTGCATCCCCAAATATTTAAAAGGAAATGAGCCGACCCTACATTTCAAAATACTAGCCAACACGTGTAATTGTGAATCATTTACACCCATGCCATACACACTACTCTTTGCTAGGTTGACCCAGGGGCCAGAAGCAAGATAAAAACATCTCAATATACGACTATGTTACTCGTGTTCTCCTCTGACCACTCTGCCAAGAACACCACGTTATCGGCATAAAGAAAGTGGGATAACACTGGCCCATGGGAACCGCATGAGAGCCCTTTGAAAATACCGAGTGAACATGCTTCTTTTATCACACTCGACAAAGCCTCCATTGCAATGATGAAAAGAAAGGTGATATTGGGTTACCTTGCCTAAGCCCCCTACCGCACACGAATTCTTGGGATGGCGAGCCATTTACCAAAACCGAGGCCCGGGTGGAAGTGACCAATGCCATGATCCATCTTCTCCAAAGAATGGGAAAGTTCATTTAGCATAAGACCAAGTCAAGGAACCCCCAATTTAAGGAGTCGTATGCTTTCTCTATGTCCACCTTAAACAACATACCTGACCTCTTTAACCAAGCCACAATCTCATTCAACATAAGTGGCCCATCCAAAATGCTCCTAATAGCAAGGAACGTTGTTTGCTCCTCCGAGACTAACCGATGAATTACTAGCTTCAACCTGTTCGCCAAGACCTTCGAAAGTACCTTATTAATGCATCCCACGAGGCTTATTGGAAGAAAATCTGACAGGTCCGATGGGTTATTTACCTTCGGGATAAGGGCTATAAATGATGATACGCACCCTTGGTTAATGACCGGGTTCTAGTAAAATTCCTCGAACAATCTTACAAACTCAGACTGTAACCACCCCAACACCTCTTCAGAAATCTAAAATTTATACCATCCGGGCCCGAGGCTTTATCTCCATCACAATCCCAAACTGCTTCCTTAATTTCCAACAAAGTGAACGGCCCCACCAAGTTCTAAGCTGCACCTACCGTCAACGATGGAAGATTAGGGTAGACCAGTTTAGGCCTTGAATCCAAAGGTTCTTTGAATTTATCAATGAAAAAATTGTACACGACATCTTTAACCAAAGGCGGGGATACGATCCAAACCCCATTAACCATCACACCATTTAACCTGTTACTACTTGTGTTAGCGTTGATTACACCATGAAAGTAGATAGTGTTTTCATCTCCTTCAGCCACCCATCTTATTCTTGGTTTTTGTTTTAAGTCCATTATCTTGATATTGTCGGCCTCCTCAATATTTTTTTTACAATTAGCTCTTACCTTTAACTCACTAGGTAGTAGGTCCCTAATTTCAATACATCTAGCTTATCTAATTGTTCCACTTTACTTGCATATACACCATCCTTGCTCGCCTTATGTTTCGAAACTAAATCTTTTGTCTGAAACTTAAGCTGTGGTACCCGAGGAAAAATCCACAGTCATCCTGATCCGTCATTTTACTTTTATGAGACTGCTTATCAAATTTCGGGACGAAATTTCTTTCAAGTTGGGGATGATGTGACGACCCAGAATCTCAAGGTCCTTTTCCATGTACAACTCGCTGTCACGATTCGCTTTATGTCATAACATGAGTGTGTTATGTGAACGATTGAAATATTTGTTATGTTTGGGTTGATATTTGAGTTGTTTTAGTGTCTAGTATACCCGGTGCCCAACCCGATCACATGCACACACATAGTTATACCACGATCATGTTTGGACCATGCAAAGCCCAAATAAAGTGTGGATGTGGGCCGGTTGTATGGGATTAGTATGTGGGCCGGTTGTATAGATTAGTATGTACACGCACACACTTAAGTAAATTATACGTGGTCTGCGTAGGTTATCATTCTCATAATCACGAACCCTAAACACCTTCACCCCTCCCTTAATTCGCGACGACAGCCTCTCCCTCCTTCATCTTCGAGGTCTTTCATTCGCACACCTCCTATAACGGTTAGTATCTTAACTCGGTAATTAGAGTTTCTTGAATGTTTGCTTGTGTTGAGTCCTTTTATACAAAAAGTGAATTATATGCTTGAATTATGATTGATGGTTGCAAATTAATAGAACGACTATGGGAGGGAATAATAATCAGGGGGTGAAATCTTGATTAGATGTGGGATGTTATGCAACATTATGTTAACCTTGAACCATGTGACATGTAATTGTTTATTGATAATCATAGTGAGCATGTGTTTCGGTAACCATCAACTGTTATTCTAGATTTGTAAGATGATCGTGCAAGTTTAAGATTCCTGTACATATATATATATATGCATGGTTACGAATTCAGTAATGGATCACACATGATAATATGATTAATGTTGATGTGATGTAATTGTTTATGTGATAATTGTGATATTATAGGATAACCCATATAGACTAAATGGTTTAGTATTAAATGGAATAATAATGTGATTTGTGTGAATTCATGTATTAACATGGGCAAACTCGATTAGGGTAGGTGCTAAACAGTGGCCATGACTTGACTAATAATCAGGAATACAAATTTAATATTAAGCTTTGTATTGGACAATTGTTGATGACTATTAATTAATTATCAAGAAACTGATAAAAGGGATTTAGAAATTGTGAAATAATTGTGTAAGTTTGTTGGGTTTAAGGAAACAAAAGTGCAAAACAGTTAGCACATGTGCAACAGGATCCAGCCAATTAGTGAAGAATATATTGTTGACTAATGAAAATAATTGAATGGATTAATTATACACCACATGGGCCTCACATATACACGGATTTGGACCACTCGGATTACTGATTAAGTATTGGGTTGTAAGGGTGTTTGGGCCTATTAGTTTAGTGGGCTGGTACAACAGACGGGATTTGCACATTCTTTTTTGGGCTGATCACATTTTGGCGCACACACACTACAAAGCTGGGCTCATAAGCCCTTCCATATAAGAGTTGAATCGCACATTTGTAAACTGCATTGCACAATCTTAGATGAATTATTGACTCGACTGGATCGCTCACTTTTATGATTGATGAGCAAACTGTTATGTGTCTTGTGAAACATGAACATGTGGTGTGAGCTATGCATATGACTTGGATGCTTGTTACATAATGTTAGGGATTTTTGTGCTACATGATTTCTTATTACGACTTGCATAGGGATGTGTGAAGTACTTGCACGCTACTTGTGTAATGTGTATAAAGACTACGTGATTGGGTGTATACGAAACTGATTTGTTATTGGTAACCATAGTAGGGTTTGGTTGACCAACTGGGAATGGGTAACATAACATACCGAGCAATCTAAGGTGAGTTCATCTATTGAGCATGCATCCCGGTGGTTGGGACATTCTTTGGGTATCCCGGGGAGGGATAAGTCTTTTGGGTAAAACTGGGATGTTGGATAATAATCTCACCCTATCATTCTTAAGTCTCATCTTTTGTTACCGGGGAGGTAGCGGGGTATTAGTTGGTAGCGCTACTTAGGTTTGGCACCTTCACACCATACCGGGGAGGACGGTTGTGAACTAATGACCCAGTCATGCCCAGTGTTTTGATAGGAGCACTGGGGAACGGGCAAAACATACATCAGGAGCCGTCTTGTTCAGTATCGAGATATTATCAACATTACTTTCAGAATTAAATTCAATGGATTAACAATACACTTGGTAACTAACGTTTTCGTAAAACTATGAACTCACCAGCGTTGTCTGATACACTTGTTGCATGCTCGCAGGTCGTTAGATTATATGGATTTGGAACTTGCTGTCTGAAGTAGCTGGAGTGGTCATGGGTCATGCTAATTGGATACGAATGATGGGTTTATTGATTACATACATTTGATTTGAAACAGTTAAACTATGATTTCTTTTATTTGCTTCCGCTGAACATGTTGGTTTTCATTTAACTCGTTAATAGTACTTTACATTAATAATTAAGGATTTTATTTTGAAACTTGTATGCGTTCAATGTAATTAGTGGCTCGTTATTGGTATGTCACACGCCTAACAGGGACATTCCCTAGATGGTATTTTGGGGGTGTGACAGTTTGGTATCAGAGCCACTGGTTATAGTGAACTTGGTTTTACAACGTTTTTATAAAACCAGACTATAACCGAACAGATCTGAAATCGACCATGACACTCAGCTCCAGATTGCAAGGTTCGTCTTTCTCACTTGTTGCATACATTACATGGCTAGTACACGTTTGTTTATGACATAGCATACCGACACACACTCGTCACTATAATATGATTACATGAATTGCTTTCTTACATTACGATGCATTGGTAGTGTGTCATAGTCTTGGGATTTCTGTGATCTTATCATTTTGATAACCTCTGTTTGGCACTCGAGTTTGGGGAACCAATTGACATGAGTTAGGAGGAGCTGAGATGAGCATGCAAATCACAGTATTATTATGGGTGCACACATAATAATAATGTGGGTGCATGCGAGTCCCAGTAAGGCTTAACAAGTGAAAAAGGGGTTCCGTTCTGTTATTTGGTCGATATGAAACACAACAGTCCATATGAGTCATAGCAGTGATTGTCTCCTACTCGAACATGATCTTTTCACTCCTTTCTGAATCCTTACGAATCTCGATGCTATCGAGTATTACCTGAACACACATCTGAATGCCTAGCAAAACGTGTAGAATGTTAGGTGCTTGCACGAACGTCCTTGAGTTGGTCTATACCTTTCTCGCTTCTCTTCGTTTGCTGGGACTCTATGTATTGATGTCTTAGACTCCGAAGTGTGATCACTTCTGCAACACTCTTGCAGCATACCGCGTATTACTCAATCGACTTGCTAGGTCGATGGACAAAAGGGTAAGTGTAGTATTTTACCGACCTCAGTATTTGGACAACCTTGATTACCGGCAACAAACACCAGCAAATTGACTTCAATTGAACTCTTAACTCTAGTCAGCGACTCGTGGGAGTCAGCTCTTACGAATCAATCGGGACATAAGCGATGACAATAGATTATAGTGTGAAATATGTGGCTACCAGCACAGTGAGTAGCGCGTGGCATAGAATGTGAAAAGATGGACTTTGATGGTGGAAGATTATAGGGCTCCGTTTCAAGCAACGACATTGGAGGCAACAGTCGCGGCAACATCAAGGTACGCGTAATCGTAGTCTTCAGCACGGAAACGAAGGTGGCATTGACAGGGATTGACTGTTGCTAAGTCAAGACGTCAACAACTAAGGGAATAATGATAGTAATGGGAACCCTCGCAACCGCAACAACACTGGAAATGATGCTCGTGGAAGGACATTTAGGATTAGCATAAGCGACGCCAGGCATAGCAGCAACATGGTAGCTTGTATGGGTAGCTGTTCGCTTTGTCTCTATTCTGCTTGACCCTGATACTTCTTGAAACCAAACCTGATGTGGAATCGGCTGATGGCAAGTCAAATGAAATCTTATATGTTCGTTGGGATGTAAACACGACCTTGTGGGACAAGTGTTCGACGTCGACCTTCCTTCTACTATCCTCGATGGTCACAACGCAGTAGTTAGTATGAATTGGTTATCCAGGAATCACGCAGATATACCCTGTGAGGAGAAAACTTTGTGTGGAGAATGGTTATTTGTTCTAAAGCATCAGAGTAGTGCAAAGTTAGCGCCATTTCAGCTATGAAGGCCAGAAGTGTCTACGGAGGGATTACTCAGCTGTGTTAGCAACCGTTACTGATGTTAGGGCTAAGGGAAAAGTGGATCGAGGATCCACCAAATTGATCGTGATTTCTCTCGGTTTGCTACCCGAGGACTTTCGGGCTTACTTCCACAATTGTTAGGCAGAATCTCAGTTTAATCTCACGCCAGAAGCAGCCTTGATCACTCGTACTTCATACCGTCTTGCACCAGGAGGGTTGCAAGAACTGTCTAACCAACTTCAGGAACTGCCGGGTGGGAATTTTAGCGATCTAGCTCCTTGTCCTAGGGAGCCCGAGCTCTATTGTGAAAATGAAGGACGAGTCCTTTCGTACGTATACAGACTACCCTAAGGTGGCAATCATAGACCATCACCCTCTATCTCGCATCAACAACCTGCTTGACCCACTGCAATAATCAAGCTTTTATTCGGAAACCAACTTAAGATCAGACTGTCACTTGATGAAAGACCCAGGGGAGGATGACTTCTAACACGGCGTCACAGGAACAGTACGGCCACTACGATTTTCTGTTCTCGTTATTTAAAGTTGCCCAACACACCGGCAGCCTTAGGGATCACATGAGTAGTATGTGCCAACCCCATCTTACCAGATTCGCCAACCGTGTTTATCTATGATGTTTTGAATCACTTCCAAGAGAAAGGAGCACCATGAATGGCACTTGTGTTTCATCGTAGAGCTTCTAGGGGAGGAGCATCTACGTGCGAAGTCTACCTAAGTGTGACTTCAGGATTCGAGAAGTACACATTTTTGGTCATATAAACAACGAAGTGGGAATACACGTGGATCTCGCTAAGACCCATTTGGTTAAAAACTGATCGACACCAAAGATTCCTTCGGGGATGCAGCAATTCCTTGGTTATGCTAGACACTATCACAGATTCATCGCAGGATTTTCGAAGCTCGCACAACTTAAATCTCTTTAGCACAGAAGGGTGTTGTGTTCGTGAAAGACAAAACAGGAGGACGTATTTTCAGCCTTCGAATCCCAACTCTGCAATGCACTGAGCATCGTCTTTACCCGAGGGTGCGAGTGATTTAGTGGTGTACCATGATGGTCCGAATCAGAGTCCCAGTTACACACCGACGCAACACGAGAGAGTGATGACTTTCGTAATGAAGTTACAAAGAGGAACTACACGACACACAACCGGCAGTGGAAAACGTGGTCTTTGGATTTACTTGGAGGCATTACTTGGACGGTACTGAATGCGCTACTTAGACCGATCACAAGGGCCTCCCGTGTACTCTAGTTTCAAAAGAGCTAAATCAGATAATGGCATCGCTGGATGGAACTCTTGGATGATTACGACTGTGGACCTTGAACTTGAACGTGCACGAGCTTTGCAGCCCAGTACCGACTCTAACTTACCTGATCCGACATGCTCTGTTCAAACTAGGGAATTGAAGGAAGAGAATTTTCAAGTTGAACCCATGCTGCGCATGGAGAAGCCACCTTGGCAGGTTGGACGATATTCGCTACCTCATGAAACGATTGTGGATCTCATTATGGAGTAACTGTAGGAAATTTGTGTTGAGCAAAGCACACCAGCCTCGATATTCTAGTCATCTGGGTTTGATGAGAGACTTTAGGATTTATAAACCTTGTACTGGTGATCAGGCATGAAGGCCTACCTAGCTAGGTATGGGAATGATGTTTAACTTGGGGGAAAGTCAAGGTGAAGTATTAGCAACCAGAAACACCCATATGGAAACGAGAACATACTACCATGGATTTTGTCACTGGGCTACCTAGAACTCGAAACGGAAACAATATCACCTGGGTGATCGTTGATTGTCTCACGCTACCAATACAATTTCTCGCAATCAAGGAGACTGATGAGCCCCCACAGTTTGTGAATATTCCTCTGAGAGAGGCGGTTTTTGGGCACGAGGAACCAACTCCCGATATCTTTGATCTTGATCAACACCTGATTTATGGCAGACAAAACACAACGCCCTCGACTCACGTCTAGACATGAACGTTGCTTATCACTGTAGGACAACCTGACCGAGTACCGAACCATCCTGTATGTATTTATTTCCAGTAACAAACAAAACGAATCATTTTATAACTAAATATAGTTATATATTTATTTCCGATAACAAACAAAACGAATTCTTTTATAAATAAATATAGTTATATACTTATTTCAAATATCGTACAACACGAATTCGTTTTATAAAAATAAATATAATTTGTATATTCATTTCAATTATCGTACAACACGAATTCTTTTATAAAAATAAATATAGTTATATATTTATTTTCAAACACAACAACTCGATGATTCTTTTATTAAATACAACTCTTGTATTTATTTCGAACGTCTAAACGGCACATTATATCATATATATATGTTGGATCGTTTGTGTGACCCTAACGAGTCAATCTAAGTAGTTCATCATCAAAAACAAAGGCAGAATCAATGTAAATGATGTTAACATAGCTTGTTCCTTTCTAATCTTTATCTATTACTGATTTCCTGAGCTTTTACAGATCTGATTACAATTCGGCAGCACCTCGACTCAGAATCGGAAAAGTTACAAATGAGATGGTCATGCTTGGTATTTATAGAGGTGGTAATTTCGTGCGAAATTAGCAATGCTAATTTCGTGCGAAATTACCTTACAACATGTAAAACCTGTTTTTCGACGTACCAAGCACCATTCTATCCTATCTAAACACAAAACTCTATAAAGACGAAGTTAACAGAGATTTATGCACCAACAGACTCCCCCTTGGATGTTGACGAAGTCTTTAGTATCCTGTCTTCAGTCTTTAGTCTTGATATCTCAATCTCTGCCCTAAATTGTTTTGACAATTATAAAAACTTCCTTCAATCTTTATCTTCAATCTCCCCTTTGAATGTTGATCCAGAAATCTGACTCCCCCTTTCGTAGACTCCTCCTCACGATAAGCTAGGACTTGAATTCTGGTTCAAACTTTGACATTTTCTTTGCCATAGGGATTTAGACTCCTGTTTCCTGCACAATCTCTACCTAAATATAAGATATATGACAATAACAATTCCAATCCAAACTTTACCATTCACCTCATTTGATAGTTTTGTCAGTTTAATGAAATCCACTTAAGTATTCAGGTCCAAATTAATGACCCTGATTACTCAATTTGTCTACCAAGTCCAACTTAATGACCTTGGTTGATCTGAGACAATTCACACTGACATTTAGTTCAAATTTATTCAAATTAATTAGCCTTGTTAATTTCGTGCGAAATAGCATTGCTATTTCGTGCGAAATTACCTTACAACATGTAAAACCTGTTTGTCGACGTACCAAGCACCATTCTATCCTATCTAAACACAAAACTCTATAAAGACGAAGTTAACAGACATTTATGCACCAACAGACTCCCCCTTGGATGTTGACGAAGTCTTTAGCATCCTGTCTTCAGTCTTTAGTCTTGATATCTCAATCTCTGCCCTAAATTGTTTTAACAATTATAAAAACTTCCTCCAATCTTTATCTTCAATCTCCCCTCTGAATGTTGATCCAGAAATCTGACTCCCCCTTTCGTAGACTCCCCCTCACGATAAGCTTGGACTTGAATTCTGGTTCAAACTTTGACATTTTCTTTGCCATAGGGATTTAGACTCCTGTTTCCTACACAATCTCTACCTAAATATAAGATATATGACAATAACAGTTTCAATCTAAACTTTACCATTCACCTCATTTGATAGTTTTGTCAGTTTAATGAAATCCACTTAAGTATTCAGGTCCAAATTAATGACCCTGATTACTCAATTTGTCTACCAAGTCCAACTTAATGACCTTGGTTGATCAGAGACAATTCACACTGACATTTAGTTCAAATTTATTCAAATAATTTTCCGAAAATTTACAAGTTTCAAATTAATGAACTTGTTTCGACTTTTCATTTTCACAAACTTATCATGTTAAGCTCCAAACTCATCATCCAGCCCAGAAACTTCCTGCATCTGCTTCAATTTGAATCTGAAGATCAGCTTTCCACTTTGGTTTGTCAGAAAATAAAGCAGAAATGAAAAATCTTTTTGGATTTTTAATAAAGTTTCTAAACTAGAAATGAATTACAGAAATAAAATGCAGTAAAAGTAAACTATTTACAAACATAGTTTTGGTGTGCGTGTTAGGGAATCATATCAGTTATTCGACAAGTCACAAGTACCGTTAAGCTTTGATTACATACTCAGACTTACACAATTCACTTAGATTGTCGATATACTGATCCAATTAAATTTTCACACAATTTTCAATCTGTCCAGGATACGGATTTAGTGTTTTAGAGACTTAAACTCATTCATGTGTCCCACCTCTTGAATATACTCCCGTATCCAGATCCCAATATTCAGTCTTACAGGTGAGTATACCACAGATGATATCTGTAAGGGGTTAAATTACGAAACCGTGAGAGCTCAGGTCAGAACTTCCGTTCAGCAGAGAGATGACGGTTCGACTTTAGTGGGTCCCCTTTATAGGATCTTTTTTACAACAGCATTGATTAGCAATTTTATTGTCTCATCATTTTATGCTGAGGGCGGCGCCATATTTCAAGCAAGCGGTAAAGTATTCTCCGGGGACTAGGCCATTGCTTCCGCAAAATCAGAAGTCCCGGGATAATACCCCAGATATCACTGAGTATAAAGACCTAGTATCTCAGAAAGAGGGATCTTTCAAACAAGATTTCAGGGGTTACCTATATATCCAAGTAGTGTTCCCCACGAAATAAGTAAGTAAAGATTTAGGTTTATATCCCGAACAAACTTACTAAATGTGTAAAAACCTATCGGCACATCACCATCGAGACTGTTTAAACACTTTTAAACATTACATATCTTTAGCATACTGTAACTGTCAAGCCGATGTACTATCATTTTCCCTTTTTACACAAGCTCTTTTCTGGATTTTCTATTGTTTTTGGATTTTGAAAATATCTCATGTTTTTGGATTTTTGAAATTGTTACTGTTTTTGTATTTTCTGAAAATATTACCCTATACTCTCCCCCTAAATACCAAAACAAGTAAAAAATCGACAAAGCATTGCAGATTGCTTCTCAACATCATCTACAGTGTCTCCTTCATCAACGCCAAGAATCTCTTCCAACACCGATAAAAGCTTCATACCGTTTAATTTTAACAAGTATTGAAAACGAGTTTTATCAAACGCTTTGGTATGTAAATCAGCTTTTTGTTCGTCAGTGTGGATTTTCTCAATTCGTATCAACTTCTTCTCGAAGCAATCTCGGATGAAGTGATGACGAATTTCAATGTGTTTGGTTTTAGCATGATGAACAGGATTTTTCGTAATGTTTATCGCTGCCTCATTATCAACAAAGATAGGGGTGTTTAGAAATTGCAAACCATAGTCACGCATCTACTGCTTGATCCACAAGATCTGAGAGCAGCAACTGCTAGCAGATACATACTCCGCTTCACATGTGGATAGATCCACAGAGGTCCGCTTTTTGCATTGCCAGGTGACCAATCGTGATCCAAAGAACTGGCACCCCGCTATTGTTGATTTAGCGTTAACTTTGCAGCATCCGAAATCTGAATCGGAATAACCTACGGGCATGAATTCGCCATCTTTTGGATACCACAACCCCAATGATGGAGTTCCTTTCAGGTAGCGTAATATCCTTTTCACAATCACCATATGTGAATCTCTCGGGTTAGATTGAAATCTTGCTGCGAGGTAGGTTGGGTACATAATATCGGGTCTTGAAGCAGTCAAGTACATCAGCGAACCGATCATGGAACGATACATCGTTTCATCTACCTTCTCTCCGGTGAGATCAGGGTTTATCCCATGATTCGTTGCTAATGGGGTGGAAGCTGGAGTAGATCCTGACATCCCGAATTTCTCCAAGATATCATGAACGTACTTCGTCTGATGTATGAAAATTCCTTTAGGCAGTTGATCAACCTGTAGCCCCAAAAAGAATTTCATCTCACCCATCGATGACATTTTGAATTTCTGCTTCATAACTCGTTCAAAATCTTTGCACAAATTCTCATTTGTAGACCCAAATATGATGTCGTCCACGTATATCTGAACAATCAGAAGATGTCCGTCGACCTCCTTGGTGAAGAGAGTGGCATCCACTTTTCCTCGAATGAAGTTGTTGGCTAGTAGGTGTTGAGACAATGTCTCGTACCAAGCTCTCGGGGCCTGGTGTAAACCACAGAGCGCTTTGTCTAGCAAGTAGACCTTGTCTTTGTGGATTGGATCGGTGAAGCCCGGTGGCTGTCCGATATATACCTCCTCTTTTACCTTCCCGTAGAGAAACGCCAATTTAACATCTGTAACATCTGTGCTTGTAATCATTGTGAACAGTACAATTATCAATAAAACAACTTTATTTGATCCCAATGTTTGTTTGGTTGTGTTTTACATTTTTCATGTTTTGACTTTTATTCAATTTCAAACTCTATATCGCTTTCTGGAGAGTTATACGCAAACTGGTGCGAAAAAGTAATCAGTTTAATGCGACAAATACTTCGGAACATCAACATATACTTAACATACCTTAAATAACCTTTACATAACTTAGAAATAAGTTTTGAAGGCTTTGGTATGGCAAAAACAAGTTAATTCGCTTACAGGGACTAAACTTGACAAACTGCGAAAGTATGCCAATCTGAACTGTTACAGACATTCCGTAACATGACTATAAGTTAAACATACCATAAATATCCTTTACATAGCTTAGAAATAGGCTTTGAGGGGTTCGGTGTGCTAAAATAAACTTATGGGTCATTCAGGGACTAAAAGCTTCAAAAAGTGCATAAGTTTGCGCTTTCGCGCATAACATACGTTCTGAATACATCCGGACATCCAAAAATTTATGTAAGCACTAAAACATTTTATTTTAGTGTTTGGCATAAGAAAAATCCATTCGTCACGCATTTTGGATCGTTTTTCGCGCTTATGCGCATTCCGTCGTAATTAACCGAACATCGCAACCGTACGGCTAAACGAACCGACATCCGAGATATTTTTAAGCACATTTTAAGTTCCCTATACTTTAACTTCATTTTAGAGCTTTGAAATGGGGTTAACGGGCCTTAAACGTGTCGGAAATGAACCTATTACACAGCAGGGACCAAAACTATAAATCTGCCTAACTTGGTCCTTGCGCAACTCAACAATGTGAGTGTTGCGGTGCGCAAGCAGGGGCCATATGTAGCAAAACATTTTAACAGCCTGTTTTCAGCCTTTAAACACTCCCCAAAAGCCAAGTGCCACATGTTAATCTCTTGTGGTGGGCAAAATCAGTTACCACAACATTCCGACAAGTGTACGGGCGAGATCATTCCCTCTTCTCCAAGAAACGATCCTAACGGTGAACCGAAAACTATAAATACCCACCTTATGTTCACTCATTCCTCACAAGAATCTGATCTAATGTGCTCTAAGTTGAAACCTTTGTTTCATACCTGAGCTATTTTGATCTAGATTAGCTTTCGGGGACCCTTTGTAAGTGTTCCTTCGTCCTTTTATTGCATTTCGAGTCTGAAAGTCAAACTTTGTTTGACTTTCTGCATTGACCAGTTTATGGTCAATGTGAAGTTCATTTGAACTTTGCAACGTGATTGTAATCACGATGGTTATACTCCCTTGTGACTATGTCTACTGATTACCACGTTGTTTAGGGTCGTAAGGGTAAGCGATCTGATAAATCGCTTATACCTTCAAACCCGACCCATTTGGTCGATCATTAGGATCCGACCAAATACATTGGTGACAATAGTAGGTAGGGAATAACCTTCGGAGGTTATACCTTATGGTCACGACGTTTAAGTAGTTGTATGATAGGTAGTTTATATGCCTTAGGTAAATTACCAAAATACCCCTTTGATGCCAAAATTCATTATAAACATATGTGACATAACTTTTGATATCTAAACTGATTTAGTAACAATATTAAACATGTTAAGGCATATTTTACTTGTCATAGGACTAGTTAGGCGATCCGAACGCGTTCTACGCGAACGACGCGTTAAAGTAGCATAAGCTACCTAAACGAGTCGTGATGGGTCGTAAGCACTTAGGTTAGGTTTCATTTAGTATGTAGGTTTTGTTAAACCATATTACACGAGTCTCCATACTCGTTTGGTTTACGAACCCTCATTCTATCCGATCCTCCGATATAGGTCCGGTTTATTAACATAGTTACCTATACTAGGTACCGTTTGATTCCGTGATTCTCTAGCATTGCTTGGTGGTTATCTTAGGACTTCTAAGCAATCTCAAGTGAGTACATAGACCCCTCTTTTACTGTTTTCCAAACTGTTTTGGGGTGAAACACATGTGCCTACTTGTTACTTTCATGCTTTCCATGTTTTCACATCATACGCTTGTTATGTTCATTAGTACATTATAGTACATGATTTCATTACATTTCATGCTATGCATGTCCATTGTGTGCATACTTAGTACATTGTTTTACATTACATTTCATGCTATATATGTCCATTGTGTGCATACTTAGTACATTGTTTAAATTACATTTCATGCTATATATGCCCATTGTGTGCATACTTAGTACATTGTTTCACATTACATTTCATGCTATATATGCCCATTGTGTGCATACTTAGTACATTGTTTCACATTACATTTCATGCTATGTATGCCCATTGTGTGCATACTTAGTACAGTTGTTTACATCACATGCTTACATTTTGGTATGGCATTTGGTTTGTTTAACATGGAACAATACATTCATTAACATTAGCTACGCCGTTCGTTAGTAGGTAGTGGTACCATAGGAATTGACAACTCCCGTTCCGGACATCCTAGGTTGGTTTGGATGAAAGGAATGACCGAATTTGATACACATAACTTAGATAAACCTTTAATTTGTTTAAGGGTTTGTCGCCACAGTCTCAAGGCTTGGATGTATGCATTTTCACAATACCACATAAATGTTTGTATCAGTATAGCATGCATTTGTTCCACAAAACATAACTTTGATTTAAACCATGTTTTACTTCAATACCTTGTTTTTGTGCATTTTACATATGGTTTAGTTGATATATTTCACTTACCATACATGATATTTTTGGGTACACATTACATGATCTACATTAAACATAAACATTTCGACATTGATATACACATTTAGTGGTTTACATTGGACATAGACATTTCGATATGGTTTACACATTAACACATGACAATTCATTTATACATAAACAATTTACATTGGTGGTTGGTTTGAGTAAGTGATTTGAGTTACGAGGCGTGTGTAATATGATACAAGCATGGTGGATACGCCGCTGGTACTTCCTATATATAAGTGTTTGTATGATATTACATGTCGTAGCGTTACTTAAATCATTTCAATATTTGACATATTACGTTTTACATAAACAACTTATTTTCATAAGACATTGATTTACAAAACAACTTATCTTATACAAATTCATTTTCTTGGTTATTCATTTAACATTACATTATTCTCTTATTACACATATCATTGCTTTTTGAATGAATTATAAAACAAAACAACTTACAAGGTTCATGACTGACCTTTGTTAAACAACTTTTTCTAAACTTATAAGTCATTAATCCTATTTTCACAAATCCTATGTATCTCACAGGCATTTTTATGCTGACGTACCTATTTTCACATGTGTTTTCAGGAGCTATTGCATAAGATGATGATCGTGACACTAGGGCGGACCTGTGCCTTAGAAAATAAAAATGGAGATAGACTAGTTTAATTATGTTATGAACTCTTTGTTTCCTGTTTAAGACAATGTAACACTCTTGTTTAATAAATAAAATATAACTTTGTATGCTATGGTTATGAAACAATTAATTCTGTTACAACACTCCCCGACGTTTCCGCCGCAGTTGCATGTTATACGCGGTCGGGGTGTGACAGAAGAGTTGGTATCAGAGCCAATGGTTTTAGGGAATTAGGTTATTAGTAATTCTTTGACCTAGACTATAACCTTTCTAGGACCCTAACACAAGTTGTTTTGTGTTTAGATTTTTAAAACATGCACATCACCTATCCTTAGGTGATTATCAAAACAAGAACCCAATTTTCCGAAACGATTTTTGAAAAACAATCATCTGTTTTTAAATGATTTATTACAAGGTTTTGAACCCTCTATTGTAAGGTTTTGAACCCTCCATTGTAAGGTTTTGAACCCTCTGTTATATGGTTTTGAACCCTTCCAGTTTGATTTTTGGCCTTGTGCCTTCTAAGTTTTCAAAATCTCGTCAAAGTTTTGGGTTTTAAATAATGTGAACATGTGCAAACTGGAAGAGTGAATGCCTGTACCCTGGGTTTTCTGTCTAAGGCTAGAGTGTTCGTACAAATCCACATAATCGGACCAGTCACTCTTACCTGGGAACTCTTAGGGTGAGTGTTCCCTTATAGGCGAGCATGTCTTCGCGATACATTATTTTTGACCCATTTACTTTGATTAGTCACTGTGTGTCGTTTGTTTGCTTTGTGATGCGGACGAATGACCACCATCTTTGCTTTTGTTGATTTTGTTTCATCTCATTCTCTTCATCCAATCATCTCACTCGTTTCCTTTCATGTTTCCTCTTTTAGAATGCCTCCTCGACGCGAACATCAGATAGCGACTGCCGAACTGGCAGAAATCATTGCGCAGCAAATGGCTGCTCAATTCCCAAACCTCTTTGCTCAATGGAACCAGGCCAACAACAACAACAATGCTCCATGCAAATTCAAGGATTTTAACTCGGCTAAACCACTCAAGTTTAGTGGTTCTGAGGGAGCGACTGGGCTTCTTTAATGGTTCGAGAGCATTGAGAATACTTTCCGTCACGTGCAGTGTCCTGACAATCGCAAGGTCGAGTTTTCTTCGAGTGTGTTTCAGAAGAGGGCTCTCACATGGTGGAACGGGGTTATGAGAGACCGTGGTGCAGAAGTTGCTCTAGCACAGACTTGGGCTTAACTTAGAGCTCTTGTGATGAGGGAGTTCTGTCCTCGTCATGAACTGCGAGCATTGGAGAGAGAGTTTGATGATTTGAAGCAAGATAGTGGTGAGCACAGGGCGTATACTGATAGGTTTGAGGAGTTGAGTCTGCTTTGCCCAACAATGGTTACCCCACTCGAGAAGGCTATCGAAAGGTACATCGATGGTCTACCTGACTCTATGCAAGATATCATTACTGGTAGTAACCCTACCACACTCCGTTAGGCGATCGAGTTAGCAGCGACATTGACTGAGTCGCAGATTCGGAAGAATAAGTTACACAGGAAGGGTGACAAGGGTAAGAAGCAGGCGTCTGACAAAAAAGATAGCAAGAAAGGTCAAAACAAGAATGGGAAGGATTCTGGTTCATCAAAAAGGTCAAGGAAGTGTAAGGCTTCCCAAAACTATGCTGTCACTGCCCAAGCTAACCAGGCAGCTCCCAACCAACCCGCACAGCCTCCAGCGAAGAAACCCTATTCAGGGAATGCACCTTTGTGCAATAGATGCAACAGTCACCATCAGCCGCAACATCAGTGCCGCTTCTGTAATAACTGTGGGAAGTCGGGTCATCTTGCCAATGTTTGTCGGTTTGATCAGAATCAGGCAGTTCAGAACCCGGCTCAACAAGTTGCTCAGCCTCCTGCTCAGCAACAGGGTCAAGCTGCACGACCACACTACCCACCAGGTGCTTGTTATAACTGTGGGGATCTGACCCACTACCGTAATCAATGTCCAAGATTGGTGAATGCGAATCCAGCTCAGGCCCCGGCTCGAGGTCGAGTCTTTAACATGAATGCCCAAGAGGCGCAGGCGGACGATAATGTGGTGAACGGTACGTTCTTTATTAATAATCAGCCTGCATCTGTTCTCTTTGATTCGGGTGCCGATAAGAGTTTTGTGTCATTGTCTTTTGAGCCAATGCTTCGCGTGTCTAGAACGAAACTAGGTAAACCTTTGACAGTAAAAGTTGCTAATGGTGAACCCATTGTTCTTGATTCTGTTCTTCGCAACTGCCAGTTGAACCTTAACGACCATCTTTTTCCTATTGACCTCACGCCTATGCAACTTGGAAGCTTTGACGTTATAGTGGGTATGGATTGGTTATCCAAGCATCACGCAGAGGTAGTTTGTTTCGAGAAGATTGTTCATGTGCCGCTTTCGACAGGCGAGATCCTACAGGTGCATGGTGAGAAGCCTACCGGTGGTCTCAAACTCATGTCTTGTTTTAAAGCTCGGAATTATCTGCGAAAGAACTATGTGGCCTTCTTGGCACATGTTACAGCAGATAAAGGCAAGAGTAAGTCTATTTCAGATATTCCTGTTATTCGGGATTATTCTGAAGTTTTCCCTGAAGAGTTACCTGGTCTACCCCCAGCACGCCAAGTCGAGTTCCGTATTGATCTCGTATCTGGTGCAAATCCCATTGCCAGAGCTCCATATCGTCTTGCACCATCTGAGATGCAAGAGTTGTCTAAGCAGCTTCAGGAGCTTTCTGACAAAGGTTTTATCCGTCCTAGCTTTTCACCTTGGGGTGCTCCCGTTCTTTTTGTCAAGAAGAAGGATGGATCCTTTAGGATATGTATCGATTATCGTGAGCTTAACAAGCTTACCATCAAGAATCGATATCCCCTACCTCGCATTGATGATCTCTTTGATCAGTTACAGGGCGCTTCTTATTTTTCAAAGATTGATCTGCGATCTGGATATCACCAACTTCGTGTGCATGAAGAAGACATTCCCAAGACAGCGTTCCGCACTCGTTATGGGCATTATGAGTTCACAGTCATGCCATTCGGTTTGACTAATGCTCCTGTTGTTTTCATGGACTTAATGAATAGGGTCTGCAAGCCTTATTTGGATCAGTTCGTCATTGTTTTTATTGACGACATCTTGATATACTCTAAGACGCGAGCTGATCACGAGCAGCATCTTCGTCTTACTCTGGAACTCCTAAAGAAAGAGCAACTTTTCGCCAAATTCTCCAAGTGCGAATTCTGGCTTAAAGAAGTTCAATTTTTGGGGCATATTGTCAACGAACGAGGTATTCATGTAGATCCCTCCAAGATCAGTGCGATTAAGGATTGGGATACGCCTACTACTCCTACTGAAGTTCGTTCTTTTCTTGGTCTAGCGGGTTATTACCGCCGCTTCATTGAAAACTTCCCAAAGATTGTAGTTCCTCTAACTGCTCTAACTTAGAAGAACAAACCCTTTGATTGGGGATTCAAGCAAGAGGAAGCGTTTTTGACTTTGAAGCAGAAGCTTTGCGACGCGCCTGTTCTGACTTTGCCTGAGGGCAATGATGATTTCGTCGTTTATTGCGATGCATCTAAACTAGGTCTTGGCTGTGTTCTGATGCAAAGGAACAAAGTCATAGCATACGCATCAAGACAATTGAAGATACATGAGAAGAACTACACCACTCATGATCTTGAGTTGGGTGCAGTTGTTTTCGCTCTAAAGATCTGGAGACACTATTTGTACGGTACAAAATGTGTGGTTTTCACAGACCACAAAAGTCTTCAGCATATCTTCAATCAGAAAGAACTCGACATGAGGCAACGACGTGGGTTGAGCTTTTAAACGACTATGACTGTGAAATTCGCTACCATCCTGGTAAGGCGAATGTCGTAGCCGATGCATTAAGTCATAAGGAACGTACTAAGCTTCATTGTGTATGTGTTTAATCTGTTATTCAAGCTCGATCTGATATCCAAGCCCGCATTTCTCAGGCTCAACAATCTTGTGTTTCACAAGGTTTAATGGATAAGGAATTTCCTTATCACATAACACCTGCTCTGGAACTGAAGGACAATGGATCGTATTACTTCATGGATCATTTGTGGGTCCCAAGCCAAGATGATCTTCGTACCTTGCTTATGGATGAAGCCCATAAGTCTCGTTATTCTGTTCATCCTGGCTCAGATAAAATGTATAAGGATCTTCGTATTCAGTATTGGTGGCCTGGTATGAAGAAAGACATTGCCTTATATGTATCAAAATGCCTTACTTGTCTTAAGGTTAAAGCTGAACATCAGCGTCCTTCTGGTTTATTGGTGCAACCAGAGATCCTAGTTTGGAAATGGGAAAACATTACTATGGATCTCATTACTAAACTTCCACGCACAAAGAAAGGTCATGATGCCATCTGGGTAGTTGTTGATCGTCTTACTAAGTCAGCACATTTCTTGCCAATCCGTGAGGATTTTTCTGCTGATAAACTTGCTAAAATCTATGTGGATGAAATTGTAGCTCGACATGGTGTTCCTTTGAACATCATTTCTGACAGAGATGCTCGTTTCACTTCTCATTTTTGGAGAACCATGCAATCTGCTATGGGGACCCAACTTAATCTGAGCACAGCTTATCATCCGCAAACGGATGGTCAGTCTGAAAGAACAATCCAAACTCTGGAGGATATGCTTAGAGCTTGTGTGATCGATTTTGGTGGTAATTGGGATTCACATCTTCCGTTGATTGAATTCTCCTACAACAACAGTTATCACACCAGCATCAACATGGCTCCTTTCGAGGCTCTCTATGGTCGAAAATGTCGTTCACCAGTCTGCTGGAATGAGATCGGCGAGGCTTAACTTACTGGACCTGCCCTCATTTTAGAGACGACAGATAAGGTTAAGAAAGTTCGTGATAACCTTCAGACAGCTAGAAGCCGTCAGAAGAGTTACACGGACCCAAAACGCAAGCCCTTGGAATTTCAAGTCGGTGATCGTGTATTACTTAAGGTCTCACCTTGGAAAGGTGTGATCAGATTTGGAAAGAAAGGAAAACTTGCACCTAGATACGTTGGACCATTCAAGATCGTCGAAAGAATCGGTAAGGTAGCCTACAAACTTGAGTTACCTCCTGAACTTGGAAATGTTCATCCAACCTTTCACGTGTCTAATCTCAAGAGGTGTTTAGCTGATGAGAACCTCCACATACCACTTGACGAAATTCGTGTTGATAAAACACTGAAATTTGTTGAGAAGCCAGTGGAAATCATGGAACGTGAAGTCAAGTGGCTTAAACGCAAGTGCATTCCTTTGGTCAAAGTTCGCTGGGAAGCTAAACGTGGACTCGAGTTTACTTGGGAACGCGAAGATCAAATGAAGGCGAAGTATCCTCATCTTTTTCCACGAGTTTCCTCTAAATAAATTTCGGGACGAAATTTCCACAAGTAGGGGAGACTGTAACATCTGTGCTTGTAATCATTGTGAACAGTACAATTATCAATAAAACAATGTTATTTGATCCCAATGTTTGTTTGGTTGTGTTTTACATTTTTCATGTTTTGAGTTTTATTCAATTTCAAACTCTATATCGCTTTCTTGAGAGTTATACGCAAACTGGTGCAAAAACGTAATCAGTTTAATGCGAAAAATACTCCAGAACATCAACATATACTTAACATACCTTAAATAACCTTTACATAACTTAGAAATAAGTTTTGAAGGCTTTGGTATGGCAAAAACAAGTTAATTCGCTTACAGGGACTAAACTTGACAAACTGCGAAAGTATGCCAATCTGAACTGTAACAGACATTCCGAAACATGACCATAAGTTAAACATACCATAAATATCCTTTACATAGCTTAGAAATAGGCTTTGAGGGGTTCGGCGTGCTAAAATAAACTTGTGGGTCATTCAGGGACTAAAAACGTCAAAAAGTGCATAAGTTTGCACTTTCGCGCATAACATACGTTCTGAATACATCCGGACATCCAAAAATTTATGTAAGCACTAAAACATTTTATTTTAGTGTTTGGCATAAGAAAAATCCATTCGTCACGCATTTTGGATCGTTTTTCGCGCTTATGCGCATTCCGTCGTAATTAACCGAACATCGCAACCGTACGGCTAAACGAACCGACATCCGAGATATTTTTAAGCACATTTTAAGTTCCCTATACTTTAACTTCATTTTAAAGCTTTGAAATGGGGTTAACGGGCCTTAAACGTGTCGGAAATGAGCCTATTACACAGCAGGGACCAAAACTATAAATCTGCCAAACTTGGTCCTTGCGCACCTCAACAATGTGAGTGTTGCGGTGCGCAAGCAGGGGCCATATGCAGCAAAACATTTTAACAGCCTGTTTTCAGCCTTTAAACACTCCCCAAAGGCCAAGTGCCACATGTTAATCTCTTGTGGTGGGCAAAATCAGTTACCACAACATTCCGACACGTTGTTTAGGGTCGTAAGGGTAAGCGATCTGATAAATCGCTTATACCATCGAACCCGACCCATTTGGTCGAGCATTAGGATCCGACCAAATACATTGGTGACCATAGTAGGTAGGGAATAACCTTCCGAGGTTATACCTTATGGTCACGACATTTAAGTAGTTGTATGATAGGTAGTTTATATGCCTTAGGTAAATTACCAAAATACCCCTTTGATGCCAAAATTCATTATAAACATATGTGACATAACTTTTGACATCTAAACTGATTTAGTAATAATATTAAACATTTTAAGGCATATTTTACTTGTCATAGGACTAGTTAGGCGATCCGAACGCGTTCTACGCGAACGACGCGTTAAAGTAGCATAAGCTACCTAAACGAGTCGTGATGGGTCGTAAGCACTTAGGTTAGGTTTCATTTAGTATGTAGGTTTTGTTAAACCATATTAAACGAGTCTCCATACTTGTTTGGTTTACGAACCCTCATTCTATCCGATCCTCCGATATAGGTCTGGTTTATTAACATAGTTACCTATACTAGGTACCGTTTGATTCCGTGATTCTCTAGCATTGCTTGGTGGTTATCTTAGGACTTCTAAGCAATCTCAAGTGAGTACATAGACCCCTCTTTTACTGTTTTCCAAACTGTTTTGGGGTGAAACACATGTGCCTAGTTGTTACTTTCATGCTTTCCATGTTTTCACATCATACGTTTGTTATGTTCATTAGTACATTATAGTACATTATTTCATTACATTTCATGCTATGTATGTCCATTGTGTGCATACTTAGTACATTGTTTTACATTACATTTCATGCTATATATGCCCATTGTGTGCATACTTAGTACATTGTTTAAATTACATTTCATGCTATATATGCCCATTGTGTGCATACTTAGTACATTGTTTCACATTACATTTCATGCTATATATGCCCATTGTGTGCATACTTAGTACATTGTTTCACATTACATTTCATGCTATGTATGCCCATTGTGTGCATACTTAGTACAGTTGTTTACATCACATGCTTACATTTTGGTATGGCATTTGGTTTGTTTAACATGGAACAATACATTCATTAACATTAGCTACGCCGTTCGTTAGTAGGTAGTGGTACCATAGGAATTGACAACTCCCGTTCCGGACATCCTAGGTTGTTTTGGATGAAAGGAATGACCGAATTCGATACACATAACTTAGATAAACCTTTAATTTGTTTAAGGGTTTGTCGCCACAGTCTCAAGGCTTGGATGTATGCATTTTCACAATACCACATAAATGTTTGTATCAGTATAGCATGCATTTGTTCCACAAAACATAACTTTGATTTAAACCATGTTTTACTTCAATACCTTGTTTTTGTGCATTTTACATATGGTTTAGTTGATATATTTCACTTACCATACATGATATTTTTGGGTACACATTACATGATCTACATTAAACATAAACATTTCGACATTGATATACACATTTAGTGGTTTACATTGGACATAGACATTTCGATATGGTTTACACATTAACACATGACAATTCATTTATACATAAACAATTTACATTGGTGGTTGGTTTGAGTAAGTGATTTGAGTTACGAGGCGTGTGTAGTATGATACAAGCATGGTGGATACACCGCTGGTACTTCCTATATATAAGTGTTTGTATTATATTACATGTCGTAGCGTTACTTAAATCATTTCAATATTTGACATATTACGTTTTACATAAACAACTTATTTTCATAAGACATTGATTTACAAAACAACTTATCTTATACAAATTCATTTTCTTGGTTATTCATTTAACCTTACATTATTCTCTTATTACACATATCATTGCTTTTTGAATGAATTACAAAACAAAACAACTTACAAGGTTCATGACTGACCTTTGTTAAACAACTTTTTCTAAACTTATAAGTCGTGAATCCTATTTTCACAAATCCTATGTATCTCACAGGCATTTTTATGCTGACGTACCTATTTTCACATGTGTTTTCAGGAGCTATTGCATAGGATGATGATCGTGACACTAGGCCGGACCTGTGCCTTAGAGAATAAAAATGGAGATAGACTAGTTTAATTATGTTATGAACTCTTTGTTTCCTGTTTAAGACAATGTAACACTCTTGTTTAATAAATAAAATATAACTTTGTATGCCATGGTTATGAAACAATTAATTCTGTTACAACACTCCTCGACGTTTCTGCCGCGGTTGCATGTTATACGCGGTCGGGGTGTGACAACATCTAACTGATATACTTTGAAATTTTTCCAAGATGCAAATGCTAGGAAGATTCTGATCGCTTCTAGTCAAGCAACCGGAGCATACACTTCGGTGAAATCTATACCCTCCTGCTAACTGAAACCCTGGACTACGAGTCGAGCTTTGTTACGAACAACAACCCCTCTATCGTCTCTCTTACACTTAAAAACCCATTTGGTATTGATCTTCCTGTGACCATCAGGCAAGTCTACTAACTTCCACACTCCTAACTGTAACACCTGTGACCATCAAACAAATACCAAACCAATGAAATATTGTATTTCATACTTGGGATTTGTAAAAATATGTGTATCATTTGCACATATCAATTCTTGTTCGATTCCAAACTCTAAATCGCTTTCTGGAAGGTTATACGCGCACCGATGCGTAAATATAACCAGTTTAATGCAACGAACACTCCGGAATAGTGAAATAGGCTTTACATACCTTAAATAACCTTTACATAACTTAGAAATAAGTTTCGAAGGCTTTGGTATGGCAAAATCAAGTTAAATCGCTTACAGGGACTAAAGTTGACAAACTGCGAAAGTATGCCAATTTGAACTGTAACAAACATTTCGGAACATGGCCATAAGTTAAACATACCATAAATATCCTTTACATAGCTTAGAAATAGGCTTTGAGGGGTTCGGTGTGCTAAAATAAACTTTTGGGTCATTCAGGGACTAAAAGCGTCAAAAAGTGCACAAGTTTGCATTTTCGCGCATAACTTACGTTCTGAATACATCCGGACATCCAAAAATTTATGTAAGCACTAAATATTTTATTTTAGTGTTTGGCATAAGAAAAATCCATTCGTCGCGCAATTTGGATCGTTTTTCACGCTTATGCGCATTCCGTCGTAATTAACCGAACATCGCGATCGTACCACCAAACGAACCGACATCCGAGATATTTTTGAGCATGTTTTTAGTTCCCTATGCTTTAAATTCATTTTAGAGCCTTGAAATGAGGTTAACGGGGTTCAAACGCATCGAAAATAGCTTAAACGGGCTGCAGGGACCATTTCTGCCATTTTTGAAACTTTGCTGAAACTGGTAGGCAGTGGCGTAGCGCGAGCACTAAGGCCTTTACCAGTGGTGCTACGTGACTGCCTTGTCTGGACAGAAACTTTGCAGAAACATCGAATCGGGTCCATTTCACTTTCGCACATGGTTTTGGGCAATACCATGGGCTCAAATGGTTTTCTAAAACGGTTTTGAGGTGGAGGGTTGAGATTGAATCACGGTTAACGAGGAACGATCTAAACAGCTCTACGAATCCTATAAATACCCCACCCCCATTTGCTTCAAAACCCACTACAATCTTGATTTGAGAAGCTCTAAGTTGAAACCATTGTTTCATACCTGAGCTACTTGGATCGAGGTTAGCATTCGGGGACCCTTCGTAAGTATTCTTTCGTTCTTTTATTGCTTTTCGAGTCTTTTCGAGTCTGAAAGTCAAACTTTGTTTGACTTTCTACGTTGACCAGTTTATGGTCATTGCGAAGTTCGTATGAACTTCGCAACGTGATTGTAATCACGATGGTTATAGTCCCTTGGGACTATGCCTACTGATTACCACGTTGTCTAGGGTCGTAGGGTAAGCGATCTAATAAATCGCTTATACCTTCGAACCCGACCCATTTGGTCGATCATTAGGATCCGACCAAATACATTAGGTGACCATAGTATATAGGGAATAACCTTCCGAGGTTATTCCTTATGGTTACGACGTTTAAGTAGTAGTATGATAGGTAGTTTATATGCCTTAGGTAAATTACCAAAATACCCTTTGTATGTGTAATTGGTAATTAAGCATATGTAACCTAAACTTTCATCACTTAACTGATTATGTAACATGTTTAGGCATATAACACTTGTCATAAGGCTAGTTAGACGTCTCGAGTGCGCTTTTGCGCGCACGACGCGTTAAAGTAGCATAAGCTACCTTAATGGGTCGTGATGGGTCGAAAGCACTTAGGTTAGGTTTCATTTAGTATGTAGGCTTTGTTAAACCATATGACACGAGTCTCAATACTCGTTTGGTTTACGAACCCTCATTCTATCTAAATCCTCCGATTTAGGTCCGGTTTATTAACATAGTTACCTATATTAGGTGCCGTTTGATATCCGCGATATCTAGCATTGTTTGGTTGTTACTCAAGGACTACTAAGCAATCTCAAGTGAGTACATAGACCCCTCTTTTACTGTTTTCCAAACTGTTTTGGGGTGAAACACATGTGCCTACTTGTTACTTTCATGCTTTCCTGTTTTCACATCATATACTTCTTACGTTCATTAGTACATTATAGTACATGATTTCATTACATTTTATGCTATGTATGTCCATTGTGTGCATACTTAGTACATGGTTCTACATTACATTTCTGCTATGTATGTTAACTGATAGCATGCTAGCACATTGATTTACATGACTTTTCTGCTTTGTATACGTAGTACATTTCTTATTCATCTTATGCTTACCTTTTGGTATGACATTTGGTTTGTTTAAACTATACTATACATTCATTAACACCGATCATGCCGCTCGGTAGTAGGTAGTGGTACCATAGGACTTGACAAATCCCATTCCTGAAATCTCGGGTTTGTTTGGACGTAAGGAATGACCGAATCCGAATACATATTCTTTTGATAACCCATTTTTACATGGTTATCCGACTGTCTCAAGGCTTGGATGTATGAATTTTCACAATACCGCATAAATGTCTAATATCAGTATAGCGTACATTTACTACACAAAACATAACTTTGATTTAAACCAAGTTTTACTTCAATACTTTGTTTTGTGCATTTCACCTATGGTTTAGTTGATGCATTTCACTAGCCATACATATCATTTTTGTTACACATTACATGATTTACATTTGACACATAAACATTTTCAACATTGGTTATACGTTGCATGATTTGTATCTTGACATAAACATTTTGGTATATTATTCAATACATTTGACAATTGGTTTAAACATAGACATCTTACGTTGATTGGTTTGGTTTGAGTAAGTGATTTAAGTAACGAGACGTGTGTAATATGATACAAGCATGGTGGATACGCCGCTGGTACTTCCTATATATAAGTGTTTGTATGGTATTACATATCGTAGCGTTATTTGAATCATTTCAATTTTGACATATAACATTTTATACAAATAACATACTTTTCACAATACATTGTTTTACAAACAACTTATCTTATACAAACTCATCTTACATGGTTATTCATTTAACCTTACATTTATTTATACATATCATCTGATCTTATCGTTTTTCAAATGATTTACAAAACAAATCAAATTACAAGGTTCATGACTAAACATTTTCTTAAACTTGAGTCATGAATCCTATTTTCACAAAACCTATGTATCTCACAGGCATTTTTATGCTGACGTACCTATTTTCACATGTGTTTCAGGATATGATGCATAGGATTTATCAAGATACACTTAGGCGGACTTGGGCCTTAGCGACAATAAAAGATGCAAGACTAGTTATTTATGTTATGTTTCTTTGATTGTCAAGACATTGTAACTACTTTAATCAATAAAACAATATTTCAATTTCCATGTGTTATGAAACAATGATTCTGTTACAACACTCCCCGACGTTTCCGCCACGTTTGGTTGTCCTACGTGGTCGGGGTGTGACACTAACTTCTCAAACTGACTCAACTCTTCTTGCATAGCATTGACCTAAGAATCTTCAGTTAGCGCCTCTTTGTATGTTCGCGGTTCGATCTGCGAAATAAAACAACTTAGTGAATACTCAGTTTGTAAGGGTGCTACTGTAGAATAAAAACAAGTAAGGCCTTGGTCAATTTGACGTCTAGTGCGAACGCCTGATTGTAATTCTCCAATGATCAGTTCCTCTGGATGGTATGAAAGAGTTCTCAGCATCACCTCGCCTGAAACATCTACTTCACCTTCCAGATTAGTGACATTATAATTTGCACCTTGTTCACTGACTGGGTTTGTTTGACTTGAAATCTGAATTTGCTCTCCCTCAGAATCTGAATCACCACGATCAAATACTGGCATGTTCTCAGATTCTTGATTATCATTCTGTGTCGTCTGATTATCATGAGCAACTTCATTTTGTTGAATATCATCATGTTCTCCAGCATTACTTGGACCTGCTTAATCATCGTTCGAAGCTTGTCGTTGATGACTAAAATTTTTTGCTGGGAATCTTTCCTGCGATTCTTCATACTCTCTTAGAATATCCAACTCGTCAAAGAAATCTTCTTCTTCTTCCTTTTCTTCTTCCATGTCAAACGAATCCCACAAAGTGTCATAATGAAAACGCCATGAATCTCCAGGATTCTGTGATGGCATTGTGTAACCTTGACACTCAACATTGTGTGCTTCAATAATCCGCTTCAAGCTTGGAACAAAGACTTGTTTCAATGGACTTGAATAACCCACGAAAATTCCTTCGATGCTCTTTGGACCAAATTTACCAAAAGGCTCTAGAACTGTGCAGGGTGACCCAAACGGTTCTAAATTCTTCAGGTTCGGCTTACGGTTATTGATCAACTAAAAACACGTCTTATTTAATTTCTTCACTGTGAGAACCCGGTTGAGTGTATAGCATGCGGCTGATACTGCTTCTGCCCAAAAGGTGACTGGTAGCTTTGAATCAGCAAGCATCGTCCTAGCTGTTTCAATTAGCGTTCTGTTCTTTCTTTCAGCTACTCCATTCTGCTGCGGAGTGTAAGGAGCACTAAATTCATGCAATATACCTCTTTCATCACAATATTCTTCCATCTTGTTGTTCTTGAACTCAGTACCATTATCACTTCTGATTCTTTTGATACACCTTTGGTACAAATTTTCAATTTTTCTGAACAATGCCATCAAACTATCAAACGTCTCATCTTTCGACTTCATAAATGAAACCCATGAAAACCTTGAAAAATCATCCGTTACCACTAGACAGTAGAGATCCCCTGTAATACTTTTGACGTTTACTGGACCAAACAGATCCATATGGAGTCTCTCTAACGGTCTTGAGACTGAGTTGACTTTCTTTCTGGGATGAGACTTCTTCTTTTGCTTTCCTTTAACGCAGCTAATACATTCTCCTTCCAGATGAAAACCTTTCACATGAACACCAGTAACTAAGTCGTTATGCACCAGGTGATTCATTTTTCGTAAATGAATATGGCCCATCTTTCGATGCCATAACTTTGATTCTTTTTCAGTTGCTCTTGACACAAAACAGTGTGCTTGACCCGTGGTTGTAGTAGCTATGCTCATGTCCAACACGTACAGATCATTCACTCTGGGTGCCCTCATGATAATCCATTCTTCAGGAATAACAAATCCTGGTTTCAAGATCAAACATTCTTTGTCTGTAAAGTGCGTTGTATACATGCGATCACATATCTGAGATATGCTCAGAAGATTGTTTTCAAGCTTGGCGATGTAGTTAACTCTTTCAAACGTAACAATCCCATTGGATAACGTTCCTTCTCCAACTATTCTACCACCTTGATTGCCTGCAAAACCTACATAACCACCATTGAAATTTCTAACATCGTACAATAGGGCTGTTTTCCCCGTCATGTGCCGAGAAGCTCCACTATCCATAATCCATCGTGAAACGGATCTTGGAAGCTCCTGCACATATCAGAAACATTTAGTGAGATTTTGATGCTACCCAAGCCTCTTTCGACTCAGGTAACTGAACTTTAATGTGAGATTTTGTAGTGTAAAGTGGTGGAAAGTTTTTATCATTCATCTTTAAGATCTCTGCAGACCCAACCTCAACCTTTTTGTATAAGAAAAATTCGTCTTTTTGAGGTTGAACAGATGGTTGGTCTTTCTTCAAAACAACCTTTTTCTCAGAAGTAACAGACTCTTTTGGTTCAAGTTTCTCATAATAATCCAAAGGAACATTCATCTTTACCGGAGTGGTAGAAGACGATTGTTTTTCTGACTCTAAAACCTCTGGTTTTGGAACACTTGATTTCTTTTCAACCACTTTTGGCTTCCATGTTTGTTGAGACGATGCAACCCGTTGGTAAAACTTGTCATTTTTAGTTACCACATTTTTAACAGGTTCAGTTTTTATCTTTGTGTTGTCATTTTTCAAAACCTTTTTCTCAACAACCAATGGAGCTTTTCCCTTCACATCATCTTTCTTTCTTCAATTCATCACAACTTCAGTCTTAGGCTTCAAATTGGTACACTTTCGTGCAATATGTCCAACTTGATTACATTTGAAGCATGTTCGGGTGTCAACTACCCAACTTGTACCTTCAGACTGAGGTTGTGAAGCCTTCTTCTCCAAGAACTCTTTGTTTGTTTTTGAAAAAATCTCAGGTTCTTCATCAGAAAGTGAACTCGAACCATTCACAAACACCTTTTTCTCATCGAACCTTCTATTTTGAACATTTCTCCTTTGAAAATTCTTACCACCCTGATAACCACCCGACCATCTGTTTCGATTGTTGTTATAAAAACGCGGTGGAACAACAGGTTTCTTGTAGTAAGCTTTATCTTTTTCAAAATTCATTTGCCTCTTTGTCTGATTCAAACCTTCTACTTCAGACAAACCAATTTTAACCAGTTTGAAAACATTTGTCAATTTAGCAACATTAACATTCTCCAGAGGAAACTCAGAATCCGAATACAACTTATCCGATCCCGACATCTTGTACATGACAAGAGTAGGTTCTTCATTTAAGTTGTTTTTGGATTTTAGTTTCGGAATGTAATTGTTCAGAAAACACTCTTCATCCTCAACTGAATCACTATCAGACTTCAAAACACTTTCAGCCATGCCTTTCACAATGTCAGTTTGAACACTATCATCAGATGAAGAAAATGTAACATCAATTGACTCTGGAAGTTTTATTTCCATTGTTTCATCTTCATCATTAACCAACCCGGACTTTTTCTTTGAGAAATTGTTTACCACTGGCGGTGGAACCTGATGAAACCCAACCCCAGTTCCATCCAAGTAAACATCTTCTCCTGCTTTGTTTTTCCCGATGGGTTTAGGAACAATATGTTGTAAAACAAAGCTTGCGGAGTTGTAACTTGTTAATTTCAGATTGATGCGCTCATTCTCAATCTTAGCTTCTTCAAACTGAAGCTTCAATTTAGCAATCTCATCCAGTTGTTGGTTGATTTACTCTTCTTTGTGTCTAAGAACTACAGTTAAATGCTCATTTTCTTTATTGGTTTTACCGTTTCTTTCATCAGAATCTTTTACCGTTCGTTTTAGTTTGTCAAAATTTTCTGAAATTTTACGATTTTCAAGAACCAATTTTTCATTTTCTTTCTTAATTCTTTCTACTTCAATTTTATCATTTTCAATTTTCTCAGTTAACTTGTTAGCTCGATCATTTGAAGCTTTTAGCATTTTATCACGATCTAGAATCTGATCTTCAACCTTTCTGACTCCTTTTGTCAGTTCTTCAACCTTTGTATCACTAAGGTAAGTGAGTGTACTACAAAACTTGCAGTTTTTCATGCAACTTTTGCAGTCACTATCACCTTTGACTTTCTTACCTGTCTCACTTGCTGAAACGTTTGGACAGACCTTGCTTTTAGACTCAGTTTCAGACTTAGAGTCTACCTCAAGTTCCTTTGCAGCAAGCACTTTGTCAGCCATATTCCCCAAGTTTTCAGCGGTAAATTCTTGTGAAGTATCAATAATCCCATCATCAATCTTCTTAGACTGTGACTTTTTCTCTATCTCTTTTTTCTTTTTCAACGGCTTCTCCTCCTCCCCACCATTCTCTCTGTCTGGCATCTTCTTCTGCAACAAATTCCTCAATGAAAGCTTCAATACTAAGAGTTTTCGTATCAATAGCAATGTTTCCTTGAGGATCAAGGTAACATTCTCTATCAGCATCCCATCTCTTTGCTTTCTTGGCATCGCTGAACACCTTAGATAATCTGATCATCTTGAATTCTGCTTTCTGCTTTCTTGCGAGGTATTTTTGTTCTTCAGTTCTGGTGTCTTTGACAGGAGTAATCTTTTCTGCTACGAAAGCATATCCTACTGCATCTTCCTCTGGTAGCAGTTCACTCCAATAAAAACCTTCATCATCATGAATAACAGCAAGTGCTCTTGGTTTTTCTTTGGGGACATCCTCAAGCTGCTTCATTCTGGGCGGTTCTGATTTATTCTGATGATAGATCGCTCTTTTGTAGTAATCCTCGCGAAATGGATTTGCAGTATCATCAGCAGGAGCATTACGAAATTCACGTTTAAAATGTCCTTTTTGTTTACACCTGAAACACGTGACTTTTGATTTGTCAAAGCCAAGTTTTGTGGACAGTCCGCCAATTGAATGTCTGCCTGTAATCTCCATGAACCTTTGGGCTCTCCGGACTGCACTGGCCATACACCACCTGATATCGATCAGTTCCATCTCTTCAGGATCTATTTGATCATAGTCCTCCTTAGTCAGGTTGGTGTTTCCAATCTTGCCCGCCACGAGACTCTCATATGATTCTAACACCGATGCTAAGAACACCATCTGTTGTTTTGCTGACTCTTCACTGAAATTTTGAGCATTCTTCAGATCCACAGCAATGTTACATTGGAACAGATTCTTTGATGCAGATTGGTTTGAATTTGTTGAAGAAGATCCACTATGAAAACCACTGTGAGAAGTTTCTTGATTCACATTATTTGAACTCTTTGCAGAAAATGCTGTTCTTGGAGAACCAGTCTTTGGTAGATTCCCTCTGTAGTACAACTCCACATTCTGCTGATAAGATGAATTGTTGACTTTGCTAGATTTCTTAATCTCCAACTCGTGACTCTCCAGTCTTTCGATAAGCAGATCCACTGTCATCTCTTCAGACTTGATTGTATTCTTCAGCATCAATGCAAAGTACTGCCAATCTTGTTCATTCGGCAGTGAGTCGAACAGTTTGTCAACCAAATCTTCTTGAGTATATACAATTTTGTGTCTTGCCAGCTCCAGTTTTAGATGCCCGAATCTCTCAATCATCTTGGAAACAGACTTGTTCTTTAAACAACCAAACAAATCAAACTCTTTTCTTAACAGTTTCTTTTTGTTTTTTACTATCTCAGCACTACCTACACATTTTACCCTCAGTTTCTCCCAAAGATCTTTTGAATTTTCATATTCAATCAATGAAATTATATCATCTCTCACAGACTGATGAATCAACGCAATGCACTTTTGTTCAGCAATATATCTTTCAATATCATCAGGATCTGTCAAACTTTCACCAAACCGTTCTCCTCTAACGTAACCATTCTTTAAACTTTTCCAGCTTTGATATGCAAAAGCTTGAAGCTACTCATCAAATCTTGTAGCCCACCTATTATAATCTTCAATCGCCAACAGTTTTGGAGGTTTGTTGTACGTCCCGTACGCACTCTCTACACTCAAAGCATCATTGAGAGTTTTCTTTGCATTCGGTGTTGGTGTAGTTTCATTCGTGTTATTTGATGTGCCATCTCCTGAACCACTGGTATAAGCAAACACATCATAGAACGGATTGAAATCATCCATCTTTCAATTACCTGAAATGATCAACAAACACTTAGAAAAATTTTGGACTTTACAAACACTTTCAAATGAAATAGAACTTTCACACGAAATATGATTTCACACAAAATAACCTTTGGTGCGAAATATGATAATTTTGTATGAAATTAGGAACAAAATGCAAATTTCATGTGAAATTAGAACCAATATGCTGATTTCGTGCTAAATAAGAATGACATCAGCAAGTCGAACATCTTTTTGTCAAATGGATCCTGTTTTAGTTCGAATTATGGTCCAATTCTTTCAAGGATTAGTTAAAACTATGTTTCGCTTGACATGTGTGAATTTTAAGCCATTTTGACCGTTAAATTTCGTTCAAATCAGAAAAGAAAGAGTAGAAGTGATAGAATCCGATGAATTCAAGCTGAATTGGTATGAACTCCTCGTCCTGAGCTCTGATACCACTTGTTGGATCATTCGTGTGACCCTAACAAGTCAATCTGAGTAGTTCATCATCAAAAACAAAGGCGGAATCAATGTAAATGATGTTAACACAGCTTGTTCCTTTCTAATCTTTATCTATTACTGATTTCCTGAGCTTTTACAGATCTGATTACAATTCGGCAGCACCTCGACTCAGAATCGGAAAAGTTACAAATAAGATGGTCATGCTTGGTATTTATAGAGGTGGTAATTTCGTGCAAAATTAGCAATGCTAATTTCGTGCGAAATTAGCCTTGTTAATTTCGCGCGAAATAGCATTGCTATTTCGTGCGAAATTACCTTACAACATGTAAAACCTGTTTTTCGACGTACCAAGCACCATTCTATCCTATCTAAACACAAAACTCTACAAAGACGAAGTTAACAGATATTTATGCACCAACAATATATATATATAGTGGAGAGTTCAAATGAGAAGAATTAAAAGTTAAGAATAAGAAGGATAAAGGATACAAAGGTAATTTGAATAAATCATTTCATGAGTCTATTATTTATTTTTGATATTCAAATTAATGAACTCTAATCATTTAATGAGTCTATCTTATAAAATAGTTGTGCATCCTACACAATAAAAACAATCCTGCACATGATCTTACATTTTCTACGTTTCCTACACCATTAAAACAATATTTTGGTGTAGGATACAGAACGTTGTAGGATCGTGTGATAGACCTGAACGAGTCGTTCAGAGAAGTTTTGATCAGTTTCAGGTGCGGAAAACAAGAAACTGACTTAGAAACAGCTAGTTCTTCACTTTAAACACTCTTCTGATTGATATTATAACAATTACAATCAGAAAACACACCGGCAACACTTCGGTACAATATCCTGATTCCCCACCAAATGAAAAGATCACTAGCCTATTTATAGAGTTTCTGATTCCCCACGAAAGTGCAATGTTCATTTCGTGGGAAATCAACATTTCGTGGGAAATCAGCTATAAACTTTCCTATTTTCTCGATCTACATGCCCTGATCTAACATATCTAGACTAAGACTCGATACAAGACGAAGTCGACAGATGCATGCACTAACAGACTCCCCCTCAGATGTTGACGAGTCTTACGTGTTGAGTCTTCGCATCTTCAGTCTTGATCAGTCTCTGGGCTTCACTCTTTTACTCAGCATTAACAGACTTCCCCTAACAATGTGCTGGCATTCCTTCAGTTCATCAGCATCATCTGTTTCAGGATCGTAATCTGACTTTCTCCGGTTCAAGATCGTTGCCTGGCTTAAACTTTGTCCACAGAATCGAAACCTGGCTCATGCTCTTCCACAGCATCCTCAGGTATCGGAACCTGACTCTTTAAGCATCCTCACGATTGATCAACCTGGTTATCTATCACTCAGCTTTGACGTTGTTCCAAGATCGTAACCTGGCTCTCGTCTAGCTCAGGTTATCTGCACAATCTCTACCTCAAAGTAAATTTCACACATTTACACATTTCAAAAATAGAAGCATGCACTAACTCAGACTCCCTCTCACTACACACATGATGAACCACTTGTAAATTTGATCACAATGCATTTGTTTTCAAACACAGACTCTCCCTCACAAAAATGTCATCATGTTTAGCACTTGGAATTTTGAAAATCAGCTCTCCAACATCAGTTGTCGAAAAAAAAATTTAGTTTTTTAAAAGTTTATGCTAAAACACACCGAAAATCTTTTTGGATTTTTGAATGTAAAGAAATGCAGTAAAGAAATATTTACAGACAATATTTTTGTGAGTTTGTGTAAGAGGATCATATCAGTTTTTGACAAGTCACAAGTACCGTTGAGCTTAGTTACACATTAAGAATTAAACAATTCACTTAGATTGCCGATATACTGATCCACTTAAATTCTCACACAAATTTCAACTGATTCAGGATATGAGTTAGGTGTTTTAAGGACTTAAACACATTCATGTGTCCCACCTCTTGAATATACTCCCGTATCCAGATCCCAATATTCAGTCTTACAGGTGAGTATACCACAGATGATATCTGTAAGGGGTTAATAAATTATGAAGCAGTACGAAACCGTGAGAGCTCAGGTCAGAACTACCGTTCAGCAGAGAGATCACGACTCGACTTTTGGTGTGTCCCCTTTAGAGGATCTTTTTTACAACAACATTGATTAGCAATTTTATTGTCTCATCATTTTATGCTGAGGGCGGCGCTATATTTCAAGCATGCGGAAAGTATTATTCGAGGACTAGGTCAGAACTTCCATTCAGCAGAAGTCCCGGAATAATACCCCAGATATCACTGAGCATAAAGACCTAGTATCTCAGAAAGGACCTTTCAAACGAGATTTCAGGGGTTACCTATATATCCAAGTAGAGTTCCCCACGAAATAAGCAAGTTTGAATTTAAGTTTATATCCCGAAAAAGCTTACTAAATGTGTAAAAACCTATCGGCATATCATTAGTGAGACTGTTTAATACTATTTAATCATTACATTTCTTTAGCATACTGTAAATGTCTACTTATGTACTATCATTTCCTCTTCTTTGACACAAAAACTCATTTTTGATTTTATCATGTTTTTGTCTTTTTCAAATTTTCAAATGTTTTTGGATTTTCTGAAATTTTTACTCCCCCTAAAATGCAAACACATTTAAGGAAATTTGAAAACAAACTGTACAAGAAAATTGACAACCGATATCAAATCGCTTCAAATAGCCATTCACTTAGGCATAAACAATCCGAACTCCCCCTATCAACAAACTATTTTCTCATTTAGATTTCAAAACACTTAAGTTTGTTTTAATCAAAATGATTTTTCTAGAAAATAAGTTTGTTGATTTTATCACTTGTAGATTAAGGGTTTGGTTCATCACATTGTTCTTTTAATACCACTTGTAAGTTTGGTCCAATCAAGTTCAACCTAATGACCTTGATTAACCATTTGTAGGAAAAACAAGTACAACTTAATGTCCTTGATTTACCACTTGTAGGTGTAAACCTTCATCAACCAACTTGTACGAATACCACATCTACACAAAATCATTTTACCAATAAAGATACTGATTCCTGCTTCACACTTACCAACCTGAAAGCTCCGGCATAGTCCATCACCTGTAAAAACTAAACACATTTAAAAATCTTTCACAAAATCTAACATAACAAGAATGATGCCGATTCCTGATCCGCGATTACAAACTTGGGATCTCCGGCATGTCAGGTTTTTCTATTTAAATAGATCCACCCAAGCCTGACGGTCCTTGGGTGATTTTGAATTCTTGTTCAACAATGGTGGAAAATTTGCATCATCCATTGTTAGACCAGAATTCTCATTTTTTACCTCAACACACGGCTCTTCTGGTTTTACCATACCAGATTCATTGCCTGAATGTGGCTTGTCTGACTTTGATGAGCCAGATTCATCGCCGACATGTGGCTCCTTTGTTTCCACAGAAACAGATTCATCGCCAACAACTTTCTTCTTCTTCTTCTCTTCTGTCCTCAGATTTGTATCTGATGAATTCGTCTTTCTTGACTTTGCAGTCGAGGGAAGCAATTTATCAGAACTCTTATTGATACCAACAGATGAACCCGAGGACAAAATCTTCTCCAGATACTCTCTGGCCTTCTTCCTCTTCTTCCTCAGTTTGTCTTTTTGCCCCTGAGAAAGCTTCACTTTCTTTTCTTGAACTTTAGGTTCTTGAACCTTCTGTTCTTTGGGCTTGACATTGACTGGTTTCTTCACCTGCTTCTGAGATTCAGCCCTCGATCTTCTCATTAATCTCATTGCGCAATCTCTAGCAATATGGCCAATGATGTTGCAGTTAAAGCATCTCCTTGACTCAAACCTCCAACTCTGGCAGTTAACAGCAATGTGTCCTCTCACACCACAAGTGTAACACACTCTGTTATCGTACCAATCACCACCTTCTGCCCAAACATTCAGATCATAGCACTGTTTGGCTTGGTGATAATCATTTCTCCTCTTGTTTGCTGGATTTGGCTTTTGAGCACTGTGGTCAAACCTGCACCACTTATTACCAACAATTTTTGAGTTTTGTTTTTCAACTTTTTGTGATTTTTTATCACGATTGGATGATTGAACTGATGAGCTTTTATTTTCTTTTTGAACAATTTTTGGCTTTTTATCCTTTTGTTTTTGTTCCACATTCTTCTTTACAGGTTTTTGCGTTGAGCATTCACCTTTCTCAGTAGAATGTAAAACAGTTTCTTGAAACATTTCATTTAATTTCAAAAATATTTTTCTTTTCTCAACTTCATCACCAGTTTTCTCATCACAATCTTCAACTTTGACTTTGTCAAAGTTTGTGACATTGTCACTTATTGGAACGGAATTGATCGGTTTTGGACAGGGGAACTCAGATGAAGTCACAAAACCTTTCAATTTCTTTTCAAGCTCATCTATTTTATTCCTTGAATTCTCAGCTTCATTTTCAAGCTGAGATATTCGTTCAAGATGAGCCTTGATTGTCTTTCGAGCACATTCAGCTTCTTTTTCAAGTCGAATAATCGTCTGAAGATGGGAATTTATTACCTTTTGTTTTTCAATATTATTCTTGCTAAAAACAGATCTCCCATCTTCAAAAATTTTTATTTGACTTTGAAATTCCTTTTCAATTTTCGATTTTTCATTTTCAAAACTTTTAATTTTATCTTCAAAAATTTTTGCATTTTCTTTCAACTTCTTGTTTTCAAGCTTCATCCAGAAATCTTCATCCTCTGAAGATTTCTTTTTTCTTTCAAACTCTTTTTCCTTTTCTTTCAAACTTTTGTTTTCTAATGTCAAACTGTTCAAATTACTTAACAGTTTGTCATTTTCTGATTTCAACTTCTCACAATTTTCCTTCAAATCAAAAATCTGTTTCTCATCAGCTTTCTTCTCGTCTTTCAAAACTGAAATTTCTTCATTCTGTTCCTCTCCCACTTGAACACCTTTATTTCTGCTTTTTTTTAGTATTGATTTTTCATTTTGACTTTTTCTTCTTCTTAGCATTTCTCTCCATCTGTTCTTCAAGTTTCTCAATGAATTGATAAATTGTCAATCTAGAGTATTCTCCAGTTCTTTTTAAATCCAAAAGATATGTACCCCACTTTTGTTGAGGTATGGCATTGGCCAATCTTTCAACCCATTCATTTGGACTTTTCTAAATACCATTCTCAGACATTAAGCGAACAAGATGGCTATACCTCCCAATGATACTCTTTGTATTTTCTTCTGGACAACCTGAAAACGAGTCAAACTCTTTCTTTAATACATTAATTCTGTTAAGTGTTTCACTATTCATATTAAAGAAATTTATATCCATGATTCGGAAACCCGTTTTTCAAAAACAGTCCCTTTCAAGCGGAATAAGCTTTTCAAGCGGAATCTGAATTTAAGTTTCAAGCGGAATACTCAAACAACAACTTGGAGCGGAATCTCAAGTAATTCAAGCGGAAGCAACACTTTGAAGCAATAACCCTGATTTCGCTTGAAACTTTCAAGCTGGATAACACTTTTGAAGCTAAATCAAACACTTTGGAGCGGAATCAGACCAATTCAAACAAAATCAGTCAAGCAGAATCTCTGAGCGGAATCACAATCTGTTCGTTCGAGCGGAATCAACATAAACTTTGAAGAGGAACCGCTATTTCGAGCGAAATCACAGTATTTTGGAGCGGAACTACTGATTTCAAGCTGAATCACAGGTTTCGCATGAAATTTCTCAAGCGGAATAGGTAAATTTAAGTGGAAACAGAAACTGGTCTGTTCAAGCGGAATTACTTCGGGGGTCCTTTTCAGTCACTTTTAGTCCGAATTTTGTTATGAAACTTTCAAGGGTTTGTTAATATGCTGTTTTACACAAACTGTGAAAAATTGATCCGATTTTGACCGTTAAAACTTTGTTCTGTTGAAGAAAGAAGGTGTAGAAGTAAGAAATCTTGATGAAAACAATCTGTAATCTGCAGAACTCCTCCTCCTGAGCTCTGATACCAATTGTAGGATCGTGTGATAGACCCGAACGAGTCGTTCAGAGAAGTTTTGATCAGTTTCAGGTGCGGAAAACAAGAAACTGACTTAGAAACAGCTAGTTCTTCACTTTAAACACTCTTCTGATTGATATTATAACAATTACAATCAGGAAACACACCGGCAGCACTTCGGTACAATATCCTGATTCCCCACCAAATGAAAAGATCACTAGCCTATTTATAGAGTTTCTGATTCCCCACGAAAGTGCAATGTTCATTTCGTGGGAAATCAACAATTCATGGGAAATCAGCTATAAACTTTCCTATTTTCTCGATCTACATGCCCTGATCTAATATATCTAGACTAAGACTCGATACAAGACGAAGTCGACAGATGCATGCACTAACAAACGTGTAGGACTCAAACACTTTTAACTAATTTTGCGACTCATAATAAAATATGTGTAGGACACAAAATTTTATATAATTTTGTCACTTCTAATAAAATTTGTGTAGGAGCCAATACATTAATGATGGTGAAGGGGAAATTTATGGTTGCATTAATAAGACTTGAGTAACTCTTTAAAATATTTATTAATATTCTACATCAAAATGTCTATACTACCCTTAGTAATTAAAGCATTAATTAAAAGTGGACAAAACTAATATCTTGATTCACAACCATTGATCAAAAGAATATAGGGTCTAGATTAATTAATTTTTTCTTCTTTTAAGAATATTCTTCTCAAATGAACCTCCCCCTATATATATATATATATATATATATATATATATATATATATCAAGGTACGAGTTTGGTTATATGCTATTTTTATAGAAATACTCGTTACATACACTTACTCGGAATGATTAACACAATTCTACCACCATATTTATATATATATTTTATATATAAATATTTATATACTTTAAACCTCTCAAGAACTAAGACTTTCCAAGGCTTCTTAGTTATCACCAACAATAACCAAACTAAATGAGTATAACTTAATCATTTTCGTTAAGTTAACAACTTACCGTCGAATCGTTCGATCAACGATTCGGTAGACCTCGGTGACACGTAGTTAGTTACCACTTTCACTTAGAAACTTATAAGATATTCCGTGATTAGGGATATGATAGAATGCACGCTAGCGAGTCACGTCTAGGAAATGACATCACGAAGTCGTATTTAGCTAGTTTTGCACATGGAAATCCAGGTGAGTTCATAACCCCCACTTTTTCTAGTTTTACATTTTTACAAATGTTTTCGGGGGTGGAAAGACATGCAAGTTTTGCAAAAATAAAAAACTTTTCGATGAACGAAAATTCATATTTCTAAACCATGTTACGAATGGTTTTCAAGAAACTCAAATGGTTTACGAACGATTTACACTAAATATACCGGTTTTACAAAACAAATGCGTAATCTCGTAATGTGCATGATTTTCATGACTAGAGATGGGAATGTCCTAGTTACAACTGTAACAACCCACTTTTTGGAAAGTCAAAGTACAAGTCAAAGTCAAAGTCAAAGGAAGAAAAGATTACAAATTACGATCCGTCACTTCTTGCTTAACTACTGGCTGTGCTTCTTGACTTGTAATCGCATCCTATCAATTTTTTGCTTTAGTTGTATTATGTGGAGTACTTGCTAATAATCGATGTTTAATCGCAGTTTGACCACTAATCGACTTATAGCTAATCGCATCGCTATCGCATTTGCAACTCAAATTATGTGTTCTGAATATTGTTTTACATGTGTGTGCTACTATGTGTTACTTGTGCATGTTATATTTATGTTGAGGTGTTTAATCGCAATCGCAACTCTATCGCAACGCAATCTAATCGCAAATGCTAGACCCAAGTTATTTATAGTGATTGTATGTTAGATATAGTAGTTAGGTTATTTGTGTAACTAATGAGTAATACTATCGCATCGCTCACTCAAAACGCATCGCAATGCTCAACACGCAAAACGAAACATCAAAACGCAACTCGTCGGAGCCAGTCGACCGAATAACCATTCGATCGAATGGCCATCCGAACGGATGGCCATCCGATCGATGTGTCGTCCAATCCGATCGATATGCCACTTTCCTGTTTTGGTAACCTATAAATACCCCCTGTCACGTCACCAAAGTGATGTGACAGCTCTCTCTCATTCGACCAGCGTTCCAGCCCACTTTTCACTCGATTTCTCGCGATTCTTGTAAGTTTTCAACTCAAATATTGTACTTCTATGATCTACACACACTTCTTCATCATTTTCACCTTTGAATCTACACTTTTAATCGTGAAATCAACGGATTTGAGGTGTTCAAGGGTGATGTCATCATGGGGTTCTTATGAACTTCAAGTTTTGGCCTCAATCCACCAAGAACAACCCAGATCTACATGATTTCCACAAGACTTAACACTATTTTCATCTAGATCTAAACTTTTTCATGATTAAAAGGATTGAAAGATGGGTTCTAACTTTCTTTCAACTCTTTTACACTCAATGCACTCAAAACCGATAGAATCAGAGCTAGATCAGGCCTTCTACTCGTTTTCTAGTGAAGTGTCGGTCCAAGATCTAATTCCTATCAACTGGACAACCGAGTTCGGTTGAACATGAACATCCGTCACGAACAGCTAATGGATAGGATTGGGGTGATTCCCGTTCGATCGGACAACTTGGGTCGGATGGGGTTCATGTTGTTCAATACGTCATCATACCGTCTTGAACAAACCGCAAAACTTTCTAAACTTAGCAAATTTTTGGGTTCAAAATGATCAGATCGTTGGGATGGATTGCCGTCCGATCGGATTGCCATCCGATCGAACGAAATTCCGATCGGATTGCACCAAGACTTCAACACTTAAACTTTTTACAAATTTTCAAAGATCATTGGTTTCTGACTGATTGACATCCGATCGGAAGACCATCCGATCGGAAGACCATCCGATCGAATGACAATCCTACTGTGAACTTGTTCTCACAAAGTGTCTCGCCGATCGGATCGACATCCGATCGAACGACCGTTCGATCGAATGACCTGAAAGGTAGAGATACTTCTCTGTTTTCAAAATGCTACAACGAAAACTTCAAAGTAACATCATACACAAACACATCCATACCAAACGAATGCCAATCTGATCGAATGACCATCCGAATGGATTGTCGTCCGATCGGATGACCATTCGTCACTTTATTCTCTTGCACCGACTTACACATCGTTCTTCGCTTATGCTATCGTTAACTGCTCAGGCTAATCCCTCAGTGCTCCCTTTAATCCAAGAGAGTGTTTATTTACTAAACACGATCTGTGAGTATACTCGATCCCTTTTTGGTTTACGCACTTTTGGGTGTTACATGCGTTACTTATTCTAAATCACATCGATCACACAACGCAAACACTTTATACGCTGACCGTTACTGCATGTTATACGTGTTACTCAATGAATGCTTGTATGTTATGTTAACACAGTGATTGTTGCCTGATGCCTTAGCAATGATAGTACTATAGTTTGGACTCAGCACCTGTCGTGAATAGGGGTTGTTAAGGTTATTTCTTCACGTATCGCAGTGGTGATATGTGTTGCGCATTCTACAACTCGCAATCATGTCTGTGCATATTTCATTGTCGATAACCTACTAGCTTCACATTATACATGTTACATGCTGGTTATGCGTAAACGCTTTCGAACTCTATTATTGCTATTAAACTTGTATGCTCACCATTACACTATGTGTATTGACCTCTATTTTAACGTATGTGACAGGTGTTTGAGATGCTAGGATGCTTGCTTTATGGAACCAAGTAGGATGAGTCTAGAAACAAACAAACAATTTAAATCTGAGTTGTCGGAACATGATTGAAGAAACACTAGATAAATGACCGGAATCAAATTATCTAGGGGGTTTGGATCTGCATAAAAAGGTTGTTTCTCTCGTTTGATTTGATGTGACTGATCTCCTTCTCCGGTAAACTCTGCAAAACAAAACACCGTTAGCCTCGTCAAGGGGAGAAGGGGGTTCTCTCCTTGACCCGACTCCGGCGTGAGAATAAGTATGTGTTTTGGATGAAGAAGAAGAAGAAGAAGAGTTAACGAAGTGTGTGTAGCTTCCAGTTCATACCTGAATTATCCTCATATTTATAACCGAGAGTTTGGGCGGGAAAACTTGTTGATGAAATATTAACGGAAGGTGCTAACCCCGTAAGCGGTTACTTTCTCCTTCCGTTAATCTTCACAATCCGGTGTGAGAGCACACGGATTACTGTTTTGATCAATGGCTGGGAAGTCGCCACGTGGACAGTGGGTAAGTGGAGGTTTTCCTCTAATTCCATGCCATCATCGTGATTTCAAAGAGGCCTGAGATGATGACACGTGTACCAGACGGTTATAACCGTCTGGTGTTGCACGATTGAATCCTTCTAGAAGGTTTTTTGCCATAATCCGGTGTGACCCTTACGATTGAATCCTTCTAGAAGGTTTTTTGCCAAGTCTGGGTATTATTTAAGCAGAAGTGCCTAACTTAGGATTTCCATCCTTTGTTTATGGAGGAAGGCGTAAGGATTTACGGTTTCCTTTTCAGCGCGCAAGTGTTGCCTGCTATCTTCCTCTTGAGTCCTCTCTGTAGGACCAGTTGCATGGCTGCGCAAGGCCAAAAGAGGGCTAAGAAGTGAGGTCATGGTATGGTCCCATGTACTTGGTATAAGGTTTTTGGGACCTTACCACTTCAAGTCCCCCTAGTCTAGTGTTGCTCTTATGCAAATAAGTGGAGCACTGGACTTTATGAGAGAAAATGCTTTAGGCGCGAAAGTAAGGAATCTTCTGTGAGAAGATTTACTTGTGATTTTGAAAACATTTGAATTTGGGTAGAGGCGGTACAGTAAGGACTGTGTGACAGGCTGTCACTGTCAGGTGCACCTTACTGACCGTGCTGTACACGTGCGCGTGAGCTCGCTTTGTGTTGACTCTCACTCGCCTTTGTTGCTTAGGTAACTGTGATACCCCGAAAAAGGTGTTGTGGCAGTTACCTCTGCTATTTATGGCTGTGAGTATATAAGTTTGTTTGAGTTCCCATTTTTGTTAATCATTACTTTGCTGCAAACTTTTCCCATTCCTGTCTTCTTTATCCGTTAAGAAAGAATCTGCTCTTTCTTCCTCGTATGTCAACCGGGGAACGTCACGAAGACTTATCTGAAGAAATGTCTGCCGAATTTCCACAGTTGAAGTGGCCTAGGGCAACTTTTGATGGCTTGATTCAAAATCTCAGATTCCCGGAGACCCGGGGTGCCCTGTACCCCGAGGAGGGTCAGACAGCGGCGGATGCTCCGGCTGGGTATATTACCTTATTTTGGGATTTCTTTTGTGAAGGCAACTTTTGTCTACCTGTGATGAAATTTTTTCACGAAATTCTTGGGCATTACAAGTTTCATCTTTCTCAGATGCACCCGATTGGCATGGTTAGGGTTCGGCACTTCGAGTTTGTGTGTCGTTCGATGCATATTGAGCCGACCGTTTCTCGATTCCGGGTTTTTCACCAAATGCACTGTACCCAAGGGTTTTATTCTTTTGTTTAAAGAGCGTCAGTGAAGAAAATTTTGTTGCATCCCCCAAAATCCTTTCATGACTGGAAACAGAAATTTTTCTTTATCAAGGCCGGCGTCGTTCCGATGAGGATGATATTTAGGGGAAAAGAAGATGTCCCCACTGAAACTATTCAGACCCCTGTTGATGAGAATTGGTACTAGGATCTGAAAGATGTTCCTAACATTGCTTTGCCGGAGAAAGCTCTTGTTGGTGCTAGTATGAGTTTGAATTGGGGGATGGACCGGGAAGACAGACCGGTGTATACGGAGGATGGTCATGGTAAGATTGGGGTTTTACCCTTTTCACCTTTCTCCCCCCCCCCTTTTTTTTTTTGAACGTGCTCTTCTTCCCCTGCAGTTGTTTCGTTGTATGTTATTGCATATAAGAGAGAAGGAGGAAAGATAGGTACCATTAAGAAGAAGCCTGATGAAGAGCTTTGGTATCATCGAATTGTGAAGAATTTTGTTCTTCCGCGGGATACGGATCTTTCTTTTCAGCCTGCTACTGGCGCTGGTAAGCTATTATCCTGTTTTTTGTTATCTGCTTCTTTTTGCGTATTTGAAAAAGTTTCACTCCGTGCTTTGACAGGTGAGTTGTCAAACTTGGGCATAGGCCCTGAGAAGAAAAGACGCGTGGCGGCTACTACCTTCGCGTCGAAGAAGGATGATGTTGATAAAGCGCAACCTTCTAAGTTTAAAAATGTCGGAGAGAAGAAAGGTATGCACCGTTCCTCTGACTCCTGGTGTGATTATGTGATGGTTTCTGTTTCTTTGGAGGGTCTTGCGCCTACAGTTGTTATTAGAAGGCCAAAACCGGAACCCGAAGATACTGCTGACATCCCTCCATCCAATCCAGATGATCCCATCGATTTGGAATCGAGTCCTGGGCACTTGGTGCGAACCAAAGCAGGAAAAAGAAAACAGACTGGTACTAAGGCAGAAGGTCTGCCTGCGAAGAAAATTCAGAGGAAGAAGATCACCAGGAAAGGCAATTTAGACGCCTTTATCTCAGAGTCTGCTCCAAGTAAGTGTTATCTTTGTTGTCGTCCTCTTATATGCATTGAATATTTATAGACTGTTTTTTCAGGAGCCCCAACTTCTCCTATTTCCCCAAAGTCCCTGCCTGTGGTTAATGAAGAACTCCCACCCTCTCCTCCACGCGCGACTGTTGTTGATCAGTTAAAGGCTACTAAGGTTCCTGAGGGTGATGTGGAGAAGGTTGTTGAGGCTGCCAAGCCTGCTGATATTGCTGTGGAAACCAAAAAGGTCGTGAGCCCAGGGGTTGTTGATGATGCTGGCGACCCCGAGGTCTCTGAATCTGCTACCCATGAGAAAGAGAAAACTGTGGAAGAAACTCCTGTTACAGCGTCCCCCTCTAAAGTTTCCGGTTCTATGTCTGAGAATATTGAAAAGGTTTCTACTGAAAATCCAGGTTCGTTCTCTGATGCTAGCAAAAATTCTCCTATCCGCCCAGAGGAAACCCTGAGGGATTATTATTACAGGACTTATTCAAAGAAAGACGCCTTCGAGCTTCATGCCTATGTTTGGAATTTGAAGAAGGGTGATACTTTCTTGGATTGGCGTGTGTGCCGGGACTGGTTGTAGGGGATATTTCCGCCTGGGGAGATCAAGTTTCAAGAAAGCCGTCTTCATGAACAAACTTATCATGCTTATCTTGAGGAGACTGCCTCTCACGCTTCTACCACTCACCGCATAGTGCGTGAGTGGCATAGTATGCATAAGGAGTGGGAGGCTTTCAAGGTGTCAAAGAAGAAGATTGCTGATGATGAAAACCGCTTGGCTCAGTTAAAAGCTAAGCTGGAAGCTGATCAAGCCAAGTTTGAGGCTGATCGAAAGACTAAGGAGTGGTCTTTGCGGGCTGGAAGAGGAAAGCAGAAGCCGAAGCTGCTCTCCTTTCCGAGGAACGCAAAAACTAGAAGAAAATTTGTGAAAAGGATAATGCCGAGAAGATGAGTCTCCGCAATGCCATCAATAATCTAAAGGCTGAGATTGAAAGATTGAAGAAACAGGATGCGGAGATTGAAAATTTAAAAAGGGAGAAGGCTGATGTGGAGGTTGCGCTAGAGGAGGCGCGTTCTCATAGGGAGCGCAGTGAGCAACGAGAGGTACAAGCTTGCGCCACTCTTGCCCTTAGAGATAAAGAGTTAGAAGAACTTACTACTTTGCTTTCTGACCATGAACAACTTAAAAAGGATCTGGAGCTTGCGCATTCCGAAAGGGGTGAAACCTCCTGCCGTTTGACTGAAACTGAAGAGAAATTGGAGAAGTCTGAAACGGCGCGGGCCACAGCGGAAAGCGAGCTTAAACCTTTAAAGAGTGACATGGCGTGGCTGAAAGATCGTGGAATTGCCTGTGTAAATTTCTTCCCAGTTCTTCTCTCCCTCTTTTTTTTATATTTTGTGAAAATGTTTTGCGCTCTTTCTTTTCGTTTATTTTGCCTTCTTTTTCTGTAGGTTGCTGAGTCGGTGTTGAATTCTGAAGAGCTTGATAAGTCGGTTGCGCGCTTAGTGACTGCTGCGCGGAATGATGGGTATGCTCAGGGTTATGCTGAATGTTCGCAACATGTGAATAATGCTCTGAAGGTTGATTGGGATACTAGTAGATCTGCCACTCATGGCGTAAATACCAGTGCTGTGCTTGTATCCTTAAAATTAGAATTCAATAACCTGCAGCTTCCTGTTATGGATCTTATAAATGTCGCCTTGCAATCTGGAGATCATGTGGCGCAATTGAAGGAGATTTTCCCTGATGAAGATAAAAATCTAGCATAGGTTCCTTTTTTGTTAATGCTATGAACAATTTGTATAATTTTCAAGGGATTGTATCCCGTTTCTGTTAATGCGTTGCCGCGCAAGTAACTATGATACACTGCCGTGTAATTTTGATAATTTAGTGTATTATGAATGCTGTTTTTTAGTTTACAATATTTTGCATGTGTACAATTACTTTGATTAGGTAAGGTGAATGAAGGTGGTATGCAGATCATGTGTGAACGTATGGCCTTGAGTGATGTAGTCACTGACGGTTCATGAGACTTATATTGTATTTACCATACTGTTTTTGCGCTTACCAAAAGAAATTGCATGCACTTTGTAATAAAAAACACAGGAATAATAGAAACTTTGTTGTTTATTTCAGGATAAGGCACAGAGGCCGTTACAAAGTCTATTAAAAATAAATACATGTTTCTTAACTTACTCTATCCTCCGCTTTTTAGAGTGCTTCGTACTGCGAAGAGATCATAGAGTTTCTACTCAGTTTTTCGCTTTCTTGCTCGGGCCTTCATCGCCTCGAGTTATTTGCTTGATTTCCTTGCGTATGTTTTGTAGTAGGTGAGTGAGCTCACCACTTTTCAGGGCCTTTTCTATCTCAGTGCGCAAGGAAATGCAATTGTTGGTGGTATGACCACTGTCCTTGTGGTATTCACAATATTGGGCAGGGTCTTGTCCACGCTTGCTCTTCATGGGTATTGGAGGTTTGAACTGATAATCCTCGGTGCTCAAAACTTCCGTAGGGGTTTTAGTTAGGGGAGTCCATTGTCTCTCCCTATTTTCTTGCTTGGTTTCCCTCTGCGTGGCAAGTTTATTGATTGTTGCTCGAGCATCTTCGGATGAATGGTTTCCCTAGGCAGAATCACGCCATCCTTTCTTGAATTTCCTCCTGCTGGTTGAGCCTAAATCTGAGGGTCGATTATGTGGTGGCGGCGGCCTATTTGTGGTAAGATTTTTTTCTGTTTGGGCGTAAACCTTAGCCGCTGCCATCACCTTCTCCCAGCTCTTGGGGAGGCCTTCTGTCCCAGACAGGACCTTTATTATATCGTCGCACCTGACTGCATACTTGAATTGTGCGCGAATCAGCTGTTCATGGATGCCCCCGATCTCAAGTACCTCTTTGTTATATCGGGTGATAAAGTCTTCCAGACTTTCGTCATCATGACGCCAAATGTTCATCACATCAGATCTGTCACGGATAGATCACCGTTGTTGGCTAAAATGAGTCAGAAATTTTTCGCGCAGATCTTTCCATGATGTGATTCTCCCGATGGGCAAATTATCGAACCATATTCTTGCAGACCCAGTTAGGGTCTGTACGAAAAGGTGGCACCACAATGGTAGGGTCCAGCCCCCAACCAGCCATGCGCTTGTAAAAACTCTTAAATGATCATCAGGGTCTGTCAGCCCATTGAATTTACCCACATTAGACGGTAGTTTTGCTTTCTCTAGCAGAGCCAGAGCTATTTCCATGATGAATTTTGAATTCTTCGCTGCTTCCGCAGGGTGGTAAATCAAATCGTAATTGTGCTCAGCCTCAGGGTTATAAACCGCACGAGGTCTGCATTTGTTGTAATTTGGCTGCAATCGGCTAAACACGCTGGCACTTTCGCCTATACGGTAAGTCGGATCAGACTCATTGGTGTGGGTGTTTCGTTGAGAACCCAACCTGGTGTGGACTGATTATCGTCGGTGAGGATGTGACTCGTCTCGATACTCTCTTTGATGACTTCCTGACTGGGTATACTCGTATCTCGATGTAGATCTGGAGTATACCTCAGTGTCTTTGATGTGGGACGGGCCCTCACACTGAGAAGCATTAGCACGGGATCCTGGCCTCCGTGATTGAGTTAGAGGAGCAGTTTGTGCACATAACTGTGTGTATACTGCATTTAGTGCTCCCTGAGACCTGACGTACTAGGAGATTGGTGTTTCTCCTGGGGGTAGAATTGAGTGCACAGGGATCTCTGGCTGCACCCCTGGAGTGATAGGTTCATTCACTCGATTGGATTGCACCTCATTGCCATCCGAGGCATCCTCTAGAATACCTTCGACCTGGAAGTTGTTACCAACATTCAGCCGGGGGCCGGTTTGCCGATGAGATGAAGTTTCTTCCATGTGCAAATGGAATCAACAGGGTAGATCAAAAAACGAGAGAAAATTGGATGAAACAGAGAAAAGCGGTGGGCGCCAATGAAGAAACACTAGATAAATGACCGGAATCAAATTATCTAGGGGGTTTGGATCTGCATAAAAAGGTTGTTTCTCTCGTTTGATTCGATGTGACTGATCTCCTTCTCCGGTAAACTCTGCAAAACAAAACACCGTTAGCCTCGTCAAGGGGAGAAGGGGGGTTCTCTCCTTGACCCGACTCCGACGTGAGAATAAGTATGTGTTTTGGAAGAAGAAGAAGAAGAGTTAACGAAGTGTGTGTAGCTTCCAGTTCATACCTGAATTATCCTCATATTTATAACCGAGAGTTTGGGCGGGAAAACTTGTTGATGAAATATTAACGGAATGTGCTAACCCCGTAAGCGGTTACTTTCTCCTTCCGTTAATCTTCACGATCCGGTGTGAGAGCACACAGATTACTGTTTTGATCAATGGCTGGGAATTCGCCACGTGGACAGTGGGTAAGTGGAGGTTTTCCTCTAATTCCATGCCATCATCGTGATTTCAAGGAGGCCTGAGATGATGACACGTGTACCAGACGGTTATAACCGTCTGGTGTTGCACGATTGAATCCTTCTAGAAGGCTTTTTGCCATAATCCAGTGTGACCCTTTACTATGGGGTATCAGTTGAGTAAATAATCCCCAAGTCTGGGTATTATTTAAGCGGAAGTGCCTAACTTAGGATTTCCTTCCTTTGTTTATGGAGGAAGGCGTAAGGATTTACGGTTTCCTTTTCAGCGCGCAAGTGTTGCCTGCTATCTTCCTCTTGAGTCCTCTCTGTAGGACCAGTTGCGCAGCCAAAAGAGGGCTAAGAAGTGAGGTCGTGGTATGGTCACATGTACTTGGTATAAGGTTTTTGGGACCTTACCCCTTCAATGATATTTGTCTTTGAGATATTTGGTCTGTAATAACTATTTGCTTTGGTATGTTATGGTATGGGACATAATATTTAAATAACTGGTAACTAGTTGTTATGGATTTCTCCTGGACAATCTGTTTTACTCAGTGTCGCGCTCCGATGTTTCCGTCGTCGGTTGGGGTGTGACAGATTGGTATCAGAGCCATAAATATAGGGAATTTGGCAAGACTCGACCTAATCCGGGTCGATGTCTTAGAAACGACCTAGTCCATAGTCTAAGTACCAATAGACCGACTTGTGCATACCCGGTATGGGTTTTGCACGAGCTTATTCGCTATTTCTCGCTCGAACTCGCTGTACACTACACACTTGCGCGGACATCGCATACTACAGTTCCGCGCAAGATCAACCTTTCCTAAAGCTGGACACACACACACAAACGAATGATCTGGTTAAGATTAGGTGTGAAAACCGCAAACTCTCGACCAAATCACTCATTTGATTCGCTATTTTTACTATAAACAAGAGAATTTGCGTTGAATCAGGAGTGAAATCCATACTTCAACGCGATTCTCCTTATCTATCTCGTGACTCTATCACACAAACAGGGATGTAGTCCTTAAGTCAGGGGTGAAACCCGAACCTTGATGACTTGTTCCGCTCTATGCTTTTGGTTTTTACAAAATCACCAAAGCCTCGACGGACTCCAACGACTTGAGTCACGCTGTAATTGGAAGGATGAGTGCCGATCGCCCAAATTGAGGCGAGAGCACAGTCCAAAAGGCCAAAGTGTGCACTTAGGTTCCTTGTGAATAGTCGAATCACTTTGGGTAGTCGACATCTATCTAGCCAAGACGATCTCTCTTTGATTTTATGTGTTTCGATTCTGGAACCCGCAGCCGCCAACTCTGTGATTTATCGATTTTATGTGGATTTATGAGGAATTTTATGTGTTTATGAGGTTTTATATATTTTGGCGAACATCAAAAAGCTGGAAGTCACTAACGCATCGTACCTGATTGCTTTGATCAACACGCACAACTCACACTGCACATTTATCTCAAAACGCAAACAAATCGCTTGTGATATTCGCAACCACTACTCGTTACTCGCACTCTCTATACTCGATCGCTTTACGCTGTTGTTAAAAGATAGGTGAATACGTGCAACATAGGAAGGTGAATACGTGCAAAATACAGTGTGGATTGCGACAGGCTTATGTGCTTATGTGATTACGTGAATTATATGTTCCTGTGCTTTATAAAGTAGCTCTTGTGAATTCGCTAGACTATACTAGGGTTAATTGAAACCGTGTTTGAGTCCTGTGACAATGTCTGTTGCAGACAATGTTATCATTTGGATCGTACTCCACTCGCTCCGCACGACGCAATCAGGATGACAAGCGCATTGTTGCACTCGTTGCTAAGCAGACAACAAAAGTCATCCCGCAAATTGTTAGTGAGCTGAATGAGAATACTAGCAAGTCCTCGGAGGAGTCCTAGACTGATACTCCGAAAGCAGCCTTTAGCTTCAAGCAGTTTAAAGCATGCGGTCCAAAAGAATTTACCGGCGAAGATGGGCCTACGGCCATGTTCCAATGGTTTGATTCAATCGAAGTCACCATGTGCCAGAGTGGCTGTCCGGAAAACCTACGCACTGTTAACGCCACTGGCGTCTTCCAATCCCACGCTCTTGATTGGTGGACGGCCGAGAGAAACAAACGAGGGAACGATGCAGCTTTTGGGCTAACATGGGATGAGTTGAAGGACATCTTGATGCAAGAGTTCTGTCCTCCCTATGAACTCCAAAAGATAGAGGATGAATTCTGGCACATTAAGAAGGATGGCGGAGATAACGCTGGTTTAACTGCTCGCTTCAAGCAGTTGAGTATCATCTGCCCTGGTCAGATTACTACCACCGAGATTACGATTAATAAGTATATCCATGCTCTGCCGGATTGCGTTGCAGATTTTGTTCAGGCTGCAAAGACGACAACAATTGAGGAAACCTACCTGCTCACCGCTGAGATCAACGATAAGTGAGTCAGGGCTGGTTATTTCGATAAAGCCTCCAAGAATCTGCACCAAGTCACCGCGGCTCCCACCGCTGAAACTACCGCCTCACCGCAGTCTTCAAAGCTCTCACGTTGCAAGAGAAAGAACAACAGCAGTTCCAGCAACAAGAACTGTGCAGTCACTGCCGCTCCACTCCAAACAGTGCCTGCCCAACCGCAACCTCACCACCGCCAAGTAGGGGCGCCTATGGTCAATGCACCGCCTACTAAGCGTGCATACACTTGACCACACCCGCTTTACCCTACTTGTACCTATCATCACCCGGTTGGAATCGCATGCTGGTTTTGTGTCCACTACAAAATGTACGGCCACTTCACCGCTAACTGCCGTACAGGTCCACGCCAAACTCCAGCTCCAGTTCAAGGACAAGCTCCTGCACCACAAGCTCTCCTTCCTGCTCCCTAGGGCCAACAAGCAGCTCTTGCACCTGCGGCTCACGCTCGAGCTTGCTTTGCATGTGGTCACCCAACCACTTTACAAACATGTGCCCCAATAGAGTGGTGAAGCAAGAGCCCCAGCAGTAGCCGCAACATCAACAGCAGCAGCCTCAGCAGCAGCAGCAGCCAGCTGCCTGCGGACGTGCTTTTAACATCAACGCCTGCCAGGCTCAAGCGGACAACAATGTGGTTAATGATACATTCCATGTGAATGGTATATATGCTTCGTGTTTGTTTGATACTGGAGCAGATAACTGTTTTGTATCGTTTGAATTCGAAAAGCTCCTTAATCCTAAGCGCGCCCATCTCCCCTCGACGTTCGATGTTGAAGTTGCCACTGGAAGAACCGTCGCTATCAATTCTATCCTACGTGATTATACGCTTGAACTCAACAATCACGTCTTCCCAATCGACCTTATTCCGATGCAGCTCGGTAGTTTTGACATCATAGTAGGCATGGATTTTCTGCGTGAGAATCGTGCTGAAGTTGTTTGCTTCGATAAGATGATTCGTTTCTCGCTCGCTAATGGTGATCAACTTTGCATGTATGGCGAAACTCCTTCGAAAGGTCTCAAACTCATGTCATGTGTCCAAGCGAGCAAGTAACTCTGCAAGGAATACAGGGCTTTCTTGGCTAACATGGTAGTAGCGGAGAAGGAAAAGAAAGGAAAGACTCAAGTGAAAGATGTTCCTATTGTTTGTGAATTTCCCAACGTGTTTCCTGACGATTTACCTGGTTTACCTCCCACTCGTGATATCGATTTTCGAATCGACCTCATTCCTGGAGCAAATCCTGTGGCTAGAGTGCCTTATCGTCTCGCTCCTTCTGAAATGCGCGAACTCTCGAGTCAGCTCCAGGAACTACTTGATAAAGGGTTCCTTTGCCCTAGCACCTCTCCTTAGGGTGTGCCTGTCCTTTTTGTCAAAAAGAAGGATGGATCGTTCCGGATGTGCATCGACTATAGGGAATTGAATAAGCTGACTATCAAGAATCGCTATCCCTTGCCTCGAATCGATGATTTGTTTGACCAGTTACAAGGTGCTACATGTTTCTCGAAGATTGATCTACGCTCAGGCTATCACCAGTTACGCATTCAAGAGGAGGATATCCCCAAAACCGCTTTTCAAACCCGCTATGGTCACTACGAGTTTGTTGTCAAGACTTTTGGTTTAACTAACGCCCCCACAGTCTTTATGATCTAATGAATTGCGTGTGTAAACCCTTTCTCGACCGCTTCGTCATCGTATTCATCGATGATATCCTGATCTATTCCAACTCAAAAACCGAATACTCGCAACATCTACGTTTGGCTCTTGAGTTACTCCAGGGAAACCATCTCTATACCAAGTTCTCCAAGTGTGAATTCTGGCTTGAGGAGGTTCAATTCCTCGGTCACATCGTTAATAGTCAAGGAATACATGTAGATCCTGCGGAGATCGAAGCTGTTAAGAGTTGGGTTACACCAAGGAACCCATCCGAAGTTCGTTCTTTCCTCGGATTGGCGGGTTACTATCGCCGATTCATCACTGACTTTTTGAAAATCGCTGTACCGCTTACCTTGCTTACGCATAAGGACAAACCTTTTGTTTGGGGAACCGAACAGGAGGAGGCCTTTCAAACTCTCAAAGCTATGCTTTGCAATGCTCCCGTTCTCTCACTACCCGACGGAAACGACGATTTCGTAGTCTATTGCGATGCCTCTAACCTTGGTCTTGGTTGTGTTCTCATGCAATGAGACAAGGTTATCGCGTACGCCTCTCGACAGCTCAAGATCTACGAGAAGAACTACACCACACATGACCTCGAGCTAGGTGCAGTTATTTTTGCGTTAAAGATTTGGCGACACTACCTTTACGGTACCAAGTGTACGGTCTTCACCGACCATAGGAGCCTACAACACATCTTTTACCAGAAAGAACTGAATATGCGCCAACGCCGCTGGGTAGAACTCCTCAACGATTACGACTGTGAGATTTGTTACCACCCAGGCAAAGCAAACCTCATTGCCGATGCTCTCAGTCGACGAAGCTATTTGCATAGCGTTCGTAATTCTCAAGCCCAACATAATCTCGAAGCTCTTATCCGTGACGCCCAACATGCTTGTTTTACTGAATGTACTTTGAAGAAGGAAAGGATTCTTAACGACGGCGCCCAACTCGAGAATAAATCAAATGGTATCTTTCATTATCTAGACTGAATTTGGATTCCCAAGCGTACAAATTTGCGACAAATTCTGATGGACGAAGCCCACAAATCCAGGTATTCTATTCATCCCAGTGCTGACAAAATGTACCAGGACATGCGCTACAAGTACTGGTGGCCGGGCATGAAGAAGGATATCGCTCTCTACGTTTCGAAGTGCCTGACTTGCTCGAAAGTCAAGGCCGAACAACAAAGACCCTCTCGCTTACTCGTCCAACCCGAGATCCCCATGTGGAAATGGGAGATTATAGCTATGGACTTCATAACGAAACTTTCGCGCACGCCATCAGGTCACGACAGCATCTGGGTTTTCGTTGACCGTTTGACTAAATCAACTCATTTTCTGCCGATACGAGAAGACTTTAAGGTGGAAAAATTAGCCTGAATCTACAGCGACGAAATCATTTGTCGACACGGGACGCCTCGTGACATCATCTCTGACCGAGATGGTCGGTTTACCTCGCGTCTTTGGGGAAACATTTCAATCTGCTTTCCGTACTACTCTTAATCTAAGTACCGCTTTCCATCCCCAAACCGATGGTCAAACTGAAAGAACGATTCGTACCCTTGAAGACATGCTTCGCTCATGTGTCATAGATTTCGGTGGTAATTGGGACGCGCGCTTACCTTTAGTCGAATTCTCGTACAATAACAGTTATCACTCTAGCATCCAAATGGCATCGTTTGAGGCATTATAAAGAAGAAAATGTCGATCGCCTATTGTATGGCACGAGATCGGGGACGCGCAAATTACCGGTCCTGAGCTGTTGCAAGAAACGACTGACATAATCCTCCAAATTCAAGTCAATTTGCTGAAAGCTCGGAGTCGTCAGAAAAGTTACGCCGGTAGACGCCGCAAGCCCCTTGAATTTGACGTTGGCGATCACGTACTTCTAAAGGTTGCACCTTGGAAGGGGGTGAACAGATTCGGCAAGAAAGGAAAGCTCGCGCCTCGATATGTTGGACCCTTTAAAATTCTAGAAAGGATTTGAAAAGTGGCCTACAGACTCGAACTGTCGGAGGAACTTAGTAATGTCCACTCGACTTTCCATGTTTTGAACCTTAGAAAGTGCTTAGCCGACCAGGAATTACATGTCCCTCTTGAAGATTTACAAGTGGACGAAACATTACACTTCGTGGAAAAGCCTGTCGAGATCATGGGCCGAGAAACCAAGGTACTCCGACGCTCATGCATTCCTATTGTGAAGGTTCGCTGGGAAGGCAAACGCGGCGCCGAGTTCACCTGGGAACTCGAAAGTGACATGAAGGCGAAGTACCCGCAACTTTTTGTTACGCCTACTTCTTAAATTTCGGGACGAAATTTCCTAAAGTAGGGGAGGCTGTAACAACCCGCTTTTTGGAAAGTCAAAGTACAAGTCAAAGGAAGAAAAAGATTGCTAATTGTGATCTATCACTCCTTGCTTAACTACGGGCTGGGCTTCTTGACTTGTAATCGCATCCTATTAATTGTTTGCATTAGTTGTATTATGTGGAGTACTTGTTAATAATCGATGTTTAATCGCAGTTTGACCGCTAATCGACTTATCGCTAATCGCATTGCTATCGCATTTGCAACTCAAATTATGTGTTCTGGATCTTGTTTTACGTGTGTGTGCTACTATGTGTTACTTGTGCATGCTATATTTATGTTGAGGTGTTTAATCGCAATCGCAACTCTATCGCAACGCAATCTAATCGCAAACGCTAGATGCAAGTTATTTATAGTGATTGCATGTTAGATATAGTAGTTAGGTTATTTGTGTAACTAATGAGTAATACTATCGCATCGCTCACTCAAAACGCATCGCAACGCTCAACATGCAAAACGAAACATCGAAACGCAACTCGCCGGAGCCAGTCGATCGAATTGCCATCCGATCAAATGGCCATCCGAATGGATGACCATTCGATCGGATAGCCATCCGATCGATGTGCCGTCCGATCCGATCCATAATCCACTTTCCTCTTTTGGCAACCTATAAATACCCCCTGTCACATCACCAAAGTGATGTGACAGCTCTCTCTCGTTCTACCAGCGTTCCAGCCCACTTTTCTCTCGATTTCTCGCGATTCTTGTAAGTTTTCAACTCAAATCTTGTACTTCTATGATCTACACACACTTCTTCATCATTTTCACCTTTGAATCTTCACTTTTAACCGTGAAATCACCGGATTTGAGGTGTTCTAGGGTGATGTCATCATGGGGTTCTTATGAACTTCAAGTTTTGGCCTCATTCCACCAAGAACAACCCAGATCTACATGATTTCCGCAAGACTTAACACTATTTTCATCTAGATCTAAACTTTTTCATGATTAAAAGGATTGAAAGATGGGTTCTAACTTTCTTTCAACTCTTTTACACTCAATGCACTCAAAACCGATAGAATAGGAGCTAGATCAGGCATTCTACTCGTTTTCTAGTGAAGTGTCGGTCCAGGATCTGATTTATATCAACGAGACAACCAAGCTCGGTTGAACATGAACTTCCATCACGAACAGCTAACGGATCGGATTGGGGTGATTCCCGTTCGATCGGACAACCTGGGTCGAATGGGGTTCCTGTTGTTCAATACGTCGACATACCGTCTCGAGTAAACCGCAAAACTTTCTAAACTTAGCGAATTTTTAGGTTCAAAATGATCAGATCGTTGGGACGGATTGCCATCCGATCGGATTGCCATCCGATCGGGTTGCCATCCGATCGAACGGCAATCCGATCGGATTGCACCAAGACTTCAACACTTAAACTTTTTGCAAATTTTCAAAGATCATTGGTTTTTGACAGATTGTCATCCGATCGGAAGACCATCTGATCGAATGACAATCCTACTGTGAACTTGTTCTCACAAAGTGTCCCGCCGATTGGATCGCCATCCGATCGAACGACCGTTCGATCGAACGACCTAAAAGGTAGAGATACTTCTCTGTTTTCAAAATGCTACAATGAAAACTTCAAAGTCACATCATACACAAACACATCCATCCCAAATGAATGCCAATCCGATCAAATGGCCATCCGAATGGATGACCATTCGTCAGTTTGTTCACTTGCACCGATTTATGCGCCGTTCTTCGCTTATGCTATCGTTAACTGTTCAAGCTAATTCCTCAGCGCTCCCTTCAATCCAAGAGAGTGTTTATTTACTAAACACGATCTATGAGTATACTCGATCCCTTTTTCCTTTACGCACTTTTGGGTGTTACATGCGTTACTTATTCTAAATCACATCGATCACACAACACAAACACTTTATACGCTGACCGTTACTGCATGTTATACGTGTTACTTGATGAATGCTTGTATGTTATGTTAACACAGTGATTGTTGCCTGACGGCTTAGCAACGATAGTACTATAGTTTAGACTCAGCACATGTCGTGGACAGGGGTAGTTAAGGTTATTTCTTCACGTATCGCAGTGGTGATATGTGTTGCGCATTCTACAAGTCGCAGTCATGTCTGTGCATATTTCATTGTCGATAACCTACTAGCTTCACATTATACATGTTACATGCTGGTTATGCGTAAACGCTTTCGAACTCTATTATTACTATTTAACTTGTATGCTCACCTTTACACTATGTGTATTGACCTCTATTTTAACGTATGTGACAGGTGTTTGAGATGCTAGGATGCTTGCTTTGTGGAACCAAGTAGGATGAGTCTAGAAACAAACAAACAATTTAAATCTGAGTTGTGGGAACATGATATTTGTCTTTGAGATAATTGGTCCGTAATAACTATTTGCTTTGATATGTTATGGTATGGGACATAATATTTAAATATCTGGTAACTAGTTGTTATGGATTTCTCCTGGACAATCTGTTTAGCTCAGTGTCGCGCCCCGATGTTTTCGTCATCGGTTGGGGTGTGATAACAACTAAGGGACTAGGTTGGTCTGCATACGAAAAACAAGACAACCCAGTGAGTTCATGTCACCCTTTTCTTTTAACTGTTTTCAGTTTTATAACTTCGGGGGTGAAATACATGTTACAAATGTTTCAAACGTTTACAAATGGTATAGTTAGCTAAGGAATGAACTGTTAGATCATGTGAATGGGTAGGCGCACACTTAAGACCATTAATCCTTGTATAAGGACCGAGGGGCATGAGTGATAGATCTATTTGGGTGTTGTGAGCCCCACCCATGAAACCGCGAGTTGGACCATGTGGTGACTATGTCGTTCCCGCCGGGTGGCCCGGTACGAAATACACAAAGGATTGAGCCTTCCTGCACCATTGCACACATATTAATGTCTTAGCTACACAATAATGATCTGTTCATAGACGCTTTCATACCTATGTCAACGGAATACTTACAAATGTTTACAAGATTATTCGAGCTCACAGTTTTCAGATAACATGTCGAGAAAAATGATTTTACTATATTTTCACAACAACTTTAAAAAACCGGTTATTCAAAAGATTTATTTCAAAATGTTTTACAAACAAACTATGAACTCGCTCAACTTTATGTTTATTTTTCGCATGTTTCTTTCTCGGGTTACTTTCTCAAATTATGGCACGGTTGGAATAGGAGAACCATTGCAGGTTCGAGTACTTAGTGGGTGTTCACCATCTAGAAGTCTTAGCTTTAACTGCTTCCGCTGTGCAATGAAGATACCGGTCCAGTAACGCCAACTCTTATATTTCGGGGTGTGACATCTGGGTCTCCTGTAAAGGTGAAAAGTGGATATTAGGAAACTGGTCTTCCTCTGGCACAATAAATTTTTTTGAAAGTCCTCCAAAAATCTCAGCTGGGCCAGTGTTTTCTGGGCTCCGACAAGATCTAGACCGCTTCCTGGACCTAGAAGATGGGCCATGGTCAACTAGTGAATTAGGCCTAATATTACAATTCCCCATTCTATTTAAATCAATTGATTGAGAGCACGTGCCAGCCACATAAACATTTAAATCTGGACTTTGGACAACGTGAAGGGAGTTTTCCTCCCCAACACGCGACCTCAGGCCTTCCCTATGCAAATTCATTGGGCACGCTTCTCCACCTGCACGTCCGTCAACCACCCCTTCACCTTCCAGCGGGTATATAACCGGCTCACCCGTATTCCGGTGAGACTCATGTCGACCATTACTCTGACCACTCCTGAGTTCTCCTTCCTCGAGTTCTTCCTCTACTCCCATTACCGACTCTGCAGAACCAACTGGAGTGTCATTTTTACGTGACGTCAATTCCGTAATCAGCTCTATTAATCCTTCATCACCCTCCTTCGATACCCACACCTTATGGGATTTGCCTTTCCAAACCAACTCAATCTCTTCCTGAACCCGGAGTCCATGTTCAGTTATTACACTAACCCGACTGATCGAAACATCTGAAATTGACCATGAAAAATCAGAATGCTTAATCACCCTCCAAAACATCTCGCCAATCCTGTCATATAGTTTATTGTCCCTGAGGTGTAACGGAACACCTTCCACCTTTAGATGAGCATAAGGTCAAGCATCACCTCCTGCCCAACCCAAGCGACAACAGACGCAAAATACTCTTCCCAGAATTCAGACCTTTGTTCTATAAATTCAACCACTGCTTTGTGGTCCCTAAGGACAATCATGAACTTAAGGCCTCTGACATAGCAAATTGGCGCCTCCTTGTAACCCCCACGATCTAGCATTGATCGAATAAAGCTCACCACCTTTATGTCTTTGACCTCCCCAATGACAGACCTTTTAAGGCAGTGTTTGGGATACATCTGGATATCGTTGTCAACAATAATGACCTTTCGTTTCCCGGCGCTCTTACCCGACTTTCCAACCATCGCGTCCGCATAAAACACATCTTCCATTACGTTTGCCGGTTCCTTCACCCTTACCGGCTGCCATTTCAAAACCGGGTTCGGTTTTACAGTAGTTCGTCCCCTATCCTGGTCCATCCACTCCCCCTAGTGCGAAAACTTTTTATGGTCTTTATCAAACTTTTCTATGGTGATATATACCTTAGCCTCGTAGATCCTTACTATATTCATCCCCGCCAAAATTTCCTTCATATTACTGACCCCTTCATACAGAACGAATCCGAAAGCATTCCCCCTTACGTCTCTTTTCCTAGCCCCATATGCATTCTTAATGTATCCATATGGTTGAAAAGCACGCTACAACAGAGATTTTGAAACACCATCCGGTAGATTGGACACGTAGAACATTGTGACCGGAACTTGGTTTCTCCTTGCCACCTTGTTTTTCTGATATTGAACCTCTAGCCAGGGTTCTTCGTATCCCCCCAGCCAGGGCTCTTCGTATCCCCACATAATTCTATTCCCCAGAACCGACCTTTTATTTTTCCTTTAAAATTCTAATCGTAGAAGATTAGTATAGCCTTTACTAGTATGACTTCACATCATTGACCAAACCATGGTTTTGATAAGATGACGAGTGGAAGTTACAAGGGTTCAAAATTGGTTTGTGACAACATTAATATGCACAAGGTGACTACTCCACACGAGCATATCTAGTATATACTCTTCACCAGGGCCGGCCTAAGCCCAAATCACATGAGTATGGGGCCTCCAGATTTAAAAAAAAAACTATATATTATATATGGGTATGGGCTTGTTAGGGCAGAAGAGAACTAGAGAAGGAGAAAGGCCGCTGCGGCGCTGCATATTTGCAGCCGAAAACATGGTAGGTTAGGGCGGAATGGCGGAAGAGAAACAGTCGGTGGCAATACGGGGAAGAGAAACAGTCAGCCAGTCAGCCTACATCAATCATCATCTTTAGGTAAAGTTTTCAGTTTAGGGTTTGTGTAATTTTGATGTTTTCTTGGATTCTTGATTGTTTGTTTGATGATTTTGTGAATATACTGTTGTGGGTTCTTATTATTATAAGTTGAATGTGGTTTATTATAGTTGTTCATGGGGGTTTGAATTTAATGTTTGATCTTGGATATAAGTTGAACGTGATCAATTGACATTGTGTTTAGATGTTTCGGATGTCGATCTTGTTATATTCGATTAGGTTTGTTCATTCTTGTGATTGCTAGTTAAGTTTGATGTCAATTTGATGGTATTTGTTATGTATGAAGTCAAAGGTGAAGACCTTGAATGTATATGATTATTATAATTGTTGTTGTGAGGGTAAAGGGAAGTTTAAGTGTTTGGCATCAAATTTGAATCAATATATTGCACCAGGTTTAACCTTTTGGTTAGTTTAGTTCGATATTTTGTAGCGCATTCGACCTCAGATCACATAAAAGTGTTAAGTTTAAATGGAAACTTCCGTATTTGAAACAGTTGCAGTAGTTTGTAGAACATTTTTCTTTGTCTATTATGAATCTTGAAATTAACATACTTAATCACATTATTGAAATTCACAGATGAATTTGGTTCTTGTACAAAGCTTTAGTAGCAGTCAACCTTAAATCTTACATAACGATAAACCTTAGAGTTTATTTTGCCGGTCCAAGCCCGAGTTAAGGAGGAGGGTTTTTCTCAAATTGTTTTCTTTTTTTTTTTTTTTTTTTTTTTTTTTGAGAAAAGGTCACAAGATTTTACTTCGCCTTAGGCCATCAAAATAGTTGAGCCGGCCCTGATCTTCACTTCTCGACCTTGGCTTTCATTGACCTATTTCTTTTTTAATTTATAATGTCTATCAAAGACGTAAAGGATCATACAAATGCTACCATTCCAGTTTTATTTGATTTTATAGAGATGATTAGTAAAAATCTTGCAATGAAAACTTATAACTTTATGCTTAAAAAGAACAATAAAATATCAACTATTAAATTATTTATGCTTAAAAAGAACAATAGAATATAAAATGTTAAATTATTTTTCAGAAGTTGAAAAATATAAAAAGGCAAAGTATGATAATCACAAGACATATTATTCTATAGATAAATGTTGGACATATTCTTCATCTCTAACACGATCAGTTGAAATGTGCTTGTGGAATAAGCAATGCTACTTAATTGTCCCTATCAGTTTCATCTTTTGGCTACTTTTGTGGTTCAAAACAAAGACCACATGTGCAAAATGATGAAATGTTTTTTTTTTTCAATTTCTATGTTTTGTGTTTTATGGTTGTTTATCAAAAACAAATAGCAATATTTTGAAAACCATTAAATAATTTTGTCATAATTTTATCCTTTTGATATAGACTAAATGTTTTTTTATTTGAATCCAAATTAAAGATCAATAATTTACTTGACACACTTAGTTACTTTTAAAATGCAACTAGTGGGACTTGCCTGCGTTATGCGGCAGGAATTCGGTGTATATCGATATCGGTCTGTTATGGTATTGACACACACTACAACGACTGAAAGAAGGAACCGAAAAAATAAAGTCTTTATACACCCCAAAAGATATCCACAATGTTTTACATCGATCAATAACCATAAAAACAAACACTGGTACCTGCTCCGATGATTTCAATCACAATACTGGTAGGACATCGACACTTGCTACAACTTACTATACCGAAAAAGTACTTTATCGGTTTTGAGCAAAATTTAGATCTAGACGTAGATAAAAATAAGCAGGTCGCAACAATAAACTCATAAAATTTTATAAAACGTATTATATTAAAATTTATAATCGAAAAACAAAATATATTAAAAGATAATTAAAATATTTTAATATTATAATAACAATATAATATAATTAATAATTAAACAAATGAAGGTTACTGTTCATGGCAAGTCAAAATTCATATGTATAATATGTTTTGCATATATCATACTAGGTTATAACCCCGTGTATTACACGGTTTAAGTAAATAAAATATCAAATAGTTAATAACGAAGATTTAACAATTATAAAACGATATTTTAAGACACTTTTATGATATTCGAACAAAATTTTGTTTTATGTATGATCAAAAGTTGTGATGTTTGTCAAGTTTATAAGTATGAAAGCATTTAAACCATCGATTAGAAGACAAACTGTATCATCGACTTTCTCACGACGTGAACCCAAGTTTTATTTAAATAACAGTGCTTTTAAATTATTAGTTCTAATTGTTTAAATGTTTAGATTAGGATATAGCAATTAACCAATTAGATAAACTTATAGCTACAAAATAGTATTTCAATTAATTAGATAAGTAAAAATAATATTTAAATTAATTAGATAAGTATAAATTATTGGTATTTATTAAGTTATATGACTTTAAAATTTAAATATATGGACTTGAGTAACATCTTAAAAGGATGGTTGTTTTTGATAAATCTATTAGTATGATAAATGTAGTTATTATTCTTCTTGTATTTTTAATATATTAAATAAATAAATTATTTGTTAAGCAAGAAAATTGTTCCCTCCACCCTCGTTATAAAGATGCTCGATATTTGTTTCAATTATTAAGATATAATTTCTAACCTAGTAATTAATATAAACAAGAAAATCGTGCCCTCTACCCTCGTTATGAAAATGTTCGATATTTGTTTCAATTCTTAAAATATAATTTCTAACCTGGTAATTAATATCAATAAATAATAAGATAACTTATGAAACATTATCCGTAATTTCTTAAATGTTTGAAACAAATACTAAGTTTAATAATTTAAATTAAATAATAATTATCTACAATTAAGTAAGAGTACATGGTCTAGAATAATAACACCTAGTAATTAATATAAATAAATAATAAGATAATTTATGGAATTTTATCCGTAATTTCTTAACTGTTTGAAACATATATTAAATTTAATAATTTAAATTAAATAATAATTATCTATAATTAAGAAATAGTAAATGGTCTAAAATAATGATAAATGTCCGTTTATTTTATTATATAGTATAAAAATTTTATTTTCCCGGTTCTTTAAAGATGGTCCTTCGCTTATTGGGTTTTGTGGGCTCAAAGATTATAAAGAGCCTTGAAATTATTTTGCTCTTTCAGTAACTAGATCTTTATAATTTAGAATAGGCCCAACATAACTTCTTGAATTTACTACACTTTTTTGGATACAATTAGCCAATTAGGGTATAAATAATCGAGCTCCACGCTAATTCCCCAAGCCAACCAACGGCAAACATTTGGATAAGACCACCATGGTAATTACCCTATATATTAAAAACATAAGTCTTGAACAGTGTCATATGCCACGTGTATATTGAAATTAGAAGGGTAAATATTAAAAACACAAGTCTATGAACATAGAATGGAATGAATACTAACTTCATTAACAGATGGGCAAATGGTATCGGGCATCGGTACCCGATTTACCAAACGGTGTATTTACGGTTCCGGTTCGGCACCGGTATTCACCGGGTTTTACCCTTAAATATCGGTGCCGTACCAGTACCGACCGGTACCAAACCGTACCGTACCGTACCGTACCAGGTATATTCGGTACCAGTACCCACTTTTTGGGGATTTCGGTAGCGGTACTTTCGGTACAAGTTGGTACCGAGCTCATCAAATCCTGTAGCAACGCAGCGATGCAAATAATTGCACCGTTTAGATTACGTTTCATACACACAGTAAGTAAACTGTATTTCGTTTAAGTGATGTTTTATATACACAACAACTTATTTTGCTTTCTTTTTTGTCTTTTTCTGTAATGAATGAATTGCAACATGTAAAATTAATTTGGATATTTAGAATATTGATGAGCAAATCGTATCAAATCCTATAATCAAACTGGTATCGTATCGGTACCAAATTTATTATACCAAATCATTTTCGGTATCAATTTGGTACCCACCTTTTGGCGTTTTCATAATCGTTACTTTCGGTTCGACACCGGTCTAGCACCATACCATATTGTACCGAGCGTTTTCGGTGCCGGTACCTAATTTTGATGATTTTCCGGATCGGTACTTTCGGTGCTGTTACCGGTACCAAGCTCATCCATATTTTAACGTGTTAGCACCATAATAACTGAACTGAAAACAACCGAATTTTCAACGTGTAGGACGTGTGGATCCTATTATTATATATTACGTTATTTAAAATCGTTTTTAGGATGGAGTGACTATTCTTACCACGTCATTTTTATTTATGTTTTGATATTCGGTATCTGCTTGCCGTTGCTGACATGCCTTTTGTATTCATTGGGTCCCCGCCGCAACGCGCGGGCGGAAAATCAACTAGTTATGTGAAATGACCATGGATTCACTTACCAGCTCAAGCATTCCACGAATCTAAAAACTCAAAAAAAAAGAGGATATGCAGTCTGGTCCATACATGATCCATCTGTATATAGATCGTCCAACATCTATACTAGATTTGTTGGTTACATTGTTGCACTAATATTCTGTGGTAGACCCAAAATTTTTGTCGTATACCTAATATTTTTGTTTTCATAGGGGGCAATCTTGGGGCTTAACAAAACTTTTAAAAAGACGATCAGAATTTTTTCATAAAAATGACACTATAGCCTTCCTTTCCCACTGGGTTCGCCCCTCCTAAGATGTGGCAATTCAAATAAGAATGCCAATATTGTCATGTGTTTAATCTTAATGCCAAACACACGCCTGGGTGAACCTGGTATATAGGGGGTGGGGTCAACCAACCACGTACATTTTTTTTTTTTTTTTGTATAACTAGGTTTGAAAATTGTGTATTACACATTTTTATATTATTTTTATGTACAAAATCAAACTTTACAATTTAACATGTTATGCTTCTTATAAATAAAAAGACTATAACAAAGGCGTAGGTTGTTGGACATACAAAACAACAGATGATATTTAAGAGCCAAAACGTGATCCACAGATCAAGAAATAAACAAAAGATTGAACTAGACTCTCTCCAAAAATAGTGAATCTTGAACATCTAATCAGAACATCTGTTCAAGAACAAAGCACATCTGATCAAGACTTGGAAGCGTTGTTTAAGAATAAACAACATCTGTTGAAGGCTAAAGTCTGTTGAAGCCAAAGGTCTGATGAAGAAGACCAAACATCTGTATTACCAAACAGATGTTTGGACAACTGCAATAGAGGATAGCTTAGACAGTGGTTCCCAATGTAACAATATTTTTCTTGTATCATTGTATAGACTAGCTAGAACAGATGATAGGATTTGTACAGATGTTTGTAACACCTGTGGAATCTTTTCTATTAGGAATGTTAAATGTCAATATTAGGGTGACGTTAGCCATTCACTGAAAAGAGCTTTCGTACTTAGTATAAATAGATCACACCTGTTAGTGATCTATCTATCACACACATCATCTTTTCTCTTGTATGAACTGATATGTTAAGTGATCGGCTGAGGGGGAGTCTGTGGAGTCAATTGAGTTGTAAAACATTTGAATCCTTGGTGACTAATGAAAAACAATCGTTGATGATGACTTCTGACTTGTGAATTTTATTGTTTATTATCAATATTTGTTCACTAAGTATCAAACTCAGTTCTAACAATTGGTATCAGAGCTTGGTCATGTTAAACTCGATTTCACAATCAGTTTAACCTACAAAGATCCAATACAGTTCATAGATCAATGTTGAATAGTGAAGAACTAATTAGTGTCTTGCACATACTAAGTTTTTTTTTTCCAAAAAGGAACTAGAGAAAATGGCACAAAATGATCCCCACAACACCGGCTTCTGTAATAAACCACCTATACTTGTCATATCAGAATTTAACATCTAGCAACAAAGGATGAGGTATATAATTGCTCAACAAAATACAGTGTGTTGGAAGTCTGTCGTCTTCAGACCTCATATTCTAAGTGCCGAAAACCCAAATGTATTCGAGCCAAAGAATCCGGAAAACTATTCTGAGCAAGATTATCAAAAATTCGAGTTGGATGCGAATGCCTTCTGTCACACCCCAAAAATCCACCTGCGGAATATCACCGCTTGGAGGCGTGACTGACCAGGATCAAGCCACCAATCATATTGAACAAGCAAGTAAGTAATTATAAAAGTCCAACCAATACAATTGGTGTCCAAACAAACATAGTTTAAGTTGCAAAGCGGAAGCATAATGTTTAAAACCAAAACTTAAGTTTAAATGTTTCCAAGTTTAACATGGCACACAGCTGTCCATGTCCCACAACGACTCTTCCCCATGCAAGCTCCAGCTAAGTACCTATTGACCTGCAAAGCATGTAGTAACGAGTCAACAATAATGTTGAGCGAGTTCACAGTTGGGTGTTTGTTTTAAGTTGTTCCAAAAACAGTTCCTTTAACTGGCATCCTGCCGTGGGGGTTACCCCATAGTTGAAAAACGTGATTTGTTTAACCCATTTACTCTGGCAATCCAGCCGTGGGGGCTACCCCATGTTTAGTTATCTGGCTTTTCGGCCGTGGGGGCTACCCCATGTATATACTAGACTCGTTACCATATCGACTGCTGACTGTAGTCATGTTTATGTGCCCTGAACTGTCAATGTCTATCATCATTGACATGCCCAGATCCATTAGTTCACGCCCGTCCTCTGCGGCACGGTGTGAGGCTTGTCAGACCTAAATACCGCTATCTAACTAATGACCCGCTCGCCATTGGCCCGGCGATTAAGTCGATATAAAAAGGAGGGACTTCGTGATAGAGTTTTGGTCTAGTAAAAGTTAACTGTCCATAAGGACGAGTAATTACATTCCTGAACCCGCACTGTCCTACCTAAGAAGGACGAGGAATCCATATTCCTTAACCCCATTCCCAACCCCTGGGAATCCCATGCTTTGTAGAAAGTGTGAACTCACCTTGGTTTGCTCGGTATGCTAAACTATGTGCTCGCAAGTAACCAATCAAGTCCTATAGTTATGCACGTATTCACAATCAGTTTATATCCACATAGTTCACGTATCATTCATGATCATACAGTATCGATTAAGTAACAAACGACTCATAGCATTAAACAGTTAATCGCAGATTCACATTAATTACAATTCTGACATTATTCATATGCACATTCGAACCTGTATATCACATGTTTGCTCAAAATAAATGACAAGTTTGTTTTGGTTGCATCAAATACATATAGGCGGCCCACTTAGTCTACACATTCTGACACTACATCAATTCCCAAGTTTCAATTAATTTCACATGTGCGGATCACATTTCAATAATATGGCAGACTATGCATTCAAGCAACTACTATGCATTCAAGCAACTATATAATAAACAAATTATATTTAAAACAGGCTCAACATGTTCGGACTACTCAACTTACAACATGTGTGGATTTCATCATTGTTATAATTTTGATCATCAATTCATCATCAACTTCCACACGCCATAAAGTATTCACTGACAATTCCCATGCAAGACATGACAAAATGGCCGACAATTAACATATATGCTATCACATGCAAACATGAATAATCATAGCCAACAATTCTATTCAAATATTATCTTATAAATGCATCTTCTTATTGAACCGATTCCCTTAGTAGGCTGACATTATTGGGCCGCTAACTAGGGGTTAATTAATGAGCCTAACTCAGTCACGTGATGGTCTGTCACAACATTAAACTTCACACTCAATGCTCATGTAATATGAAATCGGTGGCCGACAAGGATCAACATGTATAGCAGATTGATAAGACTTAATCAATAATCAAAATAACAAATTCAAATCACATGCAATATATATACCTACAGACATGTAACGATTCTACTAAGGAATCATGCAAAATCCAACAACAGTGCAGACTAACCGAGGTGGAAAGGGTACCAGATTGATCGAAGGAAATGGCTTTGAAAGCTTGAAGTTGCCGTCGCACCAGGAGAAGCAATAGGGAGATCTAGGGTTTGACGATTAAGCCTTCACGTAAAGATTGGGAAATAATATAACTGATTCACTACTGGGCCAAGGCCCATTGGTTTTCGTTGGCCTCTTTGTAGACGAAAACACTAGAGTGTTTTCGTGGGATGTGTTTTCGTGGGGTGTGGGTTTTCGGCTAGGGGTGTTAGGCAAAGGACTTTATTAACCCACATCACATTATTAATACAATACACATACATATATTTTGCTCATACACCCATATATTAACAAACATACAAACATATATCAACAAATACACTTATGTTGCACATCGAATATAACATATCAATCACAACACGATTTAACGTATTATAAACGTGTACAGCTGTGAAACAAACAAGTCGTGTAAACAAACAACTTAAACAATTAACGTGCAATTAATGCGAAGATGGAAATCTTGGAAACTCGAGTTGTCACACCTTCATTATCGTGGCTATGGCTCTTTTGAATTATTTCTATGCTGGTCTGTTGCATTTTAACACTGCCAAGGAGTTGTGGGATGTCACACCCCGACCCGCAGCAGAATGGTATGGGGCATGATTGATTGCTCAAAGCTTATAACAACAACTATTTAAAAATTGAAGTATTTAAAGCATCAATATTAAATTGTCACTCATAACATAGAATTCAAATGTTAATACCGAGTTACAAAGTCAAATAAATAAAAGCCACATATCATAGCCGGTTTATTACTAAGGCAATCCTACATGTCTTCAACTCAAAATCCGCTCACCCTTGTGTACCTGTATCACACGTAAAAGAGTTTTGGGTCAACAAACATGTTGGTGAATAGATTCGGTTTTTATTTAAAAACGTTTTTTGTATTATTTTGAGAAAACCTTATTTTATAACATGCATTATCAAATATGAAACTAGGTCTTTCAATATAACAAGAATTTAAGACATATCTCATTAACAACACAAACATAACAATATTAGTAACCATAGACACATAGAGATTCAAGCCCCGAAAGGAGAATCTGCGAAACAATGATGTGGATACCAAGTTCTACCCATGGCCGTGGGGAACCGGTCAGCCAGGTGGATCCACGCGAAACCTGTGACACAAAGCGAGTAACATATAGATGCACGTATAGAGAAACAAGAGAATTTAGCAACAAGTGACACATAGAAACACATCGAACAACATGTTATCAATTTAAATAAATTTGAAATCAAGCACGGGATACACCCCAAAAAGAGTTCATGGCAAAAAGGGGTAAAAGAGTCGAATCTAATCACTGGTTGCGAAGAAACGTTCCACGAGAATTACTGCGCGAACTGGAATAGGTGGAATCTAAAATAGTAACCGAAATCACCCTAAGATATAATTAAACAAAATACATAAGGAACAGACAAACTATTAATTTTAGGAAAATGGGTTCTCCTATTTGGGGACATAGATTATATAAATCAATTATTCGGCGAAATAATCAAATTGATATATATTTACATAAATATATTTCTAGAACTATTAATCGTGACAAATTCCAAACAGTACCAATTTACTAGATTTTAATGCTTTGTAAATGGCCATATTTCGACAAGTTCACTAAAAACATCTAACAATTTTATATACCATATTTAATGATTATCACATATTTTAATTACAATAACAATTTTATAAAGAAATTCATTTACTTAAAAGAAATCCATTAATCCTTTGATAAGATAATTATCTAAAATTATCGAAAAATTATATAAAAGTCTCAAGACAATTATATAATCTATAATTCAATGATTCAAACAAACAATGAATATATAATTATATGAATGCCGAAAAGTTGTAATCCCAGTTGTTCACCAACGTGACCAAAGCAGATGCTTGTGTTTGGTTTAACTGATCAAGCCCACCCTTGTTTTCCGCAATGCACTGTAAGAAGATGTGCACGAGTAGTCTCCAATATGGCGAAAATAACTTCTTTAGTACAGTTGGGTAGTCTCCCTCGTAGCTAATCCTTCTTATGGCTTTGACAACCCTATCGCGTTCAAATGAGGTTTGATGATTTAGCTGATCACCAAACATTAAAACTTCACGAAATATGGCTTCAGTAATGATGATTTCCCTTTACTGCACCTTTGCCTCTATTGATCCTGCACCTTCAACTGCTCTTCTGTTGACTTTGGCGGATAGCCAAAAGTCTTTAACACAGTCATGACAGAATACCGTATTCGCCTTCAGGGCGTGAGTGATTATGCGGTGACTTAGCCCGACAATCAAGGAGTTGAATAAGTCAAAATATTCTGCAGGAAGGTCTGACAAGTATCTTGCCTGGTTATGAAAAATTTCAACTTCTAGAGGACACTGATCAGCCATGGCTTGAGTCATTTTCTGCACAAAGATTAACCACGTTAAATATTGTTGACGTAAGTTAACTTAGTTGATAGGTTGACGAGTCAACAAAAGTCAACAAGCCAATGAGTCAACATAATTCAACATGTCAAACAGGTCAATAAGTCAATCCAAAAGGTTAAGGGGTCAAAACAGTTTGAATTGGCCAAAAGGGTGAAACACAAATCGAAATGGTCAAGGGTCAAAGTTCAACAGTTCAAGGGGTCAACTGCATTCGGATGAACCTTTTGGCACTTTTTGGATGAACCTTGTCAGTCATCCGAAACAGTCTGACATTTCGGATGTTAGATTTCGGATAATCTTGTTAATTATTCGAAATGCATAAATTATCTGAGACTCATATTGATGATCCGAGACTCATCGGAGATGCAAGTTGATTATCTAAAGTCCATCCGAGATGCATAGGAACCTACAAACCTTTTATCTAAAATAGAAGTCTGAGAGAGAATCCGAGATGCTTAGGTATTTGAAATTAGTCCGAGATATGTGACTCGTGTCGATTCAAATCTTGGATTGATTCCTTAACCGTTGAATGCGTACGAACACGTAAGTTGTGCGGAATCCAATCACGTGTGTGGATCAGACACAGAGAAGTAATTAACACTGAATTCTATTAATACTTTGACAGTACAAAACCACAAAATCAGACGAGTAGAGCTTCGCCTCAAATTTGCTCAAAAGTTACAAATAACCAAGACCTACACACATATATATAGTATTGCTGGCTTCGTACGAAGCTACATTAGCTCCCTTCGTACGAAGCGCCCCTTCGGACGAAGCTACTCAAACTCTAATACATATACACTTTATGCTTTCTTCTGTTCAGCAACAGTCTTGTCTCATTTGTTTAAGCTACGATACGTAATTGACGAAAATGATAGACATTATGCACTCACAACTCGAATGAGAAAAAGACTCAATTTATAGTGTTTTGGATTGGGCCTGTGATTTATGGGCCAGGCCCAATTCGGAACAGTGGTCCGAAATACATCCGAGATCAATGGGCCGGATCTAATTCGGACTGTTTTATCTTAAACAGTGGGCCCAAATTTGGAATACTGGGCCCCAATCTGAAATAGTGGGCCAGACAAATGTAGGATCGTTTTCTGACCCGAATGAGTCGATCAGAAGAGTTTTTGCTCGATACGAGAGGCGGAAACAAACGTATCAAGTTCAATTCAGCTAGATATTCACTTTAAACTGTCTTTTGATTGATTTGACAAAGAATTACAGCGAGTAGACACTTCGGCAGCAGTTCTGTACTGAAATCGGAAAGATTACAAATGACAAGACACACCTAGTATTTATAAGCAAACTAATTTCGCACGGACCTGCTCAAGCGAAATTAGTTTCATGCGAAACCTAATTTCGTGCTAAATAATCACTTAATTTCGTACGGAATTACCTATGTAATTTCATGCGAAATTACCCCTAAACACACTTTTCTCGTTTTGCGTGCCCTGATCTATCTTATACAATACAAGACTCGATACAAGACGAAGTCGACAGACGTATGCACCAACAGACACCCCCTCGGATGTTGACGAAGTCTTCGGTGTCGAGTCTTCAATCTTCAGTCTTTATCAGTCTTTCCGACCACTTCCGAAATATCTAACAATGTAAAGTATCCTCAATCTTCTTCCTCTTCTCTTCAACTCCAGAATCTCAATCTGGCTTTATGCTCTTTTCTAATTCTCTTGATCAGATCTCTTAATTCCTTAAGTTCATCAGCATCATCAGCTTGCATGAACATCAGGTCCAGGATCAGAACTTGGCTCTATACAACCTTAGACTCCCCCTTAAATTGTACTTGGGATCGCAGTCTGGCTTTCACAGGTTCAAGATCGTGATCTGGCTCACGTCCTGTTTAGTATCAAAACCTAGCTTTTCAGAAATTGAAACCTGGCTAACCTGCACAATCTCTACCTCAAAATAAATTTCACAAATTTCACAAATTTAAAATTTGACAAATTTATTCTCTATATACCTCTTGCAGGTATTAATCAATCAATAAATGATTTTACAATTTTAATCTCTGATGAACCACTTGTAAAAATAGCATTTTCATTTTCAAACAATTTTTCATCTCAAACAAACTCTGCCAAACCTTTTGTTCATCATGTTTAGCACTCGGAATTTTGAAAATCAACTCTCCAACTTCAGTTGTCGAAAATCTTTTTGGATTTTCAAAATTTATGCTAAAACACACTAAAATCTTTTTGGATTTTTGATTTTAATGAAAAAAGCAGAAAAGAAATATTTACAAACAATATTTTTTTGAGTTTGTGTAAGAGGATCATACCAGTTTATGAGACAAATCACCAACACCGTTAAGCTTTATACATTTTAAGTTCTAAACAATTCACTTAGATTGTCAGTATACTGATCCACTTAAATTTTCACACAAAGTTCAACTGTTTCGAGATATGAGATTAGTGTTTTAGAGGCTTAAACTTATTCGCGTGTCCCACCTCAGAATATACTCCCGTATCCAGATCCCAATATTCAGTCTTACAGGTGAGTATACCTAGATGATATTTGTAAAGGGTTAAAATGCGAGGCCCGTGAGAGCTCAGGCTATTGCTTTCGCAAAATCAGAGAGATGACGGCTTCGACTTTTGGTGTGTTCCCTTTAGAGAATCTTTTCTTCAACAGCACATGATTAGCATTTTGCAATGTTTCATCATTTTTTATGCTGAGGGTGGTGCTATATTTTAAGCAAGCAGAAAGTATTATACGGGGACTAGGCCATTGCTTCCGCAAAATCAGAAGTCCCGGGATAATACCCCAGATATCACTGAGCATAAAGACCTAGTATCTCAGAAAGAGAGACCTTTCAAACAAGATATCAGGGGTAACCCATATATCCGAGAGATGTTCCCCACGATATAAGTAAGTTTGAAATTTAGGTTTATATCTCGACACAATCTACTAAATGTACAAAAACCTACTGGCACATCATCAGTGAGACCGTTTATCACATTTTATCTTTCCAATTCTTTAGCGTGCTGTGATAGTCTACTGATGTACTATCATTTCCTCTTTTTACAACAAAACTCATTTTTGATTTTATTATGTTTTTGACTTTTTCAAATTTTCAAATGTTTTTGGATTTTCCAAAATTTCTTACTCCCCCTAAAATTCAAAATCATTTTAAAAAATTTGAAAATAAACTGTACAAACAAAGTGACAACTGTTGTGAATTGCTTCAAATCGCCATCCACTTGGCATAAACAATCAGAACTCCCCCTTACAACAAACTATTTTCCTATTGTGATTTCAAAACACTTTAAGTTTGTTTTAATCAAATGGTTTTTCCGGAAAATAAGTTTTGTTGATTTCATAAAACCACTTGTATGTTAGGGGATCAATTCATCACCTTGTTTTTTCATCTTCAATCCTTTTGAAAAATATAACGGTTTTAAATTTAAACATCAAATATCTCTTGTAGAAAATCAAGTACAACTTAATGTCCCTGATTTACCACTTGTAAGTCGAAATATCACAGTTGTGAATTTCTCAAGAAAGATGCCGATACCTGCTCCATACTTACCAACCTGGGAGCTCCGGCAAGTCCTAATTTTCAATCATCATAATAGGTTCCATCCCAGTCACAAACCTGGGATGACCCATCTTTACCTGGTTTCTTTGTTTTCTTCTCATAAAATTCCTTTACCCCTTTGACCTTCCTGTCAACCATTTTTCCAAAAATATTTTGAACTATGGGATTAAAAGCTTTTTCAATATCAAATTCTTTATTTTCAAAGAAAAATTGATTTGCAATCTCAAATTTACCAACTTTTTGTTTAAAATTTTCAGCCCTCAATGGTGGAAAAATTGACATCATCCATTGGCGGAACTGATGTTTCCAATTTTAACTCAACATGTGGCTCCTCTGACTTTATGGAATCAGATTCATCACCTGAAAATAGCTCCTCTGATTTTGATGAATCAGAATCATAGCTAGAACTATCATTAGATTTCTTAACAACCCATTTGTGAGTGTCAAGATTCATTTTTCTTTTGTAAAAACTCTTTGAACATTCACCAACCTCAAACTTTGAATGTTTGAAAACTTTAAATTGTTTGGTTGGTGATTCATTCTCAACCATCTTTTCTTTCAGTTTAAGAGAAACTCCCTGTTTTATTTGAATTGCCTTTGGACAATTCCTGGCAATATGACCAATCGTTTTGCACTAAAAACAGGTTCTTGTTTCCTTTTTCTGTTGAGCAATATTTTTCTCCATTTCCTCTTGCTTCTTCGCAAGGAATTCTTTGTTTGTCTGCTTCCTGAACAATTGCTCCTTTTCTTCTTCAGATGATGTTCCTGAAACAAATACAGTTTTTGGTTTATAAGTTTTTTCATTTTTATGATTTTTCGGTGGAATAAAACCTAAACCCTTCCTTTTGAAATTACCGTTATGGTTTGGTTTCTTTTGAAAACCTGAACCAGAACTGTAACCCTTTTTCTTGTTTTCTCTTTGTTGAACTCTTGAGGTGTATTTTTTAGGTTTTTCAGAAAGATTTACATCTTTTATTTCAGAAATTTTAATTTCTGTTAGTTTGAAAACCTTTTTGATCATTTCAGTTTTGACACCTCTTATTGGAAATTCTTCATCAGAATATAATTTGTCAAAATCATTCAAAGTATATGCCACTTTGATTGGTTCGTCATTCAAATTAGATTTTGATAACAAAAAGTCTTTATTGTAAACCCGTTTCTCCTTTTTGACTGTTGACTTTGACTTGTCAGACTTTGACTCTGAGTTTGACTCCGACTTTGACTCCTCAGTTTCATCGTTATCCAACACCTGATCGACCACTTTCTTTATTAATTCGGACTCATGATCAGTGTCAGACGATGTGAAAGTAACATCAATGTTGTCTGGCAAATTATCTGAAGACTCAGACTCCCACTGTAAATTTGTTGCCTTTTTGACTCTTTCTGAATTTGGATTTCTTGGAGAATATCCATTTTCAAGCGGGGGTGGACACTTGTTATTACTGGCATCTTGTTTCTTACCAGAAATCTTCATTTCAGTATCCTTCTTCTTTTCAGAACTCTTGTCTTCAGATACTTCATCTTCATCAAATGCCTTCATGCCTTCAACGGTTGGATAAATCCTGTCAATAACATAAGAAGTACATGAGTAACTTCTTAACAATCTATTTACTCTTTCTGTTTCTATCCTCTGAGTTTCCAATTTTTGTTCAAGCACATCACACTTCTCAATATAATTGTTAACAACTCTTTGCTTAGTCATGAAAGCTCCTTGAAGTGTTTTCATGGTTGTTGCTTGTTCACTGTTTGATTGGTTGTACTGATTCATTGCTTTATTCAGAACATCATAGGATTCTTTCAATCTGTTCATGTTATGAATCAAAGTATTGTTTTGCTTCTTTACTGATTCACAGTTCTCACATATCACCGGAATCTTTTGTGCATCAGCTTCAACTTCAACTGTGAAAACTGGAATGTCTTTGACCTTTTTCCTTATCACAGGAACTTCTTCATCATCACCGCTGATGGGTTTTTTTACTTTCTTCTTTTTCTTTTTAACTTTTCCATCATCACCGTCACTTTCCTCCATTAATTTTAAATGCTCTTTCATTCTTTTTGCATAATAATCATCATCATTATCACTGTCTTCAACAACTCTAGCAACAAAAGCTTTGTGATTTGAAGTTTTGTTAGGATCATAGTCATCCTAACTGAAATTTTTCCAGCTAAAGCCTTCTGGTAATCTCTCATCATCTTGATCAATCAGACATGCTTTGCTGTTAGCTGAAATACATTTATCCCAAATTGATCCTTTTGTTGACTTTTTATCATCTTGATTTACCATACAAGCTCTCTTTGATGACTCTTCGATTGTCTTCCTGGCATGTGCAGTTTATGGTTCTTGTTGTTGTTGAGCAACTTGATGATAAATTGCTTTTCGATAGTAGTCATTGTTGTTGAACGGATTTTGAGCTCCACTTGCTTTGCGATTCGTGCATTCTCTCTTGAAGTGTCCTTTTTCCCTGCAACGAAAACAAGTAACTTTAGATTTATCAAAACCTAAAGTAGAAACATTTGCATCACGGAAATCATCTCTTCCCGTAATTTGTTTAAACTTTTCGGCTCTTCTCAAAACACTTGCCAAGCACCACTTTATATCCATCAATTCCATCTCCTCAGCATCAATCTGATCATAATCCTCTTTTGTCAACATTGGATTCCCGATCTTTCCTGCTACTAGACTTCCATATGATTCCAGCACAGTTCCCAACAAAGACATGTGACTTTTTGCAACCTCTTCCGAAAAATTTTGATCATTTTCAAGATTTAATACAATGTTGCATTGAAGCACCTTGTTATTCTTTGTTGTTAACAAGTTTGGATCAAATGATGGATATGAAGAAAAACTTGTTTTGTTGTTTGATCCTTTAGATGACCCTCCAGATGAACTTTTAGCATTGAAGGCAGTCTCACCTTTTGGTGACATGTTGGTCTTATCATTAATACCTCCTTTGTAATAAAGACCGATATATTGTTCTCCATCAAAATCTTTCATTCTTGAGATCTTTCTTTGCTCCATCTCTTGAGCTTCAAGTTTTTCAAAGAATTTATTCAGTGTCAAATTACTAAAATCTTTCTTATTTCTCAACATCATGAGATATGTGCCCCAAGTTTCATGTGGCAATGCATCAGCTAACTTTTCTATCAACTCTTCATTATCTTTTGTGATGCTAACTCTCTTCATTTGAACTAACAAATTGCAATATCTTTCGATGATCTGCTTTTGCTTTCAGTTCTCAAACCACGAAATAAATCGAACTCTTTCTTCAAAAGTGATTTCTTGTTTTTAATCATTTCTTTACTTCCAACAAACTTTGATTTTAAAGCTTTCCAGATTGAATAAGCACTTCCATTATGTTGCAGTAAGACCAAGATATCTTCTTTAACTGCTTGATGCAATAGACTAATCATCATCTTTTCATTTTTGTATTTCTTTCTATCATCAACACTTAGATCTTTAATAGCAATCTCCTCTTCATCATCATTCAATGGTCTAACATATTTCGTTTCAACACATTCCCAAGCATCCAAGTAATTTGCTTGAACCCAGTTTTCAAAACGTTCTTCCCATCCTTTATACTCCACAATGTTCATAAGCTTAGGCGGTTTTTGCATAGTGCCCGTTTCATTTTCCATGTTCAAGTTCGGAGTAACAGATGCCGGAGTAGTCGGGGTAGTAGCAAATGCGTTATAAAATTCCTCTTCCATGTTTCGGCAACAATTTCACAAAACAGTCTTTCAAATGAAATTACTCAAGCGAAATACCTTTTCAAACCAAATAACCAACTTCACACGAAATACCAACTCAAGCGAAATACCAGCTTCGCACGAAATACCCTTTTCACACGAAATACCTGATTTCGTGTGAAATAACAAAACGAAATACCAGTTGATGCGAAATAAGCTAATTTCGTGTGGAACTCTCAAATGAAATTACTAACTGGTGTGAAATAAGGCTTATTTCGTGCGAAATACTGCTGATGTCATCATCTCGAGCTGTTTTTGTTAAAAATGTCAAGTTATTGTCCGATTTTAAGTCTGAAACTTTCAAGGATTTGTTAAAACACTATTGCGCGTATAATGTGTGAAATTCAAGACATTTTGACCGTGAAATCAAGATTAATTTTGAAAAGAAGGTGTAGAAATCAGAATTTACAGCTGAATTGGTATGAACTCTTCCTCCTGAGCTCTAATACCACTTGTAGGATCGTTTTCTAACCCGAATGAGTCGATCAGAAGAGTTTTTGCTCGATACGAGAGGCGGAAACAAACGTATCAAGTTCAATTTTCACTTTAAACTGTCTTTTGATTGATTTGACAAAGAATTACAGCGAGTAGACACTTCGGCAGCAGTTCAGTACTGAAGCCGGAAAGATTACAAATGACAAGACACACCTAGTATTTATAGGCAAGCTAATTTCGCACGGACCTGCTCAAGCGCAATTAGTTTCATGCGAAACCTAATTTCGTGCGAAATCATCACTTAATTTCGTACGGAATTACCTATGTAATTTCATGCGAAATTACCCCTAAACACACTTTTCTCGTTTTGCGTGCCCTGATCTATCTTATACAATACAAGACTCGATACAAGACAAAGTCGACAGACGTATGCACCAATAACAAATATTTTATTATTTTATTTACATTTTCATGACAGAAAATATCTTCCTCAAAAACAACGATCCAACCTACCGAGCAACCTTTTTGAACATAAAATAAAATAATAAAATAAAATAATAACAAAATAGTAATAATAATAAAAAAATTGGAGGAAATGCCACAGGATCAAATTGTTCTCGAACTGATTTTGAAGCATTTTTCAACACATGCTTACTTAGACTGGTCCACGCGATTGTTAATATATTTGTTCTCTTAAATCTAACGCTCAACCTTCAACTTTCAACCTACGCTAAAGGTAGAATTATACTATGACATCCGTGTGTCCCAAACCATGCCATACCCCCGCGATCAGCGATCAAGGTAAGCACAACGGTTCATCTTAGGGGGTAATATACCGAGTCCATCCTTTTGTTTTTACAACGTCAGACATTCTGGTGGGTTAGTACTTTCGTATAGCAGAGTGACCGATAAAGTCTGACGAGGGTTAGGTAAATACCTTTTACGGTATGAATTTGGATTTAGAAGCACAAGTAATTCTCTTTTGTAAGTTTTTCTTCCGCTTAAGGTTTTGTCCCTCTTATTACTCTTTTAAGATATCCTAAATGTGCCTAGGTCTACATATAGTCTGGATGCAACAGAAGAACATTCTGATATCCCGGATGATTCATCAATATAAAGACCCGAAACCTCAGATGTTGGCTATTTATCAATGCAGGATTTAAGACCATGAAATCATACGCCAATGGTTACCCACGCGATGTATAGTCCGCTATATTTATCAATGCAGGGTTTAGCTTTATCTTTAGGGTTTGTATTAGGGTTTAGCATTAAGGGTTTAGCTTTAGTGTTTAGTTTTAGGTTTAGGGTTTAGCTTTAGGGTTTAGAGTTTAGGGTTTAGCATTCAGGTTTAGCTTTAGTGTTTATTGTTTAAGATTAATAATATACACATTTTTTCAATTTTAAACATATATATACATATATGTATAATTGACAATATACATATATGTATAGTTAAAAGATTAACAATATACACATGTGTATAAATCCAAAAAAAAAATTTTTTTTTTTAATCCTTAAAGAAAAAGCTGCGATTTTTCAAAAAAAAAAAAAAAAAAAAAATTGCATTTTTTTCACCTTTTTTTTGCATTTTTTGCTTAGGGAAAATGTGTGGTCCAGATTGCTTCTCAAGTTTCTCAAATAGGGTGGACTTCTCTTAGGATCCCTACCCTATATATATATATATATATATATATATATATTGCTTATATTGTTGAATAAGTGTTGTCGGGGACGTCCAAAAACAGAGGAAACTATGCCCGTTTTTTTAGAAAACCCGTAAACAAAATGTGTTTTATTTTAAAAACGGAACCTTTCGGATTCAAACGATTTTATGAAAACAAATATAAATGTATATCATTTTCGACGACACCTATTCGGATTCGAAGTAAATTACGAAACAAACATAATTATCACAATTGTTTTAAACAAAACGACGAGTCGGGAATCATTTATAACAATAAATATAGTTATTATATTTATTCTAAACATCGAATATTCAAAAATTCTCTTATAAAAATAAATATAGTTTATATATTTATGTCAAACATCAAACAACTTGGATTCTTTTATGTGACATTTGTGTCATTCAATCATTGTACAATTCCAAACAACTTTGATTTAATGAAACATTGTGTTTTATTTCCGGGATTTTATAATTACATATGATATTCGCATGTTTTAGTCCTTGTACAATTTCGTTCACCCAAACCTTTTCTGGAAGTGAAATCGTAAACTGTTACGCAAACACAATCAATTTAACACAACGTATACTCTGGAACAATGACATAAGCTAAACATACCCTAAATACCCTTTGCATAACTTAGAAATAAGTTTTGAGGGGTTCGATATGGCAAAAACAAGCTTATTCGAGCTTAGGGACTATTTGCGACAAACTGTGAAAGTTTGTCGATTCTCGTATTTTTGAATACGGACCATGTCCACACATCCAAAAATTTTTGTAATCATTAAAATCTTGGATTTTATTGATAAGAATGCAAAAATATCATTCGTTGCGAAATTTCGGTCGTTTTCGTGTTCGTTACAGCGTTCGTTGTAATTAAGCGAAAAACGCAATCGTACAACCGAACGAACCGATATCCATGATATTTTTGGGAATAATTCAAGTTAAATATGCCTTAACATCCTTACAGAGCTTAAAAATTAGGTTAACAGGTGTTAGAAGTGACAAAACGCGATGAAAAAAGTCTAGGGGCCAAACCTGCCAAAAATGGAAAGTGCTGCCCTTGCCACACCTATACGGACCACATATACACACCCATATGGTTCGTATATGTTGCCATGCAACAGCAGTTTTGCTCAACTGCTAGTTTTCTTTGTGTGGAGGCCAAGTATACGAATTTTCTTGGTTTTAATCTGCTCATGACAAGTGTTTTAGCCTACCATTGATGTGTGCCACCTCCATGGACACTTGGCATCATCCAAATCACTTCCAGTTGCTATAAATAGCAAGCTTTTCAACATCACAATTTGCTCATTTCCATCTTCTCATATAATCTGCTCTAAATTGGAGATTGCTTCCCTTTGGAGGGCTCCTACTGAGTATTCTTGCCATCCTAGAACAGTTGACTTGTTCATTATTTTAGCTTATTTTTAGCTAAAAGTCAAACAGTTGACTTTCTGTTCGACTTTCGGTTCTGGCCATAATTGGTCAAGTCAAAGTACAATTGAACTTTGCAACGTGATCGTAATCACGAAGGTTATAATCCCTTGCGATTGCACCTTCTGATTAACACATTCACTAGTCGAAGTGACGAGTCAAAGTTTCGGTCAAAGATGCACATTATGTGCATTTTACGACGAAACCGTTTTCGGGTTTCAAAACACTAAGTTTTGATACCATATCAGTTTTATAAACTTAGTTAGACTTTAAATTTTGATACCATATCAGTTTTATAAACTTAGTTAGACATATCTAACTCGTCACTTCTAGTTTAGTGCTTATTTAGGGTCGTAAGTCGAGCGGTTTGACCACCGCTTTGACTTTCGAATCCGACTCGTTTGGTCGATCTTAGGATCCGACCAAACACATGTATGTGACCATAGTTGTATAGGGAATAACCTACTGAGGTTATACATTATGGTCACATCGTTTGGTTAGTGTTATGATAAGTCGATTATTATGTTCTTAAAAATGACCAAAATGCCCTTTTTACGCATAAATCCATTTTAAGCATATGTAACCAACTTTTTGACATGTAAGCTGATGTCATAACTTTATTAAACATGTTTTGGCATTTAAGACTTGTTTAACCATCCGATCATACTTTTACGCAAATGACATGTTAAAGTAGCGAAACTATCTTAACGAGTCACAACGGGTCAAAAGCACTTAGATTCATTCCAAATCAGAATGTTGAGTTTGTTAAACCATTTCATACGAGTTCCAACACTCATTTGGTTTATAAGACTTCATTCTATCCGATTCCTCGATTTAAGTCCCGTTACACTAACAGTATCCGACATATTAGGACGCACTTGAGCTTTGTTTCTTCTATTGATTAAGGACTCTTTGCAATCCCAAGTGAGTACTGATATTCACCAAAATACGCATACTTTATTCCCACATTTTACCCCCATTTTACGCGTTTTCGGCCGTAAAACCGAGAATTGGATACATAATCGGGTATATTTTTGTTTACAGGCCTAAAACAGCGTTCCAAACAAGAAGATGATGAAAATGAGGATTTTCCGGGCGAAACGGCAAAGCTGCGAAGATTCTGTGAAGAAACTGACCTGGGCGAATTGCACGGTCGTGTGTCAGGTGGCACCCCCGTTCGGATCCGACAACAGGGCTCATCCCGGCATTGCACAGCCAGTGCGATCCAACGTGCAAGCCATCTCGGAGTCGCACCACCGTGCGACTCAAGGAACACCCGTGCAGTTCCGACATCAAGCCCCAGCCCGGCAATGCACTGCCGGTGCAGTCGGTCGTGCCATTATATTCTCGGAGATGCACGCTCGTGCAACCAATGGCACACTATTTGCTGATGTCACACGGTATGGTGAATAGGACCTTAAAGTGAACGGTCGTGCACTTTAATCGCATGATCGTGCGATCTGAAAAAGTTATAAAAAACAGAAGGCAGCATTCATTTTGACATTCTGGACTTTTGGGAGCTCATCAGGCGAATTATCAGGCTCCGGAGGCTCTTGCTTTCACCCGGATTCAAGCCCCATTGTGCCAATTAGCTCCGTTACTATCTGGATTCTCAATCTTGTGCTTGTTTATGGTTTGATTCTACAATCTTTCCATGTTTTTGTTCATGTTTCAAGCATTTAGATTGATGATTATGTATTATTGTAAGCCTAAGGGCAAAAGCACTAGTATCCCTTGCTTAATTACAACCATTAGTATGTTAATTATGTTTGTAATGACACTTTGAAGCATTTTCTATGTTAATCCTTGGTGATTAGTTTGCAACCTTATTTATTGATGTTGAATTCTTGATTATAGTTAATTATCTTGGATGATTAGTATGTGGTTAGTTGAGATATTTGAAAGAAGAAGCTTAACTAATCATGTATTAGTAGACTTTGAACTTGTTTAACTAGTTTAACTTGTTTCAAATGTGTGCACCATGATACTAGAAATGGTTCATGGTTTAATAAGGGGTAATTATTGTTAATCAAGAAGGCTTTCCCTCACGGAAGGACCTTAATGGGTTAAATGGTGTTGTTATGAATTCTTGACATAAATTGTTAGCTTAGTTAGTAGTTTAGGCCAAAATTGCTTGCTTGGTGAATTTATGTTCAAGATTTGTAAAATGAACTCGGTTGTGATTTAATCTAGTTTATGCTTGTCTCGGTGGTTGCATTGTGTTTATCGGTGTCACTTTCCTTGATTAAGTGAGGTTAGAAACTCTTAACGGATGACTAACTTATCTTTAGGGGATTTTCATAGACACATGTCAATTGCGCGTTAAAGAACAATTTTAGGTGGTTAAAGTGTGTTTATCGTTTTAGCTTTCCAAAGAATTGTCATGTTAGGATTCTCGAAAGGGATACTAATTGTCTTGAAAATGGAGAATTGACCAAGTGTTTCAAGTGACAAAACCGACTTAGTTCATATACTTTGGTTGTGCATAAAGCAAGGCTATATTTTTATTTTCTTATTTGGAGTCTATTATGTTTTTATAAATATTTGTTTATGCTTATTTTAGCTTTTAGAAAATCACACACTTATCTTTTTACCGGTAATTTAATGACAAAGGCTTAGTATTATTTCTCCGCACACATCCTTGGATCGACACTTGGTTCTTACCGATACTTTACTACATGTATGACGGGGTACACTTGCCCTTTCGTGTGTGTTTTAATGTTGAAGTATAAATCATTTCTATAAATTTAAAACCGAATCATGTGTAAAATTCATTGTAAAAACACGTATATACGCGCACACGTCAAGTTTTTGGCGCCACTGCCGGGGATGTGGCGAGCTTTAGGAACGACCCGAGTCATTATTTTATCGGTGTACATACTTGTGAATATTCATAAATATTTTCTTGATTGTTTATTCGGTTATTTATTTGTTAATATTTCTTGTTTTTAATTTAATTTATTCGTTTTCAAGCTTATTTCATATACTTATAAATTTTTTATTTCATTTATTTGTTCTAGTTCGGACTAATTATTCATTTATTCTTTGAGTTTTCGGATCCGAAAAATCATTTTTACATTAGCCGATTTTATTATTTTTATTGTTTTGATTTTTATAAAATTTCGGGCCCATTTTTGAATTTTTAGAAAATTTTCAGCCCTTTTAAATATAAATTCTGTTGTATTTCAGCAAAAAAAAAAAAAAAAAAAAGCCTTATTATAATAATAAAATATTCATTGGTTCAATTTTTCGTTTGAAAGTTGATGTCCTTAACCCCCGCTCCCGACGCTGTTGAGCCTTCAGACGAACCCGAGCGTGATCTAAGGAGACGTCTTCGCGAGAGATCCCGTGCGGTTGCGCTGCAACTCGCAGCTGGTTTCGAGCAGGTGGTACCCGCTGAAGCCGAGGGCTCAGGGGACGCAGGAAACGCAATCATGGCGGACGACGAACGACCATTGAATGAGTCGAATCAGCTCGGAGGAACAGGCCTGGAGCCGAGTATTATTCGACCTACTATAGATGCACATACTTTTGAAATTAAATCTAGTATTATAAATATGGTGCAGAATTCGGTGCTGTTTGACGGACGTGAGCATGAGGATCCCGGACGACATATCGCTGCTTTCCTCGAAGTATGTTGGACGTTCAAGATTAGGGATGTTTCGGAAGACGCTATTCGGTTGAGGTTGTTTCCATTCTCGTTGCGTGACAAAGCTAGAGCTTGGCTGATGTCACTTCCAGTTGGGTCCATCAGGACCTGGAATGAGCTGGCGGAGTTATTCATGCAGAAATACTTTCCGCCTGAGAAAACAACCAAGTTACGAAACCGGATTGTGACTTTTCACCAAGACGAGGGAGAGTCGTTGCACGTGGCCTGGGAGCGGTTTAAAGATTTGTTACTTGATGTTCCACACCATGGTTTCTCCAAAAGACAGCAGGTCTTGACATTTTACCAAGGGCTTAATTATGATATGCAGGAGAGATTAGATGTGAATGCCGGAGGCGATCTGGGGACGAAGACGCCAAATGAAGCATATGCCATCATAGAAAAAGCTACATTAAAGTCTAGCTCGCGTCGAGAAGGAGAGAGAGAGGCCGAACATCATCATCATTATCTCGCCCAGGAGTTCACGCTGTGGACGACTACACAGCCATTACTGCACAAATCTCGGCACTTTCGACGAAGGATATGATGGCTAAGCTCCTTAGTAGCTCCACGAGTGCAAATCAGTTGGCTGAAAAGAGATATCAACAAAGCGAAGATCGTTTTCTAGCCCATGAGGGAGAAATGAAAAGTCAAAAAGCCTCGATTCAGAATATCGAGAACCAGGTTGGCCAGCTGGCAAAGATGATGTCTGAGAGACCCCCAGGTGGTCTTCCAGGCAACACAGAGCCAAATCCACGCGGGCATGTAAATGCTGTTATGACCGGGAGTGGCAAGACTACCGGACCCATCATATAGGACTCACCACCGATCACTGAAGCGGTCCCCAACTGATACACCGGATGAGGTGCAAGCCAGGCGTGGCCCAGCAAGTACAGTACAAGTTTAGGAGCCAGTCAAAGAGTACACTCCTCCAGTTCCATATCTGGGCAGGCTGAAGAAACAGAAAAATGAAGAACAGTACGCTAAGTTCCTTGAATTGTTTAACAACTGCACATAAACATACCGTTTGTCGAAGCCCTGGCCCAGATGCCGAAGTATGCAAAATTCTTAAAGGACATCCTCTCAAATAAGCAGAAGCTCGAGGATATATAACGTTCAGACTGCCCATCCGTTTGCGGGTGATAAGCTGTGCTCATGTCTAATCGAGAGCCAAAGGACTTGTGCATTGCTTGCCACAGTTCTAAAGTAAAACGTACATCACGATCAGAGATAATAGAGGTTGGCACCCCGTGCCTCGAGAAAACTTCCTTAAGGTAGACGTCTGCTAAGGTGGAGAACTTATCCTTTTCTTGATAGCCAAGAAGTGTGCAGACTTTATGAGTCGATCCACGATCACCCAAATAGTATCATTTCCACGTTGAGATCTAGGCAAGCCAGTAACGAAATCCATGGAAATTTGCTCCCATTTCCATTGTGGTATCTCTGGTTGTTGGAGTAGGCCCGATGGTTTCTGATATTCAGTCTTGACTCTTGCACAAGTCAAACATTTGCTAATGTAAGTTGCTATGTGAGTGATGTGTGTAAAATGCAACATATAAATTACATCAAATGAGGCATAAAACTAACCCTTTTTAAGTACTAATGTTGGAAAAAGAGTGTTTTTGTCTTCCTTTTGTATTTTCAGGATTAAATGAGCTCAAATTCACAAAAGAAGCAAAAAGACAGCTAAATCTAACATAAATACAAGAAAAGGAACATAAGTGGACTGCCCGACCCCTCAACGGCATCTTCCCAAGCAAAATAGAGAAGGCAGAAGACTGAACACGCCCCGTGCTCAGCCAGCACGGGGCCGTGCCCAAGAAGCAGCAGAAAAGACAAACCTATAGAAGCTTCTATTGCCCACCACGGGCCGTGTCCAGTGAACACGGGGGCATGGCGAAAGTACAGCAGGCGCATTAATTGTAATTGCGAATTACAATTAATGAAGAGAGAGAATGTCAGACAGGCACGGGGGCGTGTCCAGCGGACACGGGGCCGTGCCCAGCCTTCTGTTCAGCCTATAAATAGGAGTGCTTGGTTTCATTTCAACTCATCCCTTGGCACCACCTCTCTCACACTTCACCCACCACCCACCACCACCATAACACCATCATCCACCACCATCATCCATTGTCCATCATAGAGTGTGTGAGTCGTCTCGGGATCCAAGATTGATCGTAAGAGTTCTTGACAATCAAGGCCATGTTTGCGTAAGTCTCTTACATCACTTGGTGAAGACAAAGTGTCTAGTATAATACTTTTTATTTCTAATCTTTTGTACTTTTTATTTGGTTTTGTATTAATGACTTTAATAACTAGTTGCTTATGTTGAAGGTGATCTTTCCTTATCGTTTGTCCGTGGTGTCTTGGCATTATTTTATTGTCTATATAAAATAAAAGATTTTCACCATTCATATCTCCACGGTCTATATGGAGGTATGTTGGCTACCTGGTCGGGGGTTAAGGGAACGGTTTGGTAAAGGTCTTGCCATTGTTCAGCGTTTAGAGGTCCTGCAATGGACCTGGGTCAAATTTAGTAGGACCTCCTTCAATGCTTCACGGTATTGGATGGCGGGGGTCCAAACTCTTTGATCCCCTCATAAGTTAACTACTATTAATACTATAACCCGGCTATTTAGGACTGTATCCCTGCTGACTCAGACTACTTAGCCGAGGGTAACGTCACCGTCAAAAGCGGGGCCTACCATAATATTGCATTAATAACTTAATTAATTATCTTCCAATAATCCACCCTTTTAGGATTGTATCCTTGCTGACTCAAACTACTGGGGTGAGGGTAACGTCACCTTCAAAAGAGGGGCCTACTACAATAACTAAGATAATCTCTTAATTATGTGCAAAAGTGCGGAAATAATCAAAGGTTATACTAGATACGAGTCGGAACCAAGTGATTCATCTTGTCTATCTGTTTTTCTTTTATTTTTATTTTCAGCATTTTAGTTAGTTTTTATTTTTCTTAGCTTAAAAACATTTTTCTAAACTTTTTATTTTGATTAGACGTTGAGGATAAACCGGTACTAAAAGCTCTTGTGTCCTTGGACGACCTCGGTATCTTACCAACGCTATACTACGCTCACGATGGGTGCACTTGCCCATATGTGTGTTTAGTGTTAGTAAAATATCGTGTTTTATAAATTTAAAACTTGGCTAAAATAAGTGTTAAAGGGGCTTAAAATATACACCTAATATATATAACACTTCACGCACATCAAGTTTTTGGCGCCGTTGCCGGGGACACAAGGATTTTAAGAAAGTTAGGAATCAACGGCCTAATCATTTTTTATTTTTCTTTTTAATTTTTTTTTAGGATTTTCTTAGTTTTTCAGCTTCTGCGGAGCTCAGCACGGGCCGTGCCCGCTGAACACGCCCCCGTGCTAAATCATTAGAACTGGCAATCCTATTTTAAGTCAGACAGTAAGCTGAACACGGGGCCGTGCTCACTCAACACGCCCTCGTGCCCAAGGTTCACTTACTGAAAACAGAACCGTTAGATCTCGGCGGTTGGTAATTTCTGACAAAAACATGAGTGATAGTAATTGTTTTTACTTTCGGCACTCTTATGGTACGTGGTGTCAATTATGTGGAGGCGAACATAAAGAATTAGAATGTTACTTTCTAAATTATAGGCCCCACTACATAGACCCACCGATTGCTTATAACCTTAAGAGGGGCGAAAGTAAAAATAAGCACTATTTCTCCCTCGAATGCGCCCAGCCAGATATTCTAGGAGAAATGCTCCTTGACGAGTTATTTCAGCTAGAAGAGCTAATTCTGAATTGGTTAAAAGAGCTTAGGAAGGACTTTATTGATCCGCCCCAAGACGATGACCATGAAGAAATGTTGGAACCGCATTCCGGCAACCTCGTTGCTCCCGAAAATACCTTCATACCTAGCAAAGACGTGGACGATAGTCGTCCCTGTGCCGATTGTGCCATGAAGGACTCTCCGTCGACTTCGTTCGGTGCATACATAGACCTGAGCGATTCGGCATACACCTTCTTTAACGAGAGCCCGGAAAAGGGTTGGACTTGTCCACCTAGAATGAAAATAGGAATTACCCTCACCGACAACCTCTTGCGTTCTCGCCTTAGTTTAGGGCAATTAAGGTATCTTAGGCACTTTGGGGTTGTTCCAACCAGTAAGGAACCACCCGATATCAACGAGATCCTTAGAAGTAACAAAACTCCATAAGACAGCCTCCAGACACGGGGCCGTGTCCAGGTCAACACGCCCCCGTGCTCACCTAAAAGATTCTCTGCTGATTTTGTCAGAATACGGACAAAATGTGTCAGGATTTCCTCTGCACACGGGGCCGTGTCCAGCCAACACGGGGCCGTGTCCAGTGCTCTGTCATTTTCTTTAAATGCAGCCTGATTCCTGCTCATTTTTTACCACTTCAATAGACAGAGATTCCTGGGATCTTCACTCATACCATCCTAGGTAAGTGCTAAAAGAAGGTTCCCAAGTACCATCTTGTCCCTTCCACTTTTATTCATTTCCTCTTCTTTCAAAATTTTTTCAACATTTCCTCCATGGAAGCTTGGAAATCCCATGATTCCAACCCTCTATGTGAAGTTTGTAAGATTATTTGCTAAGGATTCTTGTTTAAAGTTAGTTGTATAACTTTATTTTAAATTATCTAGGCTTAAAACCCAGCTAAAAATCATGAAAATAATTTAAAACTCCAAGACTCCTTAGCCTAAAATCCTGCAGACAAATGGACACGGGGCCGTGCTCAGCGAGCACGGGGCCGTGTCCGAGGCACTGTTTTGTAAAAATTTAGCTTTCTGCGGTTTCTTTCACAGAAAATGGCAAGCAGAACAAGCTGATCATCTTCAAGAAGTAACCGACAAGGGAGGAGATCATCAACTGTAGAAGACTCTCTTGTAAACTATGTTTACACCCTAAGGGAGGCTATTGACGAAATGACGGGAGTGGAGGAAGCATTGGTCGACCGTATCAACCATCTAACAGTAGGGCTGGAGGGCTGTCTCCGAGAGGTAAACCTCTTGCACCAGAGGTTAAACCTTCTCGCCTCCCCGCCTTTGTTTCCTATAATAACCCAAAGGGCATGGAGCGTGGTACCCGAAGTCATCATTCCGGCCGAGTGGTACGCCATGCACCAAGAGCCTCCGCATAGAGTGGTGCAAGGAGTTCCGGTGAATGTCCCTCCTCAGCCACCAGTTGCTGAGGAAAATGAAGCCGCATTCTTCCTTCCTAGGGAGATCGAAGAATGGCTTTAAACAATGTTTAGGGAAGGAATCCTTCGGCTAAAAGTCCTACTATATCGGGAAACTATTCTCGAAATTTTCTTAAAAAAGTAGAACTTTTTATGATAACCTCGTGTACCTCCTGACCTATTTAGTTAAGTTTTTATTTTATCTTAATTTAGGACTATGTAAGATCTCTCTATGAGTGCAATGAAATGATGGTTTTTAAAATTTGGATGGTTCATAATAAAACACACTCATGGTGGTAAGGGATGAAAAGGGGAACGAGAAAAATGACCCAATGCACAAGAACAAGGCAACCCGACAATTCTCTCCATTACAAAAGGTTCAACACGGGCCGTGTCCAACCAACACGGCCCAGTGCTGAACCCCCTGCAGAAAAATGCCCAGTTCAGGTAACTGGACACGGGCCGTGTTCACCAGACACGCCCCCGTGTCCAGACTTCTGTTTCTCTTGTTTAAATTTTGTTACTGGCACTTGAACACGGGGCCGTGCCCGGATCACACGGGGCCGTGTTCAGTGCCCAGCAACACAAAATTTTTGCTTTTCACACCATTTTACACATCTAATCAACCTAAAAATTTATTTTTGGGACACATTGAGGACAATGTGTAATTTAAGTGTGGGGGGGGGGGGGTGCTAAAACCTTGAAATTTTGCAAGTCCTAATAACAAGCCTTACACAAAACTCTATTGGAATCGCTAAACACCCCAAATTTTTTTTCCAAAAATTTTCATTTTTTTTTACTTGTCTAAAGTTTAAGTTTGGAATCATAAGATTAATAAGGTTATATTTTTACAAATTTACAACCGAGAGCGTCGTGATAACAAGAACCAACATAAGAAAATTATGAAACGGCATGACAAGCTTAGTTAAAATTTGATTATATATACTTGATCACATAAAAACCCCATTCCCACAAAAGTGAGTTTTGAGCCTTTATTGAGCATACAAATTTACATATTTAGACTAAATGCTCATTTTTCGTTTCTTGTGTGAATAGCCGCTTGGTTCTTACGACTCTAGAACTTGCCACGACGATACATTCCCGGTCCTTATCAACTTAAACCCGAGTAAGTAAATGATAGAGGCATTAGGACTAACCTTTTTTTTTTTCTACACCATTAATTTTCTTTTTCTTTTTCTTTTACCACCTACCCAAAAAAAAAAAAAAAATCCCCCTAGTTAGCCCCTTTGAGCCTAAACCTTTTCATTTCATAACCCAAACCAAACACCCTTTTACCCACCAAAACCTTTTTTATTTTTAACCCTTTGTTTTAGTAACAAGTTCGGTTTTTTGTATGTTTCGAAAAAAAAATGTGTTGATGATGAAGCAAAAGAAAAGAAACAAACAAGTTCATCACAAATAACTCTGTTTGAATAATAGCTTCATCAAAAATAAAAGTTACAAAAATAAAAAGTCTTACGAAAACCGACACTTGTTACGCTTTTTCACCCTTTTTCTACTAACCACTAACCACCAACCCAACCACCTACCTTTAACCCAAGCCTAACCCTTCACCCACAAAGTCCTCTTGATATTTACAAAGGTATAAAAGTTAAAAAGGAGGAGGATTGATTGCTTGGCAAGCCTATGGTAGGAATAAGTTCCATGCCGCTCTCGAGTGATTCACTAAAAATACACCTTCGGCCGAGTGTGAGTGATTTCTCCCGTGAGGTATGTGAACTTGTATATAAATGGAATTTTAAAAAGGCATGTTATGCCCAAATAAGTAATTTCTCCTATGAAACGTTCTAAACAAATCATAACGAATAGGATTGTAAATAGATAAAAATAAAACCCAAAAAGATCTTGGATTCCCAACACTCTATGACAAGCCAAAACCTTCTCTTCTACCCATTTCATTTGGGAGTATAAGCCACATATTAAAGAGTTTTGCTTGAGGACAAGCAAAAGTTCAAGTGTGGGGGTATTTGATGTGTGTAAAATGCAACATATAAATTACATCAAATGAGGCATAAAACTAACCCTTTTAAGTACTAATGTTGGAAAAAGAGTGTTTTTGTCTTCCTTTTATATTTTCAGGATTAAATGAGCTCAAATTCACAAAAGAAGCAAAAAGACAGCTAAATCTAACATAAATACAAGAAAAGGAACATAAGTGGACTGCCCGACCCCTCAACGGCATCTTCCCAAGCAAAATAGAGAAGGCAGAAGACTGAACACGCCCCGTGCTCAGCCAGCACGGGGCCGTGCCCAAGAAGCAGCAGAAAAGACAAACCTATAGAAGCTTCTATTGCTCACCACGGGCAGTGTCCAGTGAACACGGGGGCGTGGCGAAAGTACAGCAGGCGCATTAATTGTAATTGCGAATTACAATTAATGAAGAGAGAGAATGTCAGACAGGCACGGGGGCGTGTCCAGCGGAGACGGGGCCGTGCCCAGCCTTCTGTTCAGCCTATAAATAGGAGTGCTTGGTTTCATTTCAACTCATCCCTTGGCACCACCTCTCACACTTCACCCACCACCCACCACCACCATAACACCATCATCCACCACCATCATCCATTGTCCATCATAGAGTGTGTGAGTCGTCTCGGGATTCAAGATTGATCGTAAGAGTTCTTGACAATCAAGGCCATGTTTGCCTAAGTCTCTTACATCACTTGGTGAAGACAAAGTGTCTAGTATAATACTTTTTATTTCTAATCTTTTGCACTTTTTATTTGGTTTTGTATTAATGACTTTAATAACTAGTTGCTTATGTTGAAGGTGATCTTTCCTTATCGTTTGTCCGTGGTGTCTTGGCATTATTTTACTGTCTATATAAAATAAAAGATTTTCACCATTCATATCTCCACGGTCTATATGGAGGTATGTTGGCTACCTGGTCGGGGGTTAAGGGAACGGTTTGGTAAAGGTCTTGCCATTGTTCAGCGTTTAGAGGTCCTGCAATGGACCTGGGTCAAATTTAGTAGGACCTCCTTCAATGCTTCACGGTATTGGATGGCGGGGGTCCAAACTCTTTGATCCCCTCATAAGTTAACTACTTAGACTACTTAGCCGAGGGTAACGTCACCGCCAAAAGCGGGGCCTACCATAATATTGCATTAATAACTTAATTAATTATCTTCCAATAATCCACCCTTTTAGGATTGTATCCTTGCTGACTCAAACTACTAGGGTGAGGGTAACGTCACCTTCAAAAGAGGGGCCTACTACAATAACTAAGATAATCTCTTAATTATGTGCAAAAGTGCAGAAATAATCAAAGGTTATACTAGATACGAGTCGGAACCAAGTGATTCATCTTGTCTATCTGTTTTTCTTTTATTTTTAATTTCAACATTTTAGTTAGTTTTTATTTTTCTTAGCTTAAAAACATTTTTCTAAACTTTTTATTTTGATTAGACGTTGAGGATAAACCGGTACTAAAAGCTCTTGTGTCCTTGGACGACCTCGGTATCTTACCAACGCTATACTACGCTCACGATGGGTGCACTTGCCCATATGTGTGTTTAGTGTTAGTAAAATATCGTGTTTTATAAATTTAAAACTTGGCTAAAATAAGTGTTAAAGGGGCTTAAAATATACACCTAATATATATAACACTTCACGCACATCAGTGAGCTTTCATGCTAGGCCACCAATATGTAGTTCTGAGGTCGTGGTACATCTTATCTGATTCAGGATGTACTGAGTAGCGAGTCTTATGTGCTTCATCCATTACAAGTTCTCGTAAATTGCCATAGAGTGGGACCCAGATGCGTCCTGTTACATAATAGGCACCGTCTTCCTTTTGTTCTAACCGTTGCCTTGAGCCGCGTAGGGCTTCAGCCCTGACGTTTTCTGGTTTCAATGCTTCTACCTGAGCATCTCGTATCTGTGCAGGAAGACTAGACTGGATGGTAAGTTGTAATGCTCGTACACTCCTAGGTGTAGTATCCTTTCGACTAAGGGCGTCGGCCACCACATTGGCTTTGCCCGGATGGTACTTTATAGCACATTCGTAATCTTTTAAAAGCTCGACCCATCGATGCTGACGCATGTTTAATTCCTTCTGTTTGAAGATATGCTCGAGACTCCTGTGATCGGTGTAAATGGTGCACTTGGTACCGTACAGGTAATGTCTCCATATCTTGAGTGCGAAAACAACAGCTCCCAGCTCCAAATCGTGTGTAGTGTAATTCCTTTCGTGAATCTTAAGTTGGCGCGAGGCGTAAGCAATGACCTTATCCCGTTGCATCAATATACAACCCAGACCCTGAATTGATGCGTCACAAAAAACCACAAAATCGTCTGTGCCCCCAGGCAATGAGAGAATAGGTGCGCTACAAAGTCTATCCTTTAGGTGCTGAAATGCAGATTCTTGTGGCTCACCCCAATGGTAAGTGACTCCTTTCTGAGTTAGTAAAGTGAGAGGTTGCGCAATCTTGGAAAAATCCTTGATGAACCTCCTGTAGAAACCTGCCAAACCCAAGAATTGGCGAATTTCTGTTGGTGTGCGAGGTGCAGGCCAGTTCTTGATCGAGTCTACCTTGGATGGATTAACATGTATCCCATCCTTGTTTACCATGTGGCCTAGAAAGTGGACTTCACGAAGCCAGAAGTCACATTTCGAGAACTTTGCATGGAGTTGCTCTGTACGTAGAAGTTCCAAGATAAGTCACAAATGCTGCTCGTGTTCCTCCTGACTCTTGGAGTAGATCAGAATGTCGTCGATGAATACAATCACAAACTTATCCAAGTAAGGCTTGCACACTCTATTCATAAGATCCATGAAGACTGTAGGCGCGTTTGTTAACCCGAATGGCATGACCAGAAACTCGTAATGGCCGTAGCGTGTTCTGAATGCTGTTTTTGAGACGTCCTCATCCCGGACTCTCAGTTGATGGTAGCCTGACCTCAGATCAATCTTTGAATAGTAGCTCGACCCTTGCAGCTGGTCGAACAAGTCGTCAATGCATGGGAGAGGATAGCGATTCTTTACGGTCACCTTGTTTAGTTCGCGGTAGTCGATGCACATCCTGAAGGTACCGTCCTTCTTCTTCACAAATAATACTGGAGCTCCCCAGGGCGAAGAGCTAGGACGAATGAAACCCTTATCCAAGAGTTCTTGCAATTGCTTGGACAGTTCTTCCAGTTCGGTTGGAACTAAGCGATAAGGTGCTCGAGCTATGGGGGCTGCTCCAGGAGCTAGCTCGATCTGAAATTCGACCTGGCGATGAGGCGGTAGACCAGGTAATTCCTCAGGAAACACTTGAGGAAAGTCACGTACAACTAGAATATCCTCAATCTTCTTCTCTTTCGTTGATGCGTCAGTAACAAGTGCTAAGATAGCGGTGTGACCCTTTCGCAAACACTTTTGGGCCTTAAGGAAGGAGATGATGCCCACTACAGCACCACTCTTGTCGCCTTGAATTTCGAGAGGTTCTTTGCCAAAACGGGGAATACGAACAATCTTCTCTTTGCATAGGATCTCTGCTTGCTGTTGGGATAACCAATTCATCTCGATGACGATGTCGAAACTACCCAAAACTATAGGAATGAGATCGATAGAGAAGGTCTGACCAGCGAGGATAAGATTACAACCCTAAACTATGTGTGTGGCCTCTAGACTTTTACCATTTGCTAATTCTACGACATGCTTGGTGTTGAAAAGTGTTGGTGTGCGCTTTAACATTTGACTAACTTTTAGAGACACATAGCTGGTGTCGGCACCCGAATCAAATAAGACAGTAACATAAAAGTCATCAAGAAGGAACTTACCCATCACTACGTTAGGATCGTTCCTTGCGTCACCCTGACCCAGCACGAACACTCGACCCCTGGCACCATTGTTTCCATCATTGTTTCCCCCGTTGTTGTTCCCATTGCCCTGATTATTGTTGTTGTTGTTCTGATTTTGATTCAACTGGGGGTAGTCCCTCTTGAAGTGGCCTTCAGCACCACACTGAAAGCATCCCCTGTTCCCTCACTGTCGCTGTTGGTTCTGTGGAGCTGGTGGCTGCTGTTGTTGGTTCTGATTCGCAGGTCGCGAGCTCCTGCAATCCTTAGCTTCATGACCCATCTTGAGATACCTCTGGCAACGACCCCTGTTGCACTGACCACTGTGGTGCCTGTTGCATCTGTTGCACTTTGGGTGGTTTCCTCGATATCCACCCTGCCCTTGACTACCAGAAGATTGCTGACCGGGGCTCTGATAGTCATCAATCTTTCGCTGCTATGCCTCGGACTGAACTGAAGTCGAACCCTTGCTGGAGGTTCCATCCCACTTTCATTTATTGTCACTGGGAATCGCAGAAGTAGTAGTAGCAGTAACACCTATACGTTTAGGCAGCTTGTTCTGTTCCACTGCCTGGTCTGTGAGACGAGGAGCAAGACGAGTAACATCATGGATGGTAGCAAGGTTAGCAGCAGTCACATGACTTTGAATCTCTGGTACTAAGCCTTTGAGGTACATCTCAATGCACTTGATGGGAGGATCCACCATAGTTGGACATAACACTGCCAGTTTGTTGGATCGTTTCGTGTACGCTTCTATCTCTGACCCCGTCATCTTCAGGTTAAAGAACTCCACTTCCAGCTTGTGGATGTCATCACGACTACAGTATTCACGTTTGATCAGTTCCTTAAAATAATTCCATGGGGTGGCATTAGCAGCCGCCAGCCCCAGCATCTGAACTTGCGCGTTCCACCAAGTTAACGCAGTGCCTTCGAGAGTACCAGTGGCGTACTTCACCCTACGAGCCTCAGGGCATTCACACATTTCAAAGACCGATTCGAGCTTCTCGAACCAGTGGAGGAGTCCAACGGCCTCTTCAGTGCCACTGAAAGTAGTAGGACGACAGTCCATAAAAGTCTTGAATGTGCACACAGGCGGCTGAGCATGCTGACCTGTTGCGTGTACAAGAATAAGACAGAGTTAAACAAAAGAGTTGGTTTAGGTGTGTAGGATCTAAAGATCCTAGAGTGAGTTGCGACTGCAGGATATACCTCCTGCCTGGGCAGCTGCGAGTGCTGCAGTAACTTGTTCAGTGATCAAAGCCGCCAACTGGGCTTGAGTCATGTTGACACGTCCACTCATGATCTTCATATCAAAGGAAACATGGGTGAGAAAGGTTCGCAAAAGTGCGATGACAGAAGAGAGTAAGCACACATGTGTTTCAATCAACAGTTGTTACGTTTATCTAAGCATTCCATGAGCAAAGTTCTATGGAATCTAGCAAATAGGCAATGTAAACATAAGTCATATCACATAGAATGTCGATTCTTGCACGTGGAGCGAAGCGTCGTTGTGGATCGTTGAGCACTGTACAGGTTATAGTCTGGTTTTAACAAAAACTTTTTCCCCTTATTAAGACCAAGTTCACTATAACCAATGGCTCTGATACCAATCTGTCACACCCCCAAAATCCACACGCGGAGTATCACCGCTTGGAGGCGTGACTGACCAGGATCAAGCCACCAATCATATTGAACATAACAAGAAATAAGTAAAATTCAACCACACAATATGAAAGGTGTTTCAAATCAAAAGCATAGTTAAGTGTTTAGCGGAAGCATAATTGTAAAACCCAATGTAAGTATTAAGTATGAAATAAAGTAATGTTTTCAGCATGGCATACACTGCCATGTCCCACAACGACTGCGCCTCCCTGTGTAAGCTCCATGAGTACCTAACGACCTGCAAGGCATGTAATAACGAGTCAACAACAAAGTTGAGCGAGTTCACAGTTGGTTGTTTAGTTGTAGCATTCCTTTCGTAAATCATATGTTCATTTTGTAAACCATGTATCGTATTGTTTCGTATCACGGTCTCCCAGACATGTTTGCGAAGATTAGTGGGGGCTTCCCATGTGTTACTAGACCACGCGTATTGACTGCTACGAAAATGTAAGAGGTGCCCTAAGTCAATGTCTATCAGCATTGACCCTTTGCCCATAGTCCATTAGTACACGCCCGTTCGGACGACACGGTGTGAGGTTTGTTAAACCTAATAGTGCTATCTACTAATGACCCGCTCGCCATAGGCCTCGGCGATTAAGTCGATAAATGAGGGACTTCAAATGATAGAGTGATGGTCTTATGGTCGTACGTATCCTGTTGTATGGGGAATACGCAAGTTTGTAGTTACCGTTCAGTTCTTTAACCCATTCCCAACCCTTGGGAATCCCATGCCTTGGATAGAGTGTGAACTCACCTCGGTTTGCTCGGTATGCTAAACTATGTGCTCACAAGTAATCAGTCAAGTCCTATAGTTATGCACGTATACACAATCAGCATATGTTGGTAAAGTTTCACATGCAATCCAGGTCACTAAGTGTGCTGGATGGTTAACTTCACGTAACACGTAAACAGTTAATCAAGTTCACATAATTCACGCTTCACATAGTAGATTTCCCAGTCTACTCTAACAAGATTATTCATTAACAGTCATGGTAAACTTAACAGTGTTAACAGCGTTAATCAGAATTAACAGAGTTAACATACGTAGCAAGGTTAACATACTTAACGTGGTTAACATAACTCAGTTAACATACTTTACATATTTGACATGTTTAACAACGTTAACAACTTAACAGAGTGATAATCTAACTGAGTTTACTGAACTAACTGCGTTACAGACTTAACATGGTTAATAACTTAACAGAGTTTGCATGCTTAACTTAACAGAGAACACATGATGAAACACATATATTACGAAATCACTCGGACGAAATCCATTTTCTGGCGAAAACCCTTTGGGCGACGAAATCCCAAGGGTTTTCGTTGACTTGGAGTATGACGAAAACACTTTAGTGTTTTCGTCCAGCTTGTGTTTTCGTCTGGTTTGTTTTCGTCGAGAAAACGTTACAGCAGTTACATTATTCTACATCGTACAGCCTTTCAATCACCATCTAGCAATTAAAGACTACAACAACCCTAATCATGTTATTATAATGTAGATCTAATTATCACAGTCAACAACTTTGATTATAATAATAATCTAGATCATACACGCAATTCATGATTCAAAAGCTTTTATCAGCAGCGGCCCAATGGAAGCTTATTAAAAACATAGTTGTCGACCACTATACAATGGAGACATCCTATAACAATTGTCAGTTAACATGATTCAAACCTCATGTGTTTATTTGTTCCAAGTTGTCGGCCATCATCAATATATTTTGTACACTTATACTACTCATATTAATTGCTTAAAAACAATAATAACCCATCACATAACAAATCGATCATTAAAAAAAATTATGAGATCATCGATTAACGAGAGAACTTAATTGACTGTATTCAATCTAATTCCACATGTATGAGATTTACAAGTTGCACACATATAAAACATCACATGTCACTGACAAATTTACATGCAAGTTTGAATCTAGTGGCCGACCATATGATGCTTATTTAGTTGGCTGCACATGCTAAACATCAACAATAGTCAAAAAGGGGTTTACCTCAAAGTAATCGATTGGAAGGAAAGGGGACCTACTTGCCGTCGCACAACAGATGTAGGAGTAGGGTTTTTCTAAAAGTGTTCAACCTAACGATCTACAACTTATAACGTAATCATAACTGGGCCGAAGCCCAACCTGTTTTCGCCGGTTAGCTTCTGGACGAAAACACCAAGGTGTTTTCACTAGATAGTGTTTTCGTGGGTGGGGGTGTTTTCGGCTAAGGGGTGATTTCGGCCAAAGGTTCCAATTTGTTGATATTAAGCATGATATTAAACATGTCACTAATACAAAACATATATTACATACACACTTGATGCACACCATATAAATCATATAAATCACAACACGATTTAACATATTACAAACGTGTACCGTTGTGAACAAACAAGTCGTGTAAACAAACAACCTAAACAATTAACGTGCACTGAATGCGAAAATGAAATCTTGGAAACTCGAGTTGTCACATTATCCCCAACTTGAAAGAAATTTCATCCCGAAATTTAGCACGTGGTTACTGAGGAAGCTAGTTGTGTTGTGTAGTTTACTGGTTTTCTTGGGGTGTCACATCACGCTCCCTTGCTTGATTAGAAATATGTCTGTTAGCCATGCATTCGCTTATTTGGGAGCGAGTATCAACCTTATGCCCTATAAGGTTTTTACTAAGCTGGATCTGGGTGAGCCTTCGCCCACTAGAATGAGCATTCGACTTGCAGACCATTCAATTAAATATCCGCGTGGATTTGTTGAAAACATGCTTGTTAAAATCGATAAATTTGTTTTTCCCGTGGATTTTGTTATTCTTGACATGGACGAAGATTCAAAAGTGCCATTAATACTTGGACGCCCGTTCCTCAATACTGCGAGGACGATTGTTGATGTGGCAGCTTGCCAAATCACGCTCCGAGTAAATGACGAGCACGTGACATTTGATATTAAAAGATCAATGCAACATCCACAAAGTAACGATGACATGCTTTATTATGTCGACATTGTCGACGCATGCGTGTGCACTCATTTCCAATGCACTATTGAAGAAATTGATACAGACACACGTCTGTCGTGTGGGGACCTGATTGGCATTATGCAGGAGGGCCACGATTTCGAGCAGCCAACTTTCCAAGTCGGTGATGATGGTTCCCAAAGTCCAGATCAATTTATGGAAATTGGCCATGTAGATGATGAGAAATCAAAACCTTCGATTGAAGATCCACCGTCTTTGGAGTTAAAAGAACTCCCACCACATCTCGAGTATGCATTTCTAGACGAGGAATGTCGCTTACCGGTCATCATTTCAGCATCATTGGCGAAAGAGGAGAAGAAACAGCTTCTAGAGGTTCTAAGACTTCATAAGAAAGCCATGGCATGGAAGATTATGGATATCAAAGGCATCAATCCTTCTTTTTGTACTCACAAGATTCTGATGGAAGACGAGTACAAGCCCTGTGCACAGCCTCAGAGGTGGTTGAATCCGAATACGCAAGATGTTGTGAAGAAAGAAGTGATTAAGTTGTTGGATGCTGGGTTGATTTATCCTATATCTGATTCTGTGTGGGTGAGTCCAGTGCAAGTGGTACCCAAGAAAGGTGGTATTACTTTAGTCCCAAATGATAGGAATGAACTTATTCCTACCCGTACCGTCACTGGGTGGCGAGTTTGCATCGACTACAGCAAACTCAATGATGCTACTCGTAAGGATCACTTCCCGCTTCCATTCATCGACCAAATGCTGGAACATCTGTCGGGGAAGTCGTATTACTGTTTCCTGGACGGGTTCTCTGGATACTTTCAAATTCCTATTGCTCCTGAGGATCAAGAGAAGACTACCTTTACCTGTCCTTTCGGCACATTCGCCTACCGGCGTATGCCTTTTGGGTTGTGTAATGCACCGGCGACCTTCCAGAGATGCATGGTTGTGATTTTTCATGACACGATCGAGGATTCTATGGAGGTTTTCATGGATGACTTTTCGGTATTTGGAGATTCCTTTGATCATTGTCTAGAAAATTTGAAGAAAATGTTGAAGAGGTGCGAAGAAACAAATCTTGTCCTAAACTGGGAAAAGTGCCACTTCATGGTAAGAGAGGGCATAGTTTTGGGACATAAGATTTTGCAAGCTGGTATGGAGGTCGATCCAGCTAATTGACATAATTTCACGACTTCCACCTCCCACCTCTGTGAGAGAGATTCTATGACACCTGTGTCACTTCAACCATCAAACAAATACCAAATCAATGAGATATTGTGTTTCATACTTGGTATTTGTAAAAATATGTGTATCATTTGCACATATCATTCCTTGTTCGATTTCGGGCTTTAAATCGCTTTCAGGAAGGTTATACGCGATCTGATGCGTAAATATAACCAGTTTAATGCAACTAACACTCCGGAATAGTGAAATAGGATTAACATACCTTAAATAACCTTCACATAACTTACAAATAAGTTTTGGATGGTTTGGTATGCCAAAATCAAGTTAAATCGCTTACAGGGACTAAAGTTGACAAACTGCGAAAGTATGCCAATTTGAACTGTAACAGACATTCTGGAACATGGCCATAAGTTAAACATACCATAAATATCCTTTACATAGCTTAGAAATAGGCTTTGAGGGGTTCGGTGTGCTAAATAAACTTTTGGGTCATTCAGGGACTAAAAGCATCAAAAAGTGCACAAGTTTGCATTTTCGCGCATAACTTACGTTCTGAATACACCCGGACTTCCAAAAATTTATGTAAGCACTAAAATATTATGCTTTAGTGTTTGGCTTGTCAAAAATCCATTCGTCACGCAATTTGGGTCGTTTTTCGCGCTTATGCGCATTCCGTCGTAATTATCCGAACATCGCGATCGTACGACCAAACGAACCGACATCCGAGATATTTTTTAGCACATTTTAAGTTCCCTATACCTTAACTTCATTTTAGAGCTTTGAAATGGGGTTAACGGGACTTAAACGTGTCAAAAATGCATCAAAAACCAAGTTTGGAGCTGCAGGGGCCTGTTCTGCCATTTTTCAAACTTTCTGGTCTGCAAGGTCCTTACGGACCTCAACACTCAGGACATTACGGTCCGTAAGCAGGGACCAGATGCAGCAACTTGTTTTTAACAGCCTGTTTCCAGCCTTTCAACCCCCCCCCCCAAAGGCCAATGCCACATGTCAAACTCTTGTGGTGGGGGCAAAATGAGTTACCATAACATTCCGACACATGTACGGATGAGATTCGATCACGTTATTCAAGAAACGATCCTAACGGTGGCCCATTTCCTATAAATACCCACCTTAGTTTTCACTTCTTCCTCACAAATCTGATCAAAAGTGCTCTAAGTTGAAGCCATTGCTTCATACCTGGGTTATTTGATCAAGATTAGCTTTCGAGGACCCTTTGTAAGTGTTCTTTCGTTCTTTTCATTCGTTTTAGCGTTAAAGTCAAACTTTGTTTAACTTTCTACATTGACCAGTTTATGGTCAATGCGAAGTTCGTTTGAACTTCATAACGTGAGCGTGATCACGATGGTTATAGTCCCTAGTGACTATACCTACTGATTACCACGTTATCTAGGCTCAGTGACGAGTCGTAGTTTCGGCCAAAATGCGCATTCTTGCGTATTTTGTAACCAAACTACTCTTAGGTATCAAAACCGTTTGTTTTGATACCAAACCTATTTTCTAAACTTAGTTAAGCATGTTTTAACATGCTTAGCTCGTCACTTTTTAGTTTAGTGCTTATATAGGGTCGTAAGGTAAGCGATCTAAACAATCGCTTATACTTTCGAACCCAACCCGTTTGTTTATTCATTAGGATCCGACCAAACACATTAGGTGACCATAGTATATAGGGAATAACCTTTCGAGGTTATACCTTATGGTCGCTTCGTTAAGTAGTTGTATGATAAGTAGTTTATATGCCTTAGGTAAATTACCAAAATACCCTTTTCATGTGTAATTGGTAATTAAGCATATGTAACCTAAACTTTCGTCACTTAACTGATTATGTAACATAATTAAACATGTTAGGCATATAATACTTGTCATAGGACTAGTTAGGCGAACGCGTTTTACGCGAACGACGCGTTAAAGTAGCATAAGCTACCTAGACGGGTCGTAATGGGTCGTAAGCACTTAGGCTAGGTTTCATTGTAGTATGTAGTGTGACACCTGTGTCACTTCAACCATCAAACAAATACCAAACCAATGAAATATTGTATTTCATACTTGGGATTTGTAAAAATATGTGTATTGTTTGCACATATCAACTCTTGTTCGATTTCAAGCTCTAAATCGCTTTCTGGAAGGTTATACGCGCACTGATGCGTAAATATAACCAGTCTAATGCAACGAACACTCCGGAATAGTGAAATAGGCTTAACATACCTTAAATAACCTTTACATAACTTAGTAATAAGTTTTGAAGGCTTTGGTATGGCAAAATCAAGTTAAATCGCTTACAGGGACTAAAGTTGACAAACTGCGAAAGTATGCCAATTTAAACTGTAAGAGACATTCCGAAACATGACCATAAGTTAAACACACCTTAAATATCCTTTACATAGCTTAGAAATAGGCTTTGAGGGGTTCGGTGTGCTAAAATAAACTTTTGGGTCATTCAGGGACTAAAAGTGTCAAAAAGTGCACAAGTTTGCATTTTCGCGCATAACTTACGTTCTGAATACATCCGGACATCCAAAAATTTATGAAAGCATGACTATATTATATTTTAGTGTTCTCCTTAAGAAAAATCCATTCGTCGCGTCATTTGGATCGTTTTTCGCGCTTGTGCGCATTCCGTCGTAATTAAGCGAACATCGCGTTCGTACGACCAAACGAACCAACACCCAGCATATTTTTGAGCATGTTTCATGTCCACAATGTTTAGGCATCATTTTAGGGCCTTAAAGTTGGCTTTACGGGCCTTGGAAGTGCCGGAAATGGGCTTAAACACGTGCAGGGGCTGAAAGTGTCATTATTCAAAACTGTTTCTGATCTGCCACTCCCAGGCAGCCCGCCTGAGTTTATGAACATCCTGAAGCGGGCCGTGTCCGACTTCTGGACCAGATAAACTGCATTTAACATCAGTTTCCAGCTGTTTAATCCTCAACCACATGTTCTCAAATGCTTAGTCAGCTGATAAGGATGGTTTTTAGCCACCATAAGGTTACGACACTTGTACGGATGGGATTAAGGCACGTTTTCCATGAAACGATCTTAACGGTTACCCGAAAACTATAAATACCCCATCACCCCAACCTTATTTCTCACTAGAATTTTGATCTTAGAAACTCTAAGTTGAAACCATTGTTTCATACCTGAGATTCTCGGATCGAAATTAGCATTCGGGGACCCTTCGTAAGTACTCTTTCGTTCTTTTATTGCTTTTCGAGTCAGAAAGTCAAACTTTGTTTGACTTTCAGCGTTGACCAGTAATGGTCAATGCGAAGTTCGTTTGAACTTCGCAACGTGAGTGTAATCACGTTGGTTATAGTCCCTTGGGACTCTGCCTACTGATTACCACGTTGTCTAGGGTCGTAGTGTAAGCGATCTAATAAATCGCTTATATCTTCGAACCCGACCCAGTTTGGTCGATCATTAGGATCCGACCAAATACATTAGGTGACCATAGTATATAGGGAATAACCTTCCGAGGTTATACCTTATGGTCACATCGTTTAAGTAGTTGTATGATAGGTAGTTTATATGCCTTAGGTAAATTACCAGAATACCCTTTTCATGTATAATTGGTAATTAAGCATATGTAACCTAAACTTTTGTCACATAACTGATTATGTAACATGTTTAGGCATATAACACTTGTCATAGGACTAGTTAGACGGTCCGAACGCGTTTCACGCGAACGACGCGTTAAAGTAGCATAAGCTACCTAAACGGGTCATAATGGGTCGTAAGCTATTAGATTAAGGTTTCATTTAGTATGTAGGCTTTGTTAAACCATATGACACGAGTCTCTATACTCGTTTGGTTTACGAACCCTCATTCTATCAGATCTTCCCATTTAGGTCCGGTTTATTAACATAGTTACCTATATTAGGTGCCGTTTGATATCCGCGATCTCTAGCATTGTTTGGTTGTTACTCAAGGACTACTGAGCAATCTCAAATGAGTACATAGACCCCTCTTTTACCGTTTTCAAACTGTTTTGGGGTGAAACACATGTGCCTACTTGTTACTTTCATGCTTTCTTGTTTTCACATCAATTACCGCTATGTTTGTTAGTACATTATAGTACACGATTTCATTACATTTCATGCTATGTATGTCCATTGTGTGCATACTTAGTACATTGTTTTACATTACATTTCTGCCATGTATGTTGACTGATAACATGCTAGCACATTGATTTACAAGACTTTTCTGCTTTGTATGTTAACTTAGCATACTTAGTACATTGTTTTCATATGACATGTTTACAACTGCTATAACATTTGGTTTGCATAAACGGGTCTTTATTACGTTCATTAACATTTGCTACGCCGCTCGGGAGTAAGTAGTGGTACCATAGGACTTGACAAATCCCATTCCTAACATCCCGGGTTTGTTTGGATGTAAGGAATGACTGAATCCGAAAACATTTCTTTTGATAACCTTGACTGAAAGGGTTATCTGACTGTCTCAAGGCTTGAATGTATGCGTTAACTTACCACATAAATGTTTGTATCAATGTATCATGCATCACTTTGCAAAAACATAACTTTTTGATATATTCAAAATACTTTGTTTTGCACATTTTTACTTATGGTTTAAGTAGTCTTATTTTTACTTACCATACATATCATTTTGGTTACACATTACTTGACTACTTTTGGACTATAAACATTTGACATGGTTTATACAAGGACTTTTGACTATTGGTTTAAACATAGACTTATTACATTGGTGGTTTGGTTTGATTAAGTGATTAAGTAACGATGCGTGTGTAATATGATACAAGCATGGTGGATACGCCGCTGGTACTTCCTATATATAAGTACTTGTATGGTATTACATGTCGTAGCGTTATTTGAATCATTTCAGTTTGAGATATATAACATTTATTACAAATATTATACTTTTCACAAGACATTGTTTTACAAACAACTTATCTTATACAAACTCAGTTTACATGGTTATTCATTTAACCGTACATTATTCTTTTATCTATACATATCATCTGAATTTATTGATTTTCAAACGATTTACAAGACAAAGCAAATTACAAGGTTCATGACTAAACATTTTCTCAAACATAAGTCATGAATTCCTATTTTTCACAAAACCTATGTATCTCACAGGCATTTTTATGCTGACGTACCTATTTTCACATGTGTTTTTCAGGAACTGTTGCATAAGATGATCAAGATACACATAGGCAGATTTGGGCTTTAGTGACAATAAAAGATGCAAGACTAGTTAATTATGTTGTATTTCTTTGTTTGTTAAGACATTGTAACACTTTTAATCAATAAAACGAAACTTCAATTGCCATGGATTTGAAACAATTAATTCTGTTACAACACTCCCCGACATTTCCGCCACGTTTTGTATGTTCTACGTGGTCGGGGTGTGACAGAAAAGATGGTATCAGAGCCAATGGTTATAGGGAATTAGGTTATTAGTAATGCTTTGACCTAGTCTATAACCTTCTTAGGACCCTAACGCGAGTTTACTTGCGTTTAGTCATAAAACAATACTGTCACCTATCCTTAGGCGACGACCACAACAAGAACATAAATTTCAAAACCGCTTTGAAAACTAATCATCTGTTCTAGGATGATTGATTACTAGGTTTTGAACCCTCTATTGTAAGGTTTTGAACCTTCTGTTATAAGGTTTTGAACCCTTTGAGTTTTCAAAATCTTGTCAAGGTTTTGGGTTTTAAATAATGTGAACACGTGCAAACTGGAAGGGTGAATGCCTGTATTCTGGGTTTTCTGTCTAGGCAAGCACTTTGTATACATCTCATCAGACGCGAGACCAGTTGTGCTTACCTGGGAATTCTTGGGATGGGTGTTCACTTATAGGCGAGCATGTCTTCGCGATACATTATTTTTGACCTATTTACTTTGATTAATCACCGAGGTCGTTTGTTGCTTTGTAGTAACAAACAAATGACCACTATCCTTGCTTTCATCAGATTTGTTTCATCTCATTCTTTTCGTCTAATTCTCTCACTCGTTTCCTTTCATGTTTCCTCTTTTAGAATGCCTCCTCGACGCGAAAGCCAGATAGCGACTGCCGAACTGGCAGAAATCATCGCGCGGCAAATGGCTGCTGCCTTCCCAAATCTTTATGCTCAAATGATGCAAGCCATCAACAACAACAATGCTCCATGCAACTTCAAGAGTTTCAACTCGGTTAAACCGCTCAAGTTTAGTGGTTCTGAGGGAGCAACTGGGCTTCTTCAATGGTTCGAGAGCATTGAGAATACGTTCCGTCACGTTCAGTGTCCTGAAAATCGCAAGGTTGAGTTTTCTTCGAGTGTGTTTCAGAAGAGGGCTCTTACATGGTGGAACGGGATTATGAGAGACCGGGGTGCTGAAGTTGCACTAGCACAGACTTGGGCCGAGCTTAGAGCTCTTATGATGAGGGAGTTCTGTCCTCGTCATGAACTGCGAGCTTTGGAGAGGGAGTTTGATGATTTGAAGCAAGACAGTGGTGAACATCGAGCCTATACTGACCGTTTTGAAGAATTGAGTCTGTTGTGTCCTGCTATGGTTACTCCTGTGGATAAGGCGATCGAGAAATATACTGATGGTCTTCCTGATCTAGTTCAGGATATTGTTACTGGCAGCAACCCTACTACTGTCAGACAAGCCATTGAATTGTCTGCTACTCTGACTGAATCCCACATCAGAAAGAAAAAGCTTTTTCGAAGAGGCGACCCAAGGCCATCCGACAAAACTGCTCAAGTGGAACCAAAGGAAGAACATGCTGAGGTGTCCAAGGAGAAGAAGCGTAAGGCTTCGCAGAATTTTGCGATTGCTGCTCAACCCAACCAAAACACCCGCAACCAACCAACTCAGTCTCCTGCAAGGAAACCTTATGCCGGTACTGCACCGATATGCGACAAATGTAATGCACACCACTTAGCTCACCTACAGTGTCGTTTGTGTGCATCTTGTGGGCGACTCGGTCACCTGGCAAATGCTTGTCGTTTTACCCCGAACCAAGCTGGTCCAAACCAATCTCGGGTCAATCCTGCTCAAGCTCGTCTTCCACGAGGTCCTTGCTTCAACTGTGGCAAGATGAGCCATTTTCGAAGAAATTGCCCAAGGATTGCTAATGCGAATCCAGCGCAGGGATGAGCACCGGACCAACTAGAAGACAATGTTGTTTAGAAATAATCAAGCCTTATGTATTATTTTCTTCCGATTGTCAAGGTCCATGAAATAGTTGTTGTTGTTTATAAATAAATCTTTTTATTTTGCATTGTAATGTACAAATATGATGGCATGTATAAACAACGTATTCCCTACAATACCGACAATCAAGGAATCGTATTCCTTGAAGAACAGACTACCCCGTAATTTCTTTCATTTTATTATCTCTTGCGTTTTCCACGGAAATCCAAAGTACCCGTTTCTTCCAAGGAAACGAAGTACAAGGCGCAAGTTACAACTCTGTACGAATACCCAAAGTACCACTATAAATTCTTAATAGGGTACCTAAGGGTATTTCCGTATCTTCAAAAATTATTGTACCTTAATTCGAATATTGCGTTTTCTTAAAAACGAAATCGAATTTTTGGAAGATCTTTCTATCTTCATAGTTAGATTCTTGTTAATGTTTAAAGTGCCGAATGAAATCCATGAAATGGATTCCTAGTGTGCTTTAAATGCATGTACGTAATTAACAAAACAAAACTTGCAAATTAAAGATCTAGATAAACAATTTTGTGGCTATGTGACTATGTGTTTATGCATCTTGTCTTTCCTTTTAAGCATTTTTGTGTTTTTGTATACTCTGGATATTCGCTATCCAAATCCTCATAGAATCTTTCTTATCTTCATATGAAGGATTCGTAGTAGGATATTCAAAAAGGTACTATCTTAAATCCTTAATGGACTTCTACGTTGTAGTTAAATCCCTTGGATTATAAAGTACTATTCCAAAGTTTAAGGGCAACATGTGTTGGTAAAGTTAAATAGATTGGTCCGACAATCTAGTTAAATACATCCTACGTCGATGTAGTTAAATTTTCCCCGTAGGTAGTTTAGTTAAAGAGATCCTACGTCGATCTAAGTTAAATAGATTGGTCCGACAATCTAGTTAAATACATCCTACGTCGATGTAGTTAAATTTTCCCCGTAGGTAGTTTAGTTAAAGAGATCCTACGTCGATCTAAGTTAAATAGATTGGTCCGACAATCTAGTTAAATACATCCTACGTCGATGTAGTTAAATTTTCCCCGTGGGTAGTTTGGTTAAAAAGATCCTACGTCGATCTAAGTTAAATAGATTGGTTCGACAATCTAGTTAAATATATCATGTGTTTATGCAGTTAAATAGGCCCTCGGGTGGTCTAAATCAAGAGATTGTTCGTTAATCAAATCCTTTGGTGACCTAGTTAAAGAGACTCTATTGCAGTCAAGTTAATTCACCACAGGATTATTCGTTTGATTTTTTCCCATACGCATTATGAAATGAACTGTGCGGACTGTGCAAGGAACTACGTAATTATGGAGGCCTACATAACTATGGAATTCAGTGCACAGAAACCACAGAAAGTTTTGTCATGTGTTAAGACCAACAGTGGCAAGAGTAACGATACGGGAGAAGTCTAGGACTTCGACCAATGTCATTTATTCTCACACTCCCCAATTCTGATTTCAAGCACACACAGTTTCCTATGATAAGTCTTCATCAGAAACGTTCTTCTGTCAGTAGTTCAAAACTCCATGTTTTGTTACTACAAGGACTTCACTTTGAGGGTTGACATTTTCGCTAAGAATCCTAACATGGCCCAGAGTTCTACTCAGGGTTCAAGGGGTTCATTCAAAGCGAAAACATCACCGTCGTCCCCACAAGTTTCTCCTAAAATTTAATTTCGGGACGAAATTTCCTAAAGTAGGGGAGACTGTGACACCTGTGTCACTTCAACCATCAAACAAATACCAAACCAATGAAATATTGTATTTCGTACTTGGTATTTGTAAAAATATGTGTATTGTTTGCACATATCAACTCTTGTTCGATTTCAAGCTCTAAATCGCTTTCTGGAAGGTTATACGCGCACTGATGCGTAAATATAACCAGTCTAATGCAACGAACACTCCGGAATAGTGAAATAGGCTTAACATACCTTAAATAACCTTTACATAACTTAGTAATAAGTTTTGAAGGCTTTGGTATGGCAAAATCAAGTTAAATCGCTTACAGGGACTAAAGTTGACAAACTGCGAAAGTATACCAATTTAAACTGTAAGAGACATTCCGGAACAGGACCATAAGTTAAACACACCTTAAATATCCTTTACATAGCTTAGAAATAGGCTTTGAGGGGTTCGGTGTGCTAAAATAAACTTTTGGGTCATTCAGGGACTAAAAGTGTCAAAAAGTGCACAAGTTTGCATTTTCGCGCATAACTTACGTTCTGAATACATCCGGACATCCAAAAATTTATGAAAGCATGACTATATTATATTTTAGTGTTCTCCTTAAGAAAAATCCATTCGTCGCGTCATTTGGATCGTTTTTCGCGCTTGTGCGCATTCCGTCGTAATTAAGCGAACATCGCGTTCGTACGACCAAACGAACCAACACCCGGCATATTTTTGAGCATGTTTCATGTCCACAATGTTTAGGCATCATTTTAGGGCCTTAAAGTTGGCTTTACGGGCCTTGGAAGTGCCGGAAATGGGCTTAAACACGTGCAGGGGCTGAAAGTGTCATTATTCAAAACTGTTTCTGATCTGCCACTCCCAGGCGGCCCGCCTGAGTTTATGAACATCCTGAAGCGGGCCGCGTCCGACTTCTGGACCAGATAAACTGCATTTAACACCAGTTTCCAGCTGTTTAATCCTCAACCACATGTTCTCAAATGCTTAGTCAGCTGATAAGGATGGTTTTTAGCCACCATAAGGTTACGACACTTGTACGGATGGGATTAAGGCACGTTTTCCATGAAACGATCTTAACGGTTACCCGAAAACTATAAATACCCCATCACCCCAACCTTATTTCTCACTAGAATTTTGATCTTAGAAACTCTAAGTTGAAACCATTGTTTCATACCTGAGATTCTCGGATCGAAATTAGCATTCGGGGACCCTTCGTAAGTACTCTTTCGTTCTTTTATTGCTTTTCGAGTCAGAAAGTCAAACTTTGTTTGACTTTCAGCGTTGACCAGTAATGGTCAATGCGAAGTTCGTTTGAACTTCGCAACGTGAGTGTAATCACGTTGGTTATAGTCCCTTGGGACTATGCCTACTGATTACCACGTTGTCTAGGGTCGTAGTGTAAGCGATCTAATAAATCGCTTATATCTTCGAACCCGACCCAGTTTGGTCGATCATTAGGATCCGACCAAATACATTAGGTGACCATAGTATATAGGGAATAACCTTCCGAGGTTATACCTTATGGTCACATCGTTTAAGTAGTTGTATGAAAGGTAGTTTATATGCCTTAGGTAAATTACCAGAATACCCTTTTCATGTATAATTGGTAATTAAGCATATGTAACCTAAACTTTTATCACATAACTAATTATGTAACATGTTTAGGCATATAACACTTGTCATAGGACTAGTTAGACGGTCCGAACGCGTTTCACGCGAACGACGCGTTAAAGTAGCATAAGCTACCTAAACGGGTCGTAATGGGTCGTAAGCTATTAGATTAAGGTTTCATTTAGTATGTAGGCTTTGTTAAACCATATGACACGAGTCTCTATACTCGTTTGGTTTACGAACCCTCATTCTATCAGATCTTCCCATTTAGGTCCGGTTTATTAACATAGTTACCTATATTAGGTGCCGTTTGATATCCGCGATCTCTAGCATTGGTTGGTTGTTACTCAAGGACTACTGAGCAATCTCAAATGAGTACATAGACCCCTCTTTTACCGTTTTCAAACTGTTTTGGGGTGAAACACATGTGCCTACTTGTTACTTTCATGCTTTCTTGTTTTCACATCAATTACCGCTATGTTTGTTAGTACATTATAGTACACGATTTCATTACATTTCATGCTATGTATGTCCATTGTGTGCATACTTAGTACATTGTTTTACATTACATTTCTGCCATGTATGTTGACTGATAACATGCTAGCACATTGATTTACAAGACTTTTCTGCTTTGTATGTTAACTTAGCATACTTAGTACATTGTTTTCATATGACATGTTTACAACTGCTATAACATTTGGTTTACATAAACGGGTCTTTATTACGTTCATTAACATTTGCTACGCCGCTCGGGAGTAAGTAGTGGTACCATAGGACTTGACAAATCCCATTCCTAACATCCCGGGTTTGTTTGGATGTAAGGAATGACTGAATCCGAAAACATTTCTTTTGATAACCTTGACTGAAAGGGTTATCTGACTGTCTCAAGGCTTGAATGTATGCGTTAACTTACCACATAAATGTTTGTATCAATGTATCATGCATCACTTTGCAAAAACATAACTTTTTGATATATTCAAAATACTTTGTTTTGCACATTTTTACTTATGGTTTAAGTAGTCTTATTTTTACTTACCATACATATCATTTTGGTTACACATTACTTGACTACTTTTGGACTATAAACATTTGACATGGTTTATACAAGGACTTTTGACTATTGGTTTAAACATAGACTTATTACATTGGTGGTTTGGTTTGATTAAGTGATTAAGTAACGATGCGTGTGTAATATGATACAAGCATGGTGGATACGCCGCTGGTACTTCCTATATATAAGTACTTGTATGGTATTACATGTCGTAGCGTTATTTGAATCATTTCAGTTTGAGATATATAACATTTATTACAAATATCATACTTTTCACAAGACATTGTTTTACAAACAACTTATCTTATACAAACTCAGTTTACATGGTTATTCATTTAACCGTACATTATTCTTTTATCTATACATATCATCTGAATTTATTGATTTTCAAACGATTTACAAGACAAAGCAAATTACAAGGTTCATGACTAAACATTTTCTCAAACATAAGTCATGAATTCCTATTTTTCACAAAACCTATGTATCTCACAGGCATTTTTATGCTGACGTACCTATTTTCACATGTGTTTTTCAGGAACTGTTGCATAAGATGATCAAGATACACATAGGCAGATTTGGGCTTTAGTGACAATAAAAGATGCAAGACTAGTTAATTATGTTGTATTTATTTGTTTGTTAAGACATTGTAACACTTTTAATCAATAAAACGAAACTTCAATTGCCATGGATTTGAAACAATTAATTCTGTTACAACACTCCCCGACATTTCCGCCACGTTTTGTATGTTCTACGTGGTCGGGGTGTGACAGAAAAGATGGTATCAGAGCCAATGGTTATAGGGAATTAGGTTATTAGTAATGCTTTGACCTAGTCTATAACCTTCTTAGGACCCTAACGCGAGTTTACTTGCGTTTAGTCATAAAACAATACTGTCACCTATCCTTAGGCGACGACCACAACAAGAACATAAATTTCAAAACCGCTTTGAAAACTAATCATTTGTTCTAGGATGATTGATTACTAGGTTTTGAACCCTCTATTGTAAGGTTTTGAACCTTCTGTTATAAGGTTTTGAACCCTTTGAGTTTTCAAAATCTCGTCAAGGTTTTGGGTTTTAAATAATGTGAACACGTGCAAACTGGAAGGGTGAATGCCTGTATTCTGGGTTTTCTGTCTAGGCAAGCACTTTGTATACATCTCATCAGACGCGAGACCAGTTGTGCTTACCTGGGAATTCTTGGGATGAGTCTTCACTTATAGGCGAGCATGTCTTCGCGATACATTATTTTTGACCTATTTACTTTGATTAATCACCGAGGTCGTTTGTTGCTTTGTAGTAACAAACAAATGACCACTATCCTTGCTTTCATCAGATTTGTTTCATCTCATTCTTTTCGTCTAATTCTCTCACTCGTTTCCTTTCATGTTTCCTCTTTTAGAATGCCTCCTCGACGCGAAAGCCAGATAGCGACTGCCGAACTGGCAGAAATCATCGCGCAGCAAATGGCTGCTGCCTTCCCAAATCTTTATGCTCAAATGATGCAAGCCATCAACAACAACAATGCTCCATGCAACTTCAAGAGTTTCAACTCGGCTAAACCGCTCAATAAAACGAAACTTCAATTGCCATGGATTTGAAACAATTAATTCTGTTACAACACTCCCCGACATTTCCGCCACGTTTTGTATGTTCTACGTGGTCGGGGTGTGACATGTAGGCTTTGTTAAACCATATTACTTGAGTTCCCATACTCATTTGGTTTACGAGCCCTCATTCTATCCAATCCTCCGATTTTAGGTCCGGTTATTAATGTAGTTACCTATATTAGGTGCCGTTTGATATTCGTGACCTTCTAGCTTTGCTTGGTGGATATCTAAAGTCTATTGAGCAATCTCAAGTGAGTACATAGAACCCCCTCTTTTAAATGTTTTCAAGGTGTTTATGTGAGTACATAGACCCCTCTTTTACCGTTTTCAAACTGTTTTGGGGTGAAACATATGTGCCTACTTGTTACTTTCATGTTTCCATGTTTTCATATCACATACTTGCTATGTTCATTAGTACACTATTAGTACATTGTTTTACATTACATTTTATGCTATGTATGTCCATTGTGTGCATACTTAGTACATTGTTTTACATTACATTTCATGCTATGTATGTCCATTGTGTGCATACTTAGTACATTGTTTTACATTATGTTTCATGCTATGTATGTCCATTGTGTGCATACTTAGTACATCGTTTTACATTACATTTCATGCTATGTATGTCCATTGTGTGCATACTTAGTACATTGTTTTACATTACATTTTGTTCCATATGCTCATTCAGCATATGAACACATTACATTTTATTACATTATGTGAACCATTTGACAATAGACATTTGACTATACCTAAACATTTCTACAATTGTTAAATATTACATCCTGATGGTTTGGTTTGAGTAAGTGATTTAAGTAACGAGGCGTGTGTAATATGATACAAGCATGGTGGATACGCCGCTGGTACTTCCTATATATAAGTGTTTGTATGGTATTACATATCGTAACGTTATTTGAATCATTTCAATTTAAGACATATAACATTTTATACAAATAACATACTTTTCACAAGACATTGTTTTACAAACAACTTATCTTATACAAACTCATTTTACCTGGTTATTCATTTAACTATACATTATTCTCTTATTTATACATATCATCCGAACTTATTGTTTTTCAAACAATTTACAAAACAAATCAATTTACAAGGTTCATGACTAAACTTTATTAAACAACTCTTTCTAAACTTACAAGTCATGAAACCTGTTTTCACAAAACCTATGTATCTCACAGGCATTTTTATGCTGACGTACCTATTTTCACATGTGTTTTCAGGAGTTGATGCATAGGACTTATCAAGATACACTTAGGCGGACCTGTGCCTTAGTGACTTAAAATGAGACAAGAACTAGTTAATTTTTGTTATGTACTCTTTGTTTCTTGTTTAAAACAATGTAACTCTCTTATTTGATTAATAAAACGAAACTTTAATTTCCATGGTTGTGAAACAATTAATTCTGTTACAACACTCCCCGACGTTTCTGCCACGTTTCGTTGTCTCACGTGGTCGGGGTGTGACAGATTCGGAGCTTTCTTGGTCATGCGGGGTTTTACAGGCGATTCATCAAGGATTTTTCAAAAATCGCTAGGCCCATGACCCGTCTGTTGGAGAAAGACGCTCCGTTTATCTTTGGGGATGATTGCTTGAAGGCTTTTGACCTTCTCAAGCAAAAGTTGATTGAGGCCCCTATTTTAGTCGCGCCTGACTGGAGTCTGCCATTTGAAATTATGTGCGACGCGAGCGATTTCGCTATAGGGGCCGTTCTGGGTCAAAAGAAAGAAAAGCACTTTCACCCGATCTATTATGCGAGCAAGACTCTTCACGACGCTTAGGAGAACTATACCACGACAGAAAGAGAGCTCTTGGCGGTTGTTTTCGCATTCGAAAAATTTAGATTGTATTTGGTGCTTTCGAAAACAATTGTGTATACTGATCATGCATCCATCAGATACCTGTTCAGCAAGCAGGACGCCAAACCGCATCTCATCAGATGGATCTTATTGCTACAAGAGTTTGATATCGAAATTCAAGACAAAAAGGGTGCGTTGAATGTAGCGGCTGAACATCTTTCTCGGTTGGAGCATGGAGACATCAAGGACACACATTGGGATGCAATCAATGACAATTTCCCACACGAGTCGTTGATGAGCGTCGAGGTATGCGATGAGTCACCTTGGTTCACCGACTTTGCGAACTATCTTGCTTGCGGGATTCTGATTAAGGGATTGACTCACCAACAAAAGAGGAAATTCTTTACAGATGTTAAGCACTACATTTGGGATGACCCTTTCTTGTTTAGGGTTGGTGCTGATTAGGTGATTAGGAGACGCGTTTCGAGAAAGGAGGCGACTGACATTCTGCACCACTGTCATGAGGGGCCTACTGGAGGGCACCATGGAGCCAATTTCACCGCTAAGAAGGTGCTTGATTTAGGGTTTTATTGGCCCACAATATTTCGTGATGCACATAACTGGGTCAGAGCATGCGATGCCTGCCAGAGGGCAGCAAACATATCGGCACGCGATAAAATGCCTCAAAACTGGATACAAGTATGTGTAGTCTTTGATATCTGGGGGATAGACTTCATGGGACCATTTCCCCCCTCACGAGGAAACAAATATATCCTGGTTGCTGTTGATTATGTATCGAAGTGGGCGGAGGCACAGGCCTTACCCACCAATGATGCCAGGGTAGTCGTGAGATTTCTAAAGAGTTTGTTTGCCCGGTTTGGTGCACCAAAGGCACTGATCAGTGACAGAGGGACCCACTTTTGCAACACTCAGCTTGAGAGAGCTCTGTCCTATTATGGTGTGCATCACCATTTATCCACGCCCTATCATCCACAAACAAGCGGGCAAGTGGAGGTCACGAACAGGGGGTTGAAAAGAATCCTTGAGCGGTCGGTAGGTGCAAACCGCAAGGATTGGTCAGACAAACTGGATGAAGCACTTTGGGCTTTCCCTATGGCATACAAGACGCCTATTAGGACTACTCCCTTTAGGCTTGTTAACGGAAAAGCATGTCATTTACCTGTGGAGTTGAAGCACAAGGCGACGTGGGCTCTAAAAACTGCAAATCTGGACCTAAAAACCGGAGGTGAAGCCAGGTTCCTTCAGATTCACGAATTAGAAGAGCTACGACAACACGCCTATGAAAGATCCGTGTTATACAAAGAGCGCACCAAGATATTGCATGACAAACGCTTGAAGGACCATAAACAATTCCAAGCGGGAGATATTGTCTTACTTTACAACTCGAGGTTGCGTTTATTTCTGGGAAAATTACGTTCGCGTTGGACGGGTCCGTACATGGTAAAGGAGGTATTTCCGTATGGGACTGTCACAATTCAGAACGCGGACGGCGTAATTTTCAAGGTAAATGGTCATTGCTTAAAGCACTATGTTGCCGGGCCGATCGAGTCGGCGGTGGAGGTTATCGAACTCCACACCCCGCATACATCATAAGTGTGGGGAGGAGAGTCTACGCTACTGACTCGAGGATCAAAAATGTAGCAAGAGCGTCTTTGGCGCTTTAGGGGTAAAATTGTCCATTCTTTTATTTTTGCCGTTTTTACGTATTTTTGTCGTGTTTGGTAGATTTCGTAGGTCCGTACAGTTTTTAATCATGCCGAGCGAAGGATCTATGTTGGAATAATGTTAAAACAATTTGCGGAGTGCAAAAATGGCAGAAAATGGTCAAAACGGCTGCTGAAAATGGTTTCTGCAGAAAACAGGCTGATCTGCAGATTTGGCATGACCGTACCATCTGTCGCATGCCCGTGCCAATGCAAGCCGGCGCCTCGAGTTGCACCCCCAGTGCATTGCCAAGATCAGCGTGGCAGGGTCAGCCAACGTCGGAGACACACGACCGTGCGTCTGGTCGCATGACCGTGCGACTGGCCAAGGGAAGTTTTGTCATTTGCACTATATATAGCCCTTATCTGCACCCATTCTCACATTCACGAACCCTAACCGCACCAGCCGTTCCAGACCGACTTCTCCTCCAAAAATCCACCATTTTTTGCACGGTTTCTCAGATCCTTCACGCACGGTATGTATTTCTTGTTGATTTTCGGTTTTAATCTTGTTCTAGGCTTAGATTTCCAAATTTCTTCAAGGCTTTTTAGGGTTCCCTTCATAAACACAATTGAAACCCTAACCCTTGTAAGATTGATGCGATTCGTGAACAACCGGTCGATTTTCTAACCTCCGTTTGCCCAAAATTTGTTGATTTTTCAGAAAGTTCTGACTGTTCTGTTTCGGGGGTTAAAAATCTGTAGAAAGTTGAGTCGCATGGTCGTTTCGTGGTGGCACGGTCCGTGAGATTGCGGCTGTTCACGATGGTTGCTGTCATATCAGAGTCGCACGGTCGTTCTATGTTGGCACGGTTCGTGCATCGCCAACAGATTTCAATCACAGACACTGGTCTCGGAGACACACGACCGTGCGTCTGGTCGCACGCCCATGCGATATGCCCAGATCAGTCTGACAAAAGCTTCATAACTGTGTGATTAGGCTGTTTTGTTTGGAATTTTTCCTGCTCCTCATGTTCTAACAATAATCCTCATGCAGATGGACCATCCTTTTCTCCAATTCAACCCAAACAACGCACGGGACGAACTTTGCATTGCAAAACTCAATGCGCTATGGCAAAGACAGCACCAATTCGGCATCCCTAGGAGATTGGATTGGGATGTGATAACGGAGTTGAACCAACGCGAACGGCTTGAAAATATGTTAACACTTCCGTTTTCGCGTTTGGTCAACATTGACCGGCCAATTTATCTGGAGCTTACGCTGGAGTTCTTCGCTACCTACTCATATGATAAGCCAAAAGCGAGCAGAGATCCAGACTTCCGCTATAAGAAACGAGTGAATTTCACGTTAGGCGGTCGTTGGCACAACTGGACCGTCGGGAGGTTGGGTCGAAGACTCGGTATTTACACTGATGAAGAAATGAACTCCGAGTTCTTCACCAATAAATCCACCTTCCCCAGCGAAGACGAGCGAGGTGATTTTTGGGCGCGGGTTGCTGTTGGCGCACCATATGATCCTCAGGTATCCAAAGCTTCGAGATTGCGAGACCCTTTGCATAGGGTTATGAACCACATCTTCAGCCACACCATCACAGGGCGCATGGACAGTTTGGGAAACTGTCCCACACCGGATATCATATTTTTGTATACGCTCGCGGAAGGGGTCCATATCAACCTCGCCGCACGAATGGCTGAATACTTCGTGCATAGTTCAAGCAGGACCGCTAGCAGTCAGATACATGGTGGTCAATACGTTACCCGAATCGCCTACGCCATGGGTATTATGACTGACGAAGTGGTTGAAGGTCTTACTTTGGTTACTGAAGGTACGTACGTGGATATCCGTTCTTTGACGGCCATGGGGATTATCACGGAGACCGACCACAGAGATAGGTTGAAGGGGTTGGATAACGAGGTCTGGGACCCGTTGCCTCCACTCCCAGCGAATGATGAGGATGAGTTTATGCAGGAAGATGACGACGAGGAGCAGCATGAGCAGCCACCACACACACCACCACACTCCCTGCAGTACCACCATTGGCCTCCCGGTATCCCTTCATATCCTGAGTTTTACGGTCAATTACAGCAGATGCAGATTAGCCAAGAACAGCAGCGGGTCAATATAGAGCAGCTGAGAGTTAATCAAGAGCAGTTAAGAGCCAACCAGGATGCAATGTGGGCGAACCAAGATTTCATGCGCCAAGAGGTGCATACTGGGTTATCGTACATATTTGGGGGTCTTAAGAACACGTACCCCAACTACTTTGGCGAGCCCCCACAGTTCCCATTCGAGAACACAGGCGATTATGGCGGGGCAGGCCCATCCGGCACAGGTGGAGGTGCCGATGACGAGTAGTGGCGGAGGTCTGAGCTGGTGGTTATGGTAGTATTTTAGTAGTTTATTTCAGGTGTTCATTTTAGTTTTCGTTGCAAACACCCGCGGTTATGTATTTTGTTTTTCAGACATTTTAGTTTATTTGCTTTGTTTATGTATGGATATCTAGTAATCTTTTTATTTATTTAGATTATGCTTTGTGTTGTGTTCAGATTGTCTTGTTTGCTATTTTGTTTTGCTTTGCTTGTGACATCCTTACAGATCTTGAAAGCACATCTTGGACCGGAACACACAACAGAATCGGCTTTGGAGTCTCGTTTTATCTACAATCATCTTCAGGGGAGTGTTATCCTCCTTTTTCTCTATATTTCGGGTTTCGCATTGGGGACAATGCGAAGTTCAAGTGTGGGGAGGGGGTTTAACATTTTGACTTTGTTTGTCCTAAAAAAAATCAGTAAATTGTATATATTTTTAGTAAATAAACCGGTTAGTTGTGTTTTATAAAGCTTCAGATATGATAAAAACCCGGCAAGCCAAATAAATTTTGAAAAAGATAACTAGAAAACGTGATAAACAAAGAATGACTTGCATGTTAATTTTCACACTTTTACCCATTCCTTCCATTATGTGAGCATATTTGAGCCTTAAATTTGTTATATGTTTGTTCATTTCGGAGTAGGAGTGAGCCGGATGTCACGTGTAGTTTAGAACTTGTCACTAGCATGCTTGTTAAGACCATAAACATGTGAAATTGTGTAGAAGTGATAGAGGCACCTAGAAAACCCCTTTGTTGTTAGCCTTGTTCTTTGTGTTGTGTTTCTCCTAAACCCTACATTACCCATTAGGATTAACCATGTTGAGCCTTTCCCGTGTTTTTCCTTTGTTTACCCAACAAATTAGCCCACTTAGCTAAATTTAGGCTTTTTATTTTTAAACCTTTTGTGTTAAAAATCGGTTAAAATCATCGTTTAACTAGCGTTTCTTGCAATTAGTGTTCATTGTACAAAGCCATTAGTTTATATATTTATGAAAAAAAAAACAGAAAATAAAACACCCTAAAATAGGGTAAAGTCGACAAAAATCGAGCAATTTTAAGTGTTAAAATGATGAAATCTCGTTGATGAGCTCGATATCACAAAAGTCGCCTTTTTAAGGCATTAGTATGTATAGTTTTATTGATTTACGCTTGTTAAATGTAACTACCGAGTTTTAACCCTTTAGTCACTTTAAAATTCCCATTCCTTACCCTTCACCCAAGCCTTTCGTTACAACTCGTAAAGACCTCTTGATTTACACCTTTTCACATGTTAGTTGGTGGAGATAAGATCTTATGACAAGATTATGATATTACACATTTCATTGTCGAGGCATTGAGTGTTTACACATACACATTTTATATATGTTTCATAAATAAAACCGAGTGTGTGCGAACATTGTGAGGTATGTGAAGATTAGTGTGTTAAGTTAATCGAAAGTAAAATCATGGCTTTTTGGTTATCTATACATATATTTGCATGTGCTTGTTTGGTTTGAATCACTTGACGTTGCGTTTCGAAAAACCGGCTAACCGTTTGTAGTTGTATTAGTAGATAGTATGTAAATTCTTGTTCTCGTTAGAAACTATTTCTTTTTGCATTTTAATTTTAGCTTACTTGAGGACAAGCAAGGTTCAAGTGTGGGGAGGTTTGATATTCACCAAAATACGCATACTTTATTCCCCCATTTTACGCATTTTCGGCTGTAAAACCGAGAATTGGATACTTAATCGGGTATAATTTTGTTTACAGGCCTAAAACAGCGTGCCAAACAAGAAGATGATGAAAACAAGGATTTTACGTTCGAAACGGCAAAGCTGCGAAGATTCTGTGAAGAAACTGACTTGGGCGAATTGCACGGTCGTGCGTCAGGTGGCACCCCCGTTCGGATCCGACAACAGGGCTCATCCCGGCATTACACAACCAGTACGACCCAACGTGCAAGCCATCTCGGAGTCGCACCATCGTGCGACTCAAGGAACACTCGTTCAGTTCCGACATCAAGCCCCAGCCCGGCAATGCACTGCCGGTGCAGTCGGTCATGCCATTATATTCTCGGATATGCACGCTCGTGCAACCAATGGCACGACCGTGCGAATGCGAAGACCGGCCCATTATTTGCTGATGTCACACGGTATGGTGAACAGGACCTTAAAGTGAACGGTCATGCACTTTAATCGCATGACCGTGCGATCTGAAAAAGTTATAAAAAACAGAAGGCAACATTCATTTCGACATTCTGGACTTTTGGGAGCTCATCAGGCGAATTATCAGGCTCCGAAGGCTCTTGCTTTCACCTGGATTCAAGCACCATTGTGCCGATTAGCTCCGTTACTATCCGGATTCTCAATCTTGTGCTTGTTTATGGTTTGATTCTTCAATCTTTCCATGTTTTTGTTCATGTTTTTGTTCATGTTTCAAGCATTTAGATTGATGATTATGTATTATTGTAAGCCTAAGGGCAAAAACACTAGTATCCCTTGCTTAATTACAACCATTAGTATGTTAATTATGTTTGTAATGACACTTTGAAGCATTTTCTATGTTAATCCTTGATGATTAGTTTGCAACCTTGTTTATTGATGTTGAATTCTGTTGGTGCATCTAGTGTCTGTTAACTTCGTCTTAATCGAGTCTTATGTCTAGATAGGATAAACAAGCACACAACAGGGTTGAAATTAGGGTTTTATATGTAAGAGTGGGTGATTCCGCTTGAAAGTGTTAATGTCCAGTTCAAGCGAAATCAACAAGTTAATTCCGCTTGAAATGAGCATTGACATGTTCAAGCGAAATTACTAATTCCCCTTGAAACTCACATGTCATGTTCAAGCGGAATCAAAACATTATATATAGGTGTGTGCTGAATTCATTTGGAGCGGAATTAGAGGTCATTGTTTGAGAGCTGAGGTGCTGCCAAATTGTAATCAGATCTGTAAAAGCTCAGGAATTCAGTAATAGATAAAGATTAGAAAGGAACAAGTTGTGTTGACATCATTTACATTGATTCCGCCTTTGTTTTTGATGATGAACTACTCAGATTGACTCGTTAGGGTCACACGACGATCCAACAAATTCTTGATTATAGTTAATTATCTTGGATGATTAGTATGTGGTTAGTTGAGATATTTGAAAGATGAAGCTTAATTAATCATGTATTAGTAGACTTTGAACTTGTTTAACTAGTTTAACTTGTTTCAAATGTGTGCACCATGATACTAGAAATGGTTAGTGGTTTAATAAGGGGTAATTATTGTTAATCAAGAAGGCTTTCCCTCACGGAAGGACCTTAACGTGTTAAATGGTGTTGTTATGAATTCTTGACATAAATTGTTAGCTCCGTTAGTAGTTTAGGCCAAAAATGCTTGCTTGGTGAATTTATGTTCAAGATTTGTAAAATGAACTCGGTTGTGATTTAATCTAGTTTATGCTTGTCTCGGTGGTTGCATTGTGTTTATCGGTGTCACTTTCCTTGATTAAGTGAGGTTAGAAAACTTTTAACGGATGACTAACTTATCTTTAGGGGATTTTCATAGACACATGTCAATTGGGCGTTAAAGAACAACTTTAAGTGGTTAAAGTGTGTTTATCGTTTTAGCTTTCCAAAGAATTGTCATGTTAGGATTCCCGAAAGGGATACTAATTGTTAATTGTCTTGAAAATGGAGAATTGACCAAGTGTTTCAAGTGACAAAACTGACTTAGTTCATATACTTTGGTTGTGCATAAAGCAAGGCTATATTTTTATTTTCTTATTTGGAGTCTATTATATTTTTATAAATATTTGTTTATGCTTATTTTAGCTTTTAGAAAATCACACACTTATCTTTTTACCGGTAATTTAATGACAAAGGTTTAGCATTATTTCTCCGCCCACATCCTTGGATCGACACTTGGTTCTTACCGATACTTTACTACATGTATGACGGGGTACACTTGCCCTTTCGTGTATGTTTTAATGTTGAAGTATAAATCATTTCTATAAATTTAAAACCGAATCGTGTGTAAAATTCATTGTAAAAACATGTATATATGCGCACACGTCAAGTACATAGTTCCCCCTATTTTATGCTATCAATTGTTTTGGAGTGACTCATATGTGCCAAACTACTTTTCAAGTTTTCAAAAACAAAGTCTATGGTTTACATAAAACACGACGATTTCAATAATGTGAACGACTTGTTGGTGCGTTATCCATAACACGAATGACATTCATTAGCTTTGGTCGAGTCGACCAGTAGTATGTTATGGTACCATAGGATTGACAATTCCGTTACTAGATGGGTAGTTTGGGGAACGACAAAAACTCTTATTTTAACAAACCCTTTGGTGGTTTGTTAGTCGATTCATAAAGACCCTTTGGTGGTCTAGACGAGTTACACAAGTTTGAATGTATTCATTAAAGAACGAAAAAAAGTTTTGTAAATTAAAACACGGACGATTGACAATTTTTTTACAACACGAACGATTGACGAGTGGTTTATAACATGGACGGTTGACGATTGGTTTTATAACATGGACGATTGATAACATGGACGATTTGGATGATTGGTTTATGGTAAATGATTTAGTTAACGAGACGTGTGTAATATGATAAAATCATGGTGGATAAGCCGATGGTACTTCCTATATATAAGTGCTTTTATCGTATTATATGCCATGGCGTTATCAGATCACTTGGACAAATGTTTTCAAAGGATGTCACGAAATGATTTCCATTTAAAGATATAAACCATACGAAGTTTTCTTTTAAATCGATTTACTACTCGGTTTTACAAAAGAAATGTTGTAGTTAAGATTCATGGCAACAAGGTTTTCACAAACATAAACCAACATGTTTTAGTTGGTTAATTATATTGCAATACTAAACACTTTTTGATACAAGGTTTTCACTTATCGACTCTCGTAGTCGGACGCGGTATTGCAATATTGTAGGTCCCCTATTCCGTATGGATCATCACAGAATCGTCGATCCAACCTAGAGTGCGGAATCCTCTAGATCAGATTTTAACATAAATGAGTAGAAAAGGTGGGGGGGGGGATATTCCACAGTCCTCCCAACCACTGGAGTGATCACACTCCACAAGCTAGCTTAGCCCCATAGCTGCCTGGGGGTGAATACCCAACCGAGAGCGAAGAGCTTGGCCGTGGGATGTGGACACCAAGATTCGAACCTGGGACCTCTAGGGAGAGGGTGGGTGAGGCTGGCCACCTGGGCTACCCCAGAAGGTTAAATGAGTAGAAAAGGTTGGTATGTGATGATGCTAAAACATCTGTTTCAGAAGAAAAGGTTGGTGAACAGCTGTTAGAACCTCTGTTGGAACCTCTGTCAGAACCATGGTATTCCAGTGTATGTGATGGAGAATGTGATTGTGCCATGATGGCTGCTGCTAAGGTATCACCTCAAGTCCTTAAAGACTTGTGTCAGAAAAATGAATTATTGCTTATGATAACATTAAAGAGATGAATGAAAACATTAGAAACAAGATCATAAATGATGAAGTACAATTTGAGAAAACTTTTAGAGAGTTAAGATCAAAATTGTTTGAAAAATAAAAATGAAATCAACAGTCTAAAACATGAATCAAGCATAACCAAAGATCAACTCCAAACAATGGTAGAAAAATACTTGTGTTGCAAAAAGGAACTTGAATCTACCCAAATCACTTGTGAAAAATGGGTAGAATCCTGTAAAGGTTATGAGTTGATGCTTTTGATAACATTAAAGAGATGAATGAAAACCTTAGAAACAAGATCTTAAATGATGAAGTACAATTTGAGAAAACTTTTAGAGAGTTAAGATCAAAATTGTTTGAAAAATAAAATGAAATCAACAGTCTAAAACATGAATCAAGCATAACCAAAGATCAACTCCAAACAATGGTAGAAAAATACCAGCGTTGCAAAAAGGAACTTGAATCTACCCAAATCACTTGTGAAAAATGGGTAGAATCCTATAAAGGTTATGAGTTGATGCTTGAAAAGCAGATCAAAAGCAATGTGAAATTTGGCATAGGCTTTAGAAAAAATGACCAAGTTTCTGAAAGCACTGTTGTAAATGAATCTGGCTTCCTTGAAATCATTCCTACAAATTTGGTTGGTCAATAAATAAAAGTCACAGATCCTAATGGTAAGAAATTTTTTTTGGAAAAATATGAGGGATCCTCAACTTTTGAGAAATTGAAAAGTACCAATTCAAACCCACTTGGTCTGATGAGTGTGACATTCTTGAAAATTTCAAGCCAATGGACTTCTCAACAACTGAGGGTGTAAAAGCACCCAAAGTAAAAAATCATTCCCCTGAAAGACCTTCCAGCAGACGTTATAACATCTGTTGAAAAGGAGGCTGGAAAAGGGAAGAAGAAAGAGAAGGTCAAAAACCAGTTTTGTGATTTCTGTGAAAAGAAGAATCATGTCACTAAAAATTGTTTTCTTCTAAAAGTATATGATATTGATGTGATTAAGAGGCCGTGTCCACCAGACACGGGCCGTGTCCAAAGATGGATACTAGGCAGGAGAAAAAACAACTGCAAAAGACAAAAATGGCAGCCAACACGGGGCCGTGCTAAGCCAACACGGGGCGTGGTCAACTCAAAGATCTTTAGAATCTACGATAGTACAGCAAGTACTTTGGCCACGGGCCATGCCGTTGACACACGGGGTCGTGTTAGTACAACATCTGACAAGCAGTTAATGTGGAAGAGAGAGTGATGGGCACGGGGCCGTGCCAGCCGAGCACGGGCCGTGCTGAAGCTTCTGTTTTCAGCTATAAATAGAAGTGCTTGGTTCACTTCAACTCATCCCTTGGCAAACCACTTCTGTCTCACTTGCCACCACTCCACCACCACTACAACATCATCATCCACCACCATCATCCATTTTTTCATCTTTAGAATGTGTGTGTAGTCTCGGGATCCAAGATTGATCGTAAGAATATTTGTCAAACAAAGGCCATGCTTGGCTAAATTCTTACATCACTTGGTGAGGACATATCTTTTATGTATTTCTTTTATGATTTCCAATCTTTGGCTACTTTTTAACTGGCTATGTATTAATGACTTTAATAATTAGTTTTTTTTTATTGAATGCAAATTTATTCAAATACTCTTCATATGTTCGTTTACTCAACATGTTCATGTATTTACGGTCTATATAAAGCATGTTAGTTAACCCGAAAGGGAGATTAGAAGGGTGGTTTGGGTAATTCTATGTCTTGTTCAATGTATAGATCCTGCGATAACCTGGTTCAAGCCTATTAACACCTCACGAGTCAGAGCGGGCATTACCCACCACGAGAGAGGTGCAAAAAGCTTGAATCCCTTATCCTTAAACTACTATTAAAACTTTAAACTAACCTCACGAGGACTGTATCCCTGCTGACTTAGACCAACGGGTTGAGGGTGATCGCCGCCTCGTAAGGGGGGTCCACCACATTTGGCATTAATAACTTACTTAATTATCTTTCAATATTCCAATCTAGTGGGATTGTATCCTTGCTAACTCAAACCACTGGGTTGAGGGTAACGTCGCCTCCAAAAGAGGGGCCTACTACTATAACTAAGATAATCTCTTAAAATGCCCGAAGTGCGGAAATCATCAAAAGGGTACATGAAAGATAAGTTGAATCCAAGTGATTCTATCTTGTCTATCATTTTTATTTTATTTTTAGTTTCCGTTTTTATCTTTTTATTAGCTTAAATTTTTTTCTCAAAAGTTGGTTCGATTAGACGTTGACGATAAGCCGGTACTAAAAGCTCTTGTGTCCATGGACGACCTCAGTATCTTGCCATCACTATACTACGTCCGCGATGGGTATACTTGCCCTAGCGTGTGTGTAAAGTGATAGTAGAATATCGTGTTTTATAAATTTAAAACTTGAAATCGGCGACTAAAAAGAGCTAAAAATATATACACCCACACGCACGTCAAGTTTTTGGCGCCGTTGCCGGGGACACAAAGATCTTAGGAAAGCTTAAAATTAACGGCCTAATCATTTTTTTCTTTTGGGTTTTTCTTCTTTTTCTTTTATTTTTCTTCTTTCTGCAGAATTGACACTGGTTCGTGCTGCTCCGACACGGGGCCGTGTCAACTCTTCAGAACCTTAAAACTATTTTCTCCCAGATACAGAGTGCAGCACGGGGCCGTGTTGTTTCAGCACGGGGCCGTGCCGACTCTCTCTGTTTGTAAGAAAATAGTGGTCGCCTGATCCCGACGGTCTATATATATATATATATGTGGATTTCTTTGATTATTTCTACCACCGCCACTCTTATGGGTTATGGTGCGATTTTTGTGGGGATGATCATGAATTAGAAGGATGTGGCGTTCTAAACTTCATTCCCCACTATTTAGCCCCATCGTTTTCCTGTAACAAAACCCCCCGAAACAAGCAGGGGTGGAAATAACGAGGAAATCCCTCCACCTGAACCTCATCGATCCTTTTTTCTAGACGACCTAGAACCCATAGGTGAAATAGAAAAGAGGATCATCCATGAAATCCAAGAGATAGAATCTTACTTGAAGGCGCGAAATTCATCAAAGATTCATCCGATGGAGAATTGATGGAGGAAGAAATAGGCATACAAGACAACACCAAGGTCAACCAAACCTCTATTGCAGACGACAGGGAAAACGAAAATGAAAACGAAAGCGATAGTCATCCCTGTATCGATTCAGTCATGACGGTCCCCCTACCGTGTGTGAATCTCACACCAACAGCATGGATAGGAGCGAATCGACTCACACATTCTTTAACAAGAGCCCAGAAAAAGTAAATAAGGGAAGGCCCTATTTTCCCATTCTTAAAGAAACCTTCTACCTTTCCGACAACATCTTGCGGTTTCATATCACTTGCCTAAGTCCGTGATATATCCGACAGTACGGTGTTGTTCCAACCAGTAAGGAACCACCCGACATCGGATAATTCCTTAAAAATTTAGATAAAATTAAATAAAAGCTCTGACACGGGGCCGTGTTCCTTGAACACGGGGTCGTCCCACTCTCTTCCAGTAACATGGGGCATGTCGAACTAACACGGGGTCATGCCACTCGTATTTTTTTGACACGGGGTCGTGTCAACGGTGACGTAGGCCATGTTCAGCTAACGCACAACATTCTCTAACACATGCATCTGGCACGGGGCCGTGCCCGTGTGCTGTCACTGTCTATAAAGTCAGCCTTTGGGACAATGTTTGGAACCATTCTCAAAAGGCAAGATCTCTGAGATTCTTCACACATACCAGAAGAGGTATATTCTTAAAAGTTCTCAATTGGGCTTCTTCTCTTTTCCTCTTTGTGCATTTCCTCTTCTTCATCCTCCATGAACTTCATTGAAGCTTGAAGCTTTAAGCTTCAAAAGCTTCAATAGAAGGCTCATACTCTTGATTTTTAGCTCAACGTTTTGCAAATTCATGTTAGTAAAACATTATTTTATGTTATTTACGTTCAGAAAAACAAAAATAGTCAAAACTAACTTAAAATAAAATTTTTAGAGCTAAAAATATGGAACAGATGAAGCAGCACGGGGACGTGCCAGTCTGGCACGGGGCCATGCTGAATGGTCTGATCTTTCATTTCTTTCTAACGGTTAGTCATTTTCTCTCAAGATGGCAAGCCAACAGAGTGGAACATCGTCGACGAGCTCCAAAAGTCAAAGGAGAGGAAAAAGGCTCCCAATCGAGGCCATTCTCGCAAGATATATGAGTGCCTTAAGAGAGAGCCTTGATTAGATGACATTGGTGGAGGAGGTTCTCATAGACCGAGTGAACTAACTTACCATGGGGTTGGAGGATTATTTCAGACAAATCAACCTTTTGCATCAAAGGATGAATATCTTGGCTTTACCTCCCATGGAGCTAATCTTCCCATAAGAAGATTGGAACCTAGTCAATGAGATCATACAACCTACGGGTTGGGATATCGAGATTCCGGAACCTCCTCCTATTGATGTCACTTTTGAGGTCCCGATAAATCTCGCACCCGCTCAAGATGAGGCGGAAGAAGAGCCCTTTATCTTCCTACCAAGGGAGATTGAAGAAGTGCTCAACGACCTCTAGCTTGGGTATTTCCGATAAAAGCTATTAGTCCTCCATCTTCCAACATTCATAAATTTAGGAATGTAGCTTTTAAGTTGTTAAAAATTGATCTCGTAAAGGTATTTCCAAGATTTTATCTATCTAGCTTTAGTTTAAGTAGGTTTTGTAATTTTTCATTTTCTAGTAATATTTTTATGTTAATGAAAAAATGGATGTTTGGATGGTGGTATTTCAAATAAATGTGTTTGAGAAAATGGAAACACAAAATGGATGATGGAATGGAACCCATGCACGTAAAACAGAAGCCTCCCGACTCATTTTCTGCAAAACAGTGGTTGCAGCACGGGGCCGTGCTCACTCAGGACGCCCCCGTGCCCGTCTTACTATTGTCAAACATTCCCTTTCCATAAGGTGGCACGGGTCGTGCTCACCCAGCACGCCCCCGTGGCCACCGCACTGTAAGTATTCTGTTTTCATTTGTTACTGGCACTTTGGATCCGGGGCCGTGTCCCCATAGCACGGGGCCGTGCTGCAAGTGCAAGTAACCAAAAATTTTTATTATTTTCATACTTTTTGCACATTTTTCCAAAAATAAATCCTTTTTAGGAAACATTGGGGACAATGTGTAACTTAAGTGTGTGGGGGAGGATAATAAAAAACCTTGAATCGTTTGTCCTAAATCAAGCCTTACACAAAACTCACCTTGGAACCGCTAAACACCCCAAACTTTTTCAAAAAAAATTCCTCTCATTTTTTTACTTATCTTAAGTTTAGTTGGGTAAACAAGTTCTAAAAATTATGTTTTTACAAATTTACAACCGATAGCGTCATGATAAAAAGAACTAATTTAGAAAAATTACGAAAATGGGCATGATAAATCTTTGTAAAATTTGATTATATATACATTTTTACACTATGGCCCTTTTTCCCACAAAAGTGAGTTTTGAGCCATTACCGAGCATAAAAATATACATCTTTACGAATTGCTCAATTTTTGTTTCTTTTGTGAATAGCCCGTTTGGTTCTCAAGAATCTAGAACTTGACAACCCGATACGTTCCAAGTCCTTACCGATAAAAATCCAAGTAAGTAAATGATAGAGGCATTAGGACAAACCCATTTTTAGGACAAACCCTTTATTTTCTTTGCTTTATCCAAAAACACCCCTTAGTTAAACCCTTTGAACCTTAAAAACCTTTTTCATTTCAAACCCACAAAAATTACCCTTTTCATTTTTCATCTTTCATTTTTGTAAACTTATCGGTTATGAAATTACGATTACGGCTCAGTTTCAACTTTGGTAACAAAAAAAAAATCATAAAAATTTGAAAAATATGCCAAGGAATTTTTTACTAAGCCTAAAAGCAATAGAAAAACTGATAGTTTACGTTTTTACCCCTTTTTTCCAAATAAAACTTACCAAACCCGAACCACCACCAACCCTTCAAAGTCCCCTTGATACTTATAAGGATTTAACGTCAAAAGGAGTAGGTTTGATCGATTGTCAAGCCTATGGTAGGAGTAAGTTCCAAATCGGGCACGAGCTTTTCACTTAATATTGGCCGAGTGTCGAGTGAATACTTGTGAGGTGTGTAAATATGTATATAACTAAATAGAATTTTATTAAGGCATATTATGCCCAAAGTAAATAATTTTTCATAAATTAAAGTTTTAAATAAATCATGACGAATAGGATTGTAAATAAAATAAAAACAAAATAGATTTAGAACTTGGATACCCGACACTCTAAAGATATGACCCCAAAACCTTCTCTTCTACATATTCCATTAGGGTGTGTAAGCCATGTAATAGAGTTTTGCTTGAGAACAAGCAAAGATTCAAGTGCGGGGGTATTTGATGTGATTAAAATACAACATTAAAATTATGTCAAATACGGCGTAAAAGCAACGCTTTTTTAGTACTAATGTTGGAAAAAGCTCGTGTTATCGTTCCTTTTAGATTTTCAGGGATAAAAGAGCTTAAATTTACAAAAGGAGCAAAAAGACAGCAAAATCCAACATCAATGTAAAGAAGAAGGAATTGCCGTAGCTCGCCAAGCCCCAATTCACATCCAAACCTCAAAATAACAAAGAACAGAAGGCTGACACGGGGCCGTGTCCAAAGATGGATACTGGGCAGGAGAAAAAGACAACTGCAAAGACAAAAATGGCAGCCAACACAGGGTTGTGCTAAGCCAACACGAGGCATGGTCAAATCAAAGATCTTCAGAATCTACGATAGTACAGCAAGTACTTTGGCCACGGACCGTGCCGTTGACACACGGGGCCCTGTTAGTACAACATATGACAAGCAATCAATAAGGAAGAGAGAGAGAGAGAGAGAGCGAGAGAGATGGGCACGGCGCCGTGCCAACCGAGCACGGGCCATGCTGAAGCTTATGTTTTCAGCTATAAATAGAAGTGCTTGGTTCCATTTCAACTCATCCCTTGGGAAACCACTTCTCTCTCACTTGCCACCACTCCACCATCACTACAACACTGTCATCCACCACCATCATCCATTTTTCCATCTTTAGAGTGTGTGTGTGCAGTCTCAGGATCCATGATTGATCGTAAGAATCTTTGTCAAACAAAGGCCATGCTTGGCCAAATTCTTACATCACTTGGTGAAGACATATCTTTTATGTATTTCTTTTATGATTTCCAATCTTTGGCTACTTTTTAATTGGGTATGTATTAATGAATTTAATAATTAGTTTTTTTATTGAAGGCAAATTTATTCAAATACTCTTCATATGTTCGTTTACTCAACATGTTCATGTCTTTACGGTCTATATAAAGCATGTTAATTAACCCGAAAGGGAGATTAGAAGGGTGGTTTGGGTAATTCTATGTCTCGTTCAGTGTATAGATCCTGCGAGAACTTGGTTCAAGCCTAGTAACACCTCATGAGTCGGAGCGGGCATTACCCACCACGGGAGAGGTGCAAAGAGCTTGAATCCCTTATTCTTAAACTACTATTAAAACTTTAAACCAACCCCGCGAGGACCGTATCCCAGCTGACTCAGACCAACAGGTTGAGGGTGATTGCCCCCTCGTAAGGGGGGGTCCGCCACATTTTGCATTAATAACTTACCAACCGAGCACGGGCCATGCTGAAGCTTATGTTTTCAGCTATAAATAGAAGTGCTTGGTTCCATTTCAACTCATCCCTTGGGAAACCACTTCTCTCTCACTTGCCACCACTCCACCATCACTACAACACTGTCATCCACCACCATCATCCATTTTTCCATCTTTAGAGTGTGTGTGTGCAGTCTCAGGATCCATGATTGATCGTAAGAATCTTTGTCAAACAAAGGCCATGCTTGGCCAAATTCTTACATCACTTGGTGAAGACATATCTTTTATGTATTTCTTTTATGATTTCCAATCTTTGGCTACTTTTTAATTGGGTATGTATTAATGAATTTAATAATTAGTTTTTTTATTGAAGGCAAATTTATTCAAATACTCTTCATATGTTCGTTTACTCAACATGTTCATGTCTTTACGGTCTATATAAAGCATGTTAATTAACCCGAAAGGGAGATTAGAAGGGTGGTTTGGGTAATTCTATGTCTCGTTCAGTGTATAGATCCTGCGAGAACTTGGTTCAAGCCTAGTAACACCTCATGAGTCGGAGCGGGCATTACCCACCACGGGAGAGGTGCAAAAAGCTTGAATCCCTTATTCTTAAACTACTATTAAAACTTTAAACCAACCCCGCGAGGACTGTATCCCAGCTGACTCAGACCAACAGGTTGAGGGTGATTGCCCCCTCGTAAGGGGGGGTCCGCCACATTTTGCATTAATAACTTACTTAATTATCTTTCAATATTCCGATCTAGTGGGATTCTATCCTTGCTGACTTAAACCACTAGGTTGAGGGTAACGTCGCCTCCAAAAGATGGGCCTACAACTATAACTAAGATAATCTCTTTTTACGCCCCTAACTTTACGTTTTCAAAAGACCATAACATGTAGGAAAAATTTTTGTAATTTTCGGCATGACGCATTCGTACATAGGCCACTAACACCTGCTTTATACGGTAAAACACTTCAACTTAAAAGACCCTTGCCAAAACCCAAAACGGACGTGTTTACAACAAGACTACTACTACTAAGTTATTGTCCAAACCACAAGGACATCAAAAGACTACATAAGTTGAAGTACATAAGACCAAAAATTAAGACCACATTAAAATAACTTATGACGGAAACGTGAAGTGGGCGTAGATTAAATGTGCTCGTTCCAAGTCGTCCAATCGCTTAGGTTGAGGATTTACCTACATCAACAACAAATCTTTAAGGAATTAGTCTTATTATCTATTTCACTTTAGATTACTAAAATTTCGGCTTCATCCTTTCACATACTTTCCTTTCATTTTTACATTCGGCTACCCATTAAAACGAGTCTAACATATATTCTCATAAATGAGAAAAGGAATACCATTCATAACCCGATAACATCGGGTTATTTACTTGCAAAATATGGTATTCGTTCGATCCGTATAACGGATTGAACATCATACATTCTACATTCGTAATTGCTTTCATGACTACCCATACATAAACGATTCTTTCTTACTTGACTAGTTCAATTCGAACCGGTCAATTTACATAACTTAATACGACTTTCATTTACATAGCCAAATCCACAAGGGATTTGCTATCTACTTATTAACCACCGTAAACCAATTTAACTAGGGATTGTATTTCGCGAACATTAGCAAAATATATGTAAAGTTTTGTATGCACAATGGAACATACCTCGATCCTGTGAGCCTTCCGATTTCCTAGTACTTGAACCTTCTTCCTTCACACCTATATCAACACATTCATTCATTTATTTAGTATCCTAAAATTTCATTCCATTATCTCGCAAATTACATATATTTATTCTTTCAAGCATTTCATCAAACACTTGGTGGGTTCGGCGTTTGTGGGACACTAAGTACAAGCTTTCAAAGCAAAATTCCTACTAGTTCATTTCAAAATTCATCAACAAACAATCAAGTTCATAATATTCTCTTGTCCTACTAAAATTTGTTTAAGATTCAAGTACTACAACATCATCATATATCAAATTTACACATGATCACTACTAATTTTTCCACCATTCTACATCTCAAATAATTCATATCAAATGGGTTATGCAATTAGCTTTTCAAATGATCGAATTCACGCATAAACACACATGATTCTTGTTCTATAGGAAAGTCTAAACTCCAATCTACACAATTTCTTGTATAAATTCGAGATTGGGTCATAACCCACTTCCTACAAGTCATGATTTCAGGAAATTGAACTTACCTCTTTAAAAATCGAGCTTAGATGGGTGTAGATTCGAGTTCATGCAGTTGATTATCTCTAAATTTCTACCCAAATTGATTGAATTTGGTGAACAAGGGTTTCACCCTTGGTTCCCTGCTTTGATCGACCCCCAACACGCACATATGTGTGTTTTTGGGTTTGACTGGTGGTCCATAGGACAACCATTAATGATGTTAAAAGGCGAATGTATCCTTCACTTAATCGCGTAATTATCTTGAATTAGATAACTACAGTTGCTTATGTTTCAGGTATGTTTTGAGAGCTAAAAGTGGATAAAACGCTGCTTAGGATGGAACAAAGTGGAACGGGGCATGCGTGGAAGGAAAGAAGAGAAGAAACAAAACATTCAGGGCTCCATCATAATTTACGGTGGCTACCGTAAATAACGGTGGCCCTGAAATCCCCAATTTTCCACCGTACCTCAGTCTATCTTCACCGTAACACTTTTTGGTCCACCGTAAGTTACGGTGGTTCCGTAATTTACGGTGGAGATGACGGAAAGATTGTAACTGCCTCATTAAAACAGTTTTTGTGGTGTCTTTTCACATTATCTCATCATTGGACGTTTTCTCTGAACATTGGGGGCGATTTTGGCTGGTTTTACCTTGTTCTAACAATTCTAAACATTTGGTTCTTGTTTTTTATTTGTATGAACTTGAATTTGGATGTTATGATAATCAACCGAACAATGTCCGGCTAAACTTGTGGTGATCATCTTAGGTGAAGGTTTCTCTAAACTCTTGTGTGTTTGTTCTTTGATTCCTAGAATGATAACATTGTGTTTGCTTTGATTATCATGGTGTATGAGTAATTGATTGTAGCTTGTTAATTGGTATTGCAATTCTAGTCTAATTCGTACGTTCTTGGTGCCGTTGGCAATCGGGATATCACGGGAAGGGTTAGGGTTGGATATTGATTGATTGATCATCGGGAAACGACCTCGCATTAATATAATCCAAGTACTTTGTTCCCTTTCATCACAACAATTGTTTATACACGAGTTATGTCTATGTAACTCTTTCTAGTTGGAATTTCACACAAGTGTTAAAAGAAACTGAATCCTAAGATGGTCATTGTTCTCATAATATGAAGTAAAAATCCAATCTTGATTAGTAGTAATTGATAATTTAGTTTTCTAAAACAAACAATCCAAATCATTGATCTTTAATTTCTGCAAATTAGGTTAATTGTAGTTAAATCGCAAAGCTATAAAATCAACGCATTTTCCACATACTCCCTGAGTTCGATACCCATTTACCACTATCTATAGTTGTTATTTGGATCAAAATTTGCGTGTACCACAACATCACGTCAAATTTTGGCGCCATTGCTGGGGAGTTGTGCGCAACGTGTGTCAGTTTATTAGTTTTGCTTTGTTATTTTTGGGTTTACACTGGTGTGTTTAGTGTGCAGGTTCTACAGGTGCATCCATACTAGAGGCTCTCACAAGTCGTCACCATTGTCATTTGATCCGGAGATCGAAAGAACGCTAAGGCAAAACAAAGTTTTAGTAAGAGAAAACAGAATCATTGGTTCACCTACCTCACCCATTACACCACGAAACATCATGCAAGAATCTCAAATACCACCCACAACGGGTCAAACGACCTCATCATTTATACCTACTTCCACACAACCATCACCAAACACAACCATACCTAATACCACTACAATTCCTACTCCACCTCATGACACTACACCAACCAACATCACATAACCGATTACTACTCAAGTTGAACCCAATCTTACCTTTAGCACTTCATCCACAATACCACCATTGTCACACTTCTTTCCCCCAACTACGGGTCAATCATCCTCTAATTACACAATACCACCAAATTCAACTATTTTCCATGCTACTTCTACATTTAGACCATCAAACCAATTGGGCTTTCAACACTCATCCATTCCATTCGGGCAATCCTCGGGTATTCAAGGAGATGGATATGATGATGGCTATGAAGAGGAGTTTAGAGGGTATGAAGAGGAAGGTTTTTACTATGGGGGTGATGGAGGCTACTTGGGACCTCAAGGAGGAGCGGGTCAACAAAGTCAACCGATTCAACAATTTCAAGATACGAGTAGACTACCGGTTGGGGTGCAACACATTAGACCGCAAGGGCCACAATTGCAACGCCCTACACCGCTACAACAAGTGCGCCCTCAAAATACACAACCACAATTTCAAAGGCCGACTCATCAACAACCACCAATTCATCAATATCAATACCAACCACCGTTTGCACCTCAAGTGCATATGCAAGGGCAAATGGGTCAACCAAGAGCACCATTGGGTGCACCTCAAAGACATCATCGGGAGGTTGTACGGGGGATTGAAGCTCACTTCCGGCCTATTATCACTAACAATCCTTCGCCGGTAGTGATTCCTCATCATGCGGATGGAAGAACTTTTGAAGTAAGAACAACGGCCCTCCAAAGTCTACCAAAGTTCAAGGGGTTAGCAACGGAAGAACCCTATTTTCATTTAGAGACATATGACTCCATTTGCAACACTATTGGAGGTCAAGGGTTTTCTTCGGATGATGTCAAGTTGGTTCTCTTCCAATTTTCTTTGGAAGACAAGGCAAAGAGATAGTTTCACACTCTACCCTCCGCATCGATCTTTACATGGGCCGATATGCAACAAATATTCTTGGATGAATATTACACCTCTCAAAAGACTATTGATGAGCAAGTAGAGGAAGTGAATGCAATTCAAGGAGGGGGTGGTCGAAATTTCAATATGAACTCCAACACATACCACCCCGGGTTACGAAACCATCCTAATTTCCGTTACGGGAACGCGGCGAACCAAGCTAACCCAAACTTTCAAGGAGCTCAAGGTAACTTTGCACCTCGTCAACAATACAATCAAGGCAATTATCGGGGTGGAAACAACTATGGTTATCAAAGGCAATTTCAACAAACGGGTCAAGGTGGTTCGGGTCAACCTTCGTCAAGCGGGAATGAAGTCATGGATATGCTTCGGGCTATGCAACAAGATATGCAAAAACGGAATCAACTCGATGAAGTCCGGATGCAAAAGGATGAGGTTCGTGACAAGAGTATCCAATCACTAACAACTCAAATGGGTCAATTGGCAACCGATGTGGCGGAATTGAAGAAAAGCAAGGGTCAACTTCCTAGCGACACCAAGGTAAATCCTTCACATGGTTCGTCATGAGGTAATGTTAATATTAGTTATGTTAGTGTTTTGAGAAGTGGCAAAGAATTTAAGGCCAATTTGTCACCGGGTTTGGTTGAGGGGGTAGTTGAGGACATCACGGGTAATGAAAGTGATGATGATGTTTCACCGGGTGTACCTAAAGAAACAAATGTTAACAAACCGGGGTTGGGTGAAAATGAGAAAAGTGAAAAAGTTGAGGGTGAACCGAGTCAAGTCCTGTTTCCATCGGCCTTACTTGACCAGGGTAGGAAAAATTTTATTGCATCAAGAGGTCCCCAAAAAGAAGAATTGTGGGACATGTTTAAACAAGTAAAAATTAATCTTCCACTACTTGATGCAATAAAACAAGTACCCGCTTATGCTAAATTTCTAAAGGAATTATGTACACAAAAAAGGCAACAAAAGAAGAAGATGCCTAAGCGGGTGGATTTAACCAGGCAAGTAAGTGCAGTTTTGAATGGGGAGCTTCCTCCTAAGCTCCAAGATCCGGGCACACCATTAATTAACATACAAGTTGGTAATTTTCAAATGGCAAAGGCGTTGCTAGATCTTGGAGCCGGGGTGAGCATTTTACCGGGGGGCTTATATGACCAATATGACTTTGGTCCGTTAGCAAGGGTGGAGACAACGGTTGTTTTAGCCGATTTGTCTCATAAGCTACCTTGGGGGATGGTTCAAAATGTGATTGTTAAAATTGATGAGTTCTATTACCCGGTTGACTTTTTAGTCTTGGACTACTCATCCGCGGACCCAAAACAACAACAAAATGTAATTTTGGGTCGGCCATTTTTTAGCACCGCGCATGCTGTGATCGATTGTAGATTTGGTACAGTCGATATGACTTTTGGGAATCGAAAAATGCGCTTGAATGTTTTTACTAACAATTCTAATGCTAATGGTGTTGATGAGTGTTTCACGGCAGATTTAGTTGATGGATGCAACCCGCATGAGTATGAGGAGGATGGTATGGATGTTTGCTTGTGTGATTTTTCTGAACAGGTAGATGCTTATGCACTACGGGTTGAAGAGGAAAAACAGGATGCTATGGCCTTGAAAGAAGGTCGACCGCCATGGACTCACCAATTCGAAGGCTTGCCGGTGGAGATAAATTCGGGTACTAAACCATCATTAGAAGACCCACCGAAGTTGGAACTTAAGGACTTGCCAAACCACTTGAAGTATGCTTTCCTAGGGGATAATGACACTCTACCGGTCATTATTTCCTCTAATTTAGAGACGGCGCAAGAGCAAGCCTTATTGGAAGTTTTAAAGGAGAACAAGGGAGCTATTGGATGGAGATTGCCGATCTCAAAGGAATTAGTCCATCAATCATCATGCACAAGATTATTACCACCGAAGATGCAAAACCAACAAGAGAAGCTCAAAGGCGATTGAATCCGAACCTAAGGGAGGTAGTAAAAAAAGAGGTAATCAAATGGTTGGACGCGGGAATCATTTATCCGATTTCGGATAGTGCTTGGGTGAGTCCCACCCAAGTTGTGCCTAAGAAGGCCGGTATTCAAGTAGTCAAGGACGAAAATGGTGAACAAATTGCCACCCGACCAGTTACCGGGTGGCGTGTGTGTATTGACTACCGTAAATTGAATACCGCCACTTCTAAGGACCATTTCCCGCTACCTTTCATTGACCAAATTATTGAAAAATTATCGGGTCAAAAATATTACTGCTTTTTGGACGGGTATTCGGGGTACAATCAAATAGCAATACACCCGGATGACCAACACAAGACCACCTTCACTTGTCCATATGGTACCATTGCCTTTTGGCGAATGCCATTTGGCTTGTGCAATGCACCGGCAACTTTCCAACGATGTATGATGAGTATCTTCTCAGACATGGTTGGAGAGTCGCTTGAAGTGTTTATGGATGACTTTTCAATCTTTGGCACTAGTTTTGAATCTTGTCTCAACGAATTACAAAAAGTTTTAAAAAGATGTGTTGAGAAAAATTTAGTGCTTAGTTGGGAGAAAAGTCATTTTATGGTGAGAGGGAATTGTGCTAGGTCATGTGATTTCGGAAAGGGGGATGGAGGTGGATAAGGCAAAAATACGGGTAATAGCATCTTTGCCACCTCCGAAAAATGTTAAGGGTGTAAGGTCATTTTTGGGACATGCGGGGTTCTATAGACGTTTCATAAAAGGTTTTAGTGTTATCACCAAACCTTTATGTAACTTGTTATTAAAAGATGTCCCATTTGATTTTACTAATGAGTGTATGCAAGCTTTTACTATTTAGAAGGAACATTTGGTCAAAGCTCCTATTTTGCAACCGCCGGATTGGTCAAAGCCGTTTGAGATCATGTGTGATGCAAGTGACACTACAATTGGTGCAGTTTTGGGTCAACGGGTTGATAAAAAGCCGGTGGTGATTTATTATGCAAGCAAGACTTTATTCGAAGCGCAACTGAATTACACCACAACTGAAAAGGAGTTATTAGCGGTGGTGTATGCTTTGGATAAGTTTCGTTCGTATATTTGGGGGAGCAAGGTGGTGGTTTTTTCGGATCATAGTGCGGTCCGATATTTAATGGAGAAAAAGGACGCGAAGCCTCGTTTGATTCGGTGGGTATTATTGTTACAAGAGTCTGACTTAGAAATTCGAGACAAAAAGGGAAGTGAGAACGTGGTGGCGGATCACTTGTCTCGGATTCCGGTAGAAGGGATTGATGATGTTAGTGAAATAAATGAAAGGTTTCCCGACAAGCAACTCCTAGCCGTATCCACTTTCGTTGCACCGTGGTATGCTCATTACGTAAATTACTTAGCCACGGGTGCCATCCCAAGTCATTGGACCAAGACGCGACGACAACAATTTATGGTCCAAGTGAAGCAATACATTTGGGACGAACTGGATCTTTTCAAGATCGGGCCGGATCAAGTCATTAGGAGGTGTGTGCCCGAAACGGAGGTGTTGGAAATCTTGACTCATGCTCATTCATCCGCTTGTGGAGGTCACTTTAGTGGGTATAAAACGGGCTATCGGGTTCTCTCATGTGGGTTTTATTGGCCCACAATTTTCAAAGATGCTTGTGAGTTTGCAAGAAATTGTATAAATTGTCAAAAGATGGGAAGCGTATCAAAGAGGGACGAGATACCATTACAACCAATCTTGGTTATCGAAATATTTAATGTATGGGGTATTGACTTTATGGGTCCCTTCCCGAATTCGAATGGTTTTCTATATATTTTGGTGGTGGTGGATTACGTCTCTAAGTGGATTGAGGCTATTGCAACAAGAACAAATGACCACTCGGTTGTTTGTAAATTTGTTCAATCCAATATTTTCTCCCGTTTTGGCATTCCGCGTGTTATTATAAGTGATGGTGGTTCGCACTTCAAGAACTTTAATTTCGGGAAATTGTTGAAGAGGTATAGCGTGAATCACCGAATTGCCACACCTTACCATCCGCAAACGAGTGGACAAGTCGAAGTGTCCAACCGTCAAATCAAAGAAATCCTCATGAAGACGGTAAGAACGGATAGGAAGGATTGGTCGAGCAAGTTGGATGATGCGTTGTGGGTATACCGAACGACCTACAAAACTCCGATTGGCATAACACCTTACCGGATGGTGTATGGAAAGGGTTGTCACTTGCCAATGGAGTTAGCGCATCGGGCACATTGGGCAATCAAGACGGTAAATGCGGATTATGATGAAGTGGGAAAGATGAGGAAGTTGCAGTTGAGTGAGATCGAAGAAATTAGAGATGAGGCGTATGAGTGTGCATCGGCTTACAAAGACAAGCTCAAGAAGGTACACGATGCAAAGTTGAGGAAGAAAACCTTTGAAGTGGGTCAAAAGGTTTGGTTGTACAATTCAAGACTCAAGATGTTTGCGGGCAAGCTTAAAAGCAAATGGATGGGCCCGTATGTCGTTCGGCGAGTTGGGAGGTTTGGTGATGTGGATATCCAAGATGAGCAAACAAATAAACAACAAACGGTAAATGGCCATAGGTTGACGCCATACTTGGAAGGGAACGACATCAACAACTTGGAGCTTGATAAAGTGGGCTACATTCTACGCCCGGTCAATGAGGAACAACCATGAGAGGCCCAGGTTTGGTAGTGTAAATAGTTAGTATTTTATTTAGTTTGTTTTGTATAGTTTGCACATTTACCGTACTCGTTTGAAGCTTGTGTTTGAAACAAGTGTGGGGACATTCGGGTCACGAATTGCTCTAACATTGTGTTAAGGACAACACGGGACTTTCGAGGGGGTAGGGTAATTTTTACATGTTTTTGAAAAATTTTAAAAACACAAAAAAATGGAAAAAACTAAAAAAAAATCTAAAAAAAGACACTTTAAATTACATTTTTCAGCAAAACAGAGATGCCCAGGTACCACCGTAAGTTACGGTGGTACCGTAATTTACGGTGGAAATGAAATATTTTGGGGCTTTACGGTATAAACCTCCTGTTTTACGGTAGAAGTTTTGTGCCAGCATCCACCATAATTTACGGTGTACACCGTAATTTACGGTGGACCTGGCGAGTGTAGGTGTCATTCCGGGTGCAGCAGTTATATAAAAAAAAAATAAAGCAATCACGTGAATTAACCCCTGGCCACTCAATTCCCTTCACTTTTCTCATCCATTCATTCTCATCTATCACTCTCAAGTTCCCCACACAATCCCCAAACTCCATAACCTTCCAAGCTTCATATCTCTATCAATTCTTTACCAAATCAAGTGAAATCTAGGTCTATCTTGACTAATTTTTCACATACTTACTGATTTTGAGAAGAGATTTGAGAAAAAACGAAGTTTCTGGTCTGAATCACAAACCCTAGGTCCGAAAATTTTTGGGGTTTTTGAAGTTTTTGTTTCATAAGTGTTCTAGCATCTTCAAATCAAGGTATGTGATGTTTGTTTGTTACTGTTGATGATGCATTGTGAGAAGGAAGGTTATTAGTGTTACTTGTTCATACTCACACTTGCTTGTTCTTAGATATTTTAATGAAAATAGTTACTTGAACATTGTTATGGTTTGTAGATGTAGGTTTGATGTAAAGTTGTGAACTTTTTGGGAATCTCTACATTGTAGAGATACCATGCCCAATTTTTGAAAAAGATTTATAAACTCTTGGTTCACTAATATCTACAACCATAGCAACATGCAAGTGTAGGGATATTTTGGAGAAAAGGGTCTAATTTTGTTGTGTTTGGTTGTGTTGTTTGCTTTAATGTGTGTAGGAAAATGGTACGAACGAAGGAAAGAGCGGGAGCTAGTTCGTCTTCTTCATCTAAAGATAAAGGCAAACAGCCGAAACAACAACCAAGAAAGAGACAATATTTGGGAAGAGTTAGTGAAAGTGAAAGCGAAGATGAAGAGATGGTAGAATTGGATCCGGCTAACAAGCCAAAATGGGAGTCGGGTCCGTTGGATGAGCAACCGGAGGAATGGCAGCCAACTCTATACCATGATAGTATGAACCGATTGAAAAATAAGGCAGCTGCATTTATCTGTGAAAGGGAGGTGAGAGAGGTTGAATTTGGGCCGTTTGGTGTGTTTTCCCAATTCTGCGCCTTAGGATGGGAGTCGGCACTTAGTTGTTATGATAAGGATAGCAAGAACTTGTTCATGACCGAAATTCAAGAATGGATGGCAACCCTCAAGTGCAACACATACGATAGGCCATCGCAAATGAAGTTGATAGGTGAAGTGAATGGGATTAAGGTGGAGATGTCGTTTGACACACTAAAGAAATTGGGGAAATACGATAGTCTACCAGCTCGTGATTATATGTTCCCTAGCCTTGATTATCTGTTTTTCAAACCGGATAAGCATCCTCGTTGGAATGATATGCTTGCGGCGTTGTTTTTGCCCGGTACTTATAGTGGAATTTTGTACCGGAGGAATTTGAAGATAGAAGCAAAGTTGTTGCTAGCGATTTGCATTTTAAATGTCATGCCACGAAGAGGAGATAAGGAGCAAGTGAGGTACCCAGAAGTACCCGTCCTCTATTCGTTACTCAATGGGTCTCCACGTTTTCCAATCCGATATTTGATCATGAACCACCTCTGGATTTGCCGAAACAAGTTGGGGAGAGATATTATCCCGTATTGCCGAATTATCACGGGATTGATGAAGCAGCAAAAGGCAATCATGTCAGAGGATAAAGGGGCAGCAAAAAGGCATCAGTCTTTTACTTTACAAAAGTTGGGGATTGGTTGGACTTACACGCAATCGTAAAGGTATCATAAGCTCAAGTCGGAGGGGTAGAGATGGAGAGCATTGAAAGTGGGTGCAAGGGATCTTCTACCGGGTGAAGAGGATGAACCGGAAAGTGATGTAGAAGCTCCGAGTGGTGATGATGATTATGCGGATGAGCCGCATGGTGGTGAGAATGTGAATGTGGGCCAAGGGGGCCTAGGTAGGGGTTATGGTGGTGTCTTCTATGATTACACAGAGCGTTCCTATGAGCCGAATTGGTCTTATGATGGCATGATGCAAGAGGTTATCGAGAACCAACTTCCTCCGGCACCCGTTTTTGAGTCATGGTCGGGTTCGGAGCGTACGTTATTTGATCAACACACGATGATGAGTTCCAGTATGGAGCGGGCTTTGAAGCATAACTTCGATCGTCAAGAGGCGTGGAATCGCACACACGCGTTTTCCCATGAATTAGAAATGAATAATCGATACCATGATGACCAAGCTCGAAGAATGTATGCAGATTGGCACGCAGGGCGGCCGATGGTTGCGGATCCACAACATGTGGATTATACGTCTCTACCACCTTACGATGGTAGTGTATCGTTTCCGACCCCGCCACTCCATCATTCACAGTGGATCGACCCGCGCCAACAAGAAGGAGCTCCGCAACAAGGTGGGAGTAGTAGCGGTGCATTTGCTGTTGGAGAATGGAATGACATGATGTCTTCCATTTTTGGGCCTCCGCAGCCACGCTATTACTAGTCAGGTCGTGTTCCTTCCTTGTATATTTTGTGAATATTTATTTAGTTTGATATGTTTATGGTTGGGCGGTAGGGTGGTGTTGAGTTTTTGATGTTATGTTTGGGTGGTGGAAGTTGGCGGTGTGATGTTTTAAAAGAAAAAAAATTATAAAACGAAAAATACTAAAAAAAGAAATTTGTGGTTTGAGTGTTGAGCTTTTGGGTGATGTGAAAGATGTTTAGCGATCAAATCCTCCTAAAACCATACATTGGGGTCAATGTATCCCAAGTGTGGGGATGGGGGGAAATTTTGAAGTTTTAAAAAAAAAATTAAATCAAGCGAAACAATGTGAGAATTTGAACACTTTGGATTAACCCCAAATAATGCACCGGCAACCCTTAATACCTTTTATTCTTGGTGAGAGTTGAAGCCACACATGTAAATAAATAATACTTGTCTTTGATGAGAGTGGCAACGGGTGGGGGTGCATTAGAACTTGTGCCTTGATACGGTTTAAGTCTTTAGTTGGATATGAATGCGAAAAGGATAAGGGCATTTAGGTAGCCTCGTCTTTAGTGTGTGCGAATGTGGGATTTGGGGGGTTGGACCTCATAAATTATATATATGAGCATGGTTGTGAGAGGGGCGGGGGTTTGGACATTTAGTTGCCCAATTTTGTGCCTAAAAGCCTATCGTTTGTTATCCCTTAGCTAGTTCCTAAAAAAAATTATCCAACTTGACCCGGTCTTATAGTGTTAGTAGTAGTTGAGTAGTATGTAGATATATTTGATGTTTTATTGTATGTTTGCTACTATGTTAAAAAAAAATCAGAAAAAGAAAAAAAAAAAGAGAAAAAGTAATGAAAAATGAAAAAGAAGTGATGTTTAGTTATCTTGTATATAGTAGTTAAGCTTGGTTGTTGTTTGTTTGTTTCTTTGTGTAATAAAAGACTGGGTTAAGTTTTCGCTACTTCATATATATTCCATTTCCTACCCGTACACCTAGACATGTTACAACCTTAAAAGTCCCTTTGATTTGCATTCATGTTTGGCACTTGTTAGGAGAAGGATCGATTTAGGGACAAGCCTATAGTTGTGCAACCGCCCGTTAGCCCTTGTCTGTCTAGCTCATAGTTGCTAGTGCTTACTTGTCGCAGAGAGGAGAGACATAGCGAGGGGTGCGTTAGTTTGGGTGTTAGGAAAAGGCTAATAAAAGGATGACATGTTTATGCTTGATTTATATTGATCGCTTATGCATTTGAAAATGGTTTTTGATGAGTTGCTTGGGACAAGCAATGGTTAAGTGTGGGGATGTGACGGGTGGTCCATAGGACAACCCTTAATGATGTTAAAAGGCGAATGTATCCTTCACTTAATCGCGTAATTATCTTGAATTAGATAACTACAGTTGCTTATGTTTCAGGTATGTTTTGGGAGCTAAAAGTGGATAAAACGCTGCTTAGGATAGAACGGAGTGGAACGGGGCATGCGTGGAAGGAAAGAAGAGAAGAAACAAAACATTCAGGGCTCCATCATAATTTACGGTGGCCACCGTAAATTACGGTGGCCCTGAAATCCCCAATTTTCCACCGTACCTCAGTCTATCTTCACCGTAACACTTTTTGGTCCACCGTAAGTTATGGTGGTACCGTAATTTACGGTGGAAATGACGGAAAGATTGTAACTGCCTCATTAAAACAGTTTTTGTGGTGCCTTTTCACATTATCTCATCATTGGACGTTTTCTCTAAACATTGGGGGCGATTTTGGCTGGTTTTACCTTGTTCTAAACAATTCTAAACATTTGGTTCTTGTTTTTTATTTGTATGAACTTGAATTTGGATGTTATGATGATCAACCGAACAATGTCCGGCTAAACTTGTGGTGATCATCTTAGGTGAAGGTTTCTCTAAACTCTTGTGTTTTGTTCTTTGATTTCTATAATGATAACATTGTGTTTGCTTTGATTATCATGGTGTATGAGTAATTGATTGTAGCTTGTTAATTGGTATTGCAATTCTAGTCTAATTCGTACGTTCTTGGTGTCGTTGGCAATCGGGATATCACGGGAAGGGTTAGGGTTGGATATTGATTGATTGATCATCGGGAAACGACCTCGCATTAATATAATCTGAGTACTTTGATCCCTTTCATCACAACAATTGTTTATACACGAGTTATGTCTATGTAACTCTTTCTAGTTGGAATTTCACACAAGTGTTAAAAAAACTGAATCCTAAGATGGTCATTGTTCTCATAATCTGAAGTAAAAATCCAATCTTGATTAGTAGTAATTGATAATTTAGTTTTCTAAAACAAACAATCCAAATCATTGATCTTTAATTTCTGCAAATTAGGTTAATTGTAGTTAAATCGCAAAGCTATAAAATCAACGCATTTTCCACATACTCCCTGAGTTCGATACCCATTTACCACTATCTATAGTTGTTATTTGGATTAAATTTGCGTGTACCACGACATCACGTCAGGGTTTTCCTCCCTCTAATACCCATACTTTGCAATTACTCATGTTTAACCCCCATAGAATTACATTTCTTTAATTAAACACTTTCCACCCTATAACTAGATTTTGTAACATTTTTACTAACTAAGTTAATTCTTTTCATTATTTAAACTTAGTTTCATGTTATCCTATTTTGGGTTGTTACAAGTCTACCCCCCTTAAATGAGGTTTCGTGCCCAAAACCTAGACACATAACAAAGTTAAATGAATGCATACCAAAAAGAAAAGGGTAGTGTCTCCTCATTTCATCTTCCGCTTCCCATGTAAGTTCCGACACCTTTCGGAGTTGCCATTGAACCAACACTTGCCTTACGGCTTTGTTGCGAAGATTCTTCACCTTAACGTCTTTAATTGCTATTGGTCTTTCGACGTAATTTAACCCCTTGTCCAACTCAATGTCATCGAGAGGTACTACTGCTGTTTCATCCGCAAGACACTTCCTTAACTGCGATACGTGGAAGGTATTGTGAATCCCGTCTAGTGTAGACGGTAATTCTAAACGATATGCAACCCTTCCGACTCGAGCCAAAATTTTAAACGGTCCAATATAACGAGGACCTAACTTACCCCGTTTGCGGAAACGGATTATACCCTTCCATGGAGATACTTTCAGCAAAACATAATCTCCAACTTGAAACTCGATAGGACGCCTTCTCTTGTCCGCATAAGCTTTTTTCCGATCTTGAGCCGCTTTCAGTCGAGCTCTAATCAAATCAATCTTTTCATTAGTCACCGCTATCAGATCATTAGGCGCAAGTTCTCTCTGTCCAACTTCGCCCCAACATACAGGAGTTCTACATTTCCTCCCGTATAATAGTTCATATGGAGCCATTTGAATACCACTAAGATAGCTATTATTATAAGAAAATTCCGCTAGTGGTAAGTGGTCATCCCAATTCCCGCCAAAATCTAAGGCACAAGCTCTTAACATATCAACAAGCTTTTGGATGGTTCGTTCTGATTGACCATCAGTCCGAGGGTGATAGGCGGTGCTTATATGTAGCTTCGTGCCCATACTTTCATGAAACTTTTGACAATAACGAGAGGTGAATCTCGTATCCCGATCTGAGACGATTGACACGGGCACCCCGTGTCGAGAAATTATCTCGTTCATGTAAACCTCCGCCATTCTTTCTGAAGAATAAGCTTCTCGAATAGGTAGAAAGTGGGCACTTTTTGTGAGTCAGTCTACGATTACCCATATTGTATCGTGCCCCTTTTTCGTTATAGGAAGCTTGGTTACCAGATCCATAGTTATCTCCTCCCATTTCCAAACCGGAATTTCCAAAGGTTGTAACTCCCTGTATGGTTTTTGATATTCCGCTTTCACTTGGGAGCATGTTAGGCATTTCGAGACATATTTTACAATATCGTGTTTCATACCCGGCCACCAATAATTGGTCTTCAAGTCCCAGTACATCTTGGTTGCCCCCGAGATGAATTGAATACCGTGACTTATGAGCCTCCTCGAGTAGAGCGGTCTTGACTTCGCAAAACCGTGGTATCCAAATTCGACCGAATCTTGTTTTGAGTCCAATCGAATTTTCTTCTAATTTATCAGCTATACCTCTCATTCTTTCTTTCTTTAGGTCTTCTGCTCCAAGGATTTTACTTGAATAGGGGGTGGATACTCTTTTTGGCTTAACGCATCAGCCACCACGTTCGCCTTTCCCGGGTGATAAAGGATATCGCAATCGTAATCTTTGATAAGTTCTAACCATCTCTGCTGCCTCATATTTAAGTCTTTCTACTGGAAGAAATATTTGAGGCTTTTGTAATCCGAGTAGATTGTACATTTTGAACCGTAAAGATAGTGCCTCCAGATTTTTAAGGCGAAAACTACTGCCGCCAATTCTAAGTCATAAGTTGGGTAGTTTCCTTCATGTGGTTTAAGTTATCTCGATGCATACGCGATAACCTTCCCTTTTTGCATTAAAACACATCCCAAACCTTGATGTGAAGCATCCGAATAGACAACCAAATCTTCCGTTCCATCTGGGAGGGTTAAAACCGAAGAACTAGGCAACTTTTCTTTTAACACTCGAAAGGCTTCTTCTTGATCTTTGCCCCACACGAACTTCTCTTTCTTCCTCGTCAACTTCGTTAAGGGTAACGCTATTCTTGAAAAGTCTTGTATAAACCTCCTATAATAGCCAGCAAGGCCTAGAAAGCTCCTTACTTCCGTTGGAGTTTTTGGGGAAACCCACTTCATTACCGCCTCAATCTTCGATGGATCAACCAGGACATCTTTCGAGTTTATTACGTGGCCGAGAAACTGCACCTCTCTAAGCCAAAAGGCACATTTTGCGAATTTTGCGTAAAGTTTCTCCTTACGGAGAACTTCAAGTACTTTACGCAAATGTCTCGCATGTTCAGTCTTGCTTCAGGAATAGACTAGAATATCGTCTATGAACACGATCACAGATTTATCTAACATGGGTCGGCATACCCGGTTCATGAGATCCATAAACGCAGCCGGCGCGTTCGTCAACCCAAAGGACATGACTAAAAACTCATGATGCCCATATCGGGTTCTGAACGCGGTCTTTGGAATATCTTCTTCCCGTACTCTAACTTGATGATACCCCGAACGCAGGTCTATCTTAGAGAACCAACTCGCCCCTTGTAATTGATCAAAAAGATCGTTAATTCTAGGTAAAGGGTAGCGGTTCTTCATGGTCAGCTTATTTAATTCTCTGTAATCGATGCACATGCGCATCGACCCATCTTTCTTCTTAACAAATAAGACAGGCGATCCCCAAGGCGACACACTTGCGCATACGAAGCCCTTGTCGAGAAGATCTTGTAATTGTGTCATTAACTCCCGCATCTCGGTGGGGGCTAGCCTATATGGAGCCTTAGCTACCGGTTTTGCACCTGGGTTTAACTCAATTCGGAACTCTATTTCACGCTCGGGTGGAAGTCCCGGCAACTCTTCCGGAAATATGTCCGGAAACTCATTCACTATTTTGACATCTTCAATCTTCGAGAGATTTCGTTGAGCGTCCACCACGTAAGCTAAGTAGGCCCTACTTCCGTTAATTACATACTTGACTGCTTGGGCAATAGTACAAAGTTTGGCTTCTATGTTTCTTTCTCCTTGGATTTTTAATTGGTTCCCACTCGGAGTTTGGAAAATTATAGTTTTATTTTCACAATTTATCTCCGCGTGGTTTCGGGACATCCAATCCATACCCACTATTACTTTAAATTCCCCCAAAATCATAGGTATAAGGTCGATGTCAAACTCCTCATCTTCTATAGTTAACTTACAACTTCTACAAATTTCGTGCAATAAAAAATTTTTACTATCGGCTATTTCTACCTCTAAGGGTGCCGTCATTCTTTCAATTTTAAAAGAAGGGTGTTGCACTATTTCACTCGAAATAAACGACATAGTGGCTCCGGTATCAAATAATGCGTACACTGGAAAGGAATTTAACAAGAAGATACCTGAGACCACATTCGGGTGAGACTTAGTTTCTTCGGATGTGATTTGGAACATCCTTCCTTTTGCCCTAGAGCTATCCTCGTTCTTTCCTTCTTTCTTCGATCCTTGCTGAAGTTTAGGACATTCCGACTTAACATGCCCCTTTTGGAAACAGTTGAAACAAGTCTTCGGGTTGCTAGGGCACTTGTAGGATGTATGCCCTTCTTCACCACATTTGTAGCACCCCTTCTTGCCCAAAAGGCATTCCCCAGTATGAAGTTTCCCACATGTCTTGCACGGAGATATACTACCCTTGGACTTATCTTTCTTTACGTGGTCTTGAAACTTCGCCTTCTTGGACGGACTTGAACTTGCCCCCTTTTCATTGGATCTCTTTTCACCTCGTTCTTCTTGCCTCTTTATCTCAAGCTCTCTATCCCGGGCACAATTAATGAGTTCATCCAGAGTTTCACATTTTGAAGGAGTGATAAATTCCCTAATTTCCGCCCTTAGCACACCGTAGTAACGATTGATCTTCATTCTTTCCGTCTTCACGAAGTCTCCACAGAACTTCATCTTATCCAAGAAGGTGTTGGTTATTTCCTTAATTGTCTCATTCTTCTGTCAGAGGCGTAAGAAATCCTCCTGAATTTTATCAATGGATGACTGAGGACAGTGGCATCTCATAAAAGGTTCTTTGAATTCCTACCAAGTCATCATTTGAAGTTTGTCTTCACCTACTTCCTTGCTATACGCATCCCACCAATCTTTCGCCTGAAAGGCGAGCTGACCAGTAGCGAACATCACTTGATCTTCTTTATCACACCGACTTCTTATAAATACCGCCTCTATGTTTGAAATCCATCTTTGGCATGCTATCGGATCGATTTTGCCATCAAACGTTGCAGGATTGCAAGAAATGAAATCCTTATATGTACACCTTCGTTCCTAGCCTTTACTTTTAGATCCTTCAATCATCTCTTTCAACTCTTCGATCTTACTAGTCATCATAGCATCAACCACTCCCAAAACACAGCTTTCAACCTCTTGAGCTAACTTAGGAAGGTTGGCGTGCATAAGCTTTTCCGCCGCTTCCATAACTTTCTCATCGAATGTTTCATGTTGTGAAATATCATCATCATCATTCTCATTTCTTGTGTCCGCCATTTACAAAATGACGTTTACATCTATTATAATTCACAAGCTTTCAATATAACTCATACTTTCGTCCTCGATTACTATATTCGTAATTTTGCATTTCAATTTTTAACCTTTTAAGTTTCATCATTCATTTCATACCATTGTATACATCTCATTCAACTTTTATAAGTTTTATCCCAATACTATCATCTATTCTATCCTTACATACTTAATTTACCTCAAAAAAGACTCAACGGAACCGTGAATCGGGCTTTCAGGAAGTACCATTAGTTAAATTAGGAAAAACATGAAAATTCAGCGGACTGAATTGCACAAGCCGTCGGCGACGGCTTAGTAGCCCGTCGGTGACGGGCTTCATAAAGTGGCGTCGGCCACAAGACCCCGTAGACAGTCGATTAAGGCGTCGACAAAAAGGGTGGCGTCGGCGACGGCCTCCCGATATGCAGAATCACTGCAGACTTGTTTTGAGCATTTTTATTCATTTTCCTCGTCCGTTTCAGCCCCACGGTTCCTGGAACTTCCCGTTTAACCTCCCTAATTTTACTCCCCATATAATTAACTTGAATATTTACATCGCACACATATTATACATACTATCATCTAATACGTCGTAAACGTTACCTCATTGCGATCTTGAAACGAGCATACTTTCGAGCAAGCCGTTAGTTTGAGTTCATGCACTACTACTTGTGATCGAATCCCTCAAACCTCGGCTCTGATACCAACTTTTTACACCCCTAACTTTACGTTTTCAAAAGACCATAACACGTAGGAAAATTTTTTGTAATTTTCGGCATGACCCATTCGTACATAGGCCACTAACACCTGCTTTATACGGTAAAACACTTCAACATAAAAGACCCTTGCCAAAACCCAAAACGGACGTGTTTACAACAAGACTACTACTACTAAGTTATTGTACAAACCACAAGGACATCAAAAGACTACATAAGTTGAAGTACATAAGACCAAAAATTAAGACCACATTAAAATAACATATGACGGTAGCGTGAAGTGGGCGTAGATTAAGTGTGCTCGTTCTAAGTCGTCCAATCGCTTAGGTTGAGGATTTACCGACATCAACAACAAAACTTTAAGGAATTAATCTTATTATCTATTTCACTTTAGATTACTAAAATTCCGGCTTCATCCTTTTACATACTTTCCTTTCATTTTTACATTCGGCTACCCATTAAAACGGGTCTAACATATATTCTCATAAATGAGATAAGGCATACCATTCATAACCCGATAACATCGGTTTATTTACTTGCAACATACGACATTCGTTCGATCCATATAATGGATTGAACATCATACATTCTACATTCGTAACTACTTTCATGACTACCCATACATGACGGGTTGAACGATTCTTTCTTACTTGACTAGTTCAACTCGAACCGGTCAATTTACATAACTTAATACGACTTTCATTTACATAGCCAAATCCACAAGGGATTTGCTATCTACTTATTAACCACCGTAAACCAATGTAACTAGGAATTGTATTTCGTGAACATTAGCAAAATATAAGTAAAGTTTTGTATGCACAATGGAACATACCTCGATCCTGTGAGCCTTCCGATTTCCTAGTACTTGAACCTTCTTCCTTCACGCCTATATCAACACATTTATTTAGTATCCTAAAATTGCATTCCATTATCTCGCAAATTACACATATTTATTCTTTCAAGCATTTCATCAAACACTTGGCGGGTTTCGCGTTTATGGGACACTAAGTACAAGTTTTCAAAATTAAATTCCTACTAGTTCTTTTCAAAATTCATCAACAAACAATCAAGTTCATAATATTCTCTTGTCCTACTAAAATTTGTTTAAGATTCAAGTACTACAACATCATCATATATCAAATTTACACATGATCACTACTAATTTTTCCACCATTCTACATCTCTAATAATTCATATCAAATGGGTTATGCAATTAGCTTTTCAAATGATCGAATTCACGCATAAACACACATGATTCCTGTTTGATAGAAAAGTCCTAACTCCAATCTACACAATTTCTTGTATAAATTCGAGATTGGGTCATAACCCACTTCCTACAAGTCATGATTTCAGGAAATTGAACTTACCTCTTTAAAAATTGAGCTTAGATGGGTGTAGATTCGAGTTCATGCAGTTGATTATATCTAAATTTCTACCCAAATTGATTGAATTTGGTGAACAAGTGTTTCACCCTTGGTTCCCTGCTTTGATCGACCCCCAACACGCACATATGTGTGTTTTTGGGTTTTCCTCCCTCTAATACCCGTACTTTGCAATTACTCATGTTTAACCCCCATAGAATTACATTTCTCTAATTAAACACTTTCCCCCCTTTAACTATCTTTTGTAACATTTTTACTAACTAAGTTAATTCTTTTCATTATTTAAACTTATTTTCATGTTATCCTATTTTGGGGTGTTACATCTCTTAAAATGCCCGAAGTGCGGAAATCATCAAAAGGGTACATGAAAGATAAGTTGGATCCAAGTGATTCTTTCTTGTCTATCATTTTTATTTAGTTTTCCGTTTTTATCTTTTTATTAACTTAAAAATCTTTTCTCAAAAGTTGGTTTGATTAGATGTTGACGATAAGCCGGTACTAAAAGCTCTTGTGTCCTTGGATGATCTCGGTATCTTGCCATCACTATACTACGTCTGCGATGGGTATACTTGCCCTTGCGTATGTGTAGAGTGATAGTAGAATATCGTGTTTTATAAATTTAAAACTTGAAATCGGCGAGTACAAAGTGCTAAAAATATAACTAAAAATATATACACCCGCACGCACGTCAGATATTAACAAAACAAGTGTGATTGTGCCTGCACCTCATTGTACAATCTGTGGGGAAAAAGAACCACAAGACTCAAGAGTGTGTTTATCTTAAAACTTTTGAAGTCAAAAGAAAAGAGTATAAATCCAAAACATTGGAGAGTCTACAAAAATCAACATCCAAAAATCAACAGACCTTTTGTGACACCTGTGCCTCTGCGACCATCAAACAAATACCAAATCAATGAAATATTGTGTTTCATACTTGGGATTTGTATAAATATGTGTATCGTGTGCACATATCAATTCATGTTTGATTCCGAGCTTTAAATCGCTTTTTGGGAGGTTATACGCGATCTGATGCGTAAATATAACCAGTTTAATGTAACAAACACTCCGGAACAGTGACATAGGCTTAACATACCTTAAATAACCTTTACATAACTTAGAAATAAGTTTTGGAGGGATTGGTATGCCAAAATCAAGTTTATTCGATCACAAGGACTAATTTTGACAAACTGTGAAAGTATGCCGATTCGTACTGTGACGAACATTCGCGAACTTGATCATAAGTTAAATATTCCCTACATATCTTTTATATAGCTTAGAAATAGGCTTTGAGGTGTTTGGTGCACAAAACTAAACTTTTGGGTCAAACAGGGACTAAAAGCGTCAAAAAGTTTGCATTTTTGCGCATATCTTACATTCTGAATATATCTGGACATCCAAAAATTTATTTAATCATTAAAATATCTTATTTTAGTGATTGGCTTGATAAAATTCCATTCGTCGCGTAATTTGGATCGTTTTTCGCTTCCGTTCGTGTTTCGTCGTAATTAACCGAACAACGCAACCGTACGACCAAATGAACCGACATCCGAGATGTTTTTGAGAATTTTTTAAGTTCCCTATACTTTAACTTCATTTTAGAGCCTTGAAATGGAGTTAACGGGGCTTAAACGTGTCAAAAATGCATCGAAAACCATGTTTTATGCATTCAGGGACCAAAAGTGACAAACTGCCAAAGATGGCCAGGAGGGGCGCGTAAGCCTTGGTCATTTCTTATGCGGCGCGCGAGAGCCCATCAGACAAAAACATTGAATTTGGTCCATTTCAGCTGTTTTGATGGTTTTTACCCAAGGTTTTGCATTCTATGGGCTGGTATTTGATGGTTTTACATGTCCCCTTGTATTTCAAAACCATGTGCCCAAGTGGAGGGCCAAGATCAAAGCACGGATTGCGAGGAACGATTCTAACGGTTGTGGGTTTCCTATAAATACCCACCTAATTTTCACTTGTTCCTCACAAAATCTTATTCAATTGCTCTAAGTTGGGGTTTAGCACTTCATACCTGAGCAATTTGAATCAAGATTTCCTTGCTTGGACCCTTTGTAAGTATTCTTTCGTGCTTTTATGCATTTTTAAGCGTAAAAGTCAAACAATGTTTGACTTTCTGCTTTAACCAGTCAATGGTCAATACGAAGTTCGTTTGAACTTCGTAACGTGAGTGTAATCACGATGGTCATAGTCCTTTGTGACTATACCTACTGATTACCACGTTATTTAGGCTTAGTGACGAGTCATAGTTTTGGTCAAAATACGCGTTTATGCGTATTTTGCAAGCAAACTATTCTTGGGTATCAAAACCGTTTGTTTTGATATCAAACTTGTTTTCAAACCTTGTTAAACATGTTTTAACATGTTTAACCCGTCACTTTTAGATTAGTGCTTGTATAGGGTCGTAAGATAAGCAGTCTAAGCAACCGCTTAGACTTTCGAACCTGACCCGTTTGGTTGATCTTTAGGATCTGACCAAGCAAGTTTAGTGACCATAGTTGTATAGGGAATAACCTTCCAAGGTTATACCTTATGGTCACTACGCTTAGTTAGTTGTGTGATAGGTAATTTATATGCCTTAGGAAAATGACCAAAATGCCCTTTTTACGCATAAATTCATTTTAAGCATATGTAACATAAATTTTGGCCCCTAAACTGATTAGGCAACATTATTAGACATGTTAAGGCATATAATACTTGTCATAGGACTAGTTCGCGTTTTACGCGAACGACGCGTTAAAGTGGCGTAAGCTACCTTAACGAGTCATAATGGGTCGTAAGCACTTAGGATAGGTTCCGTTTTAGTATATAGGCTTTGTTAAACCATATCATATGAGTTCTAACACTCATTTGGTTTACGAATCCTCATCCTATCCGATCTCCCGATTTAGGTCCGGTTTATTAACATAGTTACCTATATTAGGTGCCGTTTGATTTCCGTGATCCCTCTAGCTTTGCTTGGTTGTTAGTCAAGACTTCTAAGCATCCTCAAGTGAGTACATAGACCCCTCTTTTACTGTTTTCAAACTGTTTTGGGGTGGAACACATGTGCCTACTTGTTACTTTCATGCTTTTCATGCTTTCATTATATATACTTGCTATGTTCATTAGTACACTTATAGTACATGATTTCAATGTGTTTTTGCTATGTATGTTCACTTAGCATGCTAGCACATTGATTTTAGTATATTACGTTTTGTTGTATATGTTCATCCAGCATATGGACACATTGTTTTACATTTTGAACTGTTTGAACCGTTTGATCTATGTGAATTATTTGGATCGTTGGAACCCTTTGAAACTGATTTATGTGAACCATTTGAAATTGATTGATTTGTGTGAACCGTTTGAAACTGTTTGAACCGTTGGGTTAGGGAAGTGATTAGGTAACGGGGCGGGGGTAATGTGCTAAAAGCATGGTGGATACGCCGCTGGTACTTTCTATATATAAGTGCTTTTAACACATTATATATCGTTGCGTTATCTAGATCACTTGGACAAAGGTTATCAAAACAAAGTTATATTACAAGGTTTTTCTAACAATATAAACCATTCGAGTTTTATTACAAAAACAATTTACGATTTGGGTTTACAAAACAAATGTTTTGAGTTAAGATTTATGGCATCGTGATTTTATAAATTATAACTACACTGTTTTGACTTGATTATTTCAATTTACATTACAAACATTTTACAAAACTTGGTTTTCTAATTATCAATTAACAAAGGTGTTCAAGTTATTTTCAAAATATAAACAAGCCATGAATCTGACACTCACATAAAACCTATGTACTTGGCGGCATTTTTATGCTGACGTATTTTCACATGTGTTTCAGGTACCATAGTTGGTGATGTTTGATGATGATATTGATGCATGCTCACATAGGAACGGACGAGGCCTTAATGACTTAATAACAATGAAAGTCTATTTGTTCATGTTTTGTTTTTAATATCAATGTAATGTAATACACTTAATTCAATAAAACAAAACTTTTATCCATATGTTGTTAAACATTGATTCTGTTACGACACTCCTCAACGTTTCCGCCGCGGTTTGTTGTTTTAACACGGTCGGGGTGTGACACCTTTGTCCCTGTCATAACATCTGTTACCAAACAGCTAAATACAACCTCTACTCCTAGAAAGGTTCAAGTAATTACTCCTAGAGAGGTTCAAGTGACAGATGCACCATCTACAAACCAATTCCCAAGGGGATATGGTTAACCACTATACCAAAATATCCCACATGGTTATGAGGCCTACAAAAGGCCTTCAAAACAAAAAATGAACAAACATCCTTATGGTTATCATCATTTAATAGGAAATGGTCCCCAACAGATGTTTCAAAAATCTACCCAAACCACTGACCATTCTCTTGGAGTTGAGGATGACATGTCTGTGACCCCATCCAAAGCCATCTTGGCTTTGGAAACTCACCTAAACTAATTTGTTACGTAATGTGCAGGGAGCTTCTGCATGCTTAGATAGTTTATGGTATGTAGATAGTGGAGGCTCCAAGCACATGACAGGATGTAGAGTCCTTCTCAAAGATTTCATAAAACATGGAGGGGGTGATATATCTTTTGGTAATAATTCAAAGGGGAAGGGGGTCAGGGACTGTACAGGCTGGGAAACTCAAGTTTGAAAATATCAATCTTATTGACAATATTAAATTTAATCTTCTTAGTGTGTCTAAAATGAGTGACAAGGGCTATGGGTCATTCTTCACTAAGGAAACTTATAAGATTGTTGGGCCAATAGTGGTTAAAAAGATTGAGGAAATCATAGCCCAAAGTAAAACACAACTTGTTGCTCAAAGGAGTGGAAATGTGTATTTGGTTGATATTGTGACAACCCGAGTTTTCAAGGTCTCTATTTGACTCGACTTAATACTTATTTGCAAAGTGTGGTTTTATATTTATTTGTGGTGTGCATTATAAGTGGGTATATGTATATGTTATGTATTAGTGATATGCCTTGTATAATTAATATAACAAAATGAGATCTGTTAAGCCAAACAAACCCACACCCCACAAAAACACATCTCGTCTACAAAGAGGCCCACGACAACAGAAGTGGGCTTTGACCCAGTAACACCCGGTTATAATATTTGATTCATAGCCTTTACGCATAAGTTAATTCGAAAACCCTAACCACTTCCCCTTATCACTGTGTGACGGCGATAACCATCTCCCACCATCATCTTTCTCTCTCTAATCCTCCCGTTGTTCATCCCAAATCGGTTAGTGTGTATTAAACAGAATTGATTACTTGTTGTATTGATTAAAAAGTCTGTTTGATGAATGCTTTTAGTTGCGGCCCATGTGTGTGTTGTCAGGATATGATAGTCAAGATTCACTTGTTAATTGTTTGTATATATGTTGTCGATTTGTAAGATAAGGAACACCACATGGATTGTCGGCTGGAATTGATTAGATTGTTTGACATATGTGATGAATCGATATGAATTATTAAAATTGTATGTATTATCGTGTGAATAATGTTGTCAAACCCACCGAGCTATTTGGTCCAATAAAACATTGAGGTGGTGTCGGTTCATTATAAATTGATAGTGATGGGGGAATGATAACTACAAAAATGGCGGCTTAGTAAGGTGCATCACAAGCATACATGGGGATCTGTTGTTGAATAAGAAATTCATTTTTTTTGTGTCAAAGAAAGTTCCATGTTGATTGGTGGTGATGGGCGGTCCATGAAGACCATTGGCTGTTGGATCGGCCCAATGGCACTTTAATGTCAACCGAAAATTTTATTAAAGAATTAGTATTGTTGCTTGTTGTCGGCCATTAGGGACTTTAGATTTTGAGAAACTTTGGTTATGCATATTTATAAATCTCAATAATATTCATGTGTGCAGAACAATATAAATAAATTGTTTAAAAGAAAACAATTAAGACTTTGGAGATATATTTTCATTTGTTCACCATGGTTGCTACTTATGGTTGTTGATTCGTTGACCTGTTGTTAAGTTAACCATGAATGTAAATACATCACTTGTAGAACATTCGAAAGTCACATGCGATCATGTCTATTCTGTTTCTGGTACTCTAAGGTAAATTTGAAAAGATAAATTTCTATTATTTAATTAATTAGATTGCAGTTTAAGAAATATAGCTGCAAAAAGCATATCATGATCCCCAGCTAGCATAAATTAGTTGTTCAAGATATATTAAATAATTAATATATTACAAGTTAAAATAGAATCAGGAGGTATATTGGGCATACACATTACTTTAATTTGTCACTTGGTAACTGTGAATGTGTACACATGTTAAGTTAATGTACAGTAACTGCTACTTGAACACTACGTGTTAAATACGTGTAATTTATACGTGATTACTTGTTTACCGTCCTAATAAATGGTAACCCTAATAGGACGTGGTTGACCAACTTAGGATAAGCGTTTTATCTACCGAGCAAATCAAAAGTGAGTTCACACTTCTACCAAGGCATGGGATTCCCGGGGTTGGGAATGGGTTGATTGATTATTTATGCTTAAGAGTTATCGGAATTACATACCATTGGCCTCGGTAGAGGAAGGTCAATGGTAGATACTACTAGACTAGTGATACATATACTTCTCTTCGCAAACATGCCGGGATCGGCCGCGATACTAGAACAATCTTCGCAAACATGCCTGGAATGGCCGCGAACTATACTTTAATCTTCGCAAACATGCCTGGAGGGCCGCGATACAAATATAACTTGTCTAGAAAACATGGGAGACCCCCACTAAACTTCGCAAACATGCCTAGAGGGCCGCGATGCTATTACATACGATACATGATTACTAAACGAACATACGATTTACGATACGAACATTATAACTAAGTAACCAACTGTGAACTCGCTCAACTAGTTGTTGACTCTCTGTTACATGCCTTGCAGGACCTTAGGTAGTTCGTTGGAGCTTGCACGGGAGGCACAGTCGTTGTGGACATGGATCGTGAATGTGTTGTTAAACATTATGACATTTTGTACTTAAACTTATGTTGGGTTTTACTTTAAATGCTTCCGCTACACACTTGTTTATATTTGGTTTTGGAAACACCTATCGTATTGATGAATGACTTTTACTATATACTTATGTTCAATATGATTGGTGACTTGATCCTGGTCATGTCACGCCTCCAAGCGGTGGTACTCCGCGTGTGGATTTTGGGGGTGTGACAGATTGGTATCAAAGCCATTGGTTATAGAGAACTCGGTTTTAATAATGGGAAAACGTTTTTATTAAAACCAGACTATAACCAGAACAGTGCTCAACGATCCACAACGACACTTCGCTCCACGTGCAAGACTCAACATCCTAGGTAATATGGTACATATTTTATTGCCTACTCGCTAGAATTGCATAGAACTTTGCTCCGGGTATGCTTAGGTTAACTTAACACTATTGCATGAGAACACTTGTGTGCTCACTTTCTTCTGTCATCGCACTATTCGCGAACCACTCTCACTTATGTTATCTTTGCTATGAAGATCATGTCTGGACGTATCAACATGACACAAGCCCAACTGACGGCTCTCATTAACGAGCAAGTTGCTGCGGCACTTGCAGCCGCACAAGCAGGAGGTCAGCACGCTCAGCCACCTGTTTGCACCTTCAAAACTTTCATGGACTGTCGTCCTACTACTTTTAGTGGCACGGAAGGAGCGGTTGGACTCCTCCATTGGTTTGAAAAGCTCGAGTCCGTATTTGAAATGTGTGAATGCCCTGAGGCTCGCAGGGTGAAGTACGCCACTGGTACTCTAGAAGGCATTGCACTGACTTGGTGGAATGCGCAAGTACAGATATTAGGGTTGGCTGTTGCTAACGCCACACCCTGGAATGATTTCAAGGAGTTGATCAAAGAGGAATACTGTAGCCGTGATGATATTCATAAGCTGGAGGTAGAGTTTTACCACTTGAAAATGACGGGGTCAGAAATTGAAGCGTACACCAGAAGATCGAATGAGTTGGCTATTCTGTGTCCTACTATGGTGGACCCTCCCATTAAGCGTATCGAACTGTATCTCAACGGTCTGGTGCCGGAGATTCAAAGTCACGTAACCTCAGCGAATCTTGGCACCATTCAGCAGATTGTCAAGTTAGCTCATCGCCTTACCGATCAGGCAGTGGAACAGAATAGGCTGCCTAAACGTATCAGCACTACTACTACCGCTACCACTCCAGTTACTCCTGCTACTCCCAGTGACAACAAGCGGAAATGGGAAGGGGATTCCAGCAGGGGTTCAGCAACTGTACAGTCTCAAGCACAGCAGCAGCGCAAGACTAGTGATTACCAGAGTCCGAGTCAGCAATCGTCTGGTGGTCAGGGGCAGAGTGGATATCGGGGAAATCATCCACTGTGTAACAGGTGCAACAAACACCACAGTGGTCAGTGTCGTAAAGGCCGCTGTCAGAGATGTCTAAGGGTAGGTCATGAAGCTAAAGATTGCAGGAGCTCAAGGCCTGCGAATCAGAACCAGCAACAACAGCCACCAGCTCCACGAAACCAGCCACAGCAACAACAACAAGGAAATAAGGCATGCTTTCAGTGTGGGGCTGAAGGTCACTTCAAGCGGAATTGCCCCCAGTTAAACCAGAATCAGAATAACAACAACAATCAGGGCAACGTGAACAACAACAACGGTGGGAACAATAACAACAATGGTGCTAGAGGCCGTATGTTTGTGATCGGTCAGGGTGATGCAAGGAATGATCCCAACGTAGTTATGGGTAAGTTTCTTCTCGACGACTTTTATGTTACTGTATTATTTGATTCGGGTGCGGATACCAGTTATATGTCTCTGAAAGTTAGTCAAATGCTTGAACGCGCACCAACACTTTTGAACACCAAACATGTCGTAGAGTTAGCTAACGGTAAAAGTCTAGAAGCCACACACATAGTTCAGGGTTGTAATCTTATCCTCGCTGGTCAGACTTTCTCTATCGATCTCATTCCTATAACTCTGAGTAGTTTTGATATCGTCATTGGTATGGATTGGTTATCCCAACAGCAAGCAGAGATCTTATGCAAGGAGAAGATCATTCGTATTCCCCGTACTGGCAAAGAACCTCTCGAAGTTCAAGGCGATAAGAGTGGTGTCGTGAGTGGCATCATCTCCTTCTTGAAGGCACAAAAGTGTTTGCGAAAGGGCCACACTGCTATATTAGCACTCGTTACAGATACCTCGAAGAAAGAGAAAAAGATTGAAGATATTCCTGTAGTACGTGACTTTCCTCAAGTGTTTCCTGAAGAGTTACCTGGGCTACCGCCTCATCGTCAGGTCGAATTTCAGATCGAGCTAGCTCCAGGAGCAGCACCTATAGCTCGAGCGCCTTACCGCTTAGCTCCAACTGAACTGGAAGAACTGTCTAAGCAATTGCAAGAACTTTTAGATAAGGGTTTCATTCGTCCTAGTTCTTCGCCCTGGGGAGCTCCGGTATTATTTGTGAAGAAGAAAGACGGTACCTTTCGTATGTGCATAGATTACCGCGAACTGAACAAGGTGACTGTGAAGAATCGCTATCCACTTCCACGCATTGACGACTTATTCGACCAGTTGCAAGGGTCGAGCTATTACTCGAAGATTGACCTGAGGTCAGGTTACCATCAATTGAGAGTCCGGGATGAGGACGTCTCCAAAACAGCATTTAGAACTCGCTACGGCCATTACGAGTTTTTGGTCATGCCATTCGGGCTAACGAACGCGCCTGCGGTCTTCATGGATCTTATGAACAGGGTGTGCAAACCTTATCTTGACAAGTTTGTTATTGTTTTCATCGACGACATCCTAATTTATTCGAAGAATCGGGAGGAACATGAGCAGCATTTACGACTTATTCTGGAACTCCTTCGAATAGAACAGCTGTACGCCAAGTTCTCGAAATGCGACTTCTGGCTTCGTGAAGTCCAATTCCTAGGCCACGTGGTAAACAAGGATGGGATTCATGTCGATCCATCCAAGGTAGATTCGATCAAGAACTGGCCTGCACCTCGCACACCAACCGAAATACGCCAATTCTTGGGTTTGGCGGGTTATTACAGACGGTTCATCAAAGACTTCTCAAAGATTGCACAGCCGCTTACATTACTGACACAGAAAGGTGTTGCTTACCGTTGGGGTGATACGCAGGAAACAACGTTTCAGCACTTAAAGGATAGACTTTGTAGCGCACCTATTCTCTCATTGCCTGAAGGCACGGACGATTTTGTAGTCTACTGCGACGCATCTATCCAAGGTCTTGGATGTGTGTTGATGCAGCGGGATAAAGTCATTGCTTATGCTTCGCGCCAACTTAAGATTCACGAACGGAATTACACTACACACGATTTAGAACTGGGAGCTGTTGTTTTTGCGCTCAAGATATGGCGACATTATCTGTATGGCACCAAGTGCACCATCTACACCGATCACAGGAGTCTTGAGCATATCTTCAAGCAGAAAGAATTGAACATGCGACAACGTCGATGGGTCGAGTTACTGAACGATTACGAATGTGCTATAAAGTACCATCCGGGCAAAGCCAATGTGGTGGCCGACGCCCTCAGTCGAAAGGATACTACACCTAGGCGTGTACGAGCGTTGCAACTCACTATTCAGTCTCGTCTTCCTTCACAGATACGAGATGCTCAGGTAGAAGCATTGAAACCAGAAAACGTCAGGGCTGAAGCCCTACGCGGCTCAAGACAACGGTTAGAACAAAAGGCAGACGGCGCCTACTATGTAACAGGACGCATCTGGGTCCCACTCTATGGTAATTTACGCGAGCTTGTAATGGATGAAGCTCATAAGTCCCGCTACTCAGTACATCCTGGTTCGGATAAGATGTACCACGGCTTGAAAACTACATATTGGTGGCCTAGCATGAAAGCTCACATAGCCACTTACGTTAGCAAGTGTTTGACTTGTGCGAGAGTCAAAGCGGAATATCAGAAACCATCAGGCCCACTCCAACAGCCTGAGATACCACAATGGAAATGGGAACAAATTTCCATGGATTTTGTTACTGGCCTACCTAGATCTCAGCGCGGAAATGATACTATTTGGGTGATCGTGGATCGACTCACAAAGTCTGCTCACTTCTTGGCTATCAAGGAAACGGATAAGTTCTCCACTCTAGCAGACGTATACCTTAAGGAAGTTGTCTCGAGGCACGGAGTGCCCACCTCTATTATCTCCGATCGTGATGCACGTTTTACTTCAGAACTGTGGCAAGCAATGCACAAATCTTTTGGCTCTCGTTTAGACATGAGCACAGCTTATCATCCTCAGACAGACGGGCAGTCTGAGCGCACTATTCAAACTCTAGAAGACATGCTTCGGGCGTGCGTAATTGACTTTGGCAAAGGCTGGGAAAAACATCTGCCACTTGTGGAATTTTCGTACAACAACAGTTACCACACCAGCATTAAAGCTGCTCCATTTGAGGCATTGTACGGGCGTAAATGCCGATCACCTCTTTGTTGGGCAGAGGTGGGTGACAGTCAGATCACAGGTCCAGAAATGGTAGTTGATACTACTGAAAAGATTGCTCAAATACGACAACGCATGGCGGCAGCACGTGACCGTCAGAAAGTATACGCTGATAAAGACAGGAAAATACTCGAATTCCAAGTTGGGGATCGAGCACTACTCAAAGTTTCACCTTGGAAGGGTGTTGTTCGTTTTGGCAAACGAGGCAAACTCAATCCACGATACGTTGGACCATTTGAAGTCATAGAAAAGATAGGCAAAGTGGCCTACAGACTGAACTTACCAGCTGAACTCAGTGCAGTTCACAACGTCTTTCATGTGTCGAATCTGAAGAAGTGGCAATCAGATGAGACCTTCATAGTTCCTTTGAAGGAGCTCACTATCGACGAACAATTGCATTTCGTCGAAGAACCAGTTGAAATCACGGACCGGGATGTTAAGGTCCTCAAGAACACCAGAATCCCTCTTGTTCGAGTTCGTTGGAACTCCCGTCGTGGCCCAGAGTTCACCTGGGAACGCGAAGACCAAATGGAACTCAAATATCCCCAGTTGTTCGAAAACAATGCAACTGCTACTGAGGCTGAAGCTACTACAGAATTACGGGACGAAATCCCAACTCAACGGGGGGATGATGTGACACCCCAGGAAAACCAGTAAACGATACAACTTACCTAGCTTCCTCAGTAACCGCATGCTAAATTTCGGGACGAAATTTCTTTCAAGTTGGGGATAATGTGACAACCCGAGTTTTCAAGGTCTCTATTTGACTCGACTTAATACTTATTTGCAAAGTGTGGTTTTATATTTATTTGTGGTGTGCATTATAAGTGGGTATATGTATATGTTATGTATTAGTGATATGCCTTGTATAATTAATATAACAAAATGAGATCTGTTAAGCCAAACAAACCCACACCCCACAAAAACACATCTCGTCTACAAAGAGGCCCACGACAACAGAAGTGGGCTTTGACCCAGTAACACCCGGTTATAATATTTGATTCATAGCCTTTACGCATAAGTTAATTCGAAAACCCTAACCACTTCCCCTTATCACTGTGTGACGGCGATAACCATCTCCCACCATCATCTTTCTCTCTCTAATCCTCCCGTTGTTCATCCCAAATCGGTTAGTGTGTATTAAACAGAATTGATTACTTGTTGTATTGATTAAAAAGTCTGTTTGATGAATGCTTTTAGTTGCGGCCCATGTGTGTGTGTCAGGATATGATAGTCAAGATTCACTTGTTAATTGTTTGTATATATGTTGTCGATTTGTAAGATAAGGAACACCACATGGATTGTCGGCTGGAATTGATTAGATTGTTTGACATATGTGATGAATCGATATGAATTATTAAAATTGTATGTATTATCATGTGAATAATGTTGTCAAACCCACCGAGCTATTTGGTCCAATAAAACATTGAGGTGGTGTCGGTTCATTATAAATTGATAGTGATGGGGGAATGATAACTACAAAAATGGCGGCTTAGTAAGGTGCATCACAAGTATACATGGGGATCTGTTGTTGAATAAGAAATTCATTTTTTTTGTGTCAAAGAAAGTTCCATGTTGATTGGTGGTGATGGGCGGTCCATGAAGACCATTGGCTGTTGGATCGGCCCAATGGCACTTTAATGTCAACCGAAAATTTTATTAAAGAATTAGTATTGTTGCTTGTTGTCGGCCATTAGGGACTTTAGATTTTGAGAAACTTTGGTTATGCATATTTATAAATCTCAATAATATTCATGTGTGCAGAACAATATAAATAAATTGTTTAAAAGAAAACAATTAAGACTTTGGAGATATATTTTCATTTGTTCACCATGGTTGCTACTTATGGTTGTTGATTCGTTGACCTGTTGTTAAGTTAACCATGAATGTAAATACATCACTTGTAGAACATTCGAAAGTCACATGCGATCATGTCTATTCTGTTTCTGGTACTCTAAGGTAAATTTGAAAAGATAAATTTCTATTATTTAATTAATTAGATTGCAGTTTAAGAAATATAGCTGCAAAAAGCATATCATGATCCCCAGCTAGCATAAATTAGTTGTTCAAGATATATTAAATAATTAATATATTACAAGTTAAAATAGAATCAGGAGGTATATTGGGCATACACATTACTTTAATTTGTCACTTGGTAACTGTGAATGTGTACACATGTTAAGTTAATGTACAGTAACTGCTACTTGAACACTACGTGTTAAATACGTGTAATTTATACGTGATTACTTGTTTACCGTCCTAATAAATGGTAACCCTAATAGGACGTGGTTGACCAACTTAGGATAAGCGTTTTATCTACCGAGCAAATCAAAAGTGAGTTCACACTTCTACCAAGGCATGGGATTCCCGGGGTTGGGAATGGGTTGATTGATTATTTATGCTTAAGAGTTATCGGAATTACATACCATTGGCCTCGGTAGAGGAAGGTCAATGGTAGATACTACTAGACTAGTGATACATATACTTCTCTTCGCAAACATGCCGGGATCGGCCGCGATACTAGAACAATCTTCGCAAACATGCCTGGAATGGCCGCGAACTATACTTTAATCTTCGCAAACATGCCTGGAGGGCCGCGATACAAATATAACTTGTCTAGAAAACATGGGAGACCCCCACTAAACTTCGCAAACATGCCTAGAGGGCCGCGATGCTATTACATACGATACATGATTACTAAACGAACATACGATTTACGATACGAACATTATAACTAAGTAACCAACTGTGAACTCGCTCAACTAGTTGTTGACTCTCTGTTACATGCCTTGCAGGACCTTAGGTAGTTCGTTGGAGCTTGCACGGGAGGCACAGTCGTTGTGGACATGGATCGTGAATGTGTTGTTAAACATTATGACATTTTGTACTTAAACTTATGTTGGGTTTTACTTTAAATGCTTCCGCTACACACTTGTTTATATTTGGTTTTGGAAACACCTATCGTATTGATGAATGACTTTTACTATATACTTATGTTCAATATGATTGGTGACTTGATCCTGGTCATGTCACGCCTCCAAGCGGTGGTACTCCGCGTGTGGATTTTGGGGGTGTGACAGATATGTTGAAGGATAATCCAACATCAAATGCTTGTCTTTTCTCAGCTACCTCTACCAAAGAGACAGAACTATGGCACATAAGACTTGAACACACAAATCTTAAAACAATCACCACACTCTCAAAACAAGGCCTTGTTAGAGGCCTTCCACCAAAAATTTTTACTTGTGATGAACATTGTGTTTCCTGTTTAAAAAGTAAGCAACATATAAGTTCATACAAGTCCATTGAAGAGTCCAAAACAAGTCAGTGTTTACAATTGTTGCATATGGACTTGTTTAGCCCTGTAAAAATGATGAGTCTGAAAAAGAAGAGATATTATCTTGTTATTGTTGATGATTTTTCAAGGTTTACATGGACTTACTTTTTTCACTCCAAAGATGAGACTGCAGGTATTTTGCAGGACTTTGTAAAACAAGTTGAAAAGCGATTTGAACTGCCAGTGAAAATCTTTAGGAGTGACAATGGAACAAAGTTTAGAAACAAGGAGTTGGATGACTTCTGTGTGTCAAAAGGGCTTGTAAGGCAGTACAGCATCCCAGAACACCAGAACAAAATGGGGTGGTTGAAAGGAAAAAACAGAACATTGATTGAAGCTGCTAGAACAATGCTTGCAGATTCAGGTTTACCCTTAACCTTTTGGACATAGGCTGTAAACACTGCTTGCTATGTGTAGAACAGAGTTTTAATCTCCCCCTATGAAACTCTGTTCAAGATCAAACCACTGATCTCATACTTCAAAATCTTTGGCTGCCCATGCTTCATTTTAAACCAAAAAAGATTCAATTTCAAAATTTGCAGCCAAAGTAGAATGTGGTTATTTTCTTGGATACTCAACCACTATCGAGGCCTACAAAGTGTTTAACACAAGGACTAGGTGTGTGGAAGAGACCTTGAATGTAAAGTTCAATGAACTTTCTTCATTAAAAATCCCAGCAAATCCTACTAAACTATTTGACCTAGATAAATTTACATTTGAAGATGTGTCTGTCAACACTAACCCTGCAGGTACACCATAATGTTTCTTTCAAGATCATGGAATTGACATTGTGATTACACAATACAAAGTCACTTCCACCACCAGAGAAGCAGATGTTCAAAACAGCTGTCAAAACTCTGCCACTGCTGCATCAACAGTTGTTGATCAAACCTCGCCACTTCATCAAGTCAAAACTCTATTGACAAAAGTCCATCATCTGTGGATAAAAGTTAACACAGCTTCACTCCCATTCCTCCTATTCCTCCACCTCCATCTCCAACAGATGTTGGCTCTTCAAAATTGCCAACAGATGTTAGCTCAGATGATTCACATCTGCAGCCTTCACCTCTCAATGCCATTATTCCATACAAGGGAGATCTAATCTTCCTTAAATCCCATCCACCAGATCAAGTTATTGGCAACATCAATGAAGGGGTGCTCACAAGAAGTCAATCCTAAAACATTTGTCTTTTTGCTAGTTTTCTATCACTCATACAACCTGTCAAGTACCAAGAGGCACTGAAAGACAACAGTTGGGTTGAAGCCATGCAAGAGGAGCTCTAATAGTTCAGAAGACAACAAGTATGGGACCTTGTACCATTGCCAAACGATGTATGTCCAGTTGGCACAAAATGGGTCTTCAAAAACAAAACTGATGAAAGGGGCATTGTTGTCAAAAACAAAGCCAGGCTTGTGGTGTCACACCCCCAAAATCCACAAGCAGAGTATCACCGTAGGCAGCGTGACTGACCAGGATCCAGCCACCAATCATATTGAACAATATAAATAAATAAATAAATAAATAAATAAATAAATAAATAGATCTAAACCAAACAATACAATTGGTGTCAAAACAATTTAACAAGGTCTAAGTTATCAGCGGAAGCAATAAGTTCAAAACCAAAAGATAAGTTTAAAGTTCATAAGTTTATCATGAACACACAATGGTCCATGTTACACAACGAATCCTCCCATGCAAGCTCCTGCTAAGTACCTAATGACCTGCAAGGCATGTAACAATGAATTAACAACAATGTTGAGCGAGTTCACAGTAGGTTTTCCATTTTAATGTTGTTCCAAAAACCATAAGTTATTTCGAAAACCATGAGTTAACCAGTTCCTTGTTGTCTAAACCATAAACCATGGGGGCTACCCCATGTTGTAAACCACTAGACCCGTTACCATATCGACTACTGACTGGAGTCATGTTTATGTGCCCTGCGTCAATGTATATCATCATTGACTAAGTGCCCAAGTACATTAGTCCACTCTCTGTGGCACGGTGTGATGCTTGTCATACCTAATAGCGCTATTTAACTAATGACCCGTTCACCAATGGCCCGGCGATTAAGTCGATATAAAAATGAGGGACTTCATGATAGAGTTTTGTCTAGTAAGTTCTATGTTGTCATCCTTCCCAAGGAGGACGGAGGTACATATTCTACCCAAGGAGAATACGCAGGTTGTATCCCACCCAAGGGGGATAGTTACTGTTACTTAACCCATTCCCAAACCACCGGGAATCCCATGCCTTGTAGAAAGTGTGAACTCACCTTAGATTAGCTAGGCAGATAAAAGAAGGTCACTTGAGCTAATTGTGGTTAACCACGTCCTAACATGGTTACCATACAAGTCAGGTCTGTGTTCAAGTAATACACGTATGTTTCACACATAACTAACAGTTTACGTACACGGAAGGATCATGGCATACACAAAGTATCATGGCAACTGATTAAACAACACTTAGCTGTGATATCTGTGTATTTTAGCCCATGTACTGCACAACCCAACCGGAACGCTCAGAACTAGCCAGCACAACCACCTGCCAAGAAACAGTATATTGGTACTGCACCTCTTTGTAACAAGTGCAATTGTCATCATCAACCACATCTTTAGTGTCGTCTTTGCAACAACTGCGGAAGATTTGGCCATTTGGCTAACACATGTCGCTCTCCTCCTGCTCCGAATCAAGTGGCACAAAACCCTGCCCAATAGCCAGCAAATCCTGCACGACCTCCTTTTCCACCTGGGTCTTGCTACAATTATGGAGATCTGACTCACTACAGGAACAAGTGCCCGAAGTTGGCTAATGCAAACCCGGCTCGTGGACGAGTATACAACATCAATGCCAATGAAGCGCGAGCCGACAATGAAGTGGTCAACGGTATGTTCTATGTCAACAACCAACTTGCTTCTATTCTTTTTTATTCGGGTGCCGACAAGAGTTTTGTATCCCTAGCTTTTGAACCTTTGCTTGCAAAGCCTAGAACAAAACTACGAAAACCCTTGACATTAGAGTTAGCCAGTGGTGAATCCCTTGTACTTGATTCCGTCATTCGAAATTGCCAGTTGAACCTTAACGATCATCTCTTTCCCATTGACCTCACGCCAATGCAACTTGGGAGTTTCGACGTTATAGTAGGGATGGATTAGTTGACCAAATACCGTGCAGAAGTGGTTTGTTTTGACAAGAGTGTTCGTGTACCTCTTTCGTCTGGTGAAGTCTTAGAGGTTCGTGGAGAGAAACCCGCTAGTAGCCTTAAACTCATGTCTAGCACCCAAGCTCATAGATAACTACGAGAGAATTATGTGGCTTTCTTGGCACATGTCGTAGAGGAGAAAGACAAGGGTAAAACTGTACAAGACATCCCCGTCATTCGGGATTATACTGAGGTTTTTCCTGAAGACTTACCTGGTTTACCCCCAGCACGTCAAATCGAGTTTCGTATTGACCTTGTCCCTGGTGCCAACACGATTGCTAAATCTCCATACCGTCTTGCATCGTCTGAGACAAAGGATTTATTCGTCCAAGCTTTTCTCCTTGGGGCGCGCCTGTTCTTTTTGTAAAGAAGAAGGATGGAACATTCCGAATGTGTATCGATTACCGTAAGCTTAACAAACTCACCATCAAAAATCGATATCCCCTACCTCGCATTGAGGATCTCTTTGATCAGCTTCAGGGTTCTACCTGCTTTTCAAAGATTGATCTACGTTCTGGGTATCATCAGCTTCGCGTATCCGAAGGAGATATTCCCAAGACTGCTTTCCGCACACGATACGGCCACTATGAGTTTACTGTTATGCCTTTAGTTTTAACGAATGCTCCTGCCGTCTTCATGGACTTAATGAATAGGGTTTGTAAGACTTATTTAGATAAGTTCATCATCGTCTTCATTGATGACATCTTGATTTATTCCAAGACACGAGCTGACCACGAACAACATCTCCCTCTAACAATGGAACTCCTAAAGAAGGAACAACTTTTCGCTAAATTCTCCAAGTATGAATTTTGGCTTAGGGAAGTTCAATTTTTGGGACATATTGTTAACGAACAAGGTATACATGTAGATCCCGCCAAAATCAGTGCAATTAAGGATTGGAATACACCAACTACTCCTACTGAGGTTCGTTCATTTCTGGGCCTCACGGGTTATTACCGCCGCTTTATTGCAAACTTCTCCAAGATTGCGGTTCCTCTCACAGCCTTGACTCAAAAGAATAAACCTTTTGAGTGGGGACCTAAACAAGAAGAAGCTTTTCAGACCTTGAAACAAAAACTCTGCGATGCTCCTGTGTTGTCTTTACCTGAGGGAAACGACGACTTTGTCGTATATTGTGATGCATCGAATCTAAGCCTTGGTTGCGTTCTCATGCAGAGAAACAAAGTTATAGCCTACGCGTCAAGACAATTGAAAATCCATGAGAAAAACTACACGACTCATGATCTTGAGTTAGGCGCTGTGGTTTTTGCTCTCAAGATTTGGAGACACTACCTTTATGGAACAAATGTGTGGTTTTCACTGACCACAAAAGTCTCCAACACATCTTCAACCAGAAAGAACTAAACATGAGACAACGACGTTGGGTAGAACTTCTAAACGAATACGACTGCGAGATTCGCTACCATCCTGGAAAGGCGAATGTCGTAGCCGATGCGTTAAGTCGAAAAGAAATAGTCAAGCTTCATTGTGTTCAAGTTCGATCTGATATTCAAACCCGCATTTCTCAAGCTCAACGTACTTATGTTTCACAGAACTTGATGCGTAAGGAATTACCATATCATCTTACGCCTCACCTTGAACTGAAGAACGATGGATTATATTATTTCATGGACCGTTTGTGGGTCCCAAGTATAGACAATCTCCGCACCTTGTTGATGGATGAAGCTCATAAGTCTCGCTATTCAATTCATCCTGGTGCAGACAAAATGTATAAGGATCTTCGAACCCAGTATTGGTGGCCGGGAATGAAGAAAGACATTGCCTTATACGTATCAAAATGCTTTACTTGTCTGAAGGTTAAGGCAAAACATCAACATCCCTCTGGATTATTGGAACAACCAGAGATACCAGTTTGGAAATGGGAAAACATTGCCATGGATCTCATTACCAAACTACCGCACACTAATAGAGGTCATGATGCCATTTGGGTAGTAGTTGATCGTTTGACAAAATCAGCACACTTCTTGCAAATCCGTGAGGATTTATCTGCTGACAAGCTTGCCAAGATCTACGTAGATGAAATTGTATCCCGACATGGTGTTCCCTTGAACATCATATCAGACCGAGATGCTCGATTCTCATCTCACTTTTGGAGAACCATGCAATCTGCTATGGGAACGCAGCTCAATTTGAGCACAGCTTATCATCCTCAAACGGATGGACAATCTGAAAGAACAATCCAGACATTGGAGGATATGCTTAGAGCTTGTGTGATCGATTTTGGTGGTAGTTGGGATTCGCACCTTCCATTGATCGAATTCTCCTACAATAATAGTTATTACTCCAGCATCAACATGGCTCCTTTTGAAGCTTTATACGGTCGAAAATGTCATTCGCCGGTCTGCTGGAATGAGATTGGTGAAGCTCAGCTCACTGGACCTGAACTCATTCTAGAGACTACAGACAAAGTCAAGAAAATTCACGACAATCTCTTAACAGCTAGAAGCCGTCAAAAGAATTACGCGGATAGACGACGCAGGCCTTTGGAATTCCAAGTCGGTGATCTCGTCCTACTCAAGGTATCTCCTTGGAAAGGTGTAATCAGATTTGGGAAGAAAGGAAAAGTTGCACCACGTTACGTTGGACCATTCAAGATCGTCGAAAGAATCGGAAAAGTGGCCTACAGACTTGAACTGCCTCCTGAACTTGGAAATGTTCATCCAACTTTCCACGTGTCCAATCTGAAAAAGTGTTTGGCTGACGAAAACCTCCACATCCCCCTTGATGAAATTCGTGTCGACAACACGATGCACTTCGTCGAGAAACCTGTGGAAATATTGGACCATCAAGTCAAGAAGCTCAAGCGCAAGCGCATACGGATAGTCAAAGTTCGCTGGGAATCCAAACGTGGCCCAGAGTTTACTTGGGAACGATAGGATCAAATGAAGGCGAAATATCCACACTTTTTCCCACAAGTTTCCTCTAATTAAATTTCGGGACGAAATTTCCAAAAGTAGGGGAGACTGTGACATCTGTGTATTTTAGCCCTTGTACTGTTCCGAACAACTTTGTATTTAATGAAATATGGTGTTTTAATTTCAATATTTGTTAAAATATTTGTGACATTAGTACGTTTTCAATCATTGTTCAATTCCGAACTCTCAAACCTGTTCTGGAAGTGAAATCCTAAACCGTTACGTGAACGTAAAGTTTAACGTGACGTACACTCTAGAACTGTGACATAAGCCAAACATACCCTAAATACCCTTTACATAACTTAGAAATAAGTTTCGAAGGATTCGGTATGGCAAAAACATGTTTATTCGAACTTAAGAACTAATTGCGACAAAACTGCGAAACAAACGTTGGTGACCGCCCGGATAATATTTAAATCCTAAAAATATTCTGTTATGATTAAAATTTTATTTTTAATCATGTTCGAGTTGAAAAATAAATTAAAAAACTTAAAAACGTTATTTTTTAAGTTTAAGCGCGTACCGCGTGTTACTGCGTAACACAGTGCTTCTACTGCAAAACGCAGACAACGCAGCCAGTCTCGGCAACTAATATTTATTTCAGTAATATTTTGGCGAGTTTATTTTTATAGAATAATAAAAATAATATAAAACGCCATAAACCGGGATTAAAACACTAGACATTACACTTAACCTCCAACTATTATCAAATTTACCATTCAAAAATTTACACTTTGCCCCCCCCCCCTAATAGTGGATGGTTACAAGGAGTGGCCCAACTCTTGATTTTGTGAAATCTTGTTAAATCCTCTAAGATCTTGCCATAATATATTCTATGATCTTTCTTGGATCCTTTATGATTTGGAAGATCTTGCAAGCTTTATAAATATCACCATCCCCCTTCTCATTCACCCACCACACTTTTCTCTCTCTCTTCCTCTCTCCCAAACCGTAAACACCACCATCACCCCCATTTCCAACTTTTCAACTTTGTTCTTCAAGATTAAACTCCATTCCAAGCTAGATTCAAGTTGGTGTGAAGATCCAAAGGAGTTTCCAAGGTGTTTTCAAGTAATTTCAAGCTCCATATCATCAAAATCTCATCCAAAAACTCACTTGAATCTTGAAGGTATAAAGTTTATGTTTAAATCATACACTTGATTCTTGGTTGTTCTTGATGATTGGAGGTTTCTCTTGAATCTTGGAATTTTTCACAAACTTGAAATCTAAAAAGAAATGGGTCTTGATACAAAATAAAAATGGTGGTATATATGTGTGTATATATAACCGTACATATATATGTGTGTGCATGAGATTTGAGTTTGAGTTGATTTTTTATAAATACTTGTTTAGGATGTTTGCTTGCATGAACAAGAATATGTGCAAATATGTTAGAGATATAAAGGAGTGATTGAATCATGAGTTATAATTTGAAATAATGTTAGTATTTTGACATGTAAATGGCCAAAAATTTATTAGACATATTTGAGAATTTAAGTTCTTGCTTGTTCTTGAATGATAGTCAAAATGCAAGTGTTTGATAATTTGTGCATGATAAGATGAATGTTCAATTAAATCAGTAAGTAAACATGAATAAATTACATGTTTGATGCATTTAAATTCATATGAAATGATGATGATATGATAGTGTGCTTTAGACACTTGTACATAAGAATATATGTTGATTTAAAGCTCAAGAAATGTTAAAAAAATGATTGTATGACAAGAATGTTTTAGAACAGATTACAAACACTAAAAATAACTTTATTTGGTATATTATAATGACATGAAACTTTATCATAGGTTTGATAGCTTTGCATGTTGTACATATAGCTTAGAAAGTGGTAAAATATGTGAAATTTGAATGATTTATGTGCTTTATGTGAGACCTGCACTATCATGAGTATAACCACTATTTTATTCAGTAAATAACATGGGTTATGTTAAAATATCAAGTCGTTACAATTTGGGATGGTTAGGGTAACGTTTGATGCAAAACTATGCGGTAAAATGGTTAAAAATCGGCTTTTCGGAGGATTTTTATAAAACTGTTTTAGATCAGTAATTAAACTGATATTTTTGATATAAAAATAAGTATTTTAACTTATATTAAGTTTACTTCATGTTTGGTTAGTCATACGTGACTTCCGGTGCCCAAAAACGTTACCGAATCGCTAAATTACGTGTTTTTCAACATACACTATAATGGGTTGTTCATGGGTAAATTTTATGTGCTACAATGTGTTATGTGTTTTATAATATGTGTATGATGACATGTTAATACTTGACAAGGTTATGTGTATTACGCTATTATTAATATGTTACATTTGAATATATATATATATATATATATATATATTATGACGCGCAAATCGTAGATATGTTGCTTATAACATGATGAGGGTCACCAATAAAATCGTTCAAGTCACAAAGTTTTTAAAATATATATGAACTCATATATATAAATACACCAATGTAATAAAAAATAATAACTTTTCGAGAAAATCTCAAAGTATGTGAAAATTCTAAGTATCGGAGAAACTTATGTATTTTTGCAGGTTTTTGATTATTAAATCATTCTTACTTAATTTAGGACGAATAAACAATTTGAGGGATTGTGTTAACATATAAAAACGCACCCAATGGTGAGTACATAGTTCCCCTATTTTACGTTTTTAAATGTTTTTGGGGTGAAGCATATGTGCATAACTTTACTTTCCGTTTTCATGAAATTATACATGTTTTGTTACATATTACATATAATACATTATTTCAAAGACATTTTACTTGGCATATTGACTTAGTATACCTATTACATGGTTTTACAAAGACATTTTCATGACATGCTTACATTGAAAAAGACATTTGGTATGTTTAACGGAGTAGTAGATTCATTAACATTGATCACGCCGCTCGGTAGTATGTAATAGCGCTATAGGACTTGACAAATCCCGTTCCCGCTTTCTAGGTATTTCGAAAGGGGAATGACAGAATCCGAATACATTTTTTTTTGTAAACCTTGATCCTGATAAGGGTTTATCCGACAGTCTCAAGGCTTGAGTGTATGCGATAGACAAACCACATAAATGTTCATATCGATAAAAGCAATGGTTTTCAAAACATAAATTTTGTTTTAAACTTTTGTTTATTCAAAGACTTTGTTTTGTACAAGACATTTGATTACATATAAGACATTTATTTATACATGACATTATGCATTTGGCTTGAGTAAATACTATTTATTCGCCATACATGACATGCCTTATACTGGACATTTGACATTGGACATTGGTTACACATGACATTGACATTTAAACAAGACATTATTTCATGGTTATTAATAAGTGATTTAAGTAACGAGACGTGTGTAATATGATAAAAGCATGGTGGATACGCCGCTGGCACTTCCTATATATAAGTGCTTTTATTGTATTGCATATCGTGGTGTTATCTAAACCACTTTATCAAAGACAAGGCATGACACATTTTATACATATTATTTTCATTTGGTTATTTACTTAACCATACAATATTATTTTATATCATTTGATTTTCATATGATTTTATAAAATAAAATATTTAAAAAGGTTCATGACTACTTTTCATTAAACATTTCTTTTAACATTCAAATTCATGAATCTTCAACACTACACCTATGTTACTCACAGGCATTTTTATGCTGACGTATTTACTTTCACATATGTTTCAGGAGCGAACATTTGATGTGAGCAAGCTACACTTAGGGCGACTTGGGCCTTAGCAATCTAAAATCAAGAAAGTTATCATCTTTTATATTATGTGTTTTTTTTTTAACTAAGACAATGTAATAACTTAAGCTTGTAAATCTTAACTTTAATTATCATGTGTTTTGAAACAATAATTCTGCCACACGACTCCCCGACGTTTCCGTCGCGGTTTGTTGTTTTACGCGGTCGGGGTGTGACATTAGCATGTTAAACAGTAACATTCATGTATATAAATAAGGCCCAAGTGTGCGATCTGAATGGTTGGACCGGCATGGGTGTGCGAGCCCAACGTAGGTGTGCGGGTCCAAGTTGATGTAGTCCAATGGTTGCCTGACCCACAATCAAGGGTGTGCATTCCATCCTTGATTGTGCGATCCGAGTTGTGCGATCCAATCATTAACCCAACCCAAATAATATGTGCAGCCCAATAAACTTCAAACAGTCCAATCATTTGTGCGGCCCACCATGCAGTCATGCATAAAAAGGTTGTACAGTGTGCTTCAACAGTGGTGCTATATGAAATCCTAGGTGTGCGATCGAACATGTGCGATCAGAAGCTTGTGCAATTATAAGGTGTGCGATTTGGGACTTGTGCGATCAGTTATGCATTGCCGTGAATTAAGGAGATCAGTCATTTCATTCAAACAGTTTCCATCTTTGCATTCAATCGATTAAATCAAGAAATTACCAATTAACTCTCATGAACCCTAATTAACATCTAATCATAACAACAACCTATCATAACATTCAATCACATTATCAGGTTAATGATTTAATACTAATCATGCAACCTAAATCATCATATAATTCCTCATGCCAAATCAAACCAATCAACTAAACATTCAATCAAGATCAACAACCCATCAACATGTATTCAGTCCTAAATCAACATAGATCATCATACAATCTGTCACACCCCCAAAATCCACACTCGGAGTACCACCGCTTGGAGGCGTGACATGACCAGGATCAAGCCACCAATCATATTGAACATAAGTAATTATATCAAAAGTCATTCAACAATACGATAGGTGTTTACAAAACCAAATATAAACAAGTGTGTAGCGGAAGCATTACTGTAAAACCCAACATAAGTTTAAGTACAAAAAGTTATAATGTTTAACAACACATTCACGATCCATGTCCACAACGACTGTGCCTCCCGTGCAAGCTCCAAAAGCACCTATGGTCCTGCAAGGCATGTAACAGAGAATCAACAACTAGTTGAGCGAGTTCACAGTAAGTAAGTTCGTAAAAGCAGGTTCGTTTCGTAACGTGTGGCTCTACTGGGCCTATAGTATGTTCTATTAGTGGGGGCTTCCCATGTTTGCATATACACTAGACTATTTGTAACCATAAGTGTTCTTCACAACCGAGAACAGTAGTACGTACATAGTTTACGTAGGCTTTACGTAAGTGTCCTTCACAACCGAGGACAGTATTGAGTATAAGTTCACGTAGGTTTTACGTGAGTATCCTTCACAACCGAGGATAGTATTGAGTATAAGTTCACGTAGGTTTTACGTGAGTATCCTTCACAACCGAGGATAGCGAGTAGCATAAGTATACGTAGGTTTTACGTATGTGTCCTTCACAACCGAGGACAATGGTATGGTAGTCTAGTATCAGTGTATGTACGAATCTATTCAACTTTATTCATTCCATCCCATTCCCCAAACCCTGGGAATCCCATGCCTTAGTAAGGGTGTGAACTCACCTTGTTTTGCTCGGTATGCTAAGTATGTGCTCACGGTTAATCAATCACGTCCTAAGGTATGCACGAATACATAATCAGTTTGCATTCAAGTTGTTTGCACGTAAACATAATTATAGTGGATAACACATCAAAAATCACCAAGTAGCGCATTGCACGTATTCATGATCAGGCGTAGCATCTAACAGCAGTTAGTTAACTCAGTTAAGACTTAACAGAAACAAATTACATAATCAGTTTACCCAGTCGGCGAAACACCCCTGTTTCGCCGTAATACCCTTTGACGAAACACTCTTGTTTCGTCATGACTAGTCTCGGCGAAACACAATGTGTTTCGCCATGTCGGTTTCGTCATAATAACTTGTTTCGCCGGTGCCTTAGATTCGTCGAACACATAACAGTTTCAGCAATAACAATCTTATCACAAAACCTTAGTGGCCAACATCTATCTATCACCGCCAATTCTCATTGGACCAACATAACATATAGCCGATTGGACCTTTATTATCACAAACCGATTGGACCTTTAATATGCATTATCAATACTTAACAAACATCATCATAATAAATTGGCGGTTCACAAGTTCCTATCCATTGACCACCGATTTTGATAAACAACCCATGTTACCCTCCAAAATCTTATCCATTCCCAACTAACAAACCATGTGGTGTTCTTTATTTTACAAAACAACATCATATATATAAACAAGTAACAAATGATTCTTTGACTATCATATCCTGACAACGAACACATGGGCCGCAATTTAAAAGCATTCAACAACAGACTTTTAAATCAATAATAAGTAATCGATTCTTTATAATACACACTAACCGAGATGTTCGGAATGATGGTTTGATCGCTATAGAGAGGGCTTGGGGAAACACACAGCTGCCGTCACACTTGGGAGAGTTTTAGGGTTTCTAATTTGTTAAAACGTGTGAAACTGAACTCGTTTCCCCTAAATATACACGAAACAGTGTTCTGGGCCCTTACTGGGCTTCGCGTAACTGGGCTTGGCGAAACAGACTTCTGTTTCGTCGAGATGCTTATGGCGAAACAGTCTGTTTCGTCGGGTCCTGTCTGTTTCGTCGAGTCCTTTTATGTTTTAACAGTTTAAGTTTTCAACAGGCTTCATTTTATACAGCCAAACACAAAAAATCATGCAACCACAATGCGTTCATAAAAAAAAATACAACGTGTACAGTTACAAGTTAAACAAGTCAAACAACTACACAGTCAAAGTCAACGTGCACTTAATGCGAAAGTGAAAGTCGGAAACTCGAGTTGTCACATTATCCCCAACTCGAAAGAAATTTCGTCCCGAAATTTAGCATGCGGTTACTGAGGAAGCTAAGTAAGTTGTATCGTTTACTGGTTTTCCTGGGGTGTCACATCATTCCCCCGTTGAGTTGGAATTTCATCCCGAAATTCCGTAGTAGCTTCAGCCTCAGTAGTAGTAGCATTGTTTTCGAACAACTGGGGATATTTGAGTTCCATTTGATCTTCTCGTTCCCAGGTATACTCTGGGCCACGACGGGAGTTCCAACGAACTCGAACAAGAGGTATTCTGGTGTTCTTGAGGACCTTAACATCCCGGTCCGTGATTTCAACTGGTTCTTCGACGAAATGCAACCGTTCGTCGATAGTGAGCTCCTTCAAAGGAACTATGAAGGTCTCATCTGACTGCCACTTCTTCAGATTCGACACATGAAAGACGTTGTGAACTGCACTGAGTTCAGCTGGTAAGTTCAGTCTGTAGGCCACTTTGCCTATCTTTTCTATGACTTCAAATGGTCCAACGTATCGTGGATTGAGCTTGCCTCGTTTGCCAAAACGAACAACACCCTTCCAGGGTGAAACTTTGAGTAGTGCTCGATCCCCAACTTGGAATTCGAGTAGTTTCCTGTCTTTATCGGCGTATTCTTTCTGACGGTCACGAGCTGCCGCCATGCGTTGTCGTATTTGGGCAATCTTTTCAGTAGTATCAACTACCATTTCTGGACCTGTGATCTGACTGTCACCCACCTCTGCCCAACAAAGAGGTGATCGGCATTTACGCCCGTACAATGCCTCAAATGGAGCAGCTTTAATGCTGGTGTGGTAACTGTTGTTGTATGAAAATTCCACAAGTGGCAGATGCTTTTCCCAGCCCTTGCCAAAGTCAATTACGCACGCCCGAAGCATGTCTTCTAGAGTTTGAATAGTGCGCTCAGACTGCCCATCGGTCTGAGGATGATAAGCTGTGCTCATGTCTAATCGAGAGCCAAAAGATTTGTGCATTGCTTGCCACAGTTCTGAAGTAAAACGTGCATCACGATCAGAGATAATAGAGGTGGGTACCCCGTGCCTCGAGACAACTTCCTTAAGGTATACGTCTGCTAGAGTGGAGAACTTATCTGTTTCCTTGATAGCCAAGAAGTGAGCAGACTTTGTGAGTCGATCCACGATCACCCAAATAGTATCATTTCCGCGCTGAGATCTAGGCAGGCCAGTAACAAAATCCATGGAAATTTGCTCCCATTTCCATTGTGGTATCTCAGGTTGTTGGAGTGGGCCTGATGGTTTCTGATATTCCGCTTTGACTCTCGCACAAGTCAAACACTTGCTAACGTAAGTTGCTATGTGGGCCTTCATGCTAGGCCACCAATATGTAGTTCTGAGGTCGTGGTACATCTTATCCGAACCAGGATGTACTGAGTAGCGAGACTTATGAGCTTCATCCATTACAAGCTCGCGTAAGTTGCCATAGAATGGGACCCAGATGCGTCCCGTTACATAGTAGGCTCCGTCTGCCTTTTGTTCTAACCTTTGCCTTGAGCCGCGTAGGGCTTCAGCCCTGACGTTTTCTGGTTTCAATGCTTCTACCTGAGCATCTCGTATCTGTGAAGGAAGACTAGACTGAATAGTGAGTTGCAATGCTCGTACACGCCTAGGTATAGTATCCTTTCGACTGAGGGCATCGGCCACCACATTGGCTTTGCCCGGATGGTACTTTATAGCACATTCGTAATCGTTCAGTAACTCGACCCATCGACGTTGTCGCATGTTCAATTCTTTCTGCTTGAAGATATGCTCAAGACTCCTGTGATCGGTGTAGATGGTGCACTTGGTGCCATACAGATAATGTCGCCATATCTTGAGCGCAAAAACAACAGCTCCAAGCTCTAAATCGTGCGTAGTGTAATTCCGTTCATGAATCTTAAGTTGGCGTGAAGCATAAGCAATAACTTTATCCCGTTGCATCAATACACATCCAAGACCTTGGATAGATGCGTCGCAGTAGACTACAAAATCATCCGTGCCTTCAGGCAATGAGAGGATAGGTGCGCTACAAAGTCTATCCTTTAAGTGCTGAAACGCTGTTTCCTGTATATTACTCCAACGATAAGCAACACCTTTCTGTGTCAGCAATGTAAGCGGCTGTGCAATCCTTGAGAAGTCTTTGATGAACCGTCTGTAATAACCTGCCAAACCCAAGAATTGGTGTATTTCAGTTGGTGTGCTAGGTGCAGGCCAGTTCTTGATCGAATCTACCTTGGATGGATCGACATGAATCCCATCCATGTTTACCACGTGGCCTAGAAAGTGGACTTCACGAAGCCAGAAGTCGCATTTCGAAAACTTAGCGTATAGCTGTTCCGTTCGTAGGAGTTCCAAAATAAGTCGTAAATGATGCTCGTGTTCCTCCTGACTCTTCGAATAAATCAGAATGTCGTCAATAAAAACAATAACAAACTTGTCAAGATAAGGTTTGCACACTCTGTTCATAAGATCCATGAAAACCGCAGGCGCGTTCGTTAGCCCGAAGGGCATGACTAGAAACTCGTAATGGCCGTAGCGAGTTCTGAATGCTGTTTTGGAGACGTCCTCATACCGGACTCTCAGTTGATGGTAACCTGACCTCAGATCAATCTTTGAGTAATAGCTCGACCCTTTCAACTGGTCGAATAAGTCGTCGATGCGTGGAAGTGGATAACGATTCTTTACGGTCACCTTGTTTAGTTCGCGGTAATCTATACACATACGAAAAGTACCGTCTTTCTTCTTCACAAATAATACTGGAGCTCCCCAGGGCGATGAGCTAGGACGTATGAAACCCTTTTCCAGGAGTTCTTGCAATTGCTTAGACAGTTCTTCCAGTTCAGTTGGAGCTAAGCGATAAGGCGCTCGAGCTATAGGTGCTGCTCCTGGAGCTAGCTCGATCTGAAATTCGACCTGACGATGAGGCGGTAACCCTGGTAAATCTTCAGGAAACACTTGAGGAAAATCGCGTACTACTGGAATATCCTCAATCTTTTTCTCTTTCTGCGATGTATCAGTAACGAGTGCTAAAATAGCTATGTGGCCCTTTCGCAGACACTTCTGCGCCTTCAAGAAGGAGATGATGCCACTCACGACACCACTCTTGTCGCCTTGAACTTCGAGAGGTTCTTTGCCGGTACGGGGAATACGAATAATCTTCTCCTTGCATAGGATCTCTGCTTGCTGTTGGGATAACCAATCCATACCAATGACGATATCAAAGCTACTCAGAGTTATAGGAATGAGATCGATAGAGAAATTCTGACCAGCGAGGATAAGATTACAACCCTGAACTATGTGTGTGGCTTCTAGACTTTTACCATTTGCTAACTCTACGACATGTTTGGTGTTCAAAAGTGTTGGTGCGCGTTTAAGCATTTGACTAGCGTTCAGAGACATATAACTGGTATCCGCACCCGAATCAAATAATACGGTAACATAAAAGTCGTCAAGAAGAAACTTACCCGTAACCACATTAGGATCGTTCCTTGCGTCACTCTGACCAATCACAAATAAACGACCCTTTGCACCATTGTTGTTGTTGTTTCCCCCATTATTGTTCCCAGTGCCCTGATTATTGTTGTTGTTGTTCTGGTTTCGGTTTAACTGAGGGCAGTGTCTTTTGAAGTGACCTTCAGCACCACAATGAAAACATCCCTTGTTACCCTGTTGTTGATTCTGCGGTGCTTGCTGCTGCTGCTGATTCTGAGTTACAGGCCGTGGGCTCCTACAATCCTTGGCCTCATGGCCCATCCTGAGGCACCTCTGACAACGACCCTTATTGCACTGGCCACTGTGATGCCTGTTACAGTTGTTACACTTTGGGAGGTTCCCTCGATAACTACCCTGCCTGTGACTGCCCGAAGATTGCTGACTAGGGCTCTGATAATCACTAATCTTGCGCTGCTGCTGTGCTTGAGACTGTACAGTTGCTGAACCCCTGCTGGAATCCCCTTCCCATTTCCGCTTGTTGTCACTGGGAGTAGCAGGAGTAACTGGAGTGGTAGCGGTAGTAGTAGTGCTGATACGTTTAGGCAGCCTGTTCTGTTCCACTGCTTGATCGGTAAGGCGATGAGCTAGCTTGACGATCTGTTGAATGGTGCCAAGATTTGCTGAGGTTACGTGACTTTGAATCTCCGGCACCAGACCATTGAGATACAGTTCGATACGCTTAATGGGAGGGTCCACCATAGTAGGACACAAAATAGCTAACTCATTCGATCTTCTGGTATACGCTTCAATTTCTGACCCCGTCATTTTCAAGTGGTAAAACTCTACCTCCAGCTTATGAATGTCATCTCGGCTACAGTATTCCTCTTTGATCAATTCCTTGAAATCATTCCAGGGTGTGGCGTTAGCAACAGCCAACCCTAATATCTGAACCTGCGCATTCCACCAAGTCAGCGCAATGCCTTCTAGAGTACCAGTGGCGTACTTCACCCTGCGAGCCTCAGGGCATTCACACATTTCAAATACAGACTCGAGCTTTTCAAACCAATGGAGGAGTCCAACCGCACCTTCCGTGCCACTAAAAGTAGTAGGACGACAGTCCATGAAAGTTTTGAAGGTGCAAACAGGTGGCTGAGCGTGCTGACCTCCTGCCTGTGCGGCTGCAACTGCCGCAGCAACTTGTTCGTTAATGAGAGCCGTCAACTGGGCTTGCGTCATGTTGATACGTCCAGACATGATCTTCATAGCAATATGACATAAGTGAGAGGGGTTCGCGAGTAGTGCGATAACAGAAGAGAGTAAGCACACAAGTGTTCTCATACAATAGTGTTAAGTTAACCTAAGCATACCCGGAGCAAAATTCTATGCAATTCTAGCAAGTAGGCAATAAGACATGTACCATATTACCTAGAGTGATGAGTCTTGCACGTGGAGCGAGGCGTCGTTGTGGATCGTTGAGCACTATTTCGGTTATAGTCTGGTTTTAATAAAAACGTTTTCCCCTTATTAAAACCAAGTTCTCTATAACCAATGGCTCTGATACCAATCTGTCACACCCCCAAAATCCACACTCGGAGTACCACCGCTTGGAGGCGTGACATGACCAGGATCAAGCCACCAATCATATTGAACATAAGTAATTATATCAAAAGTCATTCAACAATACGATAGGTGTTTACAAAACCAAATATAAACAAGTGTGTAGCGGAAGCATTACTGTAAAACCCAACATAAGTTTAAGTACAAAAAGTTATAATGTTTAACAACACATTCACGATCCATGTCCACAACGACTGTGCCTCCCGTGCAAGCTCCAAAAGCACCTATGGTCCTGCAAGGCATGTAACAGAGAATCAACAACTAGTTGAGCGAGTTCACAGTAAGTAAGTTCGTAAAAGCAGGTTCGTTTCGTAACGTGTGGCTCTACTGGGCCTATAGTATGTTCTATTAGTGGGGGATTCCCATGTTTGCATATACACTAGACTATTTGTAACCATAAGTGTTCTTCACAACCGAGAACAGTAGTACGTACATAGTTTACGTAGGCTTTACGTAAGTGTCCTTCACAACCGAGGACAGTATTGAGTATAAGTTCACGTAGGTTTTACGTGAGTATCCTTCACAACCGAGGATAGTATTGAGTATAAGTTCACGTAGGTTTTACGTGAGTATCCTTCACAACCGAGGATAGCGAGTAGCATAAGTATACGTAGGTTTTACGTATGTGTCCTTCACAACCGAGGACAATGGTATGGTAGTCTAGTATCAGTGTATGTACGAATCTATTCAACCTTATTCATTCCATCCCATTCCCCAAACCCTGGGAATCCCATGCCTTAGTAAGGGTGTGAACTCACCTTGTTTTGCTCGGTATGCTAAGTATGTGCTCACGGTTAATCAATCACGTCCTAAGGTATGCACGAATACATAATCAGTTTGCATTCAAGTTGTTTGCACGTAAACATAATTATAGTGGATAACACATCAAAAATCACCAAGTAGCGCATTGCACGTATTCATGATCAGGCGTAGCATCTAACAGCAGTTAGTTAACTCAGTTAAGACTTAACAGAAACAAATTACATAATCAGTTTACCCAGTCGGCGAAACACCCCTGTTTCGCCGTAATACCCTTTGACGAAACACTCTTGTTTCGTCATGACTAGTCTCGGCGAAACACAATGTGTTTCGCCATGTCGGTTTCGTCATAATAACTTGTTTCGCCGGTGCCTTAGATTCGTCGAACACATAACAGTTTCAGCAATAACAATCTTATCACAAAACCTTAGTGGCCAACATCTATCTATCACCGCCAATTCTCATTGGACCAACATAACATATAGCCGATTGGACCTTTATTATCACAAACCGATTGGACCTTTAATATGCATTATCAATACTTAACAAACATCATCATAATAAATTGGCGGTTCACAAGTTCCTATCCATTGACCACCGATTTTGATAAACAACCCATGTTACCCTCCAAAATCTTATCCATTCCCAACTAACAAACCATGTGGTGTTCTTTATTTTACAAAACAACATCATATATATAAACAAGTAACAAATGATTCTTTGACTATCATATCCTGACAACGAACACATGGGCCGCAATTTAAAAGCATTCAACAACAGACTTTTAAATCAATAATAAGTAATCGATTCTTTATAATACACACTAACCGAGATGTTCGGAATGATGGTTTGATCGCTATAGAGAGGGCTTGGGGAAACACACAGCTGCCGTCACACTTGGGAGAGTTTTAGGGTTTCTAATTTGTTAAAACGTGTGAAACTGAACTCGTTTCCCCTAAATATACACGAAACAGTGTTCTGGGCCCTTACTGGGCTTCGCGTAACTGGGCTTGGCGAAACAGACTTCTGTTTCGTCGAGATGCTTATGGCGAAACAGTCTGTTTCGTCGGGTCCTGTCTGTTTCGTCGAGTCCTTTTATGTTTTAACAGTTTAAGTTTTCAACAGGCTTCATTTTATACAGCCAAACACAAAAAAATCATGCAACCACAATGCGTTCATAAAAAAAAAATACAACGTGTACAGTTACAAGTTAAACAAGTCAAACAACTACACAGTCAAAGTCAACGTGCACTTAATGCGAAAGTGAAAGTCGGAAACTCGAGTTGTCACACAATCCATCAACAAAAACAGGTCCATCATATATATATATATTGAAATCGAACACGTATTTCAAATTCATGATCACAATTTCCATCAACATAACTACTAGCATGAAACCCTAGTTTTCATATAAAATCATAGCAATCACAACACCGTGTATCATAACAAACTAACAACAAGAGAACACTAACCGTGTTGTTCGAGTAGGTTGGTTGGATCGATGGAAAGGACCTCGAATGGGGATGCCGTCGCACAAGGAGGAGAGGAAAGCTTAGGGTTTTGTGTGTTTTCTTGTGTTTGCAAATTATGAGAAACAAACCCCACTAATGGGTATGTGTATGCGTATAAGTGGAGTGGGCCGAACCCATTCTTGGGCTGCCCTTGGGTCACGAGTTCATAACAGGCAAACATGATTGGGCCGAGGAAGGTGTGCGGCTTGGATCAATGTGTGCGGCCCAAAGGTTTGTGCGATTGGAGAAGTGTTGTGCGACCATACATATATCCATATTCAATCACGTAACACATAACATAACAAAATCATAACATTCTATTGCAATCAAACACATCAATCAATCAAGTAGTGTTCATACAAGTTACATCAAAGCACGACGAAAGGTTCAAAAATACGGGTTGTCACATGTGGTTCAAGGCTTTAGACAAGAAGAGGGCATTGATTATGATGAAACCATTGCTCCTGTAGCAAGACTTGAGGCCATTAGATTGTTCTTAGCCTTTGCTATCAACCACAACATCAAGGTGTACCAAATGGATATCAAATGTGCATTCCTCTATGGTAAGATTCAGAAGAGGTATATGTGTGCCAACCTCCTGGTTTTGAAGATGCCATTTGTCCTGATCATGTCTACAAGCTCAATAAAGCTTTGTATGGCTTGAAGCAAGCACCTAGAGCCTGGTATGAAACTCGTTCCACCTTTCTCATTTCCATAGGCTTTATAAGAGGTAAAATTGAGAAAACACTATTTTTAAAATGGAAAGGAAAGGATTTGATGATTGTCCAAATTTATATGAATGGTATCATTTGTGAATCCACATGTACCTCCATGTGTGAAGAGTTCAGAAAACTCATAACAGCAGAGTTTGAAATGAGTGCCATAGGTGAACTTCAATGCTTTCTTGGTCTCCAAGTTAAGCAACTGCAAAATGGAACATTCATTCATCAAAGCAAATATGTCAAAGAACTTTTAACAAAATTTGATATGAATGATTGCAAACCATGTGGTACACCCACGGCAACCACAAAGCTGGTCACAGTAGATGAGAAAGATGACTTGGTTGATCAAACACCGTATAGAAGCATGATTGGGCCTTTATTGTACCTAACTACATCTAGGCCAGACATCATGTCTGCAACATGTGTCTGTGTAAGATCCCAGTCAGCACCTAGGAAGTCAAATCTTATGGCTGTGAAAAGAATATTCAAATACATAAAAGGTGCTCCCACACATGGTATCTGGTATCCTGCTAATGGAAATATTGAGCTTTCAGGTTTTTCAAACAATGATTTTGCTGGTCATAATGCAACAAGGGAGTCCACATCAGGAGGGTGCCAGTTTCTAGGTGATTGCTTAGTCTCTTGACAAAGCAAAAAGCAAGCAGCTGTTTCAACATCCACAGTAGAGGCTGAATACATTTGTGCTGCAAGCTGTACAACCCAACTTTTGTGGCTTCAAAATCAACTGCTGGATTTTGGTGCAACTGCTCTAAAGACTCCTCTCATGTTGGACAGTCAAGCAGCTGAAAATGTCATAAAAAATCCAGTCTCTCATTCCACCACCAAACACGTTGATATTAGACATCACTTTGTGAGGGATGTAACACCTCGTAAAAGCACGTCCAATGATGTATTGACACGTGTAATAAACCCTAATAAAGTCAAACGTTGACTATGAAGGACTAATTTTGTGAAAAATCAAAAACTTTGATTATGGAATGACTGGAAGTGTTATCATGGTTAAAATAAGTCTCTGAATAACCTCTTACGGTATTTATATTCACAAATGAGTCACTTGTTGATCGAGTGTAGCCGTTTGCGTAATTAATTGAAAGTTTGCGCAATGAAGGGTTAAAAGCGTCAACATGTTAATTCTTACCTCTAAGTGACCTTTTAACAAACCGGGAGCTTCATGATATTTGATTATACTCTCGGGAATGCCAATTATTGGCCATCTAAGGATTTTATGCCTTTAAGCGACGTTACGCGCAACTTTGCAAGTTTAAGGGGTTAAAAGCGTCAATGTGTTTAATTATACCTCTGAATGACCTTTCTATGAACCCAAAGCATCGTGATGTTTTATAATACTCTCAAGAATGCCTAATATGGATTAGATAAGGCTTTGATGCTATTAAACGATGATATGCGCAAGTTTGCGCATTAGAGGGACTCTTTGCGTCAAACTGCAAAAGTATACCGATTCGTATGGTATCGAACCTTCTGGAATATGATCATAAGTTAAACATTCCCTAAATATCCTTTATATAGCTTAGAAATAGGCTTTGAGGTGTTTGGTGAGCAAAAATAAACTTATTCGATCAACAGGGGCTAAAAGCATCAAAAAGTGCATAAGTTTGCATTTTCGCGCATATCTTACGTTCTGAATATATCAGGACATCCAAAAATTTATGTAATCACTAAAATATTTTATTTTAGTGTTTGGCATGATAAAATTCCATTCGTCATGTAATTTGGATCGTTTTTCGTGTCCGTTCGTGTTTCGTCGTAATTAGCAGAACGACGCAACCGTACGACCAAACGAACCGACATCCGACATATTTTCAAGCATGTTTTATGTTCCCTATGTTTAGGCATCATAGTAGAGCCTTGAAATGAGGTTAACGGGCCTTAAATGAGTCAGAAATGACATTTAACAAGTACAGGGACTGAAACTGCATTTTCTAAAAGTTTTTGCTGATCTGGCCAGTTAAGGCGGGCCGCATAAGACTCTCCCTGAGCCAACGCGGGGCGTGTATGCCCATCAGACCTGCAAAACCAGTTTTTCAATTAGCAGCTGGGTTTTATTTATTTGCAAATGGTTTTTAAACAATCTAGGGGCTGTTTTGGGCACCTATAGATTACCAAAACAGTGGGTGGTACTTGTACGGCCCAGATTGAATCACGGGTTACGAGAAACGATCCTAACGGTTCTCAAAATCCTATATATACCCACTTGTTTTGGCATTCATTTTCACTTCATTGGATTTCTGCTCTTGCTCTCTGATTTGAGAGGATCCTAACCAACTTGGGAACCTCCTTCAGTCCTAAGGACCACTCGTAAGTGTTCCTTTCGTGCTTAGTTAAATTGTTTGGCTTTTAAAGCCGAAAAGTCAAGCGTTCACGATAAACGCTTTGACTTTTAAACGGTCGAGCCATTGTTTGCAACGAACATGGCTACGTGATCGTTATTAGGTTGGTATTAAACCCTCAAAAGGGCACCTCCTAATTACCACGTTTGCTTAGTTAATTGTCGGGTCAAATTAATTAAAATAAAAGTCAAACGAGTCGGTTTTTAAATAAAATTCATAACTAATGATGTATAGGCAATAAAATCAGTTTTGTCACTTTAATAACTTGGTAAATATTAATTGAACATGTCTAGACATGTTCAACCCGACAATTCTGAGTTTAGGCTCGGTCCGGAAACGAAAGTCGCAAAAGTTGACTTTTGCTTTGACTTTCAGTTCTGACCCGATTTAGCTTAGTTTAGTTAGGCCTTAGGATTCTTTAGGACCATATTATATGTTAGTATAACCCTCTGAGGTTATACAACATGGTTCCATAGAAATCCTAGTTCATTTCATGTTTCCGTTAAATGCTTAAAAGTTGACCATTATGTCCTTTTGATATTAAAACGAGATTTTTGAAAATGTGAGAGGACAAAAACCTTTATTACTAATTTATAAACGTGTCCTAAAAATTTGACATCAGTTTGAGGTCTAAATTAGGAGTTATGCTCAATATCGTAAATTGAAGCCTTTTTATTAATTAAACAGCATTTTTGGAATAAAACCTATTTAAACCCGAATTTTGACACCAAACCTTTTGCCTAATGATGTAATATAATAGTTTAGGATTTTTGTAAATTTTTATTAAATTTTAAAATGATCATAACATAGAGTTCTCGCATAGGCTCGGTAATTGATGATAACGCCCTTTTTGCTAATAAAATGAGTTTTATACATCCTTTACATACCAAACCTTTTTCTACTGATTTTTATATATTAAATAAGTTATCTAAACAGTAAAGGCTGACCGGTCTAAGTTACAACTTAAATAAGACCCGTTAGGAATCTAATAGGTTAATAAAACCTTCGTTCCAGATTGAGAACCCCAGTAGAGGTACTTGTGCTTGCTGATTAGAATATATGGCTGAGTATAAATTGCATTTTAAGCTCAGGTAAATACTTTTAACTTATTTTCCGTTATACGGGCTTGGGATACGGTATTATAAAAATACCGCTTGGTCGGGTGTAGAAACCTTTTAATCGGAGATGATTAAATTGCATAATCCCGTTTTAATCAGTATTGCTTGATAACAAATAACATTGGGGGTTAATGACCGTGTCCTGGATATCCTTGGCTCATTTAAAAAGTGTAAATGGCCACAACTTAAGCACAAGGTGTAGGCATAACACCTCCTATTGCGTATGTAAAATATATACTCACTCGTGAGGTAACTTCTTATGAGTTATATTTGTGGTGTGTCGATTAATCTTGATCGGTTTGTTTAATCACCGGCCCTAAATGTTGGATAAACATGTAAATCTGATATAAGATTGTTATTAATATAATTGTCCCAAGATATAAAAGAATATTTGTGCCTTGTGCATTTAAATCAATTTTCATAACAGATTTTCAAAAGAGTCAGTTAATTGTATTTACCAGTGTAAACTGACGTATTTTCCAAAAAGGTTATGTGACAGGAGCTGTACGTAAATTGGCTGGGAGCTCAGGGCGCTAATAGGGAATCTTGCAAGTTCTAAACGTCTAAAGTCTGTTGAACAGTGTTTATATTTCTATTTTAAGATCCGCCTGTGGATCCATCTTACAATCCGTTTGTAATATTTGATGTTAGTTTGAATTGGTTTGTAATATATTTACTTTCGACTTCCGCTGTGCATTGAACTGTGATTATATGACTATGATGATATCAACTACGTCACGATAATCCCCACCGGGCCCACCGGTAATACGTGAAAATATCGGGGTGTGACAAGGGATAGCCATGAAAAAGGTTTGATTTATCTGCATCATGTTCCAGCTAAAGATCAGCTGGCAGATGTGTTGACAAAATCTTTAGACGCATCCACCTTTGAAAGCCTGATCTCTAGGATTGGCATGCTAAACAAGGATTAAAAGAAAAAAATTTGTTTTCCATAAATAAAAAGCATTAAAATGTTTATAGAAAATCAAAAATCCATCCTTAAAAATAGCTTTGATTGAAAAAAAAATTCAAGAATCCTTAAAAGTCTGTTTCCATAACCATTGTTTTTGTAACATCTGTTTTGACTAAAAATTCATCCATTGCTGAAAGGTATCCTCTGTTTTCCATTTACCACTATTCATGACCTCTATTGATCAAACTGTTGTAGGTCCTAACCTCTGATGTCTATCCACTGATAGACTAAAATCAGCCACTATTCATTTCACTTTTCCTAACCTCTGTTGTTGCCCAACAGAGGTTTCCAAACAACTGTCATCCATTAACACAACAGAGGTTGCCACATGGACAGATGTTAGCCATCAGATCTTTGTAACTGCTGCCACGACATCTTTCACTTTTTCACCCTATATAAACCTTGTTTTATCCCCCAAACAGAGCTTTTACTGCCGTCTCGAATTCAAAATTCTCCAAAGTGGTTTCCATTATCATCTTCTTCAAACCTACTCACCTTTTTTCTCCGATCATGGCTCTAATAATCACAAACCCCCACAACTATCTTCCTAATTTTGAGAAAACTACCAAAAATACCAAATTTCATTCAATAATTGGCATTCTAACGTCATCAAAATACAAAAAAAATACTCACTATCGATGCTCCAATTTATACGGAGACACTCCGACAGTTTTGGGCTAATGCCGAAATTCAGTCGAAAAATAAACAGCCCTATATTATCACGTCTAAGGTCGGAGAAACACTTATTCAAATATCCCCATCCTCAATATCCACAACGTTTGCATTAGACGACTAGGCAGGTAAAACAACTTTTGAAAAACATGAACTTCACACAAAGTTCATTGAGAGGGGGTATGATGGTCAATTAAAGGGAGTTACTATTTTTAAACCAAACTTCCCTGCTGAGATAAAATATTTTTTCCATACCCTCTTGATTTGTCTCTCAGCCAAGACCACTGCATTTAATGAGATACCACTAAAAATCCAATACTTGGGATATGCCATTTTAACAAAATTTGATTATAATTTATCCCCGGTATTGTTTTCTGATTTGGTGGAAAATGTGAAGAATGTTAAAAAGGATGCAAATAATGCTTTTCTCATGTACCCAAGACTTTTAAGCTGTTACCTTCAAAAGCAAGTGTTACAAAAAGATTTTCAACAAGGTGTAGCTTTTCAAATAAATAGTCTTACAAGTGAAACTTTTCTAGACTAATTGACAAGGAGTCAAAAGTTTCCAAAATACAAACAAAGGGAGATGAGCCTATTTTAGATGCGTCCACATCTGCTGCTCAAACCTCTGTTGTTGAGACAACTGCTCCTGGTGATCATGACACCACAACCGGTGTTGTGAAACCCACTCTAGCAAAAAGCAAAAAGAAACCTTCCATTCCCAAAAATCCCACCAAAACAAAACAAAATATAAAGGGTCCTCTAGAAGATGAGATCCAATAGGTTAACCTTGTGACAACACAAAATTCACTTGAAACCATTGTTGTTACTTCCTCACAACAGTTGGTAAGATCTCCACCTAAACAAACTCCTCATGAATCCTCACAAAAGGATCATGTTGTAAGCACAGGGACACCACATCAAGAAGCAGACTATTCAATTAAAGTATGCTTAAAAACCTATCTCCCAAGGCTATGTCTCTTTCACTCCCCAACCCTCTCCATCAATTCCACCCATGTTTATACCTTTGCTTGATGCAATTGAGACTCGAATACAACTCGGTTCCTCTAAACCACCCATATTGAGAGTACACTCCCACAAGTGACTGAGTCTGAACAATCTCAATCTGCTAGCCCCTAAGAAACAATTGAGGAGGCTACACCCCTTGAGCTTCAAGAAACTCTTGGTGCTAGTTCAAGTGGAGCAGCCACAAAAACTGGTGAACCAATTGGTTTTCAGTTGGACAGTGGTTACATCTTTAAGACTCCCTTGAAGGCAAGTGTTGAGGCTACAATTGTATCCTCTGCTGCACTTGGAAGTCCCCAGTATCAAGACAAAGGGGCATTTAGTTTTGTTGATTTGGAGACTTCTCCTATTATTAAACTAAATACAACTACCTCAGGTAGGGATTCAGATGATTCTATTAAGCTAGGTGATGAATTAAGGTATAAAGAATTGACAGAAAGAATGTCTTCAATGGAATAATCTACGGCTGAAATGAAGGAGATGATGAAGCAGATGATGGAGCATTCTCAGAATCAGCCTACCACTCAGTAAATTGCCAATGAGCATTGAAAATATGTGCAACCTATCATCTAAGCTTAAAGGAATTTGGCTGACATTGTCACACCCCCAAAATACACATGCGGAGTACCACCGCTTGGAGGCGTGACTGACCAGGATCCAGCCACCAATCATATTGAACAAGCATATAAGTAGTTATAAAAATCCAACCAATACAATTGGTGTCCAAACAAAACATAGTTTAAGTTGCAAGCGGAAGCATAATGTTTAAAACCATAATCATAAGTTTAATTGTTCCAAAGTTTAACATGGCACACAGCTGTCCATGTCCCACAACGACCCTCCTCCATGCAAGCTCCAGCTAAGTACCTAAAGACCTGCAAAGCATGTAGTAACGAGTCAACAACAAGTTGAGTGAGTTCACGGTTGGGTGTTCGTTTTAAGTTGTTTCGAAAACAGTTTCCTTTATCTGGCATCCTACCATGGGGGTTACCCCATAGTTAAAAACGTGACTTGTTTATTCCCGGTTACTCTGGCAATCCAGCCGTGGGGGCTACCCCGTGTTAGTTATCTGGCATTTCGGCCGTGGGGGCTACCCCATGTATACACTAGACTCGTTACGATATCGACTACTGACGTTAGTCATGTTTATGTGCCCTTAGCGTCGGTGTCTATCATCACCGACGTGCCATAGTCCATTAGTTCACGCCCGTCCTCTGCGGCACGGTGTGAGGTTTGTCAAACCTAAATAGCGCTATCTAACTAATGACCCGCTCGCCATTGGCCCGGCGATTAAGTCGATATAAAAAGGAGGGACTTCGTGATAGAGTTTTGGTCTAGTACGAGTTATCTGTCCATGAGGACGAGGAATTACATTCCTGAACCAATGCTGTCCTACCCAAGAAGGACGAGGAATCCACGTTCCTGAACCCCATTCCCAACCCAGGGAATCCCATGCTTTGTAGAGGGTGTGAACTCACCTTGGTTTGCTCGGCAGTTACACAGAAAAGTCAATCAAGTTGTAAGTGGTCAACTACGTCCTAACATAGATACCATTCATGTCAGATTCAAACCAAGTAGTACGCGTATCTTCTACACGTATTCATACACAAGTAACGATCATGGCATACACTTTTATCATGGCAGTTCAATAACACCTATGAGCCGAACAGTATCATGTATACAAGTAACAAAGCCCAAAGGTCCGGCCCAAATCACCTAAGCCCGTAACAGGGAGCAAGTCCGAGCAACGTGCACATGTATATGGTCTCGAGTCGAGACTGTGCGGTCTCTAGTCGAGACTGTGCGGTCTCGAGTTGCAGCTTACAAGTTCTCAAGTCGCAATCTGAGGAGGTCTCGGGTCACGCACGTACTGGTCTCGAGTCGCAACCGGACTCGCAACCATGGTCTCTAGTCATGATGTGTGTTGATGAATTATGGTCTCGAGTCGAGACTAGGAGTTCTCGACTCGCAACCCATGTCGAAATCTGGGGTCTCGAATTGTTATGTGGTGTTCTCGAGTCGAGACCAAGGGTCTCGACAGACACATCTGCTGATCGCTGGTACATGTACTACACCAATAGAATTTCATGTTCATGAGATAATGTACTATCCAATAACATTGCACTAACATGTCTCCTTGTCTAACCTTAACCGAAAATGGATCAAACACCTTAATTTCAAATATCACAACACATTCATATCATATTCAACAAGTTCTTCATTTATTCATCATGTTCATCAAATATTCATAACACAACAACCCTTATTCAAACACATTTTTGCATTTTTCGGACAAGAGTTATAATTCCTAAACTAGATAACAAGCTCATCTTGCAAACAAAACATTTGTTCTATAATCTCATACATAGAGTCGGATGATCATGAATAACCCTAAGCTTATCATTCTTTTGTTGTTCAAACTATTTATTCAAATGTTATTCTACAAAAGTCATGTTTTCCTAAGCATGCATCATTTAATACAACAAGAACTCATTAAATCAAACCAACACTTTTGTCATGTTCAAACAATAGTTACGGTGCCTATTATCACATATTCCACACTTTAATCATGTATAAAACTTATTAAGCAAACATATTATCAAATAATCTTCATCATACCTCATCATCATCAACCGAAACATAAACACACAATATGAAACACTTACCAGTTCAAGTATGGGGTTCAAAGGTGTGTATGAAGCTTCCAAATAGGGGTGTGTGTGAGCCGATCCAAGAGCTCCTTATGGTTGTCGGTTGAATCCGAGAAAGAAGGAGAAGAATGTTGTGGCTTAGGGTTTTAGTGAGGGAGAATGGAGAGTGTGTGTGTAGAGGAGTATGTGTGTTGTTTGCCCAACAATGACAAGTGTGGCTATCACTAAGGATTATATACTTGCTCCACAATGGTGCACCCTAATGGGTTTTCGGATGGATCAAATGGCCCGACCGGCCCAAATAGTTACACTACTCGAGACCGAGTGGTCTCGAGTTGGGTTCTTGTGTTTCGGGTGACATACATTCAAGCATACATATAAACGTAACACATAATCACATAGGATGTTCACTTATCATTCATTAAATCAATAAGTCAATTAGTCACATAACGTTCAAGCATGTAACATTGAGATACAATGAAAGGTTCTAAATTTCGAGTTGTCACATCATCCCCAAGTTGAAAGAAATTTCGTCCCGAAATTTGGTAAGCACTCACTGAGGAAGCTAGTTAAGTTATATGGCTTTCCCGGTTTTCCTGGGGTGTCACATCCACCCCCCGTTGATCTGGAATTTCGTCCCGAAATTCCATAGCTTCAGCCTCAGTAGTGGTTGTACCGTTTCCGAACAGTTGGGGATACTTTTGTTTCATCTGATCTTCGCGCTCCCAGGTGAACTCTGGGCCGCGACGTGAGTTCCAACGAACTCGAACGAGAGGTATTCTAGTGCTCTTGAGGACCTTAACATCCCGGTCCGTGATTTCGACTGGTTCCTCGACGAATCGTAGCTGCTCGTCGATAGTGAGTTCCTTTAGAGGAACTATGTGGGTCTCATCTGACAGACACTTCTTCAGATTCGACACGTGGAAGACGTTGTGGACTGCACCAAGTTCTGCTGGTAAGTTCAATCTGTAGGCCACCCTGCCTATTTTCTCAATGATTTTGAAGGGTCCAACGTATCGTGGGTTAAGTTTGCCTCATTTACCAAAACGAACCACACCCCTCCAGGGTGAAACTTTGAGTAGTACCCGCTCCCCAACCTGGAGCTCTAGTGGTTTCCTGCCCTTATCGGCGTAAACTTTCTGACGGTCACGAGCTGCCGCCATGCGTTTTCGTATTTGAGCAATTTGTTCGGTTGTGTCTACCACATGTTCTGGACCAGTGATCTGACTATCTCCCACCTCTGCCCAACAAAGAGGTGACCGGCATTTACGTCCGTACAATGCCTCAAATGGAGCAGCTTTAATGCTGGTGTGGTAGCTGTTATTATATGAGAATTCCACAAGTGGCAAATGCTTTTCCCAGCTGTTGCCAAAGTCGATTACACATGCACGAAGCATGTCTTCTAATGTTTGAATAGTGCGCTCGGACTGCCCGTCCGTCTGAGGGTGATACGCTGTGCTCATGTCTAATCGTGAGCCAAAGGATTTGTGCATCGCTTGCCACAGCTCTGAAGTAAAACGCGCATCTCGATCCGAGATAATAGAGGTGGGCGCCCCGTGCCTCGAAACAACTTCCTTGAGGTATATTTCTGCAAGAGTGGAGAACTTATCCGTCTCCTTGATAGCCAAGAAGTGTGCAGATTTTTGTGAGTCGATCCACGATCACCCAAATAGTATCGTTCCCGCGCTGGGATCTAGGCAGGCCAGTGACAAAATCCATGGAAATTTGCTCCCATTTCCACTGTGGTATCTCCGGTTGTTGGAGTAGGCCTGAGGGTTTCTGGTATTCAGACTTGACTCTCGCACAAGTCAAACACTTGCTGACGTAGGTTGCTATGTGGGCCTTCATGCTAGGCCACCAGTACGTAGTTTTGATATCGTGGTACATCTCATCCGAGCCAGGGTGTACCGAGTAGCGAGACTTGTGTGCCTCGTCCATCACAAGCTCTCGTAGGTTGCCATAGAGTGGGACCCAAACGCGTCCCGTTACGTAGTAAGCACCGTCTTCCTTCTATTCTAAGCGTTGCCTTGATCCGCGTAGGGCTTCAGCCCTGACGTTTTCTGGTTTCAGTGCTTCTATCTGAGCATCTCGTACTTGAGAAGGAAGACTAGAATGTATAGTGAGTTGCAAAGCTCGTACGCGCTTAGGCGTAGTGTCCTTCCGACCAAGGGCATCAGCCACAACATTGGATTTGCCAGGATGGTACTTGATTGCACATTCGTAATCGTTTAATAACTCGACCCATCGTCGTTGCCGCATATTCAGTTCCTTCTGCTTGAAGATATGCTCGAGGCTTCCGTGGTCGGTATAAATGGTGCACTTGGTACCGTATAGGTAATGTCTCCATATCTTAAGTGCAAAAACAACAGCTCCCAGCTCTAAATCATGTGTAGTGTAGTTCTCTTCATGAACTTTGAGTTGGCGTGAGGCGTAAGCTATAACTTTATCTCGTTGCATTAATACACAACCAAGACCCTGAGTTGATGCGTCGCAGTAGACCACGAAGTCGTCTGTGCCCTCGGGCAAGGAAAGGATAGGTGCGCTGCAAAGCCTATCCTTTAGATGCTGAAATGCTAATTCCTGTGCATTTCCCCATCGATAAACAACGCCTTTCTGCGTTAGTGAGGTAAGAGGCTGTGCAATCTTAGAAAAATCCTTAATGAACCTCCTGTAGTAACCTGCCAAGCCCAAGAATTGGCGAATTTCCTTTGGTGTACCAGGTGCAGGCCAGTTCTTAATCGAGTCTACCTTGGATGGATCAACGTGAATCCCATCCTTGTTTACCACGTGGCCTAGGAAATGGACTTCTCGAAGCCAGAAGTCGCATTTCGAGAACTTCGCGTAAAGTTGTTCTGTTCGAAAGAGTTCCAGGATAAGCCGTAGATGTTGCTCGTGTTCCTCCTGACTCTTAGAATAGATCAGGATGTCGTCGATGAAGACTATAACGAACTTGTCTAGGTAAGGCTTGCACACTCGATTCATCAAATCCATGAAAACCGCAGGTGCGTTTGTCAGCCCAAAAGGCATGACCAAAAACTCATAGTGCCCATAGCGAGTTCTAAAGGCTGTTTTGGAGACGTCCTCTTCTCGGACTCTCAACTGGTGATATCCCGATCTCGACCCTTGCAGCTGGTCGAACAAGTCGTCAATATGCGGTAGAGGATAACGATTCTTCACCGTTACCTTGTTAAGTTCCCGGTAGTCGATGCACATTCTGAAGGTACCATCCTTCTTTTTCACAAATAGCACTGGAGCTCCCCAGGGCGATGAGCTAGGACGAATAAAACCCTTATCCAAGAGTTCTTGCAGTTGCGTAGGGAGTTCTTCCAACTCTGATGGAGCTAAGCGATAAGGTGCACGAGCTATAGGCGCAGCTCCAGGAGCTAGTTCAATCTGAAACTCGACTTGGCGATGAGGCGGAAGACCAGGTAATTCCTCAGGAAATACCTCCGGATAGTCGCGTACAACTGGAAAATCTTCTATCTTCTTCACTTTTTCTGAGGTGTCAGTAATGAGAGCCAAAATGGCAGTGTGGCCCGTTCGCAAGCACTTTTGGGCCTTAAGGAGAGAGATGACGTTCTCAACAGCACTCCTCTCGACGCCACGAATCATGAGAGGTTCACTACCGGAACCCGGAATACGAACAACCTCCTCGTTGCAAAGAATCTCTGCTCGGTGTTGGGATAACCAATCCATCCCAATGACAACGTCGAAACTACCCAAGACAATAGGAATGAGGTCGATAGAGAAGGTCTGGTTAGCGAGAACACTACGTGTGTGGCTTCTAAACTCTTACCGTTTGCTAGCTCTACAGTGTGCTTGTTGTTCAAAGGTGTTGGAATACGCTTAAGCATTTGGCTAACTTCTAGTGGCATGTAGCTAGTATCGGCACCCGAATCAAATAATACTGAAACATAAAGGTCGTCGAGAAGGAACTTACCCGTCACAACATTGGGGTCATTCCTTGCTTCACCTTGACCAAGCAAGAAACACCCGCCCCCGGGCCCCATTGTTGTTGTTGTTCCTATCGTTACCATTCCTCTGATTATTATTGTGGTTGTCGCATTTCTGCCTCATCTGCGGACAGTTCCTCTTAAGATGGCCTTCAGCCCCACAACGGAAACACCCCTTTTTGCTACCCTGCTGCTGCTGGTTTTGGTTTGCAGGATATGGGCTCCTGCAATCTCTTGCCACGTGTCCCGTCCTCATGCACCGATGGCAACACGATTCCGCACATGACCCAGTGTGGTGTTGACGGCACTTACGGCATTCCGGCTTACTCCCAAGGTATCCCCCTTGGTTTTGGTAGTTAGGCCCTTGATGTACGAGTTTCCCGTGCGGGCCCTGTCGTATAGAGCTACGACCCTCACCCTGGTGATCACCCCAAATATACTTGGTGTTGACAAGAGAATTTGCATTGGAAGAGTTACGCTTGGGCAACTTGCCCTCTCCCACTGCCTGATTAGTGAGCTGGTGTGCCAAACGAACGACTTGCTGGATTGTGGAAAGGTTGGCCGCAATTACAGACCCTTGGATTTCCGGGGCTAAGCCTCTGAGGTATAGCTCGATTCGTCTAGAAATGGGTTGTGACAAGTTAGGACATAAGGCAGCCAAATCGTTGGACCTTTTCGTGTACGCTTCGATCTCAGATCCTTCCATTTTCAAGCCATAGTACTCTATTTCAAGTTTTAGGATGTCGTCCGGGTGACAGAATTCTTCCTTGATCAAATCCTTGAAGTCGCTCCAGGGGGTGGCATTCGCATCCGCCAATCCGAGCATCTGTACTTGTGTGTTCCACCAAGAATACGCTTTCCCTTGCAAGGTACCAGCAGCGTACTCTACTCGTTTACTGGTAGGGCTTTCACTTTCTTCGAATGCAGATTCGATCCTGCGAATCGAGTGTAGGAGACCTATCGCTCCTTCGGTGCCACTAAAGGTACTAGGTCGACAGTCCATAAAACTTTTAAAGGTGCACACAGGTGGCTGAGTATGTTGACCTGTTGTGGGTGAAGGAAAGGACAGAATTTAACACAAAGGTTGGTTCACGAGGGTAGGATCTAAAGATCCTAGAATAAGTTTGGACTGCAGGATATACCTCCTGCGTGTGCAGCTGCAAGTGCCGCAGCAACTCGTTCGTTAATCAGAGCCGTCAATTGGGCTTGTGTCATGTTAACGCGTCCAGACATGATCTTCATATCAAGAGGAACGTGAGTGAGAGGGGTTCGCGAAAATGCGATGACAGAAGGGAGTAAGCACACACGTGTTCAAGCAACAGTAGTTATACTAACCGAGCATACCATGAGCAATGTACTATGTAACTAACAAGTAGGCAATATATACACAGATCATATCACCTAGAATGTCGAGCCTTGCATGTGGAGTGAAACGTCGTTGTGGACCGTAGAGCACTGTACAGGTTATAGTCTGATTTTAATAAAACCTTTTTCCTTTATTAAAACCAAGTTCTCTATAACCAATGGCTCTGATACCAATCTGTCACACCCCCAAAATCCACAAGCGGAGTACCACCGCTTGGAGGCGTGACTGACCAGGATCCAGCCACCAATCATATTGAACAAGCATATAAGTAGTTATAAAAATCCAACCAATACAATTGGTGTCCAAACAAAACATAGTTTAAGTTGCAAGCGGAAGCATAATGTTTAAAACCATAATCATAAGTTTAATTGTTCCAAAGTTTAACATGGCACACAGCTGTCCATGTCCCACAACGACCCTCCTCCATGCAAGCTCCAGCTAAGTACCTAAAGACCTGCAAAGCATGTAGTAACGAGTCAACAACAAGTTGAGTGAGTTCACGGTTGGGTGTTCGTTTTAAGTTGTTTCGAAAACAGTTTCCTTTATCTGGCATCCTACCGTGGGGGTTACCCCATAGTTAAAAACGTGACTTGTTTATTCCCGGTTACTCTGGCAATCCAGCCGTGGGGGCTACCCCGTGTTAGTTATCTGGCATTTCGGCCGTGGGGGCTACCCCATGTATACACTAGACTCGTTACGATATCGACTACTGACGTTAGTCATGTTTATGTGCCCTTAGCGTCGGTGTCTATCATCACCGACGTGCCATAGTCCATTAGTTCACGCCCGTCCTCTGCGGCACGGTGTGAGGTTTGTCAAACCTAAATAGCGCTATCTAACTAATGACCCGCTCGCCATTGGCCCGGCGATTAAGTCGATATAAAAAGGAGGGACTTCGTGATAGAGTTTTGGTCTAGTACGAGTTATCTGTCCATGAGGACGAGGAATTACATTCCTGAACCAATGCTGTCCTACCCAAGAAGGACGAGGAATCCACGTTCCTGAACCCCATTCCCAACCCAGGGAATCCCATGCTTTGTAGAGGGTGTGAACTCACCTTGGTTTGCTCGGCAGTTACACAGAAAAGTCAATCAAGTTATAAGTGGTCAACTACGTCCTAACATAGATACCATTCATGTCAGATTCAAACCAAGTAGTACGCGTATCTTCTACACGTATTCATACACAAGTAACGATCATGGCATACACTTTTATCATGGCAGTTCAATAACACCTATGAGCCGAACAGTATCATGTATACAAGTAACAAAGCCCAAAGGTCCGGCCCAAATCACCTAAGCCCGTAACAGGGAGCAAGTCCGAGCAACGTGCACATGTATATGGTCTCGAGTCGAGACTGTGCGGTCTCTAGTCGAGACTGTGCGGTCTCGAGTTGCAGCTTACAAGTTCTCAAGTCGCAATCTGAGGAGGTCTCGGGTCACGCACGTACTGGTCTCGAGTCGCAACCGGACTCGCAACCATGGTCTCTAGTCATGATGTGTGTTGATGAATTATGGTCTCGAGTCGAGACTAGGAGTTCTCGACTCGCAACCCATGTCGAAATCTGGGGTCTCGAATTGTTATGTGGTGTTCTCGAGTCGAGACCAAGGGTCTCGACAGACACATCTGCTGATCGCTGGTACATGTACTAAACCAATAGAATTTCATGTTCATGAGATAATGTACTATCCAATAACATTGCACTAACATGTCTCCTTGTCTAACCTTAACCGAAAATGGATCAAACACCTTAATTTCAAATATCACAACACATTCATATCATATTCAACAAGTTCTTCATTTATTCATCATGTTCATCAAATATTCATAACACAACAACCCTTATTCAAACACATTTTTGCATTTTTCGGACAAGAGTTATAATTCCTAAACTAGATAACAAGCTCATCTTGCAAACAAAACATTTGTTCTATAATCTCATACATAGAGTCGGATGATCATGAATAACCCTAAGCTTATCATTCTTTTGTTGTTCAAACTATTTATTCAAATGTTATTCTACAAAAGTCATGTTTTCCTAAGCATGCATCATTTAATACAACAAGAACTCATTAAATCAAACCAACACTTTTGTCATGTTCAAACAATAGTTACGGTGCCTATTATCACATATTCCACACTTTAATCATGTATAAAACTTATCAAGCAAACATATTATCAAATAATCTTCATCATACCTCATCATCATCAACCGAAACATAAACACACAATATGAAACACTTACCAGTTCAAGTATGGGGTTCAAAGGTGTGTATGAAGCTTCCAAATAGGTGTGTGTGTGAGCCGATCCAAGAGCTCCTTATGGTTGTCGGTTGAATCCGAGAAAGAAGGAGAAGAATGTTGTGGCTTAGGGTTTTAGTGAGGGAGAATGGAGAGTGTGTGTGTAGAGGAGTATGTGTGTTGTTTGCCCAACAATGACAAGTGTGGCTATCACTAAGGATTATATACTTGCTCCACAATGGTGCACCCTAATGGGTTTTCGAATGGATCAAATGGCCCGACCGGCCCAAATAGTTACACTACTCGAGACCGAGTGGTCTCGAGTTGGGTTCTTGTTTTCGGGTGACATACATTCAAGCATACATATAAACGTAACACATAATCACATAGGATGTTCACTTATCATTCATTAAATCAATAAGTCAATTAGTCACATAACGTTCAAGCATGTAACATTGAGATACAATGAAAGGTTCTAAATTTTGAGTTGTCACAGACATCAACCATAACACCCACATGGAACTCATCAGGAATATGGTTGAGGCAAGATACAAGGTGATACACGCAAACATAAGGCCATCAGGGAACATTTGGTCAAAACCACTTGCTCTGCCCCTGCCACAGTCCATCAAGATGATGATGAGGATGATGCCAAAAAGGGGTGAAAGATATATTGAAAAAGTTACAGCTTGATTCAAAAGAAAAACCAAAGGTACAACAAAAGCTAGAATCTGCTCGAACAAAATCTTTTGCAAAGGCATCAAAGGCTGGAAAACAAAAAGGGATTGATGAGGCCCTTAACAAGAAGGCTGAAGAGATTGCCTTAGAAATGCAGAAGAACCAAGATACAAAAGAAGCCAAAGCTTCCAGATTAATAGAGCAAGAATAAGCTTAGCAAATGAAGAAGGAGAACATTAGCACTTCAAAAAAGAGAAAGTCTACAAGAAATGTAAGACAGCCAATTACCACCCCTCCTAAAACATCTACTGGACCTACCAAAACTGTATCCTCTGCTAAAACCAAAACCACTGCCGAACCCAAAACCCCTGCTGAACCTAAAACCAAACCTTCACCCCAACAACCACCACTAAAGAAGCAAAAGAAAGCTTCACCACCACCATCACCAATTCACCCAACAGATGCTGGTACAATAAATGTATCAACAGATGTTAGCCAAACCACTGTTGATACACCAGTTGTTTCTGTAACTATTAGCCAAACAACTGCCATGATCATTTTTTCTACACCACCAATAACTCAACCACCTCCCACACACCAAAGATTTTCTACATATCCACCTTCACCAAAACGTCCACCATTACCAAAACTCAAGTTCACATGCAAAAGAAAAACTTTTGTAGTGCAAGAAGATGATGAGGAGACTAAATCACCAATCCCCTTATCATCTGTTCCCATGCAAACCACACCACTCTCATCATTTCCAGCCAAATCCACTGCACCTCTATCACCTGCTCCATAACCATCAATCATTCCCTTGGCTACTCAGTATCCTCTGGAAATTCACACTGTCAAAGGTGAAATTGAATCATTTTTCACAACAGAGGATGCATACTTAGATCAATAAAGTTGAAATCACAACAAGCTGAGTACATTGCAAAAGAGAAGAGTAAAGGGATGGAAGACAGGAAAGTTCAGGGTATCTTGTCACATGAACTTAGCAAAGTTAGCAAACTTGAAGACTTTGCTAAGGACCTGAGCAAATCCATGTCAGAGAAGCCAATCAGTGCTGAGCTTAACAAGGAACTAAGGGAGGATTACATTGAACACATCATGATTCACAAACCATAAAAGGCAACCAGAGCTCAATTTAAAGACTGGTCATCAGATGCTCTTAGGGAAGAGATTGAAAGAATCACCAAGATGCTCAGTGATCCTTCAGTAAAGCCTACTCCACCAGATTGGAAGAAAAGCAAACAACTTAATCCAGGTAAGGCATTGAAGCTGAAAAGAATGAGAGCAGAGCTTGTTGCTTCAAGTTATGGTAGTGCTAGATCTATTGACAGATGGTCTGAAGCAAAGATTGTTGAGACCTATAAAAGACTAGAACAGCTCAGAGCAAAATATCTTTTAGTTCCACAAAAGCCAACATATCCTCCAACAAATGTCATCCCTCAACAGACCCAGACATCCAAAAAGTTGACCTTAGCATCTACTTTATCCATAGCCGCCTTGAAACAAGTAAAAAGACAAAAGCAGGCTGATGAGCAGATGTTTGAAAACATCAAAAAAGAGGGAATTAGATGTGAGCTGGATTACCACACAGACCCTGATGCTGACAAACTAGCTGCTAAACTAAGAGAAACACTTGCAAAGATTGTCAGCAGACCTTATTCACCAAACTCATCATCAATAACTCTTCAACCCAGAAACCAACTAATCCAAAAATTCTAAAGTGGAAGTCATCCTCAGACACCCACGAATTGACTCTCCTCAGATCGATGGTAGTGTTGAGAAGCTTAAAATGGAGAATGCATATGGTCTGGATGCATGTGATCTCCAAGATCTGTTGAATCTCGACTTTGAAAGGGATTTTGAAAACATGGTCTCCATGGACTTTGAACTGCAATTCAAAGGGAAAATCAGGGAGATGTTGATGAGGAATAAGATCAGCAATAAAGAAAGGTTTTAGCATCATCTGTTCTAGGGGGAGATTGTTGGATCATGTGGACCCCGCCTAAAGAACCGATGATTGAAAGCCAAAATGTTCTGCATTATCTGATCAACAATAACAGTGCTTAGAAGAACATACTCCCCCCAATGGCAAAGGCATCAACAATTGCTACACTCAAAGGTCTGCTAAAGCCAAAGTCTGTTGAAGACAAAGTGTGCTGATTCAAAGGTTTACCAAAGTGAACCACTGATGAAGATAAAGTTTGCTGATAGGAAAGGTCTGATCATCCTCTGCTAAAGAAGACAAAGTCTGATAAAGCAAGGTCTGTTGAGGCTCAACAGAGGATGAAGCTCAACAGATGATGAATCAATAAATGTCGCCTATCAGTGCTTTCAATGTAACAGTGTTTTAGTATTAGCAGATGTTAGAGTTTGTTAGAAGTTGTTAGATGTCACTTTCTAGGTGACGTCATCCAAGATGCTTCAGATATTTGTATTGTACTATAAATAGAACGGTGCATGTATTGTTCTATTATCACTTCTTCTTGACATTTTGTACGAACAAATTAGAGTGATCAGGCTGAGAGGGAGTTTGTAATTCATGCATACGTGAACTATTGTATTTTACAGTCTTTCAATTAAAGTATCATGATGAAAGCAAATCTTCCATTGTTGTGATTTAAAGTTTATTCTTCCGCTGCATCATTTCCATATATCATCTTTCATTGTTCATCTTAAACATTAACAACAATTCAAACTCGGATCCTAACAAAAAGTTTGGTTGGGAGGATGTTGTGAAGATATGCGGCAATGTGGAGGGCCTCCACCCAAGAAAATGGCGGAAGATTTACATATATAAGCAATGAGCGAATGATGTCGTTTAGGTGACGAATCATGTGTTTTGCTCGGCCATTCTGGGAGGATGTTTGCGGAAAAGATAACCAAAATAACAAGTCATTTTGAACAGCAAAGTCTTTAAATACGTTATTGTCAAACTCCCCCCTAAGTCACATTAAAAAGTTTTAATTTTTATATTGAATCGGGTGGAAATTAAGCGATGGAATTTAGCGAAGGTGGGGAAAGTTTTGGATTTATATTTTAACGAATAAACCCAAATAAAGTCAAATAAAGTTATCAATTAAAACCATGTTATATTTGTATCCCGATTTACCAATAATAGGGGACGTCCACAAGTCACAGTGAATAATGTTATATGGTGAAAAAGGAAATGAGTTAGACACATAGAAAGGTAAACGTCTACTACAAAATAAAAATTAATTTAGCATTCTCAAGTTATCCCTTCATACTAAACTTCACCAAATAGGAAATTGTGACTTATCTTGTGATCTACAAGCTTAGATAGTTAAGAATTTAGATACACGCAAGGGATTTGACTCTAATTCGACTTTGATCTTGCTTAGTTTGAAGATTGGTGATTCAAGAGTGTTTTTCTCTCTTTCTTCTCTCATGGTCGACACACACACACATGCCACTACCTACTTCTTAGTCCCTCATGCTTTGTTAGTTGGTTATTGACCCCCATTTACTTACTTTTGCTACTATGTACTTTCTTTCTATCAAAGATAACTTTAAATAACTAGGTTAATTACTGCTAGTCATCATGCTTCAAACTAAATGCTAAAATTTTAACATACTAGTTAACGCTCAACGGGTTCTCGTTTCTAGTTACGGTTTTTCATACTAAGGTATTTAAAGCAAGATAATAAAATATATGCATTTTAGGGTCTTACAGATTTTGTTGGAGTTGTTTACCCCTGCTGATCAGTCATTTTCGAGGTTACCTAAACTCTTATGAAATCCTTATTATCATTTTCTTGTGTCATTTGATAAGTTGATTAGGGATTTGAGTGTTATTGGGCCTATTGGCTGTAAAGTCAATTCAATATAGTGTAACCCTCACGAAAATTTCAATCCTTAAATTTTCGTACTAAATATTCGTTATCTGAAATTTGAACATAATAATTTTAAGCTACCATCAATACCGGAACAAATTCTAAGTATCACATACCTTAAAACCTTCATAAGTTTAATTGAGGGATTAAAATCGTCAAAACACCAGAACCTAAAGTCTAGGGACTAAAACTACCAAAAGCCTTAAGTTATCATGTTAAGTCACCTAGCAAGACACTAATCACTTCCTAAAACACTCATGGACACTTGTCCTAACCATATTCAAGCTCTAAACACATCACAGGACACTAATCGTCTCCGAAGACACCCATGAACAATTGTCTTAACCATGTTTTGCCACCTAGCTTCATCCTTGCCACGCTTATCCTAGTCTTGACACATAAGGGGAGCACTAATCCATCTCTAAGAGCCTTAGGGCACTTACAAAGTCTTATGTGAGCTCCTTGGTCTTAGCCTTGGGAGCTCTTCTTATAATCTTTTTAAAAAAGTCCCTTGAAGCTAATAAGTCTCATTTCTTTAGTTATTTCCTTAGCTTTGAGTTTGGTAGCTTATTCCGTCTGAACCCGTATTTTTACATAATAAACTACCAACGGGAACAAATATGTGTTTTTCCTATTTTGGACAGATTTTGTGTTGTCTCTTTGAATGACCATAACTTGGTCAAAACTAAACCAAATGAAATAAACTCTTACTTCATAATTAAGTACATCGAAAAATAATTTCAATGATATATTAGACACTTAAAAACACTACCGTTTGGACCCTTAACCATTTAAAACCAAATTGAAGATCAAAACTGAATGATCTGTAAAGATCCGCAACTCTGACCATTTTCCATGTTCCAAACAGAAAAACTTTCTAAATGAAAGTTGTAGATCACATTCTAATTTAGTTGACTGGAAATTTTGATAATTTTTCGACATCGTTTACTATTTTTAAAATTTAAATCAAAACAACACAGAAAGCTATCAAAATTTATAAGTTCTAGAAACTAAACGATTTACAAAATGCCAAGGGTTCTTTTAACCCATGCCATCTACAAACATCATCGAAAAAAAACCTATCGAACAATCCTTATTATTATTAGGAATTACTTGTAAACTTCAAGAATACACAAACTCGTCACTAGGACATCAAAGTGAGTGTACATAGTCCCCACTTTTTCGTTTTTAAACTGTTTAGAGGTGATTCATATATGCTAAGCTATTTCCAAAAATTACAAACTTGCTACATGTGGCTTATGTATAATTAATTCTACTTTTGTATAAAACTTGGTGGTGCGTCATTGTATCCATAACTAAAATACATTCATTAACTTTAATAAGCCGAAAGGTAGTATGTTATAGTGCTATAGGTTTGACACCCCATTCCCGCGTCCTGGGTGTTATGTTTGTGTTGGAAGTTACCTTTGGGAATGACAGAAACCGATTCACTCAATTAGGTAAACCCTTATGGGTTTATTCTACAAAGTCAACAATTTCTTGAATGTATTCCCAGACGACCACACTTTGTTTGTGCAAAAATACAAAATTTTCCATATAAATTGTTTCTTGTTGACACAACTTGTTTTGTTTTGCCATCCAAATTGTACTACACTTTTGCTGTAAGTTTTGTTATCAAAACCAACATATGCAATACTAACCATTTTTTCCATGTACTTGGCTACAAAAACTATTTTGTAAAACTCTTGTAGTTGGTCAATCTATTTTCACATATGTTTTAGGTGCTAATGTTTGATGCTATTCAAGTATGCTTCACGTAGGAATCATACTCGAGCCTTAGTTACTTTAAATTAAAAAGAACTACTTGTAATGTTATGTTTTGTGTTTGTAAACAATGTAATTCGATAAATTAATGTAATAAAATTTTAGTGCCATGTGTTGTGCACAATCTTGTAATGTGACTCTCCGACCTTTTCATCGCGGTCCACGCGGTTAGGGTATTAAATACATTGTGCACAATTTGCTCACAATTTAAGATTTATTTTAGGTTGAACAATTGGTTTGGTTTGATTATTTCCTTTTGGTTTTGTTGATGGTTTGTTATGAAAGGGGAAAACATATTTGTTTTCATTAGATTTTAAATGTTATTTTCTTCTATTTATACTATAAATAATTAACTAAAAAGAATAAACTATCCTTAAGTGAATAGAGATTAATGTCAAAGGATGAAAGGTGTAATGAGTTTTCAAAATAAATGAGAAGTTAAAGGGCATCCATTACAATTCGATACAAACTTAAAGGACAAAAAGATTAGAGTAAATTTCCATTTAGTTCCTAAGGTTTATCCAAATTTGTCATTTTAGTCCAAATAGGGGTTTTTGGACAGAGTTAGGCAAATTGATTAAAATGGCAATAAAATAGAAAAGTCGAGAACTCAGAGAAAAAAAAAACTATTTGGACTAAAATGGTAAATTTGAACAAATCTCAAGACTAAAATGGCAATTACTCAAAAGACTAGTTACCTTACAAAAGATTCAAGCAATCTGGTCAAGACTAGAATGCTTTCGTCAAGTATTTTTTTATTTTTCAAAATAATTATTTTCCTCACAAATATTTAGGGTTGTCCAAAAAGCTCGCGGCTTTGAGCTCGCTTGAAACTTGCTCGGATTTAGGTTGGAAAAAACTCGCTCGATATGGCTCGGTTTGAAAGTGAGCCGACTCGGCTCAGTTAGAAAGTGAGCCTAGTTCGGCTCGGCTCGTGACGAGCCAAATTGACTCGGTTTGGCTCGCTTGGTAACTCGGCTCGGCTTAGCTCGAATTATTTTACTTATAATATGTTTTATTTTTATATACATGTAATATATTACAAAAAAATGATTATTATTTACATGTATTTAGGCTTGTATGACATCTATGACATATTTAAATGTTGATTGTCGAGCTAATGAACAAATATTGTATTTACTTGAAATATAAAACTTATTTTACGTTATTGAACGTGATTTTGGCTTGTAATTTATTAGGTTGAACTTATTTTGAATATGTTCTTATAAAGTATTAAAATAATATTTTAGAATACAGAATTTTGAGAGCTATGTATTAATTTTTATTTTTAAAATCGAGCCAAACCAAGCCGGGCCGAGCCAGCTCGGTTTAAAACTAAGCTGAGCCCGAGCTTAGATTTTCAGCACGGTTTCAAATCCGAACAGAGCCTGCTTGATTTTAATCGAGCCCGAGCTTGCCCTAGCTCGACTCGGCTCGGCTCAGCTCATAAACAGCCCTACAAATATCTATAGCTATTTATTTCTTTGGAGGAAATATCAAGGATGTTAACTTGTTTCCTTTGGAGGAAATGCCAGGGATGTTAATAGTGGTGTGTATCACATAGTTCATTAAGAGATACTAGTAGGGTGCCCGCGCGATGCAGCGGAGTGACACAATTTGCATTGCGGTACTCATCTTTTGTTAGTTTGTCAATCATCTTGTGATATATTTTATAGTAGGTTTGTTAATTTTCTTATTTATAGCAACAACATCGATGTGGTTTATCTATGGCATGAGCCTTACACTTCTCTATTAAATCATAATGATGTAGTTGGTTTCGCGGTGTTCTCCATCTTGGAGATCCCGCTGAGTTTGTGAAGTTTAATTTCCAAAAAAAAAAAAAATTGGATTTGCCTTTTTTATTGTGTATCTTGGCTCATTAGTTTTGAAGCTACCTACACAGTACAAAGTTTTATTAGTACGACTAATATAAGTTGTCATTAGCTCTCTGAAGTATTAAACGTGTTATGTGATCATCTAAAATCCGCATTTACCAAAAATAATATCTGAATAACTTTTTATAATGACTATAAGTCTATAATCACACCTCACTTGTCCTTTGTTTCTTCATGAGGAACCTCCTTCACAGGAATCGGGTCAACTTTAGCTCGCAAGGGTCCATGTGGGCTGCCAAATAGGCAAATACCATGGTCAACGTTTCCATTCATCACAAAAGTAAAAGTAGGTGAGATGGCCCTCTTTTTTTTTAACGTCCAACTTAAGCAACGCCCGGTACTCTGTACGCGGCACCCATTGGCCGAAAGGTAGCCCCATGGCAGCCCAACCGAGCCCCTAGCCCACCAAGCTACCAGTTTCGAAGTAAACCCGACCCTTCATCCGCCCGAGAGCACGGCAATGAAGAACCGATAAAACCCGGAGGGATCAGGAATCGAACTCAAGACCAAAGGCCAGGAGTCTTCCCTCATTTCCCATGACCACTGATCTATGGCCCTCTTAAAGGAGCTTCTACACCGTTGCCCCTTAGAACACGATGCACATACTCATTAATGGTGGCACCACCCTACCTGAAAAACATATTATATGTGAAAAAGATTATTAGCTTTGGAATACAGTTACAAAACCCCATAGAGCAAAATGCCTAAAAAACAGAGGTGGCAAGCTTGGAGAGTCGGGCAGGTTGGGTAATGGTTTAAAACGGATCCAGGTTCAGGTGAGCGAGTGATGTGTGCTAATGAGCTAAGCTGGTTATTGTGTTAATAATAGTCAATAAGTCAACAGTTAGTTGGATTAGTTGTATGTTAGTTCAGTTAGTTGAGTGTTTTGGGTATAAAAGGGGAATATTGTAATAGTATAGGGTAATCAATCAAATGAAATAACAATCTTCCCTCTCTTAGTTCTCTCTAAACTGCCATTAACGAACTTTCAAGAACCATTTGAGCTAAGGTTCTTCTGAGCGTTAATCCACTCGAGCATTGTTCAATCAATCTCAAGTTCACTCAATTTGAAACCGTAACAGCGAGCAAATGTTCATGTGATATGTCTACTAAAGGTGCCCCATTTAACAAAAGTCTACCTTCAACTACATTTACATCGTCATGGTAGAGGTGGTAATTTAGAGTTATGAATGACCAAGTCTATAAAATTTGTACTTTTGTTACTGCATGCAAGCTCCATAAATCATTTGACTACTAAAATATAGGGTCAAGTTATTCTACAAAGGCTTCTAATTGTAAGAAATGTAAGAAGGATTTATAGAATGACAAGTGTCCAATAACCTAAAACTAAACCCACTACATCACCACCAAAAACCTAAACACCCACCCCCACCCCACCTCACCACCACCAAAAAACCTAAACCTCCCACAACCCCCCTCCCCCCCCCCCCCCCCCCCCCCCGGCAAAAAAAAAAAAAAAAAAATTATACCTCACCAAAAAAAAACCCTCAAAAAACCTACCCCCCCCCCACCCGGACCATAAAAAACAAAAAAAAAAACTATACCTCACCAAAAAACCTAACCCCCCCACACCCATCCCTACCCCCCAAAAACCTAACCCCCCACCCCCCAAAAACCTTAAAAAAAAAAATCTAAAAAAAAACTAAACACCCACCCCCACCCCCACCCCCACCCCCACCACCACCCAAAAACCTAAACCCCCACCCCCTCGGCAAAAAAAAAAAAAAAAAAAAAAATTGTAGTGGGGTTTTTTTGTGTAGTGGGTTTTTTTAGGTTATTGGACACTTGTCACTCTATAAATCCTTCTTACACTTCTTACAATTAGGATCCTTTGTATTTGATCCTAATCCTTAAAATATATTTTTGTACTCGTACTAAACCAACTATTTATTTACAAAACCTTAAATACAAATAGTTGTTACACAAAAATCGAATGTTTCAACAAACACTAAAATCAAGCTTTATAATGGCTTAAAGAGTGTGCTAATGTTGATATGGGCCTAGGTTAGGAAGCAGTCTTATTTTTTGGTGTCTCAACAGATGACTCATCTTCTTAAGAATAATCACTATCAATAGTCATAGCTGGAGCTTTGTGGTCCACGGCCAAGCCCTATTCGGCAGGCTTTAACATGTAGCCAATGATCATGCTGACCTGAACACAAATTTCATAGATTCTTATTAAAAAATAACTACTTCTGAAAATAATGGAGTAAAATCCCTATGAGGATAAACACCATAAAACCCATATGGGCACACATGAGCATGAAAAATCAGAAAGCATGAGATTATAAACACCAAAAATGATTATTAAACCGACGATCATCCGCTTCCACAACGACGATTTCAGGCGCAACCAAAAAACCTAAAGCCAACAAACCCGCAAAAATACTAAGTTAAACAAGACAATCCAAGACTTAGATACCAAGATAAAAACAACATACCTTCATAAATTTAGAAAAATATCTTTATTTGTAAAGGCACCCTCACTAAATCTGTAACCCTAAAAATCTTGATACCAAAATGCTACATAGCTATAAATATTAATAAGAACAACTATTTATTCACAAACTCATATAGCATGACTAATAGCTTAATAACAAGTTTTCCAATAACATTAGAAACATTCAAAGTCAAATAATTTATGCATAGTCCGAGAAAACCCTAATTACGAAAAGTAATCCCTTCATAAGAGTTTTATTAAACAGAGTTGGAATCTATTACCTGTGAAAGTGACCTATTAAATCCATGCACATTGATAGGAAGAAAGACGAAGAAGGATGTAGTGAATACCCCGCTGATGCATCGTTCATCATATTTTATAAAGAAGTTAATGGAATAGAAAGTCTACCATATTTTAAAATAAAACCAAATTTGAAGTAAAAAAAAGCTGAAATTGATCTTGTTGGTTACCTTAATCGCTAGGGCTTATGTTGAGAAAGTCTAATAGGTTCTTTGATACAATAGTATAGCGAAACCAGTTATGATGCGTCGGAAGTGATGGTTAATGATGTCGACCCAATGATGAATCTTGAAGGTGAAGAGGAAATGCCATGGGAGAAGCAACGGCGAATGCTAGGGTTTGTGGGAGAGGAGCGGGAATTCAAATTATTTGAGACTGTGTTGAAAGCCAAGGTGCGTGAATGAGTCTAGTAACTATATCTATACTTTTGAAAAATAATAGATTATAAATTATAGATTACAGGCTACAGCACTATATTTTTTAAAAATTTAAAAATTGTTTCCCACTTAGTTTCCACCCTTTTTCATAGAAAGTTTGTTATGAAATCTATACTAACATGTGATGGAATATTCAGGTGAGTCAAACTCATGCTAATAAATAGCATATGTATCTAGTCATTTTTTACTTTGTCAAATAATATCTAAACAAAATCGGAATATTCATTCTAAACTGAGCCAAACTCATGCTAATAATTAGCATATATCTAATCATTTTTATGATAGAATAAGCATGTTTATATTTTATATGATTACATTCCTTGAATATGCAGTATGTAGTAGTTTACATCAATTCCCTGCTATGCAAAAATAATTAGGGCAGTAATATTATCTTTATTTTGTACGAAAATTTTTTTAACTTTATTTTATTTTGAATTTTTTGTTAAAAAAGGTATTGTTTATGATGTGGATACGTAATACTCTTTTACCATCATTATTTTCTTCTTTAATTACTTGTACATTAAAGCATTATCTACTTGTACCTTTTAATCCGTGCGTCGATATTGAACAAGACAACTACCGAAACGACGACAAAAATGTGTAGGTCGTCATGCTATCTTTGGATTTTTTTTTTAAACATTATAGTTTATAAGATATATCAAGAATAAGTAAAAAAATTATAAGTTTGTTTTGGAGGGGTGAATTCTAATTAATTATCTATAATTTTATTAAAACCTTAGGGATTTAAGTGTAATAAGTTTAGGGGCTAAAAAATAAATAGTGTTTAAAAGACCAAACTACCCTCATTTTAGGGGCCTTTCTATAAATAAAGGGGGGGGGGGGGAGTTCTTATTTTTTGGGTATCTTAAAATGTCCTTGTCTCATGCATTATAATATAGTATAGATACACATTTTTTTCACGAGACCGGGATGTTAATAGGGGTTGTTTTTTATTTTTCGAAATTATTATCTTCCTCTCTCTAGATTATTAGGTTAGTTTAGAAGTAGTTTAGATGAATTCCTTTATAGATTAAACAATTGCATTTGATATTAAAGATTGGATTTTCAATATCACTTGAAAAAGAATTTCATAATTAACTAGGGATGTTAATAGTGGTGTTTTTTTATTTTTCAAAATAATTATTTTCCTCTCTCTAGATTACTAGGTTAGTTTAGAAGTAGTTTAGATTAAGTTTTCAATTCCTTTAGTAGATTAAACAATTGCATTTGATATTAAAGATTGGATTTTCAATATCACTTGAAAAGAATTTCACAATTAACTAGTATTAAGCACCCCGCATTGCCACGGGGGCGAACACCAATGCCACACCCCTGCTAGCGACCACCAACACTGAAGTTACGGCGTGTTAATGCAAGTAAATTAAACTGAAACGTAAAACATATAAAAGAATAACCAAGTCGATTTAGGACCCGCGCGTTACGATGAACCTGTCAAACAGGAAAAAATAGACGACATAGAAACGTTTAACTACAAACGCATGTTAAGCCGTGTTAACTCGCAAAATTTAGAGCAGAGCGTAAAACAAAAACTTTGCGAAAAATGAAAGGTATATAGAAGCAAAGTTGAAAGTAAAAAGTTGTGAGATTAAATTGCAAAAGATGAAAAGTTTTGTAGTTAAAAGTAAAAAAAAAAAAAAAATCAAATAGTTTTGGGTTAAAAGCAAAGATAAAAGTTTTGAGGTTAAATGTAAAATAATCAATTTTGTTTTGAAAAACTCCCAAAACATAAGTTACAACATCTCATGCCTAAAATTGTTGTAGTATTGGGTAATTCCTAATTTTTTTCATGAATAGAATTTCATAATTAATTGAGTTAATTGCCATTTTAGTCCCTAAGGTTTGTCCAAATTTGTCATTTTAGTCCAAATAGTTTTTTTTTCACCTCTGGGTCCCCGACTTTTCCCTTTTGTTGCCATTTTGATCACATACCCTAACCCCATCCAAAAACCCCATTTTTAACTAGGGGTATTTTGGGGATTTTCATTTTAAATCTTTTCAATTGTCATTTTGATCCAATTCTAAAAAATCAAAAAAAATTTCTAAAAAATCCAAAAAATCAAAAAATTCTAAAAAGTCCAAAAAATTCTAAAAATTCTAAAAAATCAAAAAAAAATTCTAAAAAATAAAAAAATCATAAAAACAAAAAAAAATTCTAAAAATAAAAAAATCATAAAAATCAAAAAAATTCTAAATAATCATAAAAATTGGTAGAAGCACTCAGTTGGTTTAATCATTTGTATTGTTTCATGTAGCAAAATGAAGGTTGTTGCTGCATATTCGTTGACTCTTGTATATAATTAAGATGTAAATGTTTTAAAATATTCATATTTGAATAATATAAGATAAAAAACTGGTTAAACAGATCGTGTTCTGACAATCAACCCACAAATATTCGTGTTGTGTTCAGTTCAAGTTGAAATGGCAAATCCACAAACACAACCGTTTTGCGCCCGTATAAGTTATCAGTCATCAAATTCACAAATGAACAATTGCCTTCAAAAAACACAGTTGATAATATTAATGAAGGCAACTTTATCCTTCATTCATGTTCTACTTATAACAGCAACCAATGTGGCAATGTACTAGTACTGCATTTTGAGTCTCATAATTCACATGTTCTATACAAATAAGCTAACAACCAAAGCAGCATGACTACAAAGTGCATCATTGATTATTGCACAGTTCATATGTACAGTTTACAAATTTAAACAACATTTTTCAATGATAAAAATGATGCTTTCAACTAAAAAGCAGTAGGGCTGGTGTTGCCTCCCAATAGAGCCAACAAATATGCAGCAACAACCTTCATTTTGCTACATCAAACAATACAAATGATTAAACCAACTGAGTGCTTCTACCAATTTTTATGATTTGTTTGATTTTTTAGATTTTTTAGATTTTTTTTTATTTTTTAGAATTTTTTTGATTTTTACAATTTTTTAATTTTTAAAATTTTTATGATTTTTTACTTTTTAGAATATTTTAATTTTTTAGATTTTTTTAATTCTTTAGAATTTTTTGGATTTTTTAGATTTTTTTTATTTTTATGATTTTTTTTAAGAATTTATTTTTTATTTTTATGATTTTTTTATTTTTTAGAATTTCTTTGATTTTTTAGAATTTTTTTTATTTTTATGATTTTTTTTATTTTTTAGATTTTTTTTTATTTTTTAGAATTGGATCAAAATCGCAATTGAAAAGATTTAAAATGAAAATCCCCAAAATACCCCTGGTTAAAAATGAGGTTATTGGATGGAGTTAGGATATGTGATCAAAATGGCAACAAAAGGGAAAAGTCAGGGACCAAGAGGCGAAAAAAAATATTTGGACTAAAATGGCAAATTTGGACAAACCTCAGGGACTAAGATGGCAATTAACTCTAATTAATTCCTATTTTTTTAGTATGACGCGGAATTACAAATGGAGTGAAAATATGAAGAAAAAGAATAGGTTAAGAAATTAAGACATGGTTGCACGTCAACATGGTCGAAATTACGAAATACGTTTCGCTCTTTATGGTCGACGGTTGAAGTGTCCAATGTATTTACCGAACTTGATGGCTCAAAGATGGACTCCATCACTCGAAGTCTTGAATGTTCGTCGTTAAGGTGTGAGATTAAATATATTAACATTATATTATTTAATCTTGTGGCCATTATAATCATTTATATTATATAGATCAAAATATATTAATAACCTATTAATAATTAGTTGGTAATTGTTGATGGACCATATTACCCTTATTAGCTAATTAGGTTTCCTCTTGGGTGTATATATAAGGAGATTATTAGAGAGTTTAAGGGTTAGACAATTAGACTTTTACACAACTCTCATAACATCATTCACGGCTCTCTCTCCTAACCAATTCTCTCCCTAGTTTCGGTTCATCACCATCATAATCTTACACCCTAAGGAGGAACCAGATCATCCTGACAAGTATGTCGAACTCAATGGCTGCATCTCTGACTGGATTCTCTGCTGGCCTGTCTGCTGTAACAGGTATGTTATTCATGTTTTCCATTATGTTTAAACAGAACTGATCAACATGTGGTATTAGAGCATATGTTGATAAATCAGTTCTGTTTTCGTATCCATTATTCTGGGATCAAAATCTGGAAAACAGAATTTTGAAAGTTTATAAAAATCATGGCTGTTTTCGGTTTTTATTGTGCCGAAGTCGCTGTTTTTGAAGTAAAGGGTGATTAATCATGTCACCCGAAACTAATATGGGTTAATTTTATGTCTGAGACCCGTTTGAAACATTAAAACTTAGGTTTCGGATCCCAGAATTATGTTTTAAATTTTAGGGTTCATCACTTGTTCTAAGGAAAAACTCGAAAATTCCTAAAATTTTGGAATATAATTTAGATTAGTGGATGTTTTTTACTGTTTTGATCTTAATTTTATCTATTAAAATCTTCGAAAACTGTTAATAGATAATCAGTTATAATTTTCAAAATATTTGATAAATTTAGATCAGCAATAAAACAGGAAACACTATCCCACAATCCCTAAAATTTCAAGTTTTCAGTTATCATCGCAAAACAGCTGTTAACAGTGACTCGAGACCATCAAATCTCGACTCGAGACCATCAGATTATGACTCGAGACCATCAGATCTCGACTCGAGACCACAAGGTCTCGACTCGAAATCATAAGGGTCATCAAATGTTTACAACTCGAGACAAAGGTCCCGACTCGAGACCATAAAGTCACAACTCGAGACCACTGAGATTTCGACTAAGGGCTTTAATCTTCACAACTCGAGACCGTGGTTGTGACTTGAGACCTCATTACGACTCGAGATCTCATAAAATGCAGTAGTCGAGACCATGGTTCCGACTCGAAACAACAAGGTTGCGACTCGAGACCTCATAATGACTCGAGATCTCATAACTCAGTCGAGACCTGACTCGAAACCTCATTATTTTAGGTTGTTTCATGTGAACTAAAATTTAGCTCGGGGCTCCGCCCCGAACCCCGTGCGAAACCTCGAGACCTGACTCGAAACCTCGATCCGCGCTAACAGGTGGTTTGCTATTAAATACTTGGTTTTGTAAACAATTAATTAACTAATCAGAATCAGATAACTTTTACAAAGCCAAAATAGCTTAACTTGAATGAGCTTCTGATGTATCATTTCTGGCCAAAGCTGATTTAATACATCTATTTATTGTTCAAGTATTATAAAAAGCTATGTTGAGTATGCATTACAAACGTGAAATGTCTTAATTCTGGCCAAAGCTGATTTAATTCATTTATGTTTAGCATGCTTGACAAGTTCATAACTAAAGTGATTGTCTCATTTCTGGCCAAAGCTGATTTGTCACAATTACTTTGCACACATACTTAAATGATTACACTTCTGGCCAAAGCTGATTTGTCTTCTTTTAAGTAGAATTTTACTAAGTCTATTATTTTGATGTTAGTAATAGACAATATCACAGCTTCATAATTAAAATGGTCATTATTTATGCCTGCCTTAGTATAACATGCCCTTAGATCACATTAGGACTTCTTTCTTAGTATCATAACTTGCTCATCTTCTTTCCACTATCAGCACCCAATTGCGGGATTCCACCTTTGACTAGTGATAACTTTGCTGAATGGAAGGATGCCCTCATGCTTACTCTAGGATTGCTAGACTTCGATTATGCTTTAAGAGAGAATAATCCAGCGGACCTTACTACTCAAAGTACTGCTGCTGAGCAGATAGTTCATGAAAAATGGACTAGGTGTAACCGCATGTCTCTCATGTTCATGAAGCAGTCCATTCATAATTCAATTAGAGGAGCTATTCCTGATTCTGAAGATGCTAAAACCTACCTGGCTTCTGTGGAGGCTCAATTCAAAGGAACATCAAAAGCACACGCTAGCACTCTTATCCTCAAGCTGGTGACGACTGAGTATGATGGGAGGAGTGGCATTCGCGAACACATCATGATGATGCATGACATGGCCAATAAGCTGAAAGGGCTGGAGATGGAAATCAGTGATGGTTTTCTTGTTCACTTCATCATCACTTCGCTTCCTTCGTCCTATGAAGCATTCAAGATCAATTACAACACTCAGAATGACAAATGGACGATGAGTTAGCTGGTCGCTATGTGCGTACAGGAGGAAGAGCGCATGAAGATGGATCGCACTACTGATGTTGCTAACTTCACCACCTCCAACTCTAAGAAGAGGAAGAACAACTATCAAAGAAAGGATGCTTCCAAAGTCCAAAAGCCAAATCCTAATACAAGTGCACCTTCCAGCTCTAAGAGCTCCTTAGGCAAACCGTATTACAAGTTCTATAAGAAAACAGGACATAAGCAAAAGGAATGCCCTGACTTCAAGGAGTGGCTGGCTAAGAAAGGTAACGATTTTTTCATGATACTTGAGTCCTTTAATTTAAATGTTCCTGCTAATTCTTGGTGGTTTGATTCTGGTTCTATGGTTCATGTAACTAACTCTACTCAAGGATTCCTTTCAATCCGGAAGCTGGGAAGAAACCAGAGAACACTTAAAGTTGGGGATGATCGGGAATTAGAAGTGAAGGCCATAGGAACATTACTATTATTTTTGAAAACTGGTTTATATATTAAACTTTATGATACCTTATATGTTCCTGAGGTAACTCGGAACCTTGTATCAGGACCAAAGTTAGACATGGACGGTTTTGTTGTTTCCCATGGTCATCGCAAACTCTCTATTCTCTATGATTCCGTTGTTTATGGTACTGGCATTCTGGATGGTGGTCTCTATAGATTAGAACTAGATGATAACTTTTCAAATCTTTGTTGTCATATAATATTAATGAATCACTCACAAAGATGAAACAGATTCGAGACTTAGAGACTTCATCTATGTTGTGGCATCAACGTTTAGGCCACATCTCAAGAGAACGATTAAATCGTCTCGTAAAGGATGAAGTCTTACCTCCTCTCGATTTCACTGATTTTGGAACATGTGTCAAATGTCTCAAAGGCAAAATGACATCAGCGAATAAGAAAGGTGCCACTAGGAGTTCTAATTTATTAGAACTCATTCACACTGACATTAGTGGTCCTTACCAAATCGCTGGCATAACCGGACATACTTCATTTATCACTTTCATTGATGATTATTCTCGTTACATGTACTTGTATCTTATTAAGGAAAAGTCTGAATCTCTAACAACTTTTAAAGATTATAAAGCTGAAGTTGAAAAGCAATTAGATCGTCAGATTAAAGTTGTGAGATCAGATAGAGGCGGTGAATATTATGGAAGACATACTGATGTGGGTCAAGCTCCTGGTTCATTTTATGAGTTTTGTAAGGGCCAAGGGATTGTGAACCAATACACCATGCCTGGTACACCTCAGCAGAATGGTGTCGCTGAACGAAGAAATCGTACCCTTATGAACATGGTGCGCAGTATGTTAGCCAACACTAATTTACCATTATTCCTCTGGACTGAAGCGTTAAAAGCAGCTGTACATATACTCAATAGAGTTCCTTCTAAGTCTGTCCCTAAAACTCCTTATGAACTTTGGACAGGAAGGAAACCGAGTCTTAAATATATGAAAGTATGGGGCTGCATTGCTGAAGCAAAACTCTATAATCCTTTCCTAAGGAAACTTGACCCTAAAACAGTTACCTGTTTCTTTATCGGGTATCCTGATCATTCGAAGGGTTATCGTTTCTATTGTCCTTCCCATGTCACCCGTATTGTTGAAACCAAGTGTGTTGTGTTCCTGGAGGATTTCAAGGTCAGTGGGAGCAGTACTAACCCTTACGAAGAATTGCAAGAAGTACAAGACGCGGGGGGGGAGACTCGTCGTTTACCATTACTCCGTTTACTCCTCTTGTACCCAATGCAATAACTGCACCTGAAGCTACTACACCAACTTCATCTCCACAATCAGAACCCATTATACCTCATAATGAAGGCACATCAAACGCTCAAAACCAAGACAACGCTGAACCCGATAATCAACTCAGGAGGTCATCTAGGCAAAGAAGGCCTACTAATTGGGATGATTATGTTACCTACCTGACTGAAATGGATGCTGGAAAGCTCAATGATCCTATCTCTTATAATGAAGCCATTAGCAGTGATTAGTCTTCTGAATGGAACAAAGCAATGATTGATGAGCTTGAATCCATGAAGAAAAATGACGTTTGGGATTTAGTCGAATTACCCAATGGTGCCAAACCTGTAGGTTGTAAATGGGTATTCAAAACAAAACTGGATCCGAATGGGAACGTTGAACGCTATAAAGTGAGATTGGTTGCAAAGGGCTACACTCAGAAAGAGGGAATTGATTATCAAGAGACGTTCTCACTTGTCTCTCGTAAAGATTCATTAAGGATCGTTATGGCCCTAGTAGCTCATTTTGATTTGGAGCTGCATCAGATGGACGTCAAAACTGCTTTCCTTAATGGAGACTTAGACGAAGATGTTTACATGAAACAACCTGAAGGCTTTAAACCTGAAGGTCAGGAGCATCTAGTCTGTAAGTTGAAGAAATCCATTTATGGGTTAAAACAAGCATCACGTCAACGGTACCTCAAGTTTGATGAAGTCATGAAGATACAAGGTTTTATGAAGAATCAAGTGGATCAATGCACCTACCTCAAGATGAGTTGGAGTAATTTTACTATACTTGTCCTTTACGTAGATGATATTCTATTGGCAAGTAATAGTTTAGACATGTTGCATGAGTCAAAGCGATTACTCTCGCATAACTTCGACATGAAGGATCTCGGAGATGCTTCTTACGTCATTGGCATCGAAATTCACTGAGATAGACACAAAGGGATCTTAGGATTGTCTCAAAAGACTTACATAGATCGTGTCCTTACACGTTACAACATGCAACAGTGCAAACCCTCAGTCGCTCCAGTAGTTAAGGGAGATGTTTTCGGTTCTTTCCAGTGTCCGACAACAGAGGTTGAAAAGGAGCAAATGAGCCAGATACCTTACACGTCAGTAGTCGGGAGCCTGATGTATGCTCAAGTCTGTACTCGCCCAGATACCGCTTATATTGCTGGAATGCTAGGCCGTTATCAGACTAATCCTGGTCTAGATCATTGGAAAGCAGCTAAGAAGGTCCTTAGATATCTGCAAGGGACGAAAGACTATAAACTGACTTATAGAAGAAGTGATCACTTAGAAGTGGTAGGTTATTCTGATTCTGACTTTGCCAAATGCAAAGATGACAAGAAATCCACTTCAGGCTACATCTTTATGTTAGCAGGCGGACCTATCTCATGGAGGAGTCATAAACAACAGTTAACCACAACTTCCACAATGATGGCATAATACATTGCTGTTTACAACGCAACCTGTCATGGAATGTTGCTAAGAAATCTGATCACTGGACTCAAAATCATTAATTCCATTTCTAGACCATTGAAGCTTTACTGTGATAACTCAGCTGTCGTTAGTTTCTCGAACAGTAACAGTTCGACTGGAGCTGGTTTATATCTCGATACAAAATATTTGTTCGTACGTGAATGAGTTGAGGAAAATAATCTTTGTATTGAGTATATTAGTACTAAAGATATGCTTGCGGATCCGATGACAAAAGGTCTCCCACCTAAAGTTTTCGAAGAACATGTATCGAATATGGGACTTACTAAAGACCTTATTTAATGACATATTGTACTAGCTTATGTTTTAATTAATAAAATTTACTCAGTTTGATTTTGTATGTCTCTAACATATGTTCTGCCGGTGTAATGACATATAAACAAATATAAATACAAATCAAACGCTAAAGGCCTTATGAGTATTTTGATCATAACTATTAGGTTTTAAATTAAGGCTATAGTATGACTAATGGGGGTCCTGAGTCGAATGATGATTCAACGGCTGTATTTTTCTGCTATAGTTCTTGGTTTAAGGCTAAAATGAGTGTTAAGTCCTGGCCAGGCTCATCTAATACTCATGATAAATGATTACTCGGCTAAGTGGGAGAATGTGAGATTAAATATATTAACATTATATTATTTAATCTTGTAGCCATTATAATCATTTATATTATATAGATCAAAATATATTAATAACCTATTAATAATTAGTGGGTAATTGTTGATGGACCATATTACCCTTATTAACTAATTAGGTTTCCTCTTGGGTGTATATATAAGGAGATTATTAGAGAGTTTAAGGGTTAGACAATTAGACTTTTACACAACCCTCATAACATCATTCACGGCTCTCTCTCCTAACCGGTTCTCTCCCTAGTTTCGGTTCATCACCATCATAATCTTACACCCTAAGGAGGAACCAGATCATCCTGACAAGTATGTCGAACTCAATGGCTGCATCTCTGACTGGATTCTCTGCTGGCCTGTCTGCTGTAACAGGTATGTTATTCATGTTTTTCATTATGTTTAAACAGAACTGATCAACATAACCTTCAAGCTACATTCATGATACGGATTTACAAATCTTGTTGGTCCCTTCATCCTTTTGGGCTTAAGGCTGGACCACCCAAGAATGTCTATACAATATACCTATTTTAAAAGTGTTCTTTGAGTGTAGTTGAGTATAAATATTAATTAAAAAAATGTGGTTGAATAAGATAGACAAAGTGGGACACAAAATGACGATAGCTTTTGATAGGTATGGTTCTAAGGGTGAGCGGGGCACTTCTCGAGGAGGGGAGCGGTGACTGAAGTTCCCGAGTGGGAACACTGCCGCCATCAAATCGGGGAGTGTAAGCGGGGAGGGGGATCGGTGTATGTTCACCGCACAACCAAACCCATTTTACCGTTGGGCAACGTTCGAAAACAATAAAAAAAAAATCAATTTTAACCTATATAAATAACCAACTTAAATCTATAATTTTTTACCACGCAAATTCTCAATCTAACTCTAAAAAACTTTCAAATACAACACAAAGCCAAACCGAGCAATGGAGAACCAACCCCGCGAAGCCAAAAAAAAGTCCGTCGGCTCTAACACTTAGGGACGCGGCTCGCAACCGTCTCGTGGTGGTTCGAGCGGTGCAAGTGGACAACTACAACCACCTTTCGGATATACCTCACAACCCCCGTTTTTTTACCAACAAGCTTCACACCCCTCCTTTTACAACACCCAACCACAACCCCCTTTCGGCTATTTTCAAAATTTGTTATCAATGGAACCTCAATCCCCCGCCTTCGACCCGTATGGTTTTCGTTCCCCACAAGTTCCATCTCCACGAGAAAATGTTGAACGTCCTCTACCTATTAACGAGGACGAGGAAGTAGTGCCCGAAACTCAAAATTTGGGCGACTATGAAGATGACACCGGCGACGATGAATATAATGTGGATGAAGACGCCGGCAACGAAGAAGATGACGCTCGGGGTAAAAAGGGAAAAATGGAGCGCCAAAATTGGACAAAAGACCAAGAAGAGGCGTTGGCGAAGACGTGGGTACATTGCTCTACCAACAAAAAGAAGGGCAATCAACAAACCCGCGATGGTTTTTGGCGTAGGATTTTAGATCATTATAACGCGACCGTTGGTGGAAGTAACCGGACCGTGCATCAGGTACGGTCTAAATGGACCCCGATGATGACGAAAATAAACTTTTTCAACGGCCTATACCAACAAGCTATAAAAACTATATTTTTTAACGTTGTATATTTTATAATTTTGTTTACTAAGTTCATATGTTTTTAACACTTGTTATTTTATAATATGTAGGATCGCACACGAGTGAGCGGGTGTAGCGATCTCAACGTGACGAAAATCGCTTTAAAGGATTTTAAAGAGAGATATCCGAGCGGTTTTCAACATGTCGAGGCATGGAAGGTCGTTCGAAAACACGACAAATGGGCCCAAGTCCCATTGTTGGGTGAGGAAGGGGAAGGTTCGACACAAAAAAGAAAGCCCGTTGACGTGGACCCTTCCATACCCGATATGAACGAAGACCCCTCGCCACAAAGAACACAACGGCGAGACAAGCGTCAAGCGACATCGTCCGAGGGCTCGGCTGAGTTGGCGGCACAATTCAAAGAGTACACCGCCATGAAAGAAGCGAAGCACGTGAGTGAGATGGAGGCGATTGAATTGAGGAAGAAAAGAGAGTCGGAGGCTCGCGATCTCATAACGGAACAACGCGAGATGATGAGAAACTACACGCACGATCGAGATATGAAAACATTCCTCAAGCTGCACGACGATGTTCCGCCGAAAATGTTGCCGTTCATCCTCGCCCGAAAGCGCGAGATCGCTAACAAGTACGGGTGTCCTTGCAATTTCTAAAATTTTTATGTAGTATTGCGATGTAATTTTTATTTTATTAAATGAAATGTAGTTTTTTATTTTATGAAATTATGTTTTACTTTTTATAAAAATATTTTCTTAATTAAAAAAAATAAAAAAACAAGTCCCCTAAGAGAGGAGTGCCGCCATCAAATTGAAGGTGTGAGGGGAGTCAAGAGGGGAGTTGACGTGGCGCGTGCTGATTGGCCGTGAGTAAGAGAGGGGACTCCCCTAAGAAAGGAGTGCCCCTCTCACCCTAAGGTATGAATCATACCTAAACTCATAAAAACAAACAACCATCATGACAATCAAAATAAGATACAATGCAACATCTAAAAGTTAAAAATTATCATGGCCCAAAGTACGATATGTTACTATATACTTAAGAAAAATACATTACTACAAAAGAAAATATATTAATTTTGTTTCACCTACAATATAAAATTTAAAGTAAAATAAAAATATTTTTAATTGCAAAAAATTAAAAACCAACCATCCCATTTGCTTTTAAGCTTTCAAGTTTCATCAACTTACCCCAAAAAATAAAGGGGTAACTTTGTAAAATAGTAACCAAATTTTAAAATTGTTACATTTAGTTCACTCAAGTTTCAAAAGTGCTCCAATAAGGTCACTCGACATTCATTTTCCATTAACATTAAGGGTTTTTTCATTCATTTCAAAACTAACTATGGTGATGTGGATTTTTGTTTCTTTTTTCTCTTTTATTTGATGCTAACTTCGAATGATGACGTGGATTGTAACTTGTTTTTTTTAATTTTTAATGTAATTAAAGTGTTTTTATATTTAATAAATATAATTTCGTATATTAAAATAATCCGACCCCAACATCTTATGCTTCATTTTTTTCTTGACACATAGTAAAAAGGACATGACTCGATTTGAATGTTAAGTTATCTAATTAGGATAAAAACGATATGAGTGACCTAATTAGGGTGAAGGGAGTGGTTACGTATTCCAAATAGGTAAACTCCTAATTCACCAAATCACACATTGCCATGTCAATTCATCTAAATAAGTTACCTAATGCTCAAAAACGTTGGCGATGGTTTACTTAATAGGATTTAGGTAAACTATTTAAAAAAAAAAAAGGAAAAATGTGTGATTGGTTGATAAGGAATGGACCCCACCACACACTCATCCCCCTCCCCCTTCTTCCCTCCCTCTCACCGAATCGGTGTAGGTTCACCGAACAAGCTTTGCAAAATCGGTAAACTTGTGGTTGGCGGTGGTTTACCAACTCGGTAAAGAAGTTTACCGCACATTATTGACCTTCACTCCGCTTACCCTTAGACCGCCCGTAGTGGGGCGTGTTTTTTAAAAATTTATCAAAAAAAACGCCCTATAACGCCCCGGTAACCGCTACACCCGGTGTTACCGGGCGTTATTTTCGAGAAAAATTGCGTCCGGCGTTTGAATTAAAACGCTTAAAATGAGGGGGCCCACTTTTTTTACCGTTGACAAACGGTCAAAAAATGTATTTTTTTTAATTTAAAATATTACCCCACTATATATATATCACCCCACATTCTCACCTTTTTTTATAAAAAACCCACTTTATCTTCTACTTTCTCTCCCACTTTTCTTCTATTTTTTATAAAAAAAAACACCCACTTTCTCCTACATTTTTATACAATCATGCATCCATTTCGACCCCCTTTTGGTGTCCCCGCAAGACCCACGAACCCGAACACAACTCAACCGCAAAACCCGTATAACCTTCAAGACATGGACCCGAGCTTTTTAACGTACGCGGCTTACTTGAGTGGCGCCCCTCCGTTTGTGGCTCCCACTTTCGGCCATGGTCCTGCCGGCGGGTCTCAACCCGAAATCGAACCCGATGTCGAAGTCGTGCCGGAGACGCAACCCGAACCGGTGCAAGAAACATCGAAACGCGGCAAAAGGTCGCATAAGAAGAAGGAAAAAGACGCACCACGGCGTACAAAAAAATATCATTAAGTGGACGAAGGACGAGGAATTCACGTTGGCTCGGGCGTGGCTCGACATTTCGGAGGACGAAGATACCGGTAACCATTTTATATATATATTGTTTTACTTATTTTGTTACTATATTTTTTAACATACAACTTATAATTTTTTTTTTTAATTTGTAGCAAACTTTCAAATTGGCCCGGTTTTTTGGGATAGGGTTCGTGCACTCTTTTTTACTACTTGGGGTCAAGGCGAACATCGGGACCAAGATTCCATTTCTAGCAAATGGACCGACATCAACAACAAGTGTCATGCGTTCCAAGAAGTCTTCCAACGTAACTACGATAATCGCCCCGAGCGGTGAAGGTGACGTCTGGGTTTTAACGAAGACTTTGGAGGAGTTCGAGAGGACAAAATGCCCTTTCACGTACTATAAGTGTTGGGAGCTACTACGAAAAAGTCCAAAGTGGGCGCTAGTTAATCCAATGACGTCAAGTAGTAGACGTCGGGCTAAAAGGTCAAAAACATTATCCTCCGCTGACCCGTCAACTCCGACATCGGATGCCCGCAATGTTGATTTAAATGAGGCGGTGGACGTTGACGAGGGAATTCAAGAAGAGTTGGTCCGACCCACCGGTAGAAGAAAAGGGAACCGGGAAAAAAACGGACGAGTCGTCTTCCGATCTCGAGTTAAAGGATGATTTCGAGGAGATGAACCGTCGTCTCCAAGACATTCGCGACCTCGGCTACAAACGTTGGGAGATTATGCAAGAACGAGTGGCCGAAACCAAAAAGTTTAAGGAGATGCAAGAGGCGAGGCAAATGGAAAAGGACATTGAGTTTTTGTCCAAATCGATCGACCACCTCCAAGGCGACGCGTTGATCCTTGCGCAAATGCGTCGACAAAAAATTCGAGAAAAATATGGACTCTAGATCACTTTTTTTTTTTTAACTTTATTTTTTTTTTCAGTTTTATTTTTTCAGTTTTTTTTTTCGGTTTTTTTTTCAGTTTTTTTTTTCGGTTTTTTAATTTTCTGTTATTTTTTTCGGTTTTTTTTTTTTCAAGTAGTGTAATTTTTATTTTAAATTAATGAAGAATTTTATGTTTTAAATTAAAAAAAAAAATAATTGTCAAATGATTAAATGGGGGTTATTGGCATAATGCCCCACTACGCCACTTTTGCTATAAATGCCGCATCGCTGACTAGGACGCCACGTGTCGGATAATGCCCCATAGTGGGGGTATTATAACACATTACCACTACACATGGTCTTAGAACACTTTTAAAATTTGATTGCTGTTATATCACATTTTCCCACAAACCAAACCATATAAATCTCGATTCTTGAATCCATTCATTCATTCATTCCCACCATTATAATAATATTCACACACACAAAACACCATTGACTTCAATTCTCCCCATGACTTCATCTCCAATCTCTCTCTCTAAAACTTCTTCAATCTCTCTCATACCCATTTCACTGATCTGCAAGAACCACCCATAAAAATTGTAATGTCATCAATCTTGACTTCAAATGCCGGAACCGCCATTTTCATCGCCTTCTGCCTCCATAAACCACCCACAACCACCGCCGGCGTCGCCCAGTTCGCCGTCGTCCAACACCCAAGACCCTGCATCAATTCAGGTTCCTCAATTTTCTCAGCTTTTGTTGGTTCAAACTTAAAGTCAACCGTTGACTTTTCAAAGTCAGACTTGATTTTTTTTTGTTTGATCAGATGGGAAGAAAAAAGAGAAGAAGAAGAAGATGAAGAAGAAAGTAAGGTTTGCTGAAGATGTGATGGAACCAAGTGGAAATGGTGATGAGTTTAGAAGAAGATTTAAAAGTAAGAAAATTACACTGTTTAAAGACGAAAGGGGTGAATGTAAACATTTGAGAAAGTATGAGGGTCTTCCTGCAAATAGGATGGCTCTTTACTCTGGAATTCTGAGAGATCGTGGTGTTCATCGTGTTGCTTATTCTTGTTGCTAACGTTTGACTTACGTTTAACGAAGTAGTCCCTTGAGTTTATGATTGTCTCTAAGTTTGACCACTCTTCTTTTGTGGTGTGTGAAATCCACCCTTGTTTATTGGTATATTTTTATAGGATTTTTTTTTTTTCTGGATCTTGTATCTGTATCATGTGAAAGAATTGAGTTTGTAGAAATTAAAATGTGAACTTTGTAATTATTATCCTATATATTAAAAACACAAGCTTATGAATAGTAACCTGGACACGTCACAACCCTAATAAATAGTAAAAGACACACCTCCTCTTCTCTCTCTCCCCACCTCCTCTCATCAGTTTTTCTCCTTCAAATTCATCAGAGAGACAATCCTCATCAAACCTTCCTCATTACACCTCTACACCACCCCCATCCACACTTTCAAGCACCATCCAGAGAACGGAGAGGAAACCGGATGAGAAAGAGGGGACATGAAGATGGAGAAATCGACGATGGCGGTGGCGCTGTAGGTACCACCGCTGCACCGGCGGCTTATGTTATGGATGGTGGTGTCGTTCTCTACGGACCGACGGATGTGGATGGTCCTGACGGTGGTTCAGTTCGGTGACAGCGGACAACACCGCCACAGTGGTAGCGGTGAACAGTTTTATCCCTACTCTACACCAAGCCCACGTGTCTAAAGCCCTCATCGTTTTCAGCCACGTATGTTTATGCTCTTCATCTTCCTCACAGTTCCAATCCTCCTCACAATAGCGTCAGATTCCACATGCCGAGTGACGACGGCGTCGATTCAGTTTCAAAGAAGAAAAAACAAAAAAATAAACAGAGAAAGAGGAAGAGCGGGCAATTTCTAGGGTTTTGGTGGTGCCGGTAGATCGCGACATGAGAAGGTAACGGTGGGTCCGAGGTGGTGCTCAATAAAAACACCAAGTCAGTTGTTTCTATTTGTTATGCGTATAAGTTATGATACCCCTGTTTGTGTTGTTTTATTTTTATTAGTGCACATAATTCATGTCGTTGTACATGTTGATTGTGTAACCCCCCCCCCCCCCCCCCCTTTAAAAAGTCAACTTTTGTATGATTTTCATGTCCATGCCATTGAGATTTGAAAGTGGCTTTATGATTATTGGGGTATGGGTCTCATGAAAGTGATTCTCATCATTTGACTAGCAATTTTGAATTGTCTATCTTTTTCTATAAGTTTGGTGTTGTTCCATTTCTTGAGAGACTTAGTTGGGACTTGGGAGAACAATTTTGTAAACTGGAGATTTAAAATACTATATGTGCTTAATTTAGATTTATTGTTTTACCTTGGTTAGGATTTACTCCCATACTGTATTGTATCTACAAGCTCGCCTCAATTTGAGGCTTTGACTTTGGCGTACCAGACTGAGGCAGCTCAAGAGCGGAACAGTTCATTCACATTCTTCTTTTGAACCCGCTCGAACTACTAACAACTGACCTTTTACTGGTGCGGCCTCTAGCACTCTTATGCTTTAATCAAATATATAATGCTTCACACATCGCACCACACATTTCTTGCAAATTCATCATCTTGCTTCTCATTATAAGATCGTTACACTTATTGAGGTCATCCATTTGAAATCTTGCTTAATTACGTTTCTTGCGAATCTGATTTTACCCAACTTGAATAACTGTAATTTGGTGTTTTTTGTTTAATGTAGACTTGAATGGAAGACGAATCTGAAAAATACCAGCCTCATTTCTCTAAGGGTCTGTTTGGTATGGGGTAATGGAATGGACGGGGGAATGGAATGGACGCGGTAATGGAATGGATGAGGTAATGGAATTGATCATTACCATTCCATGTCTTGTTTGGTTACCATGTGAGAATGGAATGAACCATTACTTTTTGTTGTTTGGTATGCGAGAAAAGACGAACGAATAAAATCGGATGGCAGTGGTCAATGATGGGCGACGATGGTGGGTGGTGATAGGTGGCAGTTGTAGCGGCGGCGGTGGTGGTGGGTGGAGACGGCGGCGAGTGGAGACGGCGATGGGTGGTGACAGCGGTGGTGGTGGGTGGCGGCGGTAGTCAGAGGTGGTAGCGGTGGCGACGGTGGTGGCAGGTGGTAGCGGTGGTGGCGGTGGGTGGTGGTGGTGATCAGAGGTGGCACGGTGATGGTGGATGGCGGCGACGGCGGTGGCGAGGATGGAGGTGGGTGGCGGCAGCGACAGTGGCGGGTGGCGACGGTGGCGGGTGGCGGCGAAGGTGGGTGACGGCGGTGGCGAGTGGCGGCGAAGGTGGGTGATGTCGGTGGATGACAGTGGTGGTGGGTGGTGGCAACGGTAGTGGGTTGTGGTGGTGTTAATGAAGGGTGAAGATGGAATGGAATGGAAAAAAAACAGGGGGGAGGGATGGAATGATTTTGAGGGAATGGAATGCATTTTGGAATGGGCCATTCCATTCCATCGACCAACCAAACACTCTTTTCTTCATTCCCTCTTAATGGTTCATTCCATTCCACCTTCCATTCCTGCATACCAAACGCTACCTAAATACTTTAAGGTAGGGATTCAACACGACATCCTTGAAGAGCTTTACAAAAAGGTCCAGGTCCATACTGCCATTCGTGAACCACCCAACTAGCACAAGAGGTAGCTATAACCTTTATTTTAGATGTTGCCTGATTGGTACAGTTATACATTTACAACAACTTTTAATTGTATTTTGACACGTAATTATTATCATAACGGTCGACAATTTTATACTAAACATGTTCTTTTCATTATTATTTTTTTTACCAATTGTTGTTGTTTGTTATGTCCTTCGAGTGCTTACGTTTGACCTTACCACCTGCATTCAGAATATCTTTTTTTACAGAATTGGCCACCTCTACTTCTCGACATTGTGGTGGTCTTAGTTTTTTTCAACCAAAACATGAAGCCCTCGCTAGGTAATTAATGTCATTGCTTCTGTCTCATATGAGCCCCGCTTGCGGTCTGCTCATATAATGTAATATATGTGTGGGCGCTCGGGGGGGCAAAAGCAAAAGTGCACTAATTTTTAACGTTATTTTACTAATTTCGTGAAAATAACGTTAAAAAGAGGGGATCGTTAATCAGGCATCATGTGGTGGCGTTGATAGCCGAAAGACAAGGGGGTACATGCACCAATTGGCGTTTGTCTCAATTGCTGAGTGTTATGTGCCTTATGTCCAAGGCTTGATGCAAAACCACAATCGAGCCGGGGGTCTCATTGGAAGCAGCCTCTCTATTCCTACGGGGTAGAGGTAAGGCTGTCTACATCCCACCCTCCTCAGACCCTACCTTAGCTTTGCTATAGGTGGGATATACTGAGTACGATGATGATGATGATGATGATGATGATGCTTCTGTCTCATATACGAATTTCGAACAAAAGAAATCAAATTAATTGTTTGAATTCGGAAAATTTGCCAACCTATTTTCTGAAAATATGATCTTGCTTTGTTCGATCCGTTTTCTGTTGAATGGTTGGGTAGTCGAAGTTTCTCCCCTTCCGACTTTGTTGTTGAGTAAATGTATTTTCCTTATTGAAAGCATACATAGAACTCACGACATAATGTAAACACTATGTCTGATTTCATACCTTGTAATTGTTCCGTTTTGTGATTGTTTTTTTATTCGTTTTCCCGGTTGAATTAGAGCTCGATTAATATGAAATAGTTTAGTAATATAATTCATATGCTTCACTATGTAACAAAGTTGTTCAAAACTTCTTCGTTCATAATTTCATATTTTTTGTTTTCAACACCCACACTACACTTTCAACCTGCATTTTATTTTTTTACTACTTGGTATGTAGATTGATAGCTCTTAGGGGAAAGAAGTCATTAAGCTCAAGCAACCTGAATCCCGGCATAGAGGTCGACAGGCGATGTTGATTCGGGGAAACAAGTCGCGGTTTGCAACCGCTATTTCGATTAGCCTTGCGACGATGGCGATACAGGGGTTTTCTAACAGAAAGGCCAAAGAAGCTATGAAAGGCATCACCAAGCTTACTCATAGAGATGGTATACCTTATTGATTACTTTATATCTTCCATTGTTTGATTATTATTTGTACTGTTATTATATGATATTTGGCAGGGAGGTGATTAATGTGGAATACATTCAACTTGATCCTCATCTTAGACCAATAGGTCATCCTGCCAATTTTGAAACTGGATATTCAACTTGATTGATATGTAATTATATTCTATTTTTTTGTTAATGTATATTGGATTAATAGTTATACTTTTTTTTTTCATCACTGAATCATGTGTATAGTGTATGTAATATACGTCCTTAAAATTGGAAGGGTTCATTTTCAATTACTTTTTTCGGTTGTTTGACAAGCGCCGCATCGCGGCGCGGACTAATACCTAGTGAGTTAAATTTGTCATATTTCACTTTGGAGAATTACATTATTAGCCTTCCAAGTATTAGAAGGTACAAATCTACACCTTTTAACTTTTTTTATTCCTGGTCGTTACAAATATTGGTATCATTATAATTATATCATGAGAAAATTATTTTTTGAGTGACTATATTTTAGGGGTGTTAACCACTTAAATCCAAAATTAAAATGTTTAACTCTTTGAGTTCCTAAACGCTCTTTTTTAAGCATTTGAGTACAATTTTTTAACTTTGTTTGAATTTTTTGTTAGTTTTTTTATTAAAAGACTAAAATGCCCCTGCATATTATTATTGTAACAACTCTCATTAAAACTACTATTTCTTATGTTATTATGTCTAATAGGAAACCCTAATTGAGACCCCCAAGTAATACTGCATGAACCCTAAAATTTTCAGAACAATCGGAATCAGGATCAGGGCCCCTAAAACTCAGGGGGGGGGGGGTATTCTCCATTGACGATTATCTTCATAACTCGTTGTAAAAATCAAATTTTTCCGATCTGTCGACTCACCCAGGCTAGTTGAAGACGTGGCTACCCTACCCTAAAAAGGGCGCCGTCGCGCCACGCGACACCCTGTCGCGCCACGCGACAGGGACAAATTTTCAGTATAAATAGTGGGGTTTGGCACTTGCATGGCACAGTTGTTTCGACGTAAAAATTCATTTCCTACACTTATTTATACACTGTTTCGTTCAAAACAATCAAAATCCCGAAATTCTGCCACGATAACAGGGTAATAACTCGATCACTGCTACGATTTAATGTCCGATCGATAAAAACCAATCCGATGGATGTTTAAGTGCTGCCCAAACTCGGGCTATACTTTGTCATTCGTCGTGAATTCGATGGATGTTTAAGTATCGCACTTTGTCATTCATTGTGAAGGTTTTGATCTCGTGAGTTGTCGTAAAAGTTGGATTAAAGTTACTGACCTAGTTTTCGTGTGCATTGTTATTTGAATTAGGTTAACAGGCTTATCAGTAGGCTAAACTCTGCTCGACTAAACTTGCAATATGGGTCATTCTCTTTTTATCAACCATGTTTTACAATACTCAAATTATTTTCAAGGGTTATAATTACAGGGATTAAGTCTTGGTTATCTTGAATAACTGGCAAGTGGGGTATTGTGCACATTACTAATTTCTCACGGTTAGGTTCATCAACCTAACAGTGATAATCATCACTACTTGGGTGAAAGGACCCAATAGTGGTATGACCATCGTCACAAGGCTGTGACACGGCTCCAGATAAAAATAAGATAGAAGCCATTGTAATCGCTCTTATGCTGTAATTTATAACTAATGCGTCGTTTTATATAACTTGAGTGACTCGCCAGTATTTCCCCGCTAACAAAATATTTTTAAAACATGTTTCAGGTGACCTGCTGTGAATCAAGGAAAAGTGCTACGGAGCGCTAATAAAGCTTGAAATGGTGGCTCAGTTAAATAAATAAACATGTTTTGTAAAACAGGGAATTTCCTAGTGAAATTCCTCTATTGTAAATTACGGGGTTTGTCCTAATTTATGAAATGAAATAATTGGGCATTTTCAAGTTTTAAAAAAATCCTGTTAAACTTCCGCTGTCAACTCAATTAATAAATACCACGGGATTTCTGTCCCGCGGCTCCTGAACCGGGTAAACCCGGGACGGGGGCCGTGACAATTATTATTACTTATTAGGTGGCAAACACTATTATCTGAGTATGATTTTGATAATAACCTACTTGAGTTATCAAAATGATTTTTATCAAAAATTATTGTAAATCATCCACAATGAAATAAAAAGCTTTCCCTTTTCGTTATAAAGTCTTTTTAAGTGTTTTTTTTTTTTTCTATTTTTAGATATTTCTCTATTAAAATATTATTGTTATTGTTATTTTGTTATTGCTATTGCTATTATTATGACTGCTTCAAAATCATGGGAAAAAATGAGATATTTTTTTTGAAATTAAACTGAGTTTCTTCAAAAAAGTTAAAGAATACGTTGATTGGGTGTAATCATTGATTGGTGACGAAAATCGCACTATAATGTAGTGATTATTGAAATAGAAAGTGAAGAAAATGGTGAAGATTGTGGGTTTTGAAGTTACAAAGAGAGAAGAAGAGAGAAAATTGGATAAAATTGCCTAAAATACTTGTCCCCTTTATTTTTAAATTTTGTCATATGTCATAATCTTATTGCTTCATATCCTTCCTAGCCAAACTAAACTTTCTATTTGATCATCTCCCTTATTATTATTATTATTATTGTTGTTGTTGTCGTTGTTATTATTATTATTATTATTATTTGTGAAACTAGCCTAATAGCAAAAAAATAGGAGAGAGATGTAGGGAGAATAAATTGATATTTCATTGATAACCAATAGGTATGGTTTAACAAAGAATTATAATGAATATATATAAGAGATAATGTGACAATTCGGGTTTCCCTTCATGTTCCACTCTACCTTGTAAATATGAGGATCTAATGAACGAGTTTTATATTAAATCTGTTGTTTAATTATATGTGTACATGTATTAATCTAAATTAATGGGTTTATATGATAATTATATATCTTGAAGAGTTGTGTGGCCGCATGTAACGCCCTGCTCTTTCGTACTTTCCATAATTAGAAAGTCTTGTTTGTATTTCTATTTTTGGAAGTCTTGTGTTCTTGTAATCATTCTTTCGTTGAAATCATTGTAAAATCCGAGACTTGGATCATAAATAAAACTCGTATTTCTTAAATTTGTGTTATACATACTTCATACATATTCATACGTTTGATTTTGTGAAACAATTGATACTTATGCATGATTCTTGGAAACTATGTGCCAAACTTGCAAATATGTGAAACTTATGCATAAAACGTCTTTTGAGCAAATACGAAACTTAATTACGACATTCATACGCTTAATTATACTTGGTTTATGTTCTCCATACTTGTTTTATCCTTATACTTTGCTTATTTGTTGAAAACAACCCCTAAATAACATAAAAGCCCTAACTAATAAACTAGAGGGGACAAATTAGCAATTATTGAAAGTTGGTCTCGTATCAGCCCCCCTTGTCGCGGCCTGTGACCTAGCAAGGGTGTTGGTGCATACATCTGTCGATTTCGTCTTGTATCGAGTCTTAGTCTTAGAATGTTAGATTAGGGCACATTGTACGTGAATATAGAGTTGTTGTGGTGATTTCCCAAGATAGTTGATTTCACATATATGGACATGACACTATGTGGGAAATCAGAAAGTTGATTTCACATATATGGACATGTCACTATGTGGGAAATCAGGATTTTACATTAGGTTTCGCTTATATGGACATGTTGAGGTTTCGCTTATATGTACATGTACATATGAGCGAAATCATCAACATTATATATAGGTCTCTTGGGCGAAATCATGGTAACACGTCTTGTTTCCGGTATCGAATTGCTGCCGAAGTGCCGTTTGACTTGTAATCAATGTGAAATCAATATACAAGGCAAGAGTTAGTAGAACAAGCTGTTTTTTCGTGTCCGTTTCTTGTTATTCTGCACCTGAAATGGATTAGAACACCTCCGATTGACTCGTTCGGGTCAGCACGCGATCCTACAAGCGGTATCAGAGCTTAGGAGGAAGAGTTCTTACCATTTAGCTCATTTTCGCTGGAATATTCTGATTTCTACACCTTCTTTCTTCACCAGAACGAGATTTACCGGACAAAACCTGCTCAAAATTTCACAGATTATAGATAATTTGACATAGACAAATCCCTGAAAGTTTCACACTGAAATTCGGACTAAAAATAGATTAAAATTGGACTCGAGTTGATTTCGCTTATACGAACATTCTGGGATTTCGCTCATAGATACACTGTGATTTCGCTTTTGAGTGTCAATTGCTGTTAATTTCGCTTTTAAGAACATCCTGGTTTCGCTCATATGGTTGATCTGATTTCGCTCATTGTGTCAAATATCTGATTTCGCTTTTAAGGACTTGCTGGGATTTCGCTCTTTGTGCATTAACACCTAATTTCGCTCATAAGGCCACCAAGAAACCTTGATATCGCTTTTGTGAACCTAAACCCTATTTTCACTCCAAGGGTTCATAGAGTCTGATTTCGCTTTTAGGATATCTGGGATTTCGCTCTTAGGTCACATAAGTAGTCTAATTTCGCTTGATAGGTTGTTTTGAGAAGAAACGTGTCAGGATTGTTATAAAAATGACAATGATGTTTGATGAACAAGAAAATTATTATTTCGAAAGATTCAACGATTGGCATAGAGGATATATAGATGATAGTTATAGAAATGTGAAGAAGGTTGGTTGGGAGAAAAGATTTAAATACTTTGTGTGTTTGAAAAATGAAAATTTGGATGATCTAGCAAACCGATATACACTCTTAATTGAACATTTGAAAGAACATGAGATAAGATTGTCAGATACTGAAAAAGTATCAAAGTTTGCTGATGCATTACCTATCGAATGGGATGAATGTTTGAAAAACCTAAAGAAAGATTCTAGTTTTTCAAAACTGTATCTAAAAGAGTTCATCAACAAACTTAAAGATTTTGAGTATGAAAGAGACAATAAAAAGAAAGAATTGATAAATGAAACAAAAAATATTTTGATGAAAATGGATTTAGATGTGATTCTTGAAATGAAAAGAAGAGTTAATGTATGTCTTGCTGCAAAAAGTAATCTGATATACGATATGAAGAGGGGTTGTTATATTGATAAGAATATGAATCCTCTTGATTTCGTTAAAATTTTTTGTGCAGGAACATACAAGATAGAGAAAAAGGAAATCTCAAAGACTGAAGAATTTGTGAAGAATGAATCATCAAGTTCTGCATCAGTGTGCTCTAAATGTGATAAACTTGAAGCTGACAGTGGCAAACTCTTGAAAGATGCGGAAAGTTTGACATTGGAAGTCAAAAAGTTGAAGGATGAGAAGCAAGCTGATGTTAGACAGATTCTTATTTTGCAGGAAAATTGTGAGAAGTTGAAATCAGAAAATGACAAATTGTTAAGTAATTTGAACAGTTTGACATTGAAAAACGAGATTTTGAAAGAAAAAGAAAAAGAATTTGAAAATGAAAAATTAAAATTTGACAAAGATTTTCAAAGTCAAATGAAGGTTTTAGAAGATGAGAAATCTGTTATCTTTAACAATAATCTTGAAAAACAAATTGAAATAAATTCTCATCTTCAGAAAATCATTCGGCTTGAAAATGAAGCTGAAATTGCTCGGAATAAAATTGATGAGCTTGAAAAGAAATTGAAAGGTTTTGTGACTTCATTTGAGTTCCCCTGTCCAAAACCAATCAATTATGTTCCAATAAGTGACAATGTCACAAACTTTGACAAAGTCAAAGTTGAAGATTGTGATGAGAAAACTGATGATGATGAGAAAAGAAAAATATTTTTGAAATTAAATGAAATGTTTTAAGATACTGTTCTACATTCTACTGAAAAAGGTGAATGCTCAACGCAAAAACCTGTAAAGAAGAATGTGGAACAAAAACAAAAGGATAAAAAATCAAAAAATCTTCAAAAAGAAAATAAAAGCTCATCAGTTCAATCATCCAATCGTGATAAAAATCACAAAAAGTAGAAAATCAAAACTCAAAAATTGTTGGTAATAAGTGGTGTAGGTTTGACCACAGTGCTCAAAAGCCAAATCTAGCATACAAGAGGAGCAAGGATTATCACCAAGCCAAACAATGTTTTGATCTGAATGTTTGGGTTGAAAATGGTGATTGGTACGATAACAGAGTGTGTTACAGATGCGGCTATCAAGGACACATTGCTGTTAACTGCCAGAGTTGGAAGTTTGATTCAAGAAGATGCTTTAACTGCAACATCATTGGCCATATTTCTAGAGATTGCTCAATGAGAAGATCGAGGGCTGAATCTCAGAAGCAGGTGAAGAAATCAGTCAATGTCAAGCCCAAAGAACAGAAGGTTTAAGAACCTAAAGTTCAAGAAAAGAAAGTAAAGCTTTCTTAGGGGCAAAAAGACAGACTGAGGAAAAAGAGGAAGAAGGCCAGAGAGTATCTAGAGAAGATTTTGTCCTCGGATACAACTGGTAAAATAGATAAAAGTTCTGATAAATCGTCTTGCTCGCCAAAGAATGACAAATCAAGCAAAACGAATACATCAGATACAAATCTGAGGACAGAAGAGAAGAAGAAGAAGAAAGTTGTTGGCAATGAATCTGTTTCTTCAGAAACAAAGGAGCCACGTGTCGGTGATGAATCTGATTCTTCAAAGTCAGACAAGCCACATTCAGGCGATGAATCTGGTATGGTAAAGCCAGAAGAGCCAGTTGTTGAGGTAAAAGTTGAGAATTCTGGTCTAACAATGGATGATGCAAATTTTCCACCATTGTTAAACAAGAATTCAAAATCACCCAAGGACCGTCAGGCTTGGGTGAATTTGTTTAAATGAAAAACCTGACTTACCGGAGTTCCCAGGTTGGTAAGCGTGGAACAGGAATCGGCACATTTCTTGAGAAATTCACGAAAGTGATTTCGATTTAAAAGTGGTAAATCAGGGACATTAAGTTGTACTTGATTTTCTACAAGTGATGTTTGTGGATTGATCTTACAAATGTTAAATTTTTACAAGTGGTTAATGTAGGATCGCGAGATGACCTAACGAGACGATCAGAAGAGTACTCAGACTGAATCAGAGGCGGAATTCATTGATTCAGTCTTTGTTTAGCTTGATTTCACTATTAAATGTCTCTTTTATTGATCTGCTGACAATTTACAAGCGCTGGAGACGATTCGGCAGAGTTTCGCCGTTACATACAAGACCTTCACAACTTACTCTACTGATTTCGCTTATGAGTATATATAGGGCTTGAGGTTTCGCTCCAACATACAGTGCCATATGAGCGAAACCTTCAATGGTCACATAAGTGAAACCTCACTATGTCTCTATAAGCGAAACCTCTAGGACCATATAAGCGAAATCCCTATCTAAGACTCATACATTCTCCCATTTTCTCGTAACACGTGCCCTAATCTATACATTTAATGTATGACTCGATACAAGACGAAGTCGACAGATGTAGTGCACCAACAGACTCCCCCTCAAATGTTGACGAGTCGACTATCGAGTCACAACAATGCTGTGTCTTTACTTCTTCAGTCTTGATCAGTCTCTGGGTTTCTCTCTCTCTATCTAAGACTTGAACAAAGATGTAGTCGACAGACAACTGCACCAACAGTTAAAGAAAACAAGGTGATGAAAGATTCCCAAGTTTGAGAAATGACTCACAAAACTAATTTTCCGGAAAAACCATTTTGATGAAAACAAACTTAAGTGTTTTGAAATCACTATGGGAAAATGTTTTGGTGTCAGGGGGAGTTCTGATTGTTTAAGCCAAGTGAATGGAGAATTGAAGTGATTCTCATCATGTTATCACATTTTTTTGTACAGTTTGTTTTCAAATTTTCCCAGAAAATCAAAATTGAGACATATTTTGATTTTAGGGGGAGTAAAATTTTAAAAAAATTAGAAAATTTGAAAATGTAAAAAATATTGAAAAATGCAAAAACTGAGTTTTGTTGTCAAAAAGAGGAAATGATAGTAGATCAGTTGGACTGTCACAGCATGCTAAAGAAATGGAAAGGTAAAATGTGATAAGCGATCTCACTAAAGATGTGACGATAGGATCAGCTAGACTAGTAGATTTGCGAGAACGATACAAATCTAAAATGAAAAGCCTAGTTCTAGTGGGAAACATGGTTGAAAGCATAGTACTTAGTTTTGTCCTTCTTGATTGTGTGCCTACTCGGTAATCGCTGATTGTTGAAAGACATAAAACTGGTTAAGTCTGTGAACTTTCACAACTTTGCTGAAAAGTCGCTGAGATTGTGCATTTCATTTTGCAAAGATTTAAACTTGTCTTATTTCTTTATTTTATTTAAGCATTGGACATCCTCTGCGTATACGTGAGTATCGACTTGGATGTTATTGCCTAAACGTTCTGCTTTATTTTCTTTGGTGTTTCGTTTAAGCTTTGGATCACCTCTGCGTATACGGGAGTATCGACCTGGTGGTTAAAGCCTAAACAACTTCAACTTGTTTTATTTTTCTTATTTTGTTTAAACATTGGACTTTCTCTGCGTATACGGAAGTATCGACCTGATTGTTAATGTTTAAACATTCTGCTTTGTTTTCGCACAAATCACAGTTGATAAAAGTTTAAAGGCATTACTTGAGTCAGTGTATTGCATGATGAGGGGATATGCTGAGATTGTGGGGTCCATAAGAATTTAGTGCTATCTAAATATACCTTAACGTATCGGTAAGCATTTCGAAAGTTTTTAGATTGAGTTTAAATGGACAAAAATATCGTCAATCTACGTGAATCGTTTAGAACTTAATATGTTTAAAGCTTAACGGTGTTGGTGATTTGTCTCAAAATCTGATATGATCCTCTTACACAAACTTACAAAAATATTGTATGTAAATATTTCATTTCTGCTTTTCATTTCTGTTATTTCAAAAGTCCAAAAAGATTTTCGGTGTGTTTTAGCATAAATTTTTGATAATTCAAAAAGATTTTAGACAACTAATGTTGAAAAGCTGATTTTCAAAATTCCGAGTGCTGAACATGAAGAACAGGTTTGGGAAAGTTTGTTTGAAGATGTGTGAAATGAAAATGATATATATTTAAGTGGTTCATCAGAAATTGACTTGATAAATCATTTTGTTTGATACTTGAAAATGATGTTTTCAGGGTTGTGTCTTCAAGGGATTAGCAAAGTCTCTAAATTTGTTATATCTTATCTTTTATGAAACTTATGTTTTGGGTTGAGAATATGCAGGTGAGTCAGGTTGCGATATCTGAACCTGTGAAAGCCAGACTTTGATCCCAACAAGTTTTGAGGGGGAGTTTGTTAGAGGAAGTATTTGAAGATGCAAGAGATAGATAGAGATTCTGGATGCCCAAAGACTGATCAAGACTGAAGATGCAAAGACTCGACACTTAAGACTCGTCAACATCTGAGGGGGAGTCTGTTGGTGTATGCATCTGTCGATTTCGTCTTGTATCGAGTCTTAGTCTTAGAATGTTAGATTAGGGCGGGGAATATAGAGTTGTTGTGGTGATTTCCCAAGATAGTTGATTTCATATATATGGACATGACACTATGTGGGAAATCAGAAAGTTGATTTCACATATATGGACATGTCACTATGTGGGAAATCAGGATTTTACATTAGGTTTCGCTTATATGGACATGTTGAGGTTTCGCTTATATGTACATGTACATATGAGCGAAATCATCAACATTATATATAGGTCTCTTGGGCGAAATCATGGTAACACGTCTTGTTTCCGGTATCGAATTGCTGCTGAAGTGCCGTTTGACTTGTAATCAGTGTGAAATCAATATACAAGGCAAGAGTTAGTAGAACAAGCTGTTTTTTCGTGTCCGTTTCTTGTTATTCCGCACCTGAAACGGATTAGAACACCTCCGATTGACTCGTTCGGGTCAGCACGCGATCCTACAAAGGGTCTGTCTTCACGCCCAGCGAGCCGAACGGATCCGGAACCAGCTTTAAACAGCCGTGGATTGGTCGCTATTTTGGTGTGTTTTGGTTGGTGTAACTTGTGTTTCTTGTGTTAATTACCCAACTAACCCAACCCTAATCCTCCCCTATAAATACCAAGCCATCTCTAAGCCATTTTCACTTTTCTAAACACTCACAACACTCTCTAATCACTACTCCCAAATCACCCAAATTCGCAGCTGATTGCAGAAGATTGGACATATTCATACTACTTCACTAAAGTGAGCATAACTCACTCGTTTCTTATCCGATTCACTCGATTCTTTTTCCTACTTCTTTGGATTAATCTTAGCTACGTTTTCAGAGGTTTTCCCTGGAAAACCAGAGCCTGGAATGTCGCCAAAAAGGCTCCAAAGTTGACTGACTTTTCTGTTTTGTACAAGAACTTTGATAAACTTGACGAAACTCATCTCAAACCTATGTCCTTATTCTTATAACCACATCCATGGTTAGTTAGGCTTAAAAACAAGGTTGAGACATTCAAAATCAGAGGTATAAACCTCACAAACTTTCTCTTTTGTTCAAGGGTTTAACCCACAAGTGATGTTCAAGCTTAAGACTTAATGAAAGTGTGATTTAGGATTAGCTTGGGCTATCCTACTTAAAAATCCACACATTGCTTGATGATTTCTCATAGATTAGGTGTTCATATTCTATTATTTGTAAGTTCAAGACCCTCCTTGAATGTTCATAACATAAAGTGTAGTGGTGAACACTTAGAGGTGCCTAAATGGAAGATTTGTTCTTCCTACCTCCTACATGAATTCTATGATACTTAAGAGGTTCCTAAATGGAGGATTCATCCTCCTACCTCATGCTTGACATATTTGACACATTTAACATATTACATAACTTCTATATATTACCTAAGTAATCAACCTTTGATGATGATATAATGGTCACTTGTCAAGGTGTTTGGTTACATCATCTAAACATTATGTGTTAAAAAGATGATTACTTTCATATGATTATGTTCATACGTTTTAACCTCCAAATCATTAATCTACCGTTATCCTCCAATACTCATACGCCTTTGTTTCTTCCTGTAGAAGGACTTGGTGTTTCAACCTCCCACAACAACACACTCGCGGATTCACAAGTGGAAAGCTTGCAAAACAGTGAGTATACTCGAAACCCCCTTTTTATGTTTACCACTTTTGGGGTGTAACATGTTAAATTATAAAATCACACTTAAACTTTAATCTTTATACTTGCACGAAACAATCCAAATACATGAATGCTATGTTGTGATACTTGATGCTTATACTTGGGTGATTCTTATGTGATACTATAGTAATTAGCTTTGAATGAGCCTCCATTTAACATGTATAGCGCTATAGGAGTAAAGCACCACCCGTGAACGAGAGTTCATGTTGAATTATATCATTTTTTGCGTAAACAGAGGGTTGACTAGAAATATTTCATGCCTTGTATGATGATCTTGTATAAACTAAGTTGCCATGTGGATTCGTTTTAAACTTTTAAACTTATACTTATACTTATTCTTAAATTTGTATACTCTCCTTTGCTTTTGCATTGAACTTTATTTTAAACATATTACAGGTTAAGGATTGATGATGCTATGAAACGGATTAGCAATGATGCCTAGATACTCACTTAGACGTTTAGGTTTAAAGTGTTGTATCAATTTTGTTATTGTTATGTTATGAACATATTCTTATTGAATTTTCCTTGTAATTGTAAGACCCTTACTAATATTTAAAAATTTTCATTAAATTTTCGATCATAAAGGTGTAGTTACGATTACACCTTCCATTTGACCAAAAATACGAGTTTCTTAAAACTTTTACAATTTAAGATTTTTACAATATAACATGTGAAAGTTTGTCCTTTAATATAATGACAATACATAATGCGGAAGCTTGCAATTTGGTCGTGTTCGATTATTCGTTGAGCTTGATCATCGTCCGACACTCTAAGTTATACCTACATTTCATAGACATGAAATGAGTTAGTTATACTTAGTCTATAAGTGTTTAATCAAATCCGAATACAAGAACGAACAAGATAAAACAATTTTATTTTGCTAGATAATAAGCCCCTCACTGGGCGTGATAGACATCTTCCATGTCTTTTACAATCGACCACCATAACGTTAGTTATGATGGTTACATGATACATACAAACAATTTCACTACGCCAATATCAACAACACCACCCAATAGAAAAAAGGGTATATTAGGATCCCTAGGAATTGATGGAATTTAAAATAATAAACGGAACGGTTCGGAAAGTCTACAAATAGGAAAAATTCATCAAAAGATCTGAGCACTACCGTAGCTTACGGTAGCTACCGTAAGCTACGGTAGCCTCTGGGCATAAAAGGTCTGCCATAAGGCAGTGAAGATCCACCGTAACACTTTTATTCGCTACCGTAAGTTACGGTAGCTACCGTAACTTACGGTAGCTTTCTCGCGCCCCGCATAAGCTTAGGCCGAACTTACACGGCCCGCCTGAGACTCATCTGCAGCAAATACTGTGCTGTTTTGGCTGTTTTTGACCCGTTTGTTCCATTTCACATTTTCAGACCTCAAAACATAATACAAGACTTTCAAGAATCATTTGTGAAACTTGCACCTTATTTTCCGTAAACTTATTACGACATGATAGTAAAATTTACAACAATATATATATCATTCATGATGGAAATTTGTATATGATTCAACCTAAGACATTTTGCCAATTATTTCAATAGCATCTAGTCAATTCACATTCCTATGCATGGGACTCAATACTTAATTTAACAACCCGTCCCCGAATACTTTAATGTACTCGCATTCACGCTTCCACTACCGGCTTGTGTGTTTAATGTTTCTTTACCCATAACCCCCGGATTAACACTATGGAATTGTGCACCCATTTACCCGGGTCGCACATATCATTATTCAACCCGTTGATTTGTCTATTATAAGTCCTTATTATAGACAAATCAAACACTTTTACATCTTGAACTTTCGTATATCGTCAATATGTAAAATTTACGTATTAACGATTAGTAACAACAAGGTGTTTAGTCGCATACCTGGCTCGAGTTGACGCATAGACCCATTTAAACTTTATGACAACGCAATTATCCAATTCGCGATTCGCTCCTATGAACAGATGACTTGCCAACCAAACATTAGTCGACTTTCTTTTGTCAAATGGTGTTATCATTACCATTTGACCCGTTTGGTCTAAACGACCAAACATAGATGTTTATATAAACTTGTTATCTTAATTTCAACTTCACGCATCCGACCCATTTCGGATTTTACCCCGTTATTTCTCTTATTAGTTACGCTATAAGGTAACCGTAACGTAACTAATTAAATCTTATTCATTTCATGACTAATTTACCAATTGCCTCTTTTTACCATTAGCCATGATTTTTATCATTTATAGTTATTCCGACACGTATCATATCGCGTCGGAAACCACATTTCGATTAATACTTTTATCGTATTTATAGTTCATAAAAATAATTACGAATTCTACAAAAGGTGTAAGCTTTACTTACCTTGTGTCCATTACAGCTTCTTTGCATACTTGATCCGTTTAACCCATTCTTCTCCAAGATCCCATATAGCTTGTCAAGAGTCAAGCTATTACATCATATCCATAAGATGATTAGATTAGCCATCTAATATCATAATAATTAGACCTTATGGATTTTATTACCACATTTATCAAGATACTAGTTTTGGGTCAGCTTGACTTTTAGAAGTCAAACCACTTATAGATAAGTATATCTTCCAACTATCACATACAAACACTTTAAACACACCTTAACAACTGTAAACATTCACCCGAAGCAATATTTAGTGTTTAGTAAATTGGTAACTAGAAAATCATATATTTTAAGTTCTTAAAACACATTATTTTCATTGCTTCATTTTTCACGCAGCAGCTGTTCGGGGTCACTTTCCCCCTTTTTAATCACATAATCTAACTTTGACTTTCAAATAAGAATTGTGCTTCATTTAAATACCTTTCCAGGCATATAAAGAACACCTCCATACGATTTTCTATGATTTTATACGATTTTTGAAAGATCAGGTCAGAAGCTAAATTATGTGTAAACAGCTTGCTGTCAAAACGAATTTACCATCTTTTCATGTTGTATTGACCCACTAAATCTCATAACCAGCCTCTTATGACCAAATATGAAATGTAATATGAGAAACAACCTTTTCAACGATATAAGGCTCGTTGTCTAACTCCTAATAACGAATGAGATACGGCCTTTACAAGATAACTATCTAAGGCTGTCAAAAGTGACGAATTTCAAACTATTTTACACAAACTTGAATCAATTCAAGTTTCATGTAGGCATTTTATCAAACACTTAATGTGCAACCATTTAACACATGATTCTTTAACATGTCAAGATGGTTCTTAACCCTTTAAAACCTGTAGTTTTCACTAGGATTTTCACCAAGTCTAAGCACCCTAGTAATTGTTATCATCAATTGACATCAACTAACATAGATTCAAGCATTCAACACAACTTTGTGATGTAAGCCATGTATAACATCAAATTTTCGTATTTCATCATACCCATAAAGTCAAAACCCCAAGTCTTTCACTACCAAGGGTTATCTAGGTGAAATTGAAGTAGTTACTCACTATTTACTCATATAACACCATCAATTTCATAAATCTTTTACAATTCATCATCAATTATGATGATTTTAAGCACATGCATATCATCATTTTTACTATTTAGTCAAAAACCCACTTAGCTCATACTTGATTAATTGACTAATCACTAGTTTATGACACAATTTTACAAGTTTGCATCTAGGTTTTGTTCCTAGACTTATACACACATCAATTTCACTAAAACATTAAATTTCATACACGAATTTCATTCATGCATGATTATCAAAATTTCAAAATATCACCATATCATAATTTTCGACATACCTTACGACCCCCTTGTCTCGGTGATCGTGAATTTAGTAAAAGCCCCAAATTCCTAGCTTGTTTTCCCTCTGATTTTGATCAAATAGTGAGTTTAGGGTTCAAAAGAAGGAACCCCTTTCTTGCTCTGTGTAAACATCGACCAGAACACACACCTTGTGTGTGTTTTGAGTCAAATTTTCTTTTTATTAATTTCATTTTCAGTTTTGTCCATTATAGCCCCTCTATTTTCCAAAGTTTATAAAAGAAAGGTTAATTAGTCAAGTTTCTTAATTGTCTACAACATATAATTAACTAGGTTAATTATTCCTAGTTACTGAATGGGTTCGGGAAGTTATAACCCATTTTACTTTAAGTCCCGTTAACTCGGGACTTCTATATACTTTGTTTTTCCCAAAGTATTTATTCTCCTTTTTTTAACATCTAGTTTATTTAATTAAATCCTAATATTTACCGGGTTAACTTTTACCACTAAAAGTATTCTATCCGCTCTTCGATGTTAACGCAGTTTATCTACTAAACCCGTTTTTGGGGTGTTACAAGTCTACCCCCCTTAAAGAGGTTTCGTCCCCGAAACCGTTCTTAGTCCCTTATCTTTATTTATTACCATTTACCCGTAGGTTCCTTGACTAGCCTCCTAGGTTATTTTATTAGATCTTCACCCTTTTTAAAGTGAGACCCCGTAGTCATTTACAATCATTTAAGACCTTATGGTCATGACGACCCAAAACGTCATCCCTTTCACTCATTTTCCATTCTTAAAATATATTTTGGTGCTATGTGTCACACCCCGACCGCGTAAAACAACAAATCGCGGCGGAATCGTCGGGGAATGTTGTAACAGAATCATTGTTTTAAAACACACGGAAGTTTGAAGTTTCGTTTTATTAAACATTAAATATTTACTTCGTCTGGAAATCTAAATAAACAAGTTAAACATAGTCTATCATTATTATTAAGTCACTAAGGCATCGTCCAGTCCTATGTGAGCATGCATCCTAGCAATCAACATCATTCAACAACACCTGAAACATATGTGAAAACAAAGTCAGCAAAGAAATGCTGGCGAGTACATAGGTTTTTGAGAGTGTCGGATTCATGGCTAGTTTACATGTAATACTTAATTAAAAACCTTGTTTTGAAAAGTATTGTATTGCGATATAATTAACCAAACTCAAATTAAGTTGGTTATAATTTATAAAATCTCGTAGCCATGATTCTTAACCCAAAACATTTATTTAATTAAATCAAATTGTAAAACATCTCGTAAAAACTTGTTAATAATTCTCGTTAATAAAATTCGTTAATAAAACTCATTAATAAATCTCGTTAATAAAACTCGTTAATAAATCTCGTTAATAAATATCGTTAATAAAACTCGTTAATAAATCTCGTTAATAAAACTCGTTAATAAATCTCGTTAATAAAACTCGTATGGTTTATATCATTTCGAAAACCTCGTTTGTGTGACATCATTTCAAAATCGTTTACCCAAGTGAACTAAATAACTCCACGGTATGTAATACGATGAAAACACTAATATATAGGAAGTACCAGCGGCGTATCTACCATGCTTTCATCACATTACACTCGTCCCGTTATCTAAACACTAACAAAAAACCAATCGTTTACCCAAATCGTTTAATTCGTTAAAAATCGCTTTAGTCGTTTAAATCATTCTCGTTTTAAATTGTGAAAACTACTTTTGATTGTCTCGCTAATAACATCCAAACCTTCGCAACTCACCTATCGCTTCTCGCATTAATAAACCACCAAAGGGTAAATTAACAATCACAGATTCAGTCGTTACCCACCTAACCCACACATAACCATGGGTGCAGTCTGGTAATGGGATTTGTCAGATCCTATGGTACCATAACCTAATACTGGTCGGTTCGGCCAAAACTAATGAATATTATTCGTTATGTAAATACAACCAACAAGTTTGTTTACTTTATCAAAATCGTTATAAATGTTGTATAAACCATATCATTTATTTTTGAAACCATCGTTAAAACCTCGAAAACATTTAGCACATATGAATCACCCCAAAACAACTGAAAACAGTAAAATAGGGGAACTATGTACTCACCTGAGAATGCTTAGAGGTCTTGAACAACAACCAAGCAAAGCTAGAGGGAGCACGAAATCATTCGGAAACCTAATAACTATATAAATAAACCGGACCTAAGTCGGAAGATCGGATAGGATGAGGTTTTGTAAACCAAATGAGTATTGGAACTCATATGACATGGTTTAACAAAGTCTACATTCTAAATCGAAACCTAACCTAAGTGCTTTCGACCCATTGTGACCCATTAAGGTAGCTTACGCTACTTTAACGTGTCGTTCGCGCAAAAGCGCGTTCGAGACGTCTAACTAGTCCTATGACAAGTATTATATGCCTAAACATGATTAAATATGTTGCATAATCAATTAAGTGACAAAAGTTTGTGTTACATATGCTTAATTACCAATTATGCATGAAAAGGGCATTTTGGTCATTTACCTAAGGCATACAACTACCTATCATACAACTAATTAAACCTAAGTGACCATAAGGTATAACCTCGGAAGGTTATTCCCTATGAAACTATGGTCACTAAACATGTTTGGTTGGATCCTAATGATCGACCAAACGGGTCGTGTTCGAAAGTCTAAGCGGGTGTTTAGTCCGCTTGACTTACGACTCTACACAAGCACTAATCTAAAAAGTGACGAGTTAAACATGTTAAAACATGTTTAACGAATTTAGAAAACAGATTTGGTATCAAAACAAACGGTTTTGATACCCAAAAGTAGTTTGGTTACAAAATACGCGAGAATGCGCATTTTGGCCGAAACTATGACTCGTCACTGAGCCTAGATAACGTGGTAATCAGTAGGTATAGTCACTAGGGACTATAACCATCGTGATTACGCTCACGTTATGAAGTTCAAACGAACTTCACATTGACCATAAACTGGTCAATGCAGAAAGTCAAACGCAGTTTGACTTTTAAGCTAAAAACGCATAAAAAGAACGAAGGAATACTTACAAAGGGTCCACGCAAGCAAATCTTGATCCAAGTAGCTCAGGTATGAAGCAAAGGCCCCAACTTAGAGCATCTTAGATCAGATTTGAGTGAGAATGAAATGAAGTGGGGGTTGCTATTTATAGGAAATCTAGAACCGTTAGGATCGTTCATCGTAAAACGTGCTTTGATTTGGATCGTACAAATGTGGCCCATGGTTTTGGGATACTAGGGGTGCCCCAAAACCAGCCAACGGTATTGAAAATGTTACAAAATAGACCCCCAAGTTCGACCTCATTGCTGAAAAATGCAGAAAATCAACTTTTTGTCCAGATCAGGTGATGGCGCTACGCCACGGGATAGGCAGAAGCTGGTGGTGTAGCGCCACCAGGTAACAGCTCCAAACTTTTTGCTAAAATGGCAGAAATGGTCCGTGCACATGTTTAAGGCCTTTTTCGATGCGTTTAAACCCCTTTAACCCCATTTTAAGGCTCTAAAATGAAGTTAAAGTGTAGGGAACATGAAACATGCTCAAAAACATCTCGGATGTGGATTCGTTTGGTCGTACGGTTGCGTTATTCGGTTAATTACGACGGAAGTCGTAACGAACGCAAAAACGATCCAAATTAAGCGACAAAAGGAATTTTATCAAGCCAATCGCTAAAATAAAATATTTTAATGATTACATAAATTTTTGGATGTCCGGATATATTCAGAACGTAAGATATGCGCGAAAATGCAAACTTGTGCACTTTTTGATGCTTTTAGTCCCTGAATGATCAATAAAGTTTATTTTAGCATACCGAACCCCTCAAAGCCTATTTCTAAGATATTTAGGGTATGTTTAACTTATGATCAAGTTCCGGAATGTTCGTTACAGTACGAATCGGCATACTTTCACAGTTTGTCAAAACTAGTCCCTGTAAGCGAATAAACTTGATTTCGGCATACCAAACCATTCAAAACTTATTTCTAAGTTATGTAAAGGTTATTTAAGGTATGTTAATCCTATTTTACTATCCCGGAGTGTTTGTTGCGTTAAACTGATTACGTTTACGAATCAGTTCGCGTATAACTTTCTAGAAAGCGATTTAGAGCTCGAAATCGAACAAGAATTGATATGTGCAAATGATACACATATTTATACAAATCCCAAGTATGAAACACAACATTTCATTGATTTGGTATTTGTTCGATAGCCGTGGAGGCACAGATGTCACAGTCTCCCCTACTTCAGGAAATTTCGTCCTGAAATTTAATTAGAGGAAACTTGTGAGAGCTCGAAACATGAAGTAGAAAAGATAAAACAACACTGGTTAGGGTTCTGAACTTCTAATAACTTTAAATAACATTATGCTTGCAATGTAAGAGGGACACTTATATACAAGTATATGAAGCGCCATTGGTGCGTCCATCGTACCTGCATTACATTGTTCACGTTTCGTTATTGTTATCACTATTGGTTCTTACACATGATAAATCTTACTGTGGTTTCCGTGCACTAAATTTTTTTATAATTATGTATGCGTCCATAATTACATAATTCCTTGCATAGTCCACACAGTGCATTTGATAATGTGTAGGGGAAAACCAAATGAATGAACCTGTGATGAGTGTGACTGGACCACCATAGGGTCCTTTCAGATGTATCATCACATGCCATTCTTAACCAGATTCTTAATCAATCTTTAACTAGACCACTCAAGGGTCTCTTTTCGAATCATGGAATGGTACTATATAACCCAAGGGTCTTAACTACCACGTAGAAGCCCATTAAGGATTTAAGGTAGTACCTTTTGAATATCCTACTATGAATCCCTCATATGAAGATATGGAAGATTCTATGAGGATTTGGATAACGAAAATCGGATCACACAAAAACATAAAGGAGAACATAAACACATAATCACATAATCACACAATTGCATAATCGTTTAATTTGACCTTTAATTTGTTATCTTTGGACACGGGTATTTAAAGCACACCAGGAGTCTAATCCGTGGATTTCATTTGGCACTTTAAACATTTTCAAGAATCTAACTATGAAGATAGGAAGATCTTAATAGGAATTCCTTTTTGTCCTTATTGAATCGTAATGTACGTATTAAAGCATACAATGAATTCAATTAAGGACTCCGATTTGAGCGATAAACATCCACAAGGATCCTTAAAATAGGGCAACCCATCACCTTTCGTTTCGAGTTTAAGCTCAAGTTGAAGAGGTAGCTCATATTTCAATAAGCCTTCGTTTACACAAGATCGTTGTGCTTGAAGGACACAATATTGAATATTAGAGAGAGTTTGCACAGAATGAAGCTTGACTCGCTCCTTTCGACTAAGCGCATCGGCTACGATATTCACCTTACTAGGAAGGTAGCGAATCACACAATCGTAATCGTTCAAGAGCTCAACCCACTGTCGTTGCCTCATGTTCAGCTCCTTTTGATTTAGAATGTGCTGGAGACTTTTGTGGTCTTGTGAAAACCACACACTTCGTTCCATAGAGGTAGTGTCTCCAGATTTTGAGAGCAAAAACCACAGCTCCTAACTCAAGATCATGAGTCGTATAGTTCTTCTCGTGAACTTTAAACTGTCTAGACGCATAAGCTATGACTTTACCTCGTTGCATAAGAACGCAACAAAGTCCTAGATTCGACGCGTCACAATAGACAACAAAATCCTCGTTTCCACCGGGCAAAGATAGAACAGGAGCATCACATAACTTCTGTTTTAGCGTTTGAAATGCTTCTTCTTGCTTAGGTCCCCACTCAAAAGGCTTATTCTTCTAAGTCAAAGCAGTGAGTGGAACCGCAATCTTCAAGAAGTTAGAAATGAATCGACGATAATATCCAGCAAGACCAAGAAAAGAACGAATCTCTGTAGGTGTCGTCGGCGTATTCCAATCCTTAATAGCAGCAATCTTGGATGGATCTACATGAATACCCTGCTCGTTGACTATATGACCCAAGAACTGAACTTCTTTAAGCCAAAATTCACAATTGGAGAATTTAGCAAAAAGTTGTTCCTTCTTAAGGAGTTCCAATGTTAAGCGAAGGTGTTGCTCGTGCTCGGCTCGAGACTTTGAATAAATGAGAATATCATCGATAAACACAATGATGAATTTGTCTAAATAAGGTTTACAGACCCTATTCATTAAGTCCATGAAGATAGCTGGGGCATTCGTCAAACCAAAAGGCATGACAGTGAACTCGTAATGCCCATATCTTGTGCGGAAGGCAGTTTTGGGAATATCTTCTTCGAAAACACGAAGTTGATGATACCCAGAATGCAGATCGATCTTGGAAAAACATGAAGCACCTTGCAGCTGGTCGAAGAGATCATCAATTCGAGGTAGGGGATATCAATTCTTGATGGTAAGCTTATCAAGCTCACGATAATCGATACACATTCGAAAAGATCCATCTTTCTTTTTCACAAAGAGGACAGGAGCGCCCCATGGTGAAAAGCTCGGATGGATGAATCCTTTATCAGATAACTCTTGAAGCTGTTTTGATAACTCTTGCATCTCCGACGGTGCAAGACGATAAGGTGATTTCGCAATCGGATTGGTATTGGGTACAAGGTCAATATGAAACTCGACTTAACGAACTGGAGGCAAACCAGGCAGTTCATCAGGAAACACTTCTGGATAATCCCAAACAATCGGAATATCCTGAATACTCTTGCTCTTGCCTTTCTCCTCAGTGACATGTGCCAGGAAAGCAACATATCCTTTTCGCAAATAACTTTGGGCTTTCGTACACGACATATGTGACACCTGTGTCACTTCAACCATCAAACAAATTCCAAACCAATGAAATATTGTATTTCATACTTGGGAATTGTAAAAATATGTGTATCGTTTGCACATATCAACTCTTGTTCGATTTTAAGCTTTAAATCGCTTTCTGGAGGGTTATACGCGCTCTGATGCGTAAATATAACCAGTCTAATCCAACGAACACTCCGGAATAGTGAAATAGACTTAACATACCTTAAATAACCTTTACATAACTTAGAAATAAGTTTTGAAGGCTTTGGTATGCCAAAATCAAGTTTAATCGCTTACAGGGACTTAATTCGACAAACTGCGAAAGTATGCCAACTTGAACTGTAACAGACATTTCGGATCATGGCCATAAGTTAAACATACCATAAATATCCTTTACATATCTTAGAAATAGGCTTTGAGGGGTTCGGTGTGCTAAAATAAACTTTTGGGTCATTCAGGGACTAAAAGTGTCAAAAAGTGCATAAGTTTGCATTTTCGCGCATAACTTACATTCTGAATACATCCGGACATCCAAAAATCTATGTAAGTACTAAAATATTTTATTTTAGTGTTTGGCATGAGAAAAATCCATTCGTCACGCCATTTGGATCGTTTTTCGCGCTTATGCGCATTCCGTCGTAATTAACCGAACAACGCAATCGTACGGCCAAACGAACCGACATTCGAGATATTTTTGAGCACATTTTAAGTTCCCTATACTTTAAATTCATTTTATAGCTTTGAAATGGGGTTAACGGGCGTTAAACGCGTCTGAAATGACCTTATAACACAACAGGGACCAAAACTGTAAATCTGCCAAACTAGTCCTTGCGCACCTCAACAATGTGAGTGTTGCGGTGCGCAAGCAGGGGCCAGATGCAGCAAAACATTTTTCTCAGCTGTTAACAGCCCTTAAACACTCCCCAAAGGCCAAGTGCCACATGTTAATCTCTTGTGGTGGGCAGAATCAGTTACCACAACATTCCGACAAGTGTACGGGCGAGATCATTCCCTCTTCTCTAAGAAACGATCCTAACGGTGAACCGAAATCTATAAATACCCATCACATTTTCACTCATTTCTCACAAGAATCTGATTTGAGAAGCTCTAAGTTGAAACCTTTGTTTCATACCTAAGCTACTTGAATCAAGATTAGCATTCGGGGACCCTTTGTAAGCGTTCCTTCGTTCTTTTATTGCTTTTCGAGTCCGAAAGTCAAACTTTGTTTGACTTTCTGCATTGACCAGTTTATGGTCAATGCGAAGTTCGTTTGAACTTTGCAACGTGATTGTAATCACGATGGTTATAGTCCCTTGTGACTATGCCTACTAATTACCACGTTGTCTAGGGTCGTAAGGGTAAGCGATCTAATAAATCGCTTATACCTTCGAAACCGACCCATTTGGTCGATCATTAGGATCTAACCAAACACATTAGGTGACCATAGGATATAGGGAATAACCTTCCGAGGTTATACCTTATGGTCGCTTCGTTTAAGTAGTTGTATGATAGTTAGTTTATATGCCTTAGGTAAATTACCAAAATACCCCTTTGATGCCAAAATTCATTTTAAACATATGTAACATAACTTTTGACATCTAAACTGATTTGTCAACAATATTAAACATGTTAAGGCATATTCTACTTGTCATAGGACTAGTTAGGCGGTCCGAACGCGTTTCACGCGAACGACGCGTTAAAGTAGCATAAGCTACCTTAATGGGTCGCGATGGGTCGAAAGCACTTAGGTTAGGTTTCATTTAGTATGTAGGCTTTGTTAAACCATATGACACGAGTCTCCATACTCGTTTGGTTTACGAACCCTCATTCTATCTAAATCCTCCGATTTAGGTCCGGTATATTAACATAGTTACCTATATTAGGTGTCGTTTGATTTCCGGGATCTCTAGCATTGCTTGGTGGTTATCCTAGGACTTCTAAGCAATCTCAAGTGAGTACATAGTCCCCTCTTTTACTGTTTTCAAACTGTTTTGGGGTGAAGCATGTGTACCTATCTGTTATTTTCATGTTTTCCAAAAGTATAATTGATTATACATGTTAGTACTTATCTGTTGACAAACTGAATAACTATCTATGGTTTAAACACTGATTTTTCAAAGACTATAACATTAATTGTTGAATTGTACTTATTTTGTTCACCAGACTGGTTGTTAGTATGATATAGCGCTATAGGATTTGACACCCCATTCCTGTTGTCATGGAATGTCTGAAACCAATTTGTTTCTCCATCCAAATAGGGATTGCCTTTGTGGTATCCTTATAGTCTCAAAGGTGTAGTCTGATGCACTAGGTCTGAATGAATTCTTAAATCACACCTTTAAAGTATATTTTGATATACTCCTAAAAGTATAGTTTGATATACTCTCATGTGTGGTATTGTACAAAACCAACATATATTTTGTTAATCATCCAAAGCAAATTTTGATATGTTATTTACAAAACCAAAACATAGTTTAATATGTTATTTATCACATCCAAGGCATATTTTGATATGTTGTTTACAAAACCAAAACATAGTTTAATATGTTATTTATCACATCCAAAGCATATTTTGATATGTTATTTACAAAACCAAAACATAGTTTAATATGTTATTTATAAATCCGAAGTATACTTGTAATATACTACTTAAAACTATTATTTTAAACAACGAAGGTATATTTAATGTACTATCTATCCATCGATTGGGTTTTGGTTAGTGTTTAGATAACGGGACGGGGGTAATGTGATGAAAACATGGTAGATACGCCGCTGGTACTTCTTATATATAAGTGTTTTCATTGCATTACATACCGTGGCGTTATTTAGTACACTTGGGTTAACGATATTGGAACTGAAATATACTTTAATATATTACTCATTCGATTCTCTTAAAATCCAAAGTATATTTTCAAATATACTATAAGCCTTTTTATCAAAATATTGTTTTACAAGCAACTTATCTTATACAAACTCATTTTACATGGTTATTCATTTAACCTTACATTTATTTATACATATCATCTGATCTTATTGTTTTTTTCAAACGATTTACAAAACAAATCAATTTACAAGGCTCATGACTAAACTTTATTAAACATTTTCTTAAACTTACAAGTCATGAATCCTATTTTCACAAAACCTATGTATCTCACAGGCATTTTTATGCTGACGTACCTATTTTTACACATGTTTCAGGTATTGCTTTGCAATGATTGTTGATACATGCTACATTTAGGACGGACTCGTGCCTTAGCAACTTTAAAACTTGGAAGATCATAGTTGTACTTATTTGATTGTATTAAAACAATGAGTTCATTTATTCAATAAAACAAAATTTATTTATTCCATGGTTATGAAACAATGATTCTGTTACAACACTCCCCTACGTTTCCGCCACGTCTAGTTGTTCTACGTGGTCGGGGTGTGACAACATAAGCTTCAATCCACCAGATGGTTTCTCGCCACGAACTTCCAGAACATCGCCAGACGGAAGAGGAATATGAACAATCTTATCGAAACAAACCACCTCAGCATGATGTTCAGCTAACCAATCCATCCCTATGATATTGTCGAAACTCCCAAGTTGCATCGGTGTGAGGTCAATAGGAGAAAGGTGATTATCAAAGTTAAATTGACAGTCGCAAATAACAGAATTGAGTACAAGAGGTTTACCAAAAGCAACTTCGACAGATAAGGGTTTCCTTAGTTATCTAACCAAGGAATTAAAGTGATTACTCAAATTGTCACTTCGTTTCTTAGAATGAAGCGAGCACTTAGAATTTTCGAGGAATTCACGAGCGATCATATGAACGAGAGAACTACAAATACGGTTCTTTGGTGTAGGTATCGTAGGGGTATGCCATACACACATGCAACTATATTTGTACATCTGATGTGTGCAAAATGCAACATATAAATTACATAAATTGTGGCATAAAACTAACCCTTTTTTAGTACTAATGTTGGAAAAAGTGTGTTTTTGTCTTCCTTTTGTATTTTCAGGATTAAATGAGCTCAAATTAACAAAAGAAGCAAAAAGGCAGCTAAATCTAACATAAATACAAGAAAAGTAATAAACGTGGCATGCCCGACCTCCCCGAAAGCATCTTCCCAAGCAAAACAAGAAAACAGAAGGCTGAACACGCCCCGTGCTCAGTGAGCACGGGGGCGTGCCCAAGTGTCATCATAAAAGACAAAGTTGTAGAAGCTTCCATCGCCCACCACGGGGCCGTGCTCAGCGGACACGGGGTCGTGGTCAACTATAAGATTCACAGAATCCAGGCAAATCTTGATAGTACAAATATGCTTCTGCACACGGGGTCGTGCCCAGCGGACACGGGGCCGTGGTCAACTAATAAAGACAAGAGCAATTAATGAAGAAAGAGAAGGATGTGGACATGGGGCCGTGCCCACTGGACACAGGGTCGTGCCCGAGCTTCTGTTCAGCCTATAAATAGGAGTGCTTGGCTCAAGCTCAAACCATCCCTTGGCACACCACCTCTCTCACACTTCACCCACCACCCACCACCACCATAACACCATCATCCACCACCATCATCCATTGTCCATCATAGAGTGTGTGAGTCGTCTCGGGATCCAAGATTGATCGTAAGAGTTCTTGACAATCAAGGCCATGTTTGCCTAAGTCTCTTACATCACTTGGTGAAGACAAAGTGTCTAGTGTAATACTTTTTATTTTTAATCTTTTCATACTTTTTAATTGGTTATGTATTAATGACTTTAATAACTAGTTTCTTATGTTGAAGGTGATTCTTCCTTATCGTTTGTCCGTGGTGTCTTGGCATTATTTTACTGTCTATATAAAATAAAAGATTTTCACCATTCATATCTCCACGGTCTATATGGAGGTATGTTGGCTACCTGGTCGGGGGTTAAGGGAACGGTTTGGTAAGAGTCTTGCCATTGTTCAGTGTATAGATCCTTCAAAGGACCTAGGTCAAATTTAGTAGGACCTCCTTCAATACTTAACGGTATTGGATGGCGGGGGTCCAAACTCTTTGATCCCCTCATAAGTTAAACTACTATTAATACTTTAACCCGGCTACTTAGGACTGTATCCCTGCTGACTCAGACTACTTAGCCGAGGGTAACATCACCTTCAAAAGAGGGGCCTACCACAATGTGCATTAATAACTTAATTAATTATCTTTCAATAATCCGACCCTTTAGGATTGTATCCTTGCTGACTCAAACCACTGGGTTGAGGGTAACGTCACCTCCAAAAGAGGGGCCTACTACAATAACTAAGATAATATCTTAAATAGTGCAAAAGTGCGGAAATAATCAAAGGTTACACTAAACACGAGTCAGAGCCAAGTGATTCATCTTGTCTATCTGTTTTTCTTTTATTTTTATTTTTCATCATTTTAGTTAGTTTTTATTTTCTTAGTTTAAAACATTTTTCTAAACTTTTGATTTGATTAGACGTTGAGGATAAACCGGTACTAAAAGCTCTTGTGTCCTTGGACGACCTCGGTATCTTACCAACACTATACTACGCTCATGATGGGTGCACTTGCCCATATGTGTGTTTAGTGTTAGTAAATATCGTGTTTTATAAATTTAAAACTTGGCTAAAGAAAGTGTAAAAGGGCTTAAAATTTACTTAAACTTATATACACACTTCACACGCATCAACATCAGAATTACAAATAAAGATTTATTTATAAACAAAATTGATTGATTCAGGGTTCAACAAAAGATACAAAAGCATAAGATTAAAACAACAACATCTTCTAATTAGCCAACTGCTCATCCTTGGGTCATATTTGCATTAGCAAGCCTTGGGCATTTATTCATGAAATGACCTATCTTGCCACAGTTGTAGCACGATCCAGGTGGAAAGCGAGCTTAAGCAGGATTGTTGATAGCTTGATTTGGTGCAGCTGCAGCTGGGCAAACTCTTGCGGTATGATGAAGGCTACATTGGTTGCACAAGGGTGCGGTCCCATTGTATGGCTTCTTAACTAGTGATGTTGCCACTTGGCTAGGTCCCGTTTGTTTTGGTGCAACAGCTGCGGGATCCTTTGAAGCTTTACGCTTCTTTGACTTTTTCGAAGGCTCGGCTTCTGCTTCTTTCGATGCTTCTTGGGTGGCTTCATTATTGAGACGAGACATGGCGATACCTAAATCCACAGTTTTCAGGATTACTTCGCCTATTCGCTGGGTAAATTTGGTAGTTTGCTCGGACATTTGAGTGTCGTTGCGATGAAGAGACATTCTAGAGGAAATGAAAGACATAGGAGAAAAAAAGTGAAATGTTATCGGATAATTAAAACAGAACGACAACGCATAGAAATTGCGATCAATTGTTTATCACCTAAGGCAAACAAATGTGACGGTGATTAATCAAAGTAAACGGGTCATATTAATGTATCACTGAAGACATGCTCGCCTATAAGTGAACACTCACCCCAAGAGTTCCCAGGTAAGAGTGACTGGTCCGATACTGCGGATTTGTACGAACACTCTAGCCTTAGAAAGAAAACTCAGGATACAGGCATTCACCCTTCCAGTTTGCACGTGTTCACATTATAAGACCCAAACTTTGACGAGATTTTGAAAACTTAAAGGGTTCAAAACCTTACAATAAATCATCCTAGAACAGATGATTGGTTTTCAAAGCGGATTTGAAATTTATGTTCTGGTTGTGGTTGTCACTTAAGGATAAGTGACGGTATTGTTTTAAGATCTAAACACAAGGATCTTGTGATCTTGTGTTAGGGTCCTAGGAAGGTTATAGACTAGGTCAAAGCATTACTAATAACCTAATTCCCTATAACCATGAGCTCTGATACCAACTTTTCTGTCACACCCCGACCGCGTAAAACAACAAATCGCGACGGAATCGTCGGGGAGTGTTGTAACAGAATCATTGTTTCAAAACACACGGAAGTTTGAAGTTTTGTTTTATTAAACATTAAATATTTACTTCGTCTGGAAATCTAAATAAACAAGTTAAACATAGTCTATCATTGTTATTAAGTCACTAAGGTCTCGTCCAGTCCTATGTGAGCATGCATCCTAGCAATCAACATCATTCAACAACAACTGAAACATATGTGAAAACAAAGTCAGCAAAGAAATGCTGGCGAGTACATAGGTTTTTGAGAGTGTCGGATTCATGGCTAGTTTACTTGTTGCAATACTTAATTAAAAACCTTGTTTTGAAAAGTATTGTATTGCGACATAATTAACCAAACTCAAATCAAGTTGGTTATAATTTATAAAATCTCGTAGCCATGATTCTTAACCCAAAACATTTATTTAATTAAATCAAATTGTAAAACATCTCGTAAAAACTTGTTAATAATTCTCGTTAATAAAACTCCTATGGTTTATATCATTTCGAAAACCTCGTTTGTGTGACATCGTTTCAAAATCGTTTACCCAAGTGAACTAAATAACGCCACGGTATGTAATACGATGAAAACACTTATATATAGGAAGTACCAGCGGCGTATCCACCATACTTTCATCACATTACACCCGTCCCGTTATCTAAACACTAACCAAAAACCAATCGTTTACCCAAATAGTTTAATTCGTTAAAAATCGCTTTAGTCGTTTAAATCATTCTTGTTTTAAATTGTGAAAACTACTTTTGATTGTCTCGCTAATAACATCCAAACCTTCACAATTCGCCTATCGCTTCTCGCATTAATAAACCACCAAAGGGTAAATTAACAATCACAGATTCAGTCGTTACCCACCTAACCCACACATAACCATGGGTGCAGTCTGATAACGGGATTTGTCAGATCCTATGGTACCATAACCTAATACTGGTCGGTTCGGCCAAAACTAATGAATATTATTCGTTATGTAAATACAACCAACAAGTTTCTTTACTTTATCAAAATCGTTATAAATTTTGTATAAACCATATCATTTATTTTTGAAACCATCGTTAAAACCTCTAAAACATTTAGCACATATGAATCACCCCAAAACAATTGAAAACAGTAAAATAGGGGAACTATGTACTCACCTGAGAATGCTTAGAGGTCTTGAACAACAATCAATCAAAGCTAGAGGGAGCACGAAATCATTCGGAAACCTAATAACTATATAAACAAACCGGACCTAAGTCGGAAGATCGGATAGGATGAGGTTTTGTAAACCAAATGAGTATTGGAACTCATATGACATGGTTTAACAAAGTCTACATTCTAAATCGAAACCTAACCTAAGTGCTTTCGACCCATTGTGACCCATTAAGGTAGCTTACGCTACTTTAACGTGTCGTTCACGCAAAAGCGCGTTCGAGACATCTAACTAGTCCTATGACAAGTATTATATGCCTAAACATGATTAAATATGTTGCATAATCAATTAAGTGATAAAAGTTTGTGTTACATATGCTTAATTACCAATTATGCATGAAAAGGGCATTTTGGTCATTTACCTAAGGCATACAACTACCTATCATACAACTAATTAAACCTAAGTGACCATAAGGTATAACCTCGGAAGGTTATTCCCTATGAAACTATGGTCACTCAACATGTTTGGTTGGATCCTAATGATCGACCAAACGGGTCGTGTTCGAAAGTCTAAGCGGGTGTTTAGTCCGCTTGACTTACGACTCTACACAAGCACTAATCTAAAAAGTTACGAGTTAAACATGTTAAAACATGTTTAACGAATTTAGAAAATAGATTTGGTATCAAAACAAACGGTTTTGATACCCAAAAGTAGTTTGGTTACAAAATACGCGAGAATGCGCATTTTGGCCGAAACTACGACTCGTCATTGAGCCTAGATAACGTGGTAATCAGTAGGTATAGTCACTAGGGACTATAACCATCGTGATTACGCTCACGTTATGAAGTTCAAACGAAATTCGCATTGACCATAAACTGGTCATGCAGAAAGTCAAACGCAGTTTGACTTTTAAGCTAAAAACGCATAAAAAGAACGAAGGAATACTTACAACGGGTTCACTCAAGCAAATCTTGATCCAAGTAGCTCAGGTATGAAGCAAAGGCCCCAACTTAGAGCATCTTAGATCAGATTTGAGTGAGAATGAAATGAAGTGGGGGTTGCTATTTATAGGAAATCTAAAACCGTTAGGATCGTTCATCGTAAAACGTGCTTTGATCTAGATCGTACACATGTGGCCCATGGTTTTGGGATACTAGGGGTGCCCCAAAACCAGCTAACGGTATTGAAAATGTTACAAAATAGACCACCAAGTTCGACCTCATTGCTGAAAAATGCAGAAAATCAACTTTCTGTCCAGATCAGGTGCTGGCGCTACGCCACGGGATAGGCAGAAGCTGGTGGTGTAGCGCCACTAGGTAACAGCTCAAAACTTTTTACCAAAATGGCAGAAATGGTCCGTGCACATGTTTAAGGCCTTTTTCGATGCGTTTAAACCCCGTTAACCCCATTTTAAGGCTCTAAAATGAAGTTAAAGTATAGGGAACGTGAAACATGCTCAAAAACATCTCGGATGTCAGTTCGTTTGGTCGTACGATTGCGTTATTCGGTTAATTACGACAGGAGTCGTAACGAACGCAAAAACGATCCAAATTAAGCGACGAATGGAATTTTATCAAGCCAATCACTAAAATAAAATATTTTAATGATTACATAAATTTTTGGATGTCCAGATATATTCAGAACGTAAGATATGCGCGAAAATGCAAATTTGTGCACTTTTTGACACTTTTAGTCCCTGAATGATCAATAAAGTTTATTTTAGCATACCGAACCCCTCAAAGCCTATTTCTAAGCTATGTAAAGGATATTTAGGGTATTTTTAACTTATGATCAAGTTCTGAAATGTTCGTTACAGTACGAATCGGCATACTTTCACAGTTTGTCGAAACTAGTCCCTGTAAGCGAATAAACTTGATTTCGGCATACCAAACCGTCCAAAACTTATTTCTAAGTTATGTAAAGGTTATTTAAGGTATGTTAAGCCTATTTTACTATCCCAGAGTGTTTGTTGCGTTAAACTGATTACGTTTATGCATCAGTTCGCGTATAACTTTCCAGAAAGCGATTTAGAGCTCGAAATCGAACAAGAATTGATATGTGCAAATGATGCACATATTTATACAAACCCCAAGTATGAAACATGAAACACAACATTTCATTGATTTGGTATTTGTTAAATGGCCGTGGAGGCACAGATGTCACACTATGTCACCCATTTTATGGTTTCATTTTTACTAGGACTTGGTGTTTCACTTATCATTAGTCCTTATATGTTTTCACCGTGGTGTTTCACATAGGTTACTCCACACCTCATTTAGTTATTCCATTTCATCATATGGAATTTACCAACATTATTCATCAACACATATAATGTTTCCTTTTGAGTTGGCTTGGCCAAGTCTATAACTCGCCCTAACCACTCATACTTATTATATTTTCTGGGTTCGAGTGTAATTACACTTCCTCCCAATTCGTTCCTCAATCATTTTACATATTTGCATTTTCCGGGTTCGAGTGTAACTACACTCATTCCCAATGCATTTCTTGATCATTTTACACATTTGCATTCTCCGGGTTCGAGTGTAAGTACACTCCTCCCCAATGCATTTCTGACATCTCCCACTCACTTAGTCCTTGTTACATAAGGGTTACTTATGTTAACTATAATAAACTCATCGTTTCATATGTTTAACACTTACCTGGCCAGGGTAAGTAATCCGCACATGGTACGTATAAACTTATTATAATTAATGTATTACCTCTCATGTAGCAAATTTTCAGTTTGCGGTGACGTCCCTTATTTTATTTGGTAAAACCTCTTATTGTTATATTGCAATATTAGGTTTTTACCTTTATTTATTCACAATTCATAAGGTGTTTTCATTTCATAAACTCACACACAATCACATTCTGTGATGGGATTGTTACATATCTATACCATGTCTTTTATAAAATACTCTTTATCTGACGGTTATCCCCATCCAAGTTTCTAAGTCTGAATTTTACTTATGCATCAGTTATTTACCATTGTGAATAATACCACTTACCAACTTAATTTCTCTTGGAACATCATCCCAAACGAGTAATTTATGGCGGTTTTCAAAGCCTAAATCTCCTTTATGCACTATCACTCCCATGTGCATATAGCGTACAACAAATATGTAATAGCTTAGAATGTGCACCTGGGTAATACTAGCCCTGTTTAACCTTTGTTGTTACTTGACCATTACTCTGAATAACCTCTCCATTCATGTCCTTAATGAGTGTGTCATCAAGTCACACTTCCGGCTTTTCCACCATCACGTCGGGTGGATCATCATTTTCCCATCATCCTCGGATGCGGTCACCATATTTCTGAAACATTCACAACAATTAGTAATATTACAAATTAAGTATAATCTGTATTGTCATACTAGACCTTCAATATACTAATCACAGCAAGTGATTAATTATCTAAACCGGCCTTTGGTTAGGCCTTTGCCACCTTATCATTCTTTGTAGTATATTTTGGGGAGCATGCTATCACACAATATTTCTGACTGTTATTTATAACAATCTCAGATTTAACCAGATTATTATTTAGAATACTACTTACCGGAATCCATGATCAAGCTTCGAACCGAACACCAATCATCATCAAGAGCATAAGGTTTAAGTCCAAGCATAATTTTCCCCACCATACTTGAATCTCTTAAACCAGGGCTCTGATACCAACTTGTAAGACCCTTACTAATATTTAAAAATTTTCATTAAATTTTCGATCATAAAAGTGTAGTTACGATTACACCTTCCATTTGACCAAATATACGAGTTTCTTAAAACTTTTACAATTTAAGATTTTTACAATATAACATGTGAAAGTTTGTCCTTTAATATAATGACAATACATAATGCGGAAGCTTGCAACTTGGTCGTGTTCGATTCTTCGTTGAGCTTGATCATCGTCCGACACTCTAAGTTATACCTACATTTCATAGACATGAAATGAGTTAGTCATACTTAGTCTATAAGTGTTTAATCAAATCCGAATACAAGAACGAACAAGATAAAACAATTTTATTTTGCAAGATAATAAGCCCCTCACTGGGCGTGATAGACATCTTCCATGTCTTTTACAATCGACCACCATAACGTTAGTTATGATGGTTACATGATACATACAAACAATTTTACTACGCCAATATCAACAACACCACCCAATAGAAAAGGGTATATTAGGATCCCTAGGAATTGACGGAATTTAAAATAAAAAACAGAACGGTTCAGAAAGTCTACAAATAGGAAAAATTCATCAAAACATCTGAGCACTACCGTAGCTTACGGTAGCTACCGTAAGCTACGGTAGCCTCTAGGCATAAAAGGTCTGCCATAAGGCAGTGAAGATCCACCGTAACACTTTTATTCGCTACCGTAAGTTACGGTAGCTACCGTAACTTACGGTAGCTTTCTCGCGCCCCGCATAAGCTCAGGCCGAACTTACACGGCCCGCCTGAGACACATCTGCAGCAAATACTTTGCTGTTTTGGCTGTTTTTGACCCGTTTGTTCCATTTCACATTTTCAGACCTCAAAACATAATACAAGACTTTCAAGAATCACTTGTGAAACTTGCACCTTATTTTCCGTTAACTTATTACGACATCATAGTAAAATTTACAACAATATATATATTATTCATGATGGAAATTTGTATATGATTCAACCTAAGACATTTTGCCAATTATGTCAATAGCATCTAGTCAATTCACATTCCTATGCGTGGGACTTAATACTTAATTTAACAACCCGTCTCCGAATACTTTAATGTACTCGCATTCACACTTCCACTACCGGCTTGCGTGTTTAATGTTTCTTTACCCATAACCCCCGGATTAACACTATGGAATTGTGCACCCATTTACCCGGTTCACACATATCATTATTCAACCCTTTGATTTGTCTATTATAAGTCCTTATCATAGACAAATCAAACACTATTACATCTCGAACTTTCGTATATCGTCAATATGTAAAATTTACGTATTAACGATTAGTAACAACAAGGTGTTTAGTCGCATACCTGGCTCGAGTCTACGCATAGACCCGTTTAAACTTTATGACAACGCAATTATCCAATTCGCGATTCGCTCCTATGAACAGATGACTTGCCAACCAAACATTAGTCGACTTTCTTTTGTCAAATGGTGTTATCATTACCATTTGACCCGTTTGGTCTAAACGACCAAACATCGATGTTTATATAAACTTGATATCTTAATTTCAACTTCACGCATCCGACCCATTCCGGATTTTACCCCGTTATTTCTCTTATTAGTTACACTATAAGGTAACCGTAACGTAACTAATTAAATCTTATTCATTTCATGACTAATTTACTAATTGTCTCTTTTTACCATTAGCCATGATTTTTATCATTTATAGTTATTCCGACACGTATCATATCGCGTCGGAAACCACATTTCGATTAATACTTTTATCGTATTTGTAGTTCATAAAAATAATTACGTATTCTACAAAAGGTGTAAGCTTTACTTACCTTGTGTCCATTAGAGCTTCTTTGCGTACTTGATCCGTTTAACCCATTTTTCTCCAAGATCCCATATAGCTTGTCAAGAGTAAAGCTATTACATCATATCCAAAAGATGATTAGATTAGCCGTCTAATATCATAATAATTAGACCTTATGGATTTTATTACCACATTTATCAAGATACTAGTTTTGGGTCAGCTTGACTTTTAGAAGTCAAACCACTTATAGATAAGTATATCTTCCAACTATCATATACAAACACTTTAAACACACCTTAACAACTGTAAACATTTACCCGAAGCAATATTTAGTGTTTAGTAAATTGGTAACTAGAAAATCATATGTTTTAAGTTCATAAAACACATTATTTTCATTGTTGCATTTTTCACGCAGCAGCTGTTCGGGGTCACTTTCCCCCTTTTTAATCACATAATCTGACTTCGACTTTCAAATAAGAATTATGCTTCATTTAAATACCTTTCCAGGCATATAAAGAACACCTCCATACGATTTTTCTATGATTTTATACGATTTTTAAAAGATCAGGTCAGAAACTAAATTATGTGTAAACAGCTTGCTGTCAAACGAATTTACCAACTTTTCATGCTATTTTGACCCACTAAATCTCATAACCAGCCTCTTATGACCATATATAAAATGTAATATGTGAAACAACCTTTTCAACGATATAAGGCTCGTTGTCTAACTCCTAATAACGAATGAGATACGGCCTTTACAAGATGACTATCTAAGGCTGTCAAAAGTGACGAATTTCAAACTAAATTATATAAACTTGAATCAATTCAAGTTTCATGTAGGGATTTTATCAAACAGTTAATGTGCAACCATTTAACACATGATTCTTTAACATGTCAAGATAGTTCTTAACCCTTTAAAACTTGTAGTTTTCACTAGGATTTTCACCAAGTCTAAGCACCCTAGTAATTGTTATCATCAATTGACATCAACTAACATAGATTCAAGCATTCAACACAACTTTGTGATGTAATGTGACACCTGTGTCACTTCAACCATCAAACAAATGACAAACCAATGAAATATTGTATTTCATACTTGAGATTTGTAAAAATATGTGTATCATTTGCACATATCAACTCTTGTTCGATTTCAAGCTTTAAATCGCTTTCTGGAGGGTTATACGCGCTCTGAATGCGTAGATATAACCAGTTTAATGCAACGAACACTCCGGAATAGTGAAATAGGCTTAACATACCTTAAATAACCTTTACATGACTTAGAAATAAGTTTTGGATGGTTTGGTATGCCGAAATCAAGTTAAATCGCTTACAGGGACTAAAGTTGACAAACTGCGAAAGTATGCCAATTTGAATTGTAACAGACATTCTGGAACATGGCCATAAGTTAAACATACCATAAATATCCTTTACATAGCTTAGAAATAGGCTTTGAGGTGTTCGGTGTGCTAAAATAAACTTTTGGGTCATTCAGGGACTAAAAGCGTCAAAAAGTGCATAAGTTTGCATTTTCACGCATAACTTACGTTCTGAATACATCCGGACATCCAAAAATTTATGTAAGCACTAAAATATTTTATTTTAGTGTTTGGCATTAGAAAAATCCATTCGTCGCATCATTTGGATCGTTTTTCGCGCTTGTGCGCATTCCGTCTTAATTAACCGAACAACGCAACCGTACGGCCAAACGAACCGACATCTGAGATATTTTTGAGCACATTTTAAGTTCCCTATACTTTAACTTCATTTTAGAGCTTTGAAATGGGGTTAACGGGCCTTAAACGTGTCGAAAATAGCTCAAAACACTATCAGGGACCAAAAGTGCAATTCTGTGAAACTTGGTCCTTGCGCACCTCAACACTAATAGTGTTACGGTGCGCAAGCAGGGGTCAGACAGCAGAAAGTTGTTTAAAACAGCTGTTAACAGCCCTTAAACACCCCAAAGGCCAAGGCCAAGTGTCAATACCTTATGGTGGGTGGCCAATTGAGGTACCACAACTTTCCAACAAGTGTACGGCTTAGATAGTGCCCCCTTTTCCAAGAAACGATCTTAACGGCTATCCGAATCCTATAAATACCCAACCCACCCCATTGCAAAACCCACAAGAATCTGATCTTAGAAGCTCTAAGTTGAAACCATTGTTTCATACCTGAGCTACTTGGATCGAGATTAGCATTCGGGGACCCTTCATAAGTATTCCTTCGTTCTTTTATTGCTTTTCGAGTCCGAAAGTCAAACTTTGTTCGCTTCAACTTGGCATCTCGCTTGAATGGGATTCCGCTTGAACTTGCTTGTGTCACTTTCAAGCAAAACCTGCTTGTCTATAAATAGTCGGAGGGGTTCCGCTTGAACAGCTCATTAGTTCCTATCCCGCTTCAAGAGTGATTCGAGGAGATTTCAAGCGAGACCTCAAAAACCTTCGATTACAGCCGTTACTCTGCCCAATTTTACTTAGATCTTGTGTTTATAGTTGGTTTACTCAACTACAAACATGGTGAATGTAAGTGATTGTACTGTTTTGGACCTGATTTAACTGTTTTGTGTGTCAGCGTAGAACAGGGAAGAACTTGTAGATCTAGGGTTAAATAATGATGTAAAATGAGATTAAAATACATGAGTGTTGTCGGAATTGAATGTAGATCAGAGTTTGAATGTTTGATTGAACCAGATCTGTGTTTTTGTATGATTGACGAATATACAGATATTCGGACTTAGATCTAGGGTTGTTGAGTGAGTCTTAATGGATAAAAAAAAGATACCATGTTGCTCGGAATTAAACATAGAATAAACCCTTGTGATCAATTTGTACATCTGTTCTTAAAATTTTTGGAAATAATCTGTCATGTTTCAAGCAAACTGTCATATTAGATATTCCGCTTGAACTAGATTTTTTTTTGTGAAATTGACATTCAAGCGGAATGGTTGTTTTATTTTGATGATAATCCGCTTTAATGTGCTACCGCTTGAATTGAATGGTTTATAAGATTTCGCTTGAATGTTGTTTAAACTTGAATATTTTTAAGTAACTCATTTGTCTGTTTGTTGTTACGTTTCAGCCATCGAAGTTGCTGTTTAATACACAACAGTTGTTGTGATTTTGATGACGGTAGGATTCCTAAGCTTTCGGAAATTAGAAGCATTTTGGAGTTTATGAGGATAGTACCAATATAGAAGGCTTTGACAGACAAACGCTTGGTTTTAAAGTCTCACATTAAGCGTTTTTGGAAGCATGCAACATATGATGAAGAGAGCAAAGTAATCAATTCGTTGGTCAAGCTAAATGATGAAAAGAAACCAATTATTATTTTTGAGGCTCTTGTTCGAGAAGTGATAAATTTTCTGGACGATGAAGATTCTCCAACGAAATTTCCTGAAAGAATGGTTAAAGGATGTTTGCTGAGAATGGGCTACATTGGAGGACTTAACAGTGCAAATTATCTGAAGTCAAAGTTCGCAAAGCCCTACAAGTTTTTGATTCATTCAGTATTGCAAGCGTTGAGTCATCAAAAAGGAAGTTATGATGCTATGCGTGATTATCACATGAACATGGTGGTGGCTCTTGTCTTGAACAAAAAGTACAACTTTTCACATGTTGTATTTCATTATTTTGGTGGACGAAGTGAAGTCAAAAAGAAAGACTTGGTTATATCCAAGATTTATTCAGATGTTGATTGATCATGCATATCCAGAAATTGTGAGAGATGAGAATAATGATATGTTGATTCTTTCTCATATGGATAATGATTCTGTAAAGGGGTTGGTAAGATATCATCCAAATCATCCTGAACCAACAAAGCAAGTTGAATTCTTTGGTGCTATCAAAGATAGAAATTATCAGGATCCAGATCCAGTTAATCACCAGAACTGGAGGAATGAAGAGGAAATGAAGGAAGCAGGGTATGCTGATGAATTGAAAGTTCTGGAAGATTTCAAAGAAACAAGAAATGATTGGTTTTTAAAGGAGAAGAAAAGGAGAAGCAGGAAAGCTACTCCTAAAGTGCAAATTGGTGAGGGTTCGTCTTCACAACCCAAGAAACGCCAAAAGAAAACTCCTAAGACGTTGCTCATTGATGAATCTGATAAAGAAGCAGAAGTTGAAATTGAAGCTGAAGCTGAGACTGTAGCTGAAGCTAATGTTGAAGGAGATGTTCGTCTTTCTCCTAAATCTGCAAGGCTTTTAAGTTCTCTTACTGAATTCAATAAAGAACTAGAGAAAGTGACTGAAGAAGTTCAGAGTGATGATGTTGATAAAAGTACTACAAGTTCTTCGGAAGATGAAATTGACGAAACAGAACGTTACAAGAAAGTTATGTCTGCTGTTGCAAAAGAGAAGCAGAAAAAGAGGAAAAAGAGTGGTAATGATGACGATGAAGTTTACGTTCCTTCGCAAGAAGAGATTCAAACTCCAACTGCCTCAGGAGGGAAAAAGAAAACAGTTGCAAGGAAACTTGTGGAAACTCCAAAGAAAGTTAAAAAGTTGAAGATTTTGGTGAACCAGAAACCAATTCAAGATCCTAACCAACCTTCATCACAACCTGAACCTACACCATCTCAATCATTAGTTCAATATACTCCAAGACAACCTACTCCACCACATCAATCACCACCAGTCCATCAATCACCACCACACCCTTTACCACCACATCATGAACAACCTATCATTACTTCACAACAAATTTTCCAAACACCACCATCTTCACAACCACCTATTCAAACCACACCTGGATCTTCTGGTTACAAAGAATTTCCTAATGTTCCTCACAATATTCCTCTTGCTGATGTTGATGATTTCAACTTTGCTACCGATGTGCAAGTTAAAGATGTTGATAAGAAAGTTGAAACAGTGTTAGCTGAAAATAGAAGGTTGACGAAGCGTGTAAAGACTGTAGAAGCTCAGAATTCTGCTTTGCTGAAAAAGATCGAAGCTGATGAAGCAGAGATAGATGTTATGAAAGTTCAAATTGCTGAGTTACTCGAAGAAAAGACGTGCAGAGATGAGCAGAATGAATATTTCAAGTTGAAAAATAAAGAACTTGAAGCTGTGAAAGCCCAGAAAGAGCACGAAATGTATATGTTGAACAAAGTGCTAGAGAAGATGCTTGGAAAAACAGTTGAGCAACAATTTGATGAAATAAAGATTGAAGAAATCAGAGCTCAAAAACAGGCAGAGATGGAAGCTAAAATGAAGGATAAAGGCAAAGGCTTAGAAGGCGTTTCTGATGAAAGGGCAATTGTTTTATCAACTGCTCCTGAACAATATTATGAGAAGCCTGTTCCTCTATCTCTAGTTTCTGCTGTATTTGATGAAGATGTATTGCTAGAAAAGGTTGATGAAGAATGAAAATGATGATGAGAATGATGAAGATGATGATGAAGAGGATGATGATGATGAAAAAGTTTTCTCTGCAAGTAGTCATGGTTCTGATGATGATAACGATGATGATGATCAGGGTACCTCGGGTGTTAAAGTTTCTGAAAAATCAAATGAAGAAAAAGTTGATGATTTACTTCATGATGGTGTAAATGAAGAAGCTGATGATACAACAGGTGAGGGGGAGCACACTGATGATCAAAATGTTGACAAAGTTGAAAAGTTAATTCTGCATCTGGAGCCTGAGATAGAGGAAGGTGAATTCAGACATACATACACAATGGTAGATATTAAAGAGATGACGCGTATCGTTGATCCAAATTTCAAGTTTGATTTTGAAGATGAATTGAATGATTTTGATATCAACCATCAACCTGAGTATGAGTACAAGTATGTTGAAGATGCAGATGTTTATGATAGGGTTGAGGTTGAAGATTGTTCTGATGAAGAAACTGAGAATGTAGATACTTCAGAATTTCCAACGTTGGTTGAGTTTTTCACTCAAGAAAATAGAGATGAGCTAAGAAGGAAAGTTGAAGAAATTTTGAAAGATAAAAACTTTGATGGTATTACAAAAGATCCTCTGAAAGAAGAACGGAAAAAGTGGTTCAAGAATAGCAATGAAAGGAAGTTTAAACGACCTTTGAAGTTTTATCAAAGGGATAGAGATGTTTCAATGGGAGATATTATTAGCTGGGGTTTCTTACCTCATGTGAATGCTTATGCCATCAGAAGAGAGTACGGTGTACAGTATTTTGAACATCTGTATGATGTCATGTCTCTACCATGGTGGGATGTGGATGAGCTATCAAAGGTGAGAACATTGGGCTATCCTGTCAGGAAAAACGATGTGCCCATGTGGGGTTTTATGAAGTATGAAGCTTTAAAGGATTTCAAACACTGGAAGCCACATTACCCGAAGAAAGTGAGAAGAGTGAATCCTGAAACTGGGAATGAAGAGATTATCTTGAATGTGAAAAAGCCGAAAGTGATGAAGAATATACCAGTGCCAAAGATGGAACAAGATTTCTACAAAGGCTTTATGGGTTGGGTGTACAGCTGTATTTCGACTGAGGCTGTGATAACCTATAGAGCTGGGAATGAGATCAGAGAGATCTTTGTGTATGATCCACTGTGGCTGGTAAACTGTTCAGCGAAAGACATAGAGTGTTTATTTGTGAACAAGATATGGTTCAAAGCTGAAGATAGGGAACAAGCAATGCAGTTCCAGAAAGTTGTGTCTATTTGTTTTCAAAAGGGCATCAATGCTGATAACAAATGGAACTCTGAATGGCGAGAGATTGAAAAGGAAGTTAAGTTGAAAGCTGAGAAAGAACGTAAAGCTCGTGAAGAAAAAGATAGATATCTTCGTGAGACATTTGCACAGAGGCAAGCTGCTGAACTGAAGAAAAGAGTTGATGAGAATGAAAAGCTTAGGAAGCTACTGCTAAGGAAGCCAAAGCCAAGAGAAGAAAAATTCAAGTCGCTGTGAAGAACTGAAGACCAAGACTAAAGACTCCGGCTGTATCCAAGGGGGAGTTTGTTAGTGCACGATGTCTAAAGCCTACGTCTTAAGTCTAGGGGTCTAATGTGTCAAATATATATAGTACAGGGGCTAGAATGTAATTTTATGGTGTTTTGTATGTGAGTTCACTTGAAATGACATCTGGTCATTTCAAGCGAGATCAGTTGATGTGAGTTCCCTTGAAATGACCTGTGTCATTTCAAGCGAGATTCAATGCCTATATATAGGCTGTTTGTGTTTCTCATTTGTAACTTTGCCATCAAGCGTGTACCAAATTGCTGCCGGATTTTCAAGTGTTATATGAATGAGAAACAAGTATTAAAGTGATATTCTTCTGTTTTCTACTCAATTCTATCTGATTCAACACTGTTTGTTTGTTTCCGCTACTCAAACAGTGGTGTTTTAATCAAATGGTTTTTCCGGAAAATAAGTTTTGTTGTGAGGGGGAGTTCTGATTGTTTATGCCAAGTGGATGGCGAATTGAAGCAATTCAATATCGGTTGTCACTTTATTGTACAGTTTGTTTTCAAATTGTTCGTACTAAGTGGGTCAAGAGCACATGTGTTTTAAAATTTCCTAAAATGTGTTTGCATTTTAGGGGGAGTAAAAATTTGAAAAAGCCAAAACATGATAAAAATAAAAAACGAGTTTTATTGTGCAAAAGAGGAAATTATAGTACATCAGTGGACTGTCACAGCATGCTAAAGAAATGTAAAGTCAAAATGTGATAAATGGTCTCACTAAAGATGTGACGATAGGCTCAGCTAGAGTAGTAGATTTGCGATAACAATACAAACCTAAAATGAAAAAGCCTAGTTCTAGTGGGAAACATGGTCAAAAGCATAGTACTTAGTTTTGTCCTTCTTGATTGTATGCCCGCTTTGTAATCGCTGATTATCAAAAGACATAAAACTGGTTAAGTCTGTGAACTTTCACAACTTTACTAAAAAGTCACTGTGTTTGTGCTTTTTATTTTGCAAAGATTTAAACTTGTTTTATTTCTTTATTTTGTTTAAGCATTGGACATCCTCTGCGTATACGTGAGTATTGACCTGGATGTTATTGCCTAAACGTTCTGCGTTATTTTCTTTGGTGTTTCATTTAAGCTTTGGATCACCTCTGCGTATACGGAGGTATCGACCTGGTGGTTAAAGCCTAAACAACTTCAACTTGATTTTTTATTTCTTATTTTGTTTAAACATTGGACTTTCTCTGTGTATCGAAAGATCGACCTGATTGTTAATGTTTAAACATTCTGAGTTATTTTCGCACATATCACAGTTGATGAAAGTTTAAAGGCATTACATGAGTTAGTGTATTGCATGATGAGGGGATATGCTGAGATCGTGGGGTCCATAAGAATTTAGTGCAAAATTAATATACCTTAACGTATCGGTAAGCGTTTCGAAAGTTTTTAGATTGAGTTTTAGAGGACAACTATATCGTCAATCAACGTGAATCGTTTAGAACTTAAAATGTTTAAAGCTTAATGGTGTTGGTGATTTGTCTCAGAAACTGATATGATCCTCTTACGCAAACTCACAAAAATAGTGTCTGTAAATATTTCTTTACTGCATTTCTTTATTTTAAAAAAAATTCCAAAACGATTTTTAGTGTGTTTTAGCATAAATTTTGAAAAATCCAAAAAGATTTTCGACAACTGGTATTGGAGAGCTGATTTTCAAAATTCCAAGTACTAAACATGATGACAATTGGTTTGGGAGAGTCTGTTTAAATGAGAAAAGTTTTTGAATATGTGTATACATGTGGTCATCTGAGGTTTTTATCAATGATAAATCATTCTGGATAAATTTGAGAAGGAATCTGAAATTAGATTTGTCAAATGTTAAAATTTGTGAAATTTATTTCTGGGTTAAGGATGTGCAGGATAGCCTGGTTTCTGACTCTGAGCAGACAGAGAGTCAGGTCACAATTCTGATCCTGTGAAAGCCAGACTACGATCCCAGTACAAGTTGAGGGGGAGTCTGTTAGAGAAAGAAAGTCGCCCAAAGACTGATAAAGACTGAAGATTGTGAAGACTCGACACTTAAGACTCGTCAACATCTGAGGGGGAGTCTGTTGGTGCATACATCTGTCGTCTTCGTCTTATATTCAGTCTTAGATTCGTTGCAGTTCAGAACAAGCATGATGTCATCATTATTAATGATGACATCATACAAATGATATCATCTATTGCATCATGGAAATATGGCTCACGAAACAGAATGTAGATTCACACAAAACAAGTTTTTATGTTTGTTTATTGTTGATTTCGCTTGAATCGGATTTTAGGGGATTCCGCTTGAACTTGTTTGTGTGGTTTCAAGCGAACTAATAAGCACTATATATATGTGTCATGTATTCTCATTTGAAGCGAGACTAGGAACCTGTACCGAAGTGCTGCCGGTATTTCTTGTGACTGTAATCTCTGTTAAATCAATATACAAGAAGATTATAGTGATATTCTAGCTGTTTCAAGCATATACGTCTGTTTACGCCTTTCGTATAGTCTAAAATCTCTTCTGAACGACTCGTTTGAGTGGTGTATTGACTTTGATTGACTCACTAGATCGTTAAATCGATCCTACAGGACTGAAGGGGCAGTAGGACTCCTGCGATGGTTTGAGAAGGCAGAATCGGTATTTGCAATGTGTAACTGTCCTGCTGGGGACAGAGTGAAGTATGCTACGGGCACACTCGAGGATGGTGCCCTGACATGGTGGAATGCCCAGGTTCAGATGTTGGGTATTGAGATGGCGAATGCCATTACTTGGGATGACTTCAAGGAGTTGATGCGAGAGGAGTATTGTCCTCGTGATGAGGTTCAGAAACTGGAGAACGAGTACTACAATCTGAAAATGAATGGATCTGAGATTGAAGCATTCACTAGGAGGTCTAATGATTTAGCAACTTTGTGCCCTAACATGTCTCGACCCCCACATCGGCGAATTGAGTTGTATCTCAAGGGCTTAGCACCAGCTGTTAAGGGGTACGTTACTGCTGCAAACCTAGACAATCTGCCCCGTATCATCCGTTTGGCACATAAGATTACTGACCAAGAGGTCGAACGTGGCAACTTGCCACCACATGTTTCTGCTACTACCTCAACTGCTACAGCTACCACACCTGCTAGTGATCGCAAGCGAAAATGGAACGATACTGACAAAGCAACCAGTGTCAGCCAATCTCAGAAAAGGGCAGACAACAGCATCCACCGTAGTTTCAGTCAGTCATCTTCTGTGAATCAGAATCAGAGCAACAATTCAAATCAGGGTTCTTACGCGGGAAAGCTACCAAAGTGTGATAAGTTTATGTTCCACCATCGCGGGCCATGCACCCGGGTATGTCATAGGTGCAACAAGGTGGGTCATATGGCCAAAGATAGTAGGGTTTGGCTCCCAAAGCAGCCACAGTAGCAGCCACAGCAACAGAAGAGGCAACAGCCTCAACAGAATCGGGGAAATCAAAAGGGGTGCTTTCAGTGTGGTGAAGAGGGTCATTTTAAGAGGGATTGCCCTCAGCTTAATCAGAATGCTGGCGATAACAACAATATTGGGAATAACAATAATGGGAACCATGGTGGGAACGGGGCAAGTGGAAGAGTATTTACTATTGGCGCTGGGGAAGCTCGCAATGAAGGGAAATGCTGAGACCGGTACGTCTTCTTTGAATGATCTTTTGCTCTTGTTTTATTCGACTTTGTTACCGATTTGAGTTATGTGTCTCTAGGGTTCAGTCGCCAGTTAGGACTGACTCCCACCCCTCTTGTAAAATAAGCATGTAGTAGAATTAGCTGATAGTAAATCGATAGAAGCTTCTCATGTTCTTTTTGGTTGCAAACTTGATCTCATGGGTCAAGTGTTCGACATTGACCTACTTCCCGGTACTCTTGTAAGTTTTGACGTGGTCGTTGACATGGATTTGGTTATCCATGCATCAAGCGAAAATTCTCTGTAAAGAGAAAATCATGTGTATCCCTCTCCCTAGTGGGGAATCCTTATCAGCTCAAGATCATCGTAGTGGTGCCATTGTTGGCATCGTCTCAGTCGTGAAAGCCCCGAAGTGTCTACGATAAGGCTATTCTAGCCCTCGTCACCGATTCGCAACCTGAAGAAAGGAAGATTGAGGATCTTCCAGTTGTTCGTGAATGTTCTGACGTGTTTTCTGACAAGTTACCTGGTTTCCCTCCACATCGTCGGGTGGAATTTCAGATTGACCTTATACAATTTCAGATTCCTTCTAGGATACAGCAATAACTTGGGTTCGCTGGATACTATCGCAGATTCATCATGGGGTTTTCGAAGATGGCGCAACTTCAATGTGACAACCGTCACTTTTCCGTACCTTCCGTACACTAAATGAACAGTGATATGTGCTTTAATGAACGTACATGATCCAGTTCACAAGACAAATAAATTTCTGATTTCTATATAAGTGAAATTCATGCACGTTTTATACTACAAAATATTGCTTTATGCATAAACGAGAGCGTTGCGTCAGAAATATTAGTAAACTCACCGGTAAGACACATTGTGTCAACAATTCTGTAGAAAGCAGTTAGATAATAGAATTGGAGCCTAGGTGTAGGTACAACGACAAGAATATATTAAAACCCAAGAGTACATACAAGGGATAACATATAGACATTCCGGAAGCTAAAATACGCGCTAAAAAGCACCCGAAACGCACTTTAAGTGCAGAATTTTATTAAATTCAGGTCAAATAAGCTTTTAAACATGTAAATATCATGCAGAATTTACGTTTCGTTATCCAGAATACTTCCCTAAGTGTGGAGAATTGAAAGGGTTACAAAAGGATACTTAAAAGACATTAAACGGTGCAATGTAGCACTTTAACGGAACAGTGTCTAACCGAACAACCGGACATCACCCGGAACACCAAAATAATGCTAGAAGCATTGTTTTTATTTTTCTGAGCTAGTTAGGGTCCCCGAACACCCTAACACACTATATATTACTTAACACACTTAAATCACTAACTAAATCACCTAAACTTCTAACTAGTTTAAGTAACTAGCAAATTAGAATCCAACCAATACACCCCCCCCCCCATGACCGGTTCTAGCTAAGGGGTACACACCCCTTGATTTCTTTTCATATTTTATTGGATTTGTTGCTAACATACTAGACATATTACCCTTTGTATAAACACTTGTTGAAGGATAAAAGGACATGAGAACCATGAGACTAATCGCTTATCATCTTCAACATTTAATCAACAAAACTCCTTCTTCCCTTCATCCATGGCTACGACCAACACCCCCTAGGACCACCATCATTTTTCTAGCAAGTTCCCAAGTATTCTAAGACATCCCTAAGGTGTAACAAGCAAAGATAAGAAGGTGGGAAGCATCAAAAATTGAAGGACCTTCTTCGTTTGCTATTAACCACCTTATTTATCCTCTTGATCATCCCTAGCCTTGATCTAGTGGAAAGAACATTAATCTCTTCATTTTTCATCTTATATAGGTGGTTAAAGAATGATACATGATGTTAATCTTGAATAACACTAAGAATCACAAGAAAAGAACTTGAACATAAGCTTTAAATATGAAGAGATCATGTTGTTTAGTGTTGATATACTTGTTGATGGTTGATTGTTTGTAGAGATGATGTTGATCATCATGTAGTCTTTCTAGATCATGATTAAAAACATAATCTAGCAAGATGAGAGGATGAACATGTTTAAAGATTATGGATCATCCTCACAAAAGTTCATGAACTTGAAGTAATATAAAGTGTCTTGTAAAATGTTGAACAAAGAAGGTTTAAATCTAAATATTTCAAGTGTAATTTACCAAGAAACCAAGTTAAAAATACAAGTTTCACTAAACCTTGGTTCTTACATAAATAAACATTATTTTTAGTGGTTAACAAAGTAAAGAAACACATGTGTAACAAGAAAAATACATGAAGAAGTATTTTTAGAAAACATGAACATAAGTTGTAAAGAATCATATTCTTTAAAAATGGAGTTTTTAAAGAAGCAACCACACTTTAAAGGGTAACAAGACTTACTAAATACACTAGTAAGTTACTACGCATTTTTATAAATTATCAAGTTCTTGAAATAGAGAAATTGATGTATATTGTTGATAATTGTTGTGAAATTGATGGATGATGATTTAAAAGAAAATAAACACATGTTTTGAAAACATGGGAAACCTCCATTTTTAGGGGAAACTCTGTCAAAATTTCTATAAATTTTGACACTTAGAAAAATATAAGTTTTTGAGAAACTTATCCCCTAAAAATGTATCTAAAACCATTTACCAAGGTTTCTCAACCTTTTGTGTTAAGAAATGAGGATTTCTTCAAGAATAAAAATGGGTATTAAGTATGTATATTTTTGAGAAAAATATATATATTTATTGATCGCCAAATTTTGTGCTAAGTGTATGTAGTATGTATTATACATGAATAGTGTATTAGGACTTGAGAATACACTAAAAACTTATAAGAGTAAGAATACAAAAATACACATACAACATGCTGAGACACATACAAGAAGATATATTTATGAAAATATATTACTTGAACAAAATACACAAATCGGGTGCAAAATACAAGAAACTTATATTTATTTTTGAGAAAATAATATAAGTAAGACACTTAGTTAAAAATATAAAGTATTTTTTTAACACAAGAAAACATATATAAAAGATAGTGACTTGTACTTGTGCGATGCAAGTCTAGGGACTAACGTTAATAAACACGTTTAGGTCACGACGCTAGATACGCAAATCCGGTGAAGTTTACAACGCAGGAACGCAATGTTGTGAGTTCGTGCTCCCCCTTTTCTTTAACTATTTTTGGTTTTATAACTCTCGGGGGGTGAAATACATGTTACAAATAATACAATGTTTATAAATGGTATGATAACAAGTAGCACTCTTGGTGAGAACGAGTACCAAGTATGATGAGATTTGAGAATACAAAAATACAAGAAGCACTCTTGGTGAGAACGAGTACCAAGTATGATGCGTTTTAAGAGATGCTTAGGAAATACTAGGTCATGTGAGCACAGACATAATACTAAAAATGCCATAAAGCCTTGGTGAACACTAGTACCAAGCCATTAAAAACATTCACTAATTAGGGACGAGGGTTAGATCTAACGGGTACGGCCAAACCCCACTCATGGTCACAACTAGTACCTAGCAGTGCTTCAGAGTCCCATTCGAGGTTAATCGACACAGTCGAGGTTAATCGACACAGTCGAGGGTAATCGACACAGTCAAGGGAAATCGACACAGTCGAGGTTAATCGACACAGTCGAGGTTAATCGACACAGTCGAGGAAAATCGACAAAGGAAGGAGCCATTACGAATGCTCCCTAGGAGTTATAACAAGTACTCCCATGTCCTTAAGGAGTCATAAAAAGTACTCCCCATGTCCTCACATGCCTTAAAGTCTCTCAAAGATTTTACAAGAATACTTTATTTTACAAGAATACGTTATTTCACAAGAATACTTTATTTATACAAGATACATACCATGTTTCATACAAGGTATGCAAAATGCATGAACTCGCTCAACTTTTGTTGATGTTTTCCAAAATTACATGTATTTCAGGTGACATGATGGATCTTGGGCGCAAGTGTCATAACTAGAAGTAGACTTCAAGTTTAGATGTCATCCACTTTTGTTGAATTGTAACCTAGACGAAGGTTGTGTTTTTAAAACTTAAATAACAAGTGTTTGTAATACATAAATTTTCATGAATGGATGAACGTCGTTTTGATCATGTAGTTGTTTATTACGATTGAATGCAATGATATTAAACCAGTCACACATCATACGCTTCCGCAAAAGACAGGGTGTGACAGCTTGGTATCAGAGCTTCGATTGTAGTGAACTAGGATTCCTTCTCGAGTCTAGACTACAATCACTAGAGTTCTCTAACAAAAACACTTTACAAAAAGGTTTTCATTGCATTCATGTAAGCGCCAAGATCCACAAGTCAAACACTTTTCAAAAAAGAGACAAGGCAAGGACATTAGTTGGGAATACCCGCAAGATATGGTGCCAATTAAGGCATAGTCTACACGAGTTAGACTTGCCAAAGATAAAATACACTCTTGGTGACCACTAGTACCAAGTAGTGCTTTTGTCGTAAATCGACAACTAGAAAAATGACCCCCCCAAAAACGAGAGTTATACATGATATAATGCATCAAATTGGTTGCTTATGCTAAGTAGCATATTTGTGTTGATATACATATATACGAATAAGTGTACGGAATAAATATTGACGTGAACACATACAAATAAGTGTACGGAATGATTATTGACATGAATAAGATACTTTCGACTCCGACTCCTATTATTGTACGTGACTCGCACGATGAAGCTACCGACCTCGCGTCCTTTGCAAAGCTCATGGATGGAAGTGATTACCAAACAAGATTCTGAACTTGCTTCCGTAGGAGATTGTTGCTCTTCCCTCTCGATCGTGAAGGTGCCTGACTACGGTGATGATGACGAGGCAGTGGCGGCAACCTTGAACGAATTCTTAATCAACGGGACGAGATCCCTGCAGCTTATGTGAAGCTAGATTGACGATACACTTGACCAGAAAAGAAAGATGAAGTATTCATCTTGAAGGTGCCCCTCTAGTTACTAGGAATTCTCTTTATTCCTATTTCATTTAATCATCGTGCCTATTCGCGCGTAACGATAACAAGTGTTAGCGCGTGGACCACCGCACTGGTCCATTCCATGATAGAGGTATAAGGATAGTAGTGTCCCCTCCTTGATTGATCATCTGCTTGGACGAGAGAAAATTGGGGTAACTGTGCAAGACAATTTATTATTACGGGGGCCCACGTAATAACGACTTGTAGTGCACAGAAATCCTGATGGACTCTGCGGGCCGAGCTAATGAAAACCACACAAAAATTAATCTATAGATGTTCACACCTTCATCTGGTAGAACAATACATAGATCAGTGCTTTAGCACTTTATAAAGTAGGAAACCTGTCTTGCCTACTTCGTGTCAGACACTTCTACCCATGTACGAGACGATCGAGAAACGACGTTTAAGCAAGTAAAGATGGATAACATTCAAAAAGATTCAGCGACGTTACACTCTCTATCACCTCTACCCGAACAACCCCATCTCTTGGAAAATATACACATCAATAAAACTAATATAGCAGGAAATAACTAAAACCTAAATGGCCGAGGCGATGTAACCTCGAGTTCATTTTATTACAAACAATAAGCCAAGTTGGCAAGCCTATGTGAAGGCTCAGTAATTGTTTCCTCGCTCATACATTGATTATATATACATGTGAAATTGGGTGATTACATGATGGCTTATGGTGCTATGTACCTCATAGACAATTAGGGAATATTGTCTAACCCACCTCATACCTTTTGACAGAAAAGGAATGCCACCCAGACACGACACAGACACCAGTACGTTACCAAGGACAGAAGCTGAGCTTCAAGAACGGATCCTACAGGCAATTGCACGACATGAAGCCCTCCGCTCCGAACACAGCGGTGGCACTACTGGAAATAACCCTCCAACTGGCTGCACCTATAAACAATTCCTGGACTGCAAGCCACTGAATTTTGATGGCACAGGAGGTGCCGTTGCATTTGTACGTTGGGCAGAAAAAACTGATTCCGTGCTAAGAATGAGTAACTGTTCACCCCAGCAGAGGGTTACCTTTATCTCAGGGTTATTTCTGGATGGCGCACTCTCCTGGTGGAACCTTCAGGTTCAAACCCTTGGTGCAGATGCTGCTTATGCACTGAGCTAGGACGAGCTCAAGGAAATGATGGAAAAGAAATACTGTTCTAGGGCTGAAATCCAGAAGCTCGAGGTGGAGTTCTGGAACTTAAAAATGGACGGACCAAAGATTCCTGAATACGTCCAGCGATTTCACGACTTGTCTAGAGTCGTCCCCTACTTAGTCAAACCGGAATTCAAAAGGATTGAACAATTCATTTGGGGACTTGCACCTCAAATTAGGAGCTTGGTTACTACCTCAAGGCCTCCAACCATCGCGGAGGCTATCGATTTAAGTGTTACACTTACTGAAGAAGCTCTACGTGCGGGAAAATTTTCGGAATCCAAGAATAACAAGAAAGAGACTCATGTGGAGTCATCAGGCAATAAGAAAAGGAAGTCTTCGAACCTAAAGGTAGGCACACTAGTCGGCTATAGAAGCTCTAAAACAAACAAAAGAAAGAAAGTGAAACGGCCGCATGACAGGAAAACTGATGGAGCCACTAATAAGGCCGGTGGTAAAATCTACTTGGGGACTAAGCCGAGGTGCGGGGAATGCAATTTTCACCATGAAGGTCGATGTCTGAGGCCTAAGTGCGGGAAGTGTGGAAAAGAAGGGCACAGCAAGGACGCCTGTTGGACGAAGGACCTAGATGGAAGAAATAAGAGAATACCAGGTTGCTACAGATGTGGTGAAGCAGGGCACTTTAGAAAAGATTGTCCTAGGAAGAAACAAGCAAGGAAGGGTTTTCACGATCGAAACTCGTGAAACACGCCAGGATCCAGATGCAGTTATGGGTACGTTCCCTACTAACCAACCCTATGCATCTACTTTTAATTAATACTGGCCTCAACTTTAACCTTGCATGCTTAAAACCTAAGAAACTGCTTGGCCTAGTCTCAAGTAAGGCGCCCCGTATTCTTTAGAAATGGGCATATAGAAGGCTAGTGTAAGCAGACGAAGCAATTAAGGATTGCATTTAGGAACTCAGAAGGCCGGAACCTTCTGTTACCATTAACTTGAGAAATCATAATATGATAGTCAGCATAGATTGGATGTCCAAGTATAGAGCCTGAGAACATCCCCGTAATGGAAGAAGTTCCAGAAGCCTTTTCTAAAGACTTGCCGTGAACACCCCCCCCCCCTCAACACAAGAGGAGCTTAGGATAAACCTTGTGCCAGGAGCGGCACCAGTGCCGAATGACGTCTTACCGACTAGCTTCGTCCACGGAGCATGAGCTTCCGATATAACTGCAAGAGCTGCTAGACAGAGGAAATTAAGGACGTGACGCCCTTAGTTAAGGACATAAAGAGAAAGCTGACAGTCCCATTTTGCATAAATTCCAGAGAATGGAGAATCAGAATCCTTTGCCAAGGACCGATAACATGAACAGATAAATCGTAAGATCCTAGTTACCACTCAAGGATCGACTTGAGGACAGGATGTCCTCCACTGTGAATACAAGAAGGAAATATCCCTAAAACGACCTTTAGGACTCACTTCGAACATTACGAGTTCCTTGTCATACCATTTGGCTTAACACATGCATCGACAATATTCATGGACCTCATGAATCGAACGTGTAAGCCATACCTGGATAGATCATGAATACATTTATTGACTACACTCTTATATGACCAACGACCAAGGGAGGTCGTGAGCAACAGCTGCAATTTACCTTGCAACTCTTAGAGAAAAGAACAGTTACGTGCTATGATGACGTAAAACGGATTTTGAATTCGAGAAATGAGAACTATAAGATGCATGGTGGATAAGAACGAAAATCATACCAACCATGCAACCAAGAGCTAAGGAGCTAGAGTTACAAATATGTGACGCTTCTCGACAAAGTCTCGATTGTACATCGATGCAACGAGACCACAACATTGCATACGTGGCACATTGATTAAGGAATCATAAGAAGAAACCTTGAGCTAGATACAGTAATTGCGCGCCGCAAAACTTGACGTCACTACCTGAAAGAAAACGCTGCACGACCTTTACTGAACACAAGGGTTGCAGCACACCGTTGATCGTAAAAACTTGGATATTAACGTAGATGGACTAAGCTACTGAATGATGCAGACTATATGAAAACAATACGCGCTTGTGTGATAAACCTTGATGAAAAGTTGGAACACTCACTTGCCCTTAGTGGAGTCTTCCTACAACAATATTTATCACACCGCCGTTCAAATCGCTTCGTGTGAAGCTTTAAAACATAACAAGTCGATCTCCGGAGACCGGAGATAAACAATCTACTGGCCCGAGTTGGTCAGGAAAAATCTGAGGTGAGAGCATACAGATATGTGATCATATCAAATACAGAAAGATTGCGCCGATGAGCGGCGGAAATCGTAAGAATTTAAGACAAGAAGTATGACTAGAATGAGAGCCTCGCCTAGAGGAGGCGTAGTGTGATTTGGAAAACGAAAAGGTTGAATCCCCGGTGTAGGAATCAGAACTATTGCGCAAAAGACGAAACTTCCAGAAAAAGATCAGTAGTGGTCGCGACACATTCCATGTGTCTAGAGGAGTTTGACTCAAGGAACAGTCATTGTTCCCACAAATAAGATTCACGTCAATGACAAACGACAAGAATTACTGTAGAACCTGTTAAGGTTTTGGATCAAGAGTCCACAATACTATAGAACCTGTCAAGGTTTTGGACCAAGAGTCCACAATACTATAGAATCCTGTTAAGGTTACGGACCAAGAGTCCACAAGATACAGAAAAGACATGATTGATTTACTTGAGTACGATAGAATTTATAACATGACCCAGAGATTACATGGGAACATGAAGACAAATCATGAATATAAGTGACCATATTTGATTCACAACTCCCCTGCGACCGATGGCATCGCTTGAATTTCGGGACGAAATTCTTTTAACGGGGGGAGACTGTGACAACCGTCACTTTTCCATACCTTCCGTACACTAAATGAACAGTGATCTGTGCTTTAATGAACGTACATGATCCAGTTCACAAGACAAATAAATTTATGATTTCTATATAAGTGAAATTCATGCACGTTTTATACAACAAAATATTGCTTTATGCATAAACGAGAGCGTTGCGTCAGAAATATTAGTAAACTCACCGGTAAGACACATTGTGTCAACAATTCTGTAGAAAGCAGTTAGACAATAGAATTGGAGCCTAGGTGTAGGTCCAACGACAAGAATACATTAAAACCCAAGAGTACATACAAGGGTTAACATATAGACATTCCGGAAGCTAAAATACGCACTAAAAAGCACCTGAAACGCACTTTAAGTGCATAATTTTATTAAATTCAGCTCAAATAAGCTTTTAAACATGTAAATATCATGCAGAATTTATGTTTCATTATCCAGAATACTTCCCTAAGTGTCGAGAATTGAAAGGGTTACAAAAGGATACTTAAAAGGCACTAAACGGTGCAATGTAGCACTTTAACGGAACAGTGTCTAACCGAACAACCGGACATCACCCGGAACACGAAAATAATGCTAGAGGCATTGTTTTTATTTTTCTGAGCTAGTTAGGGTCCCTAAACACCCTAACACACTATATATTACTTAACACACTTAAATCACTAACTAAATCACCTAAACTTCTAACTAGTTTAAGTAACTAGCAAATTAGAATCCAACCATTACACCCCCCCCCCCCATGACCGGTTCTAGACAAGGGGTACACACCCCTTGATTTCTTTTCATATTTTATTGGATTTGTTGCTAAGATACTAGACACATTACCCTTTGTATAAACACTTGTTGAAGGATAAAAGGACATGAGAACCATGAGACTAATCACTTATCATCTTCAACATTTAATCAACAGAACTCCTTTTTCCCTTCATCCATGGCTATGGCCAACACCCCCTAGGACCACCATCATTTTTCTAGCAAGTTCCCAAGTATTCTAAGACATCCCTAAGGTGTAACAAGCAAAGATAAGAAGGTGGGAAGCATAAAAAATTGAAGACCCTTCTTCGTTTGCTATTAACCACCTTATTTATCCTCTTGATCATCCCTAGCCTTGAGCTAGTGGTAGGAACATTAATCTCTTCATTTTTCATCTTATATAGGTGGTTAAAGAATGATACATGATGTTAATCTTGAATAACACTAAGAATCACAAGAAAAGAACTTAAACATAAGCTTTAAATATGAAGAGATCATGTTGTTTAGTGTTGATATACTTGTTGATGGTTGATTGTTTGTAGAGATGATGTTGATCATCATGTAGTCTTGCTAGATCATGATTAAAAACATAATCTAGCAAGATGAGAGGATGAACATGTTTAAAGATTATGGATCATCCTCACAAAAGTTCATGAACTTGAAGTAATATAAAGTGTCTTGTAAAATGATGAACAAAGAAGGTTTAAAGTCTTGTAAATCTAAATATTTCAAGTGTAATTTACCAAGAAACCAGGTTAAAAATACAAGTTTCACTAAACCTTGGTTCTTACATAAATAAACATTATTTTTAGTGGTTAACAAAGTAAAGAAACACATGTGTAACAAGAAAAATACATGAGAAGTATTTTTAGAAAACATGAACATAAGTTGTAAAGAATCATATTCTTTAAAAATGGAGTTTTTAAAGAAGCAACCACACTTTAAAGGGTAACAAGACTTACTAAATACACTAGTAAGTTACTACGCATTTTTATAAATTATCAAGTTCATGTAATAGAGAAATTGATGTAATTGTTGATAATTGTTGTGAAATTGATGGATGATGATTTAAAAGAAAATAAACACATGTTTTGAAAACATGGGAAACCTCCCTTTTTAGGGGAAACTCTGTCAAAATTTCTATAAATTTTGACACTTGGAAAAATATAAGTTTTTGAGAAACTTATCCCCTAAAAATGTATCTAAAAACATTTACCAAGGTTTCCCAAACTTTTTTGTTAAGAAATGAGGATTTCTTCAAGAATAAAAATGGGTATTAAGTGTGTATATTTTTGAGAAAAATATATATATTTATTGATCGCCAAATTTTGTGCTAAGTGTATGTAGTATGTATTATACATGAATAGTGTATTAGGACTTGAGAATACACTAAAAACTCATAAGAGTAAGAATACAAAAATACACATACAACATGCTGAGACACATACAAGAAGATATATTTATGAAAATATATTACTTGAACAAAATACACAAATCGGGTGCAAAATACAAGAAACTTATATTTATTTTTGAGAAAATAACATAAGTAAGACACTTAGTTAAAAATATAAAGTATTTATTTTAACACAAGAAAACATATATAAAAGATAGTGACTTGTACTTGTGCGATGCAAGTCTAGGGACTAACGTTAATAAACACGTTTAGGTCACGACGCTAGATAAGCAAATCCGGTGAAGTTTACGACGCAGGAACGCAAAGTTGTGAGTTCATGCTCTGCCTTTTCTTTGACTGTTTTTGGTTTTATAACTCTCGGGGGTGAAATACATATTACAAATAATACAATGTTTATAAATGGTATGATAACAAGAAGTACTCTTGGGGAGAACGAGTACAAGTATGATGCGATTTGAGAATACAAAAATACAAGAAGCACTCTTGGTGAAAACAAGTACCAAGTATGATGCGTTTTAATAGATGCCTAGGAAATACTAGGTCATGTGAGCACAAACATAATACTAAAAATGCCATAAAGTCTTGGTGAACACTCGTATCAAGCCATTAAAAACTTTCACTAATTAGGGACGAGGGTTAGATCTAACGGGTACGGCCGAACCCCACTCATGGTCACAACTAGTACCTAGCAGTGCTTCAGCGTCGCAGTCGAGGTTAATCGACACAGTCGAGGGTAATCGACACAGTCAAGGGAAATTGACATAGTCGAGGTTAATCGACACAGTCGAGGAAAATCGACAAAGGAAGGAGCCATTACGAATGCTCCCTAGGAGTCATAACAAGTACTCCCATGTCCTTAAGGAGTCATAACAAGTACTCCCCATGTCCTCACATGCCTTAAAGTCTCTCAAAGATTTTACAAGAATACTTTATTTTACAAGAATACGTTATTTCACAAGAATACTTTATTTATACAAGATACATACCATGTTTCATACAAGGTATGCAAAACGCATGAACTCGCTCAACTTTTGTTGATGTTTTCCAAAATTACATGTATTTCAGGTGACAGGATGGATCTTGGGCGCAAGTGTCATAACTAGAAGTAGACTTCAAGTTTAGATGTCATCCACTTTTGTTGAATTGTAACCTAGACGAAGGTTGTGTTTTTAAAACTTAAATAACAAGTGTTTGTAATACACAAATTTTCATGAATGGATGAACATCGTTTTGATCATGTAGTTGTTTATTACGATTGAATGCAATGATATTAAACCAGTTACACATCGTACGCTTTCGCAAAAGACAGGGTGTGACATTCAACCTCTTTAGCACCGCGGGGAGCTGTGAATTCATGGGAAATAAAACAGAGGAACGCTTCTATCCAAGGGTACCAATGATCTGACGGTATACCATGATGGTTCGAATCAGAGTCCCAGTTACACATCGACGCAACATGAGAAGGAGATGACCCACGTGGTGGACTTACAGGAAGAATTGCACGAGTCACGACCTACGGTGGAAGCCATGGTCTTTGGATTTAGGTTGGAGGCATTACTTGGATGGTACCAAATGCACTACCAAGACCGATCACAAGGGCCTCCCGTATACCCTTATTTCGAAGGAGCTAAGCATGTAACGACATTGCTGGATGGAGCTATTAGATGAATACGACCGTGAAACCTGGACGTGCACGAGTTGTGCAGTCTGCTATCGACTCTAACATACCTGATCAGACCCACCTTGCCCAAACTGAAGAACTAAAGGAAGATAGTTCTCAAGATTAACCCATGCGGGGCATGGGGAAGTAACCTTTGGCAGGTCGGACGATATTTGCTACTTCGTGGAACGACATTTGGACTTCAGTATACAGCGACCTTAGGGAACTGGTGCAGGCGAAGCACACGGGCCTCGATATTCTATTCATCTGAGTTTTGATAGGATGTGTTAAAAACCTAAGGACCCTGTATGGATGACCGGGTCTGAAGGCCCACATAGCAACATATGGGAACGATGTTTGACTTGTGGAAAGTCAAGGTGGGATTTTAGCAACCAGAAACACACATATGGAGATGAAAACAGACTGCCATGGAATTTGTCACTAGTCTACTTACAACTCGAAACAGAAACATTATCACCTGGGTGATCATTGATGGACTCACGTTACTAGCACACTTTCTTGCAGTCGATGAACTGACGAGTCTTCATAATTTTGTGAATATTTTCTGATAGAGCCGGATTTTAGGTACGAGGTGCCAACCCCTGTTACCTATGAATTTGTTCTATGCATGATTTACGTCAGGCAATACACAACACCCTTGGCTCACGTCAGGACCAGAGCATTGCTTATCGCCGTTGGGCAAACGATCAGAGAAAACGAGCTCTCCTGGCACTCGAAGACATGTTGTGAGCATGTGTGTAACTGGCTTTGGTGCAAATTGGAAGGACTTTTACTTATGGTTGAGTATTACTGCGGCAGTTATCATCTTGGTAACCAGACAGCTCTGTTGGGACATTACCTAGACAATAATGTCAACCTTCTTGTTAGATTGAGATGGTGGACAACTTAATTACTAGTCCAGGACTAGTACTCAAACCTCTTGGGAAGGTTGTTTGGATCGGGAGTCGATTAACGGCAACGCGTGACCGTCAGGAAAGCTGATAAACTTGGGAAATGCTAGAAGATCGTTGTAGGCGATCGTATCGTGTAGAAAGTCTCACCCTGGGAGGGTGTGGGATGCTTGGGAAGCGTGGCGAGCTTAACTGACGTCTGATGAAACACGTGCGATACCTTCACTGGAGAAATTTGTCGAACACATGGACCAGGAAGTCAAGGTTCGATTAACATAGTCGTATTCCGATTGTGAGAGTTCGTTGGAACTCAAGACGTAGACCGGAGTTCACGTAGGGACGCAATGGTCGGAGTAAACTCTAGGATCCACAGTTATCTAAACAATTGTGTCAACGTATGTTATCATTGGCGAATTTTGGGACGAAATTCCTTTTCAAGTTGGGGATGATTTGGCACCTGAGGAAAACCTGCAACAATCCTGATTTCTCACTTCACTCCTTTGTGCTTACTTGTCAAATTTCGGGATGAAATTTCTTTCAAGTTGGGGATGATATGACAACCTGAACTTTCAAAGTTTGTGACGTTTAAACCTCGTGATCTTAACTCCTCATTATTTCTCTTCCAAGTGTTTTACGTTCTGCGCTCGTATGATTTTGTAACTGTGAAATGATGTTTTTGGGCTGCAATCGTTTTGGGCCACACCATAATGTTATTTGTTCGAGTGAGCCGCACCCTAAACCCTTGTAGCCTAATAGAATCTAGTTAGTTTAAAATCGGCCAAATGTGACAACTATCCACCTACAATTATGACAACCCAATTAGGTGGGCTTGAGCCCACTTCGGCTACCATATAATCGCCCCAAACCCGAGCACGTGTAACTGGATCAGCATCTTGTTTGGGCCGGATAGAGCCCAAGTGGAACATGGTTTGTACTTGGCCCAGTAGCCTAGGAGTCCAATTGAGAATTGAACAAAACACATTACAAGTTAAATATATAATTATAATTAGGCCGTAAATATATAAACCCAAACAAGTTAGGTAAGGGGGCCGGTTACTTTGGGTGGTGGGCCGAGAAGGATTGGTTGTGGGCCAGTTTGTGTGAGGCCAATTAATACACACACACACATAAAGAAATTGCACGTGGAATTGTATGATAACAAATTATATAGTCTCAAACCATAAACACCCTATTCCCTTGGAAGTGCGACGATAGGAGAACCCCCCCTTTTCGAGATAGCATACTGGTCAACCGAGTTCCTGGTTAGTAATTCGTACTTGTTGTTTTTCATGGTTGTGTGATATTGCTCATGTGTGAAGTCTTTTGTTCGATATCTATTTACATGTGTCCATATTATGTTTTGTAACGGGCTCGATGTTATTGTGAATTCTTAAACTGGATGTTAGGGCATGTAGGTAACCTAGGGGTAGGTATCAACTAATTAAGCATATTGCTCTACATGTAAACTACATCCTGTTTCATGATAATTGTGATGAGATGATGACCGATCTGATGTGCCATGCATATGGAATTGATGTAGTGATTAATGTTATATTATGGTCCAATTGAAAGCAAGTTGATATTAATCAATTGTTGGCCATTATGTAAGAGAGGTCCACTTAAAATTCCTTGACTATTGAGCTGCATGTGAAGTCTTGATCTAATCAAATAAAGATGTCATTGATAGTCATGTTGAGTATTAATTAATGCCATGATGGTTTGTGAATTTCATTGTAATCAGTTTGACTAAATTAATTGAATTCTAATGTGATAATGACAAACTGTTTACAAGATTAGTAATTGGAAAGGTGTTAAGGCTCGATGACTACATGATGATTTATTAGAATATGGATATGGTATAATGATTTATTATGTATGATCGTTGCTTAATGGGTTGCCAAATTATGTTATTGGTATGATGATCAATGTGGGCCGAGTAGCATGGTTATTAGATGGTGGTGTTATATATAGGTGTAATGAATAGATTCGGATGTTTGTACGAAATCGAGTATGCTATGTTTTGATTTAGGGTATTAATTGGTCACACACCTTATCGGACCTTTAATTGGGAGGCAGGCTGTACACTCATGAATGTTATAAACCGCACAATTATTGCTTTAGTCTCACATGTTGGGCCCGAAGTTCTATTAGTGGACTAATAATGAGTATGGACCAAACCACACTAATGTGATACTAAGTGAAATATGTTATGGTTCTAATGTTTTAGTGAATGAGTTCCAAGTTGTTGCAAGGTGATATGTCATAACGTGCCATCTACAGTAGTATGCCTAGGGTATTATGTGATGCATGAAAGTCTTATGTGCTACATGATATTGGTTTGTATCAATACGTGAAACACTAGAATACGAATCTGATTGGACGTGGTAACTATATTAGGTCGTGATTAACCAAATCCATTATACAAAGTGAACTAATCTTACCGAGCAAACCAAAGGTGAGTTCATCTCTCTTGAGCATGTGTCCCGGTGGTTGGGACAGTCAGTGGGTATCCTGGGGAGGGATAAGTCTTTTGGGTAAAAACGGGAATGTTGGATAATATACTCTTCCTCTCACCTTTAAAGTCCCTCTGTGTTGTTTGGTTACTGGGGAGGTAACATGGTATTAGTTAGTAGCGCTACTTAGGTTTGGCAACCTCACCCCGTACCTGGGAGGACGGGTGTTGAACTAATGACCTAGTCATGACCAATGCTTTGATAGGAGCATTGGAGAAAGGGCAAAATAATCAGAAGCCGTCTTGTATTCGGGGTATTATCAACATTACTTTTGGAATTAATCTCAATGGATTAACTACATACTTGGTAAACAACGTTTTCGTAAAACTATGAACTCACCAGCGTTGTCTGATACACTTGTTGCATGCTCGCAGGTCGTTAGGTATCTTGGATTTGGGAACTTGCTGTCTGGAGTAGCAGGAGTGGTCATGGGTCGACTAGAAGGATTTATGTGATTGATTTCTCGATACTATACTTTGTTTTTGAAACAGTTTAACTCGGTTTATTAATTGCTTCCGCTGAACATGTTGGTTTCCATTTTAACCTATTGATGGCACTTTTTACTAATAATTGACGATTTATTTAACAACTTGTGATTGGTTCAATATGATTGGTGGCTCGTTATTGGTTTGTCACACGCCTGCTAGGGTTTCCCATGGGTGCTATTTTGGGGGTGTGACAGTAATTAAATATCTCGTCAATAGCTCTATTCATTATCATATATTCCCAACCACTTTTTAAGGTCCCATCTTTGTACATCGTGGTGGATCAATTTCAATATATGTCACACAACCAAAATCTTTGATGGGACATCTTTGGTTCCTGACCTAAACCAACGATACGGGGAGATAGTATTAATACTTGTTAGCTTTATGTGAATTTATGTTGCATGTAAAATAACATGTCTATAACATATGAACTTCTACTCTCAAGATCAAAGGTTTTGCAACCAATCATAAACGTTTAGCGATCGTCTTAACAATATATGTATTCCAATGATGATCAAGGACATAGAAATCCAATTCACTATTACAACCGAAATAAATATGTCAATCTGGAATAATATGCTTGTGATTACATTAGCTAAGCCATAATCACACAAACTTTAGGTTGTGGATTTGATAACCATTTAGACGATGCATCGATTTAAAATACTAAATGGTATCATGTTGGGATACGTATATCTTTTAATCACTTCCAGAATATTTAGCGATTCTTACCCTACTTTGGTTGGTAATTCATTAATTTCCCTGGAGAGCAAAGATGACAAGTTTAATTGTCAGCAAGAATCTTTTGATTCTTCGTTAAGTTTCACAACATTATCGACTCAGTGTGGTCTAACCAGTTATGCCAACTAATTAAATAATTATGATCCATAAACTTCTGGTTTATGATCGTATATGTATTACTTACATGTATGTAATACAAAACTTTAGATACGAGAGAGTGTCTTGTAACTTTATAGTTCAACAATCATGTTATATAATAACTCCTTAGTTTGCCACTTTTAGTGGTCCATCTCATTATTAATATGACCATCATTATAATCCTAAATTTGATAGGTCCACCTGGGATTTGGCTGTATGGGAGCAGACCCTGCTTAAACTTGGTGGAGAAAAGGAGCCTGTTATAACACCCCGACCGCGTATAAAATAACCCGTGGCGAAAACGTCAAGGAGTCACGTTACAAAAATTGTTTCAAACACATGATATTCAAGGTATTGTTTCATTGTATTAATAATTTACATTATCTTTGAAATATAAACAAAGAGAGAAAACTCAGGGTACAGGCATCCACCCTTCCAGATTGCACATGTTCACATTATTAAAACCTAAACTTTGACGATATTTTGAAAACTTTCAAGGCTTAAAGCCTGAAAACAAATCATATAAGGATAGATGATGATTTCTTGTAAAAATTTTGGAAAAATTTCACTTTTAAGATTGATTAATGGTTTTGCATTGTTTTGTAATCACCTAAGGATAGGTGATGGTATTGTATTAAGAATCTATACGCGATTTACCTCACATTAGGGTCCTAGGAAGGTTATAGTCTAGGTCAAAAGCATTACTAATAACCTAATTCCCAATAACTATGGCTTTGATACCAATCTCTGTAACACCCCGACAGCGTATAAAACAACCCGCGGCAGAAACGTCGAGGAGTCACGTTGCAAAAATTGTTTCAAACACATGGTATTCAAGGTTTTGTTTCGTTGTATTAATAATTTACATTGTCTTTGAAATATATAAACAATACACAAACAACTACAAATGACTTGTTCTTTATTTTAACCAACTAAGGTCCGAGTCCAAATCCTAAGTGTAGTATACATGATCATGCATTAGTACCTGAAACATATGTGAAAAAAACGCCAACATTTAATGCTGGTGAGTACATAGGTTTTGTGGCAAAAAGTTTAGTATTGCAATAACTTGATCAACTATAAAAGTTGATATAAAAATTTGTTTTGAAATCAAGCTTTATTGTGAAAATAACTAGTATCGCAATACTTTGGTTTTTAATTAAAGAACTTGTAGCATACATACAGTATACTTTGGTTTTTGATAATAGAACTTGTTGTATACATAAAGTATACTTTGGATTTTGATAATAGAACTTTTAGTGTACATAAAGTATACTTTGGTCTTTTATAATAGAACTTGTAGTATACATAAAGTATACTTTGGCTTTGAGAACAAAACGTTTAGTATTTAACAAAAGATAAATAGTATGGCTTAATTGGAAAACTTTGTATAAATAAGTGTGGTCATTTAGTAATACATTCAAGCCTTTTTGCTGACGTTTTAGATTAACCACGAAGGTATATCCATTTTGGGTAACTTGGTTTCTGTCACTCCCTAATCAAACTTCCAAATAAACCTAGGAAGCGGGAATGGGGTATTAAATCATATAGCGCTATATCATACTACCGATCGACTTGATCAAAGTTAATGAATGTATTTTAGTCATGAATACAATTACGCACCAACAAGAGTCATACAAGTTTAGGAAATCATTGAGTTTAAGCCATATGTAGTGGTTTTGAAATTTATTGAATAAGGTACTACGTATATAAATCATCTCATTTTGAAACTTTAAAAATAGTGATAGGCACATATGAATCACCCCAAAACATTTAGAAAACATAAAAGAGGGGACTATGTACTCACTTGGATTGCGTAGATGTCTTTATTCAATTGTATATGCAAACCTCAATTGGTTTCAAGTGTCTCCTAATATTTCAGATAACTGTAAGTTAGTGTATATTGTGACTGAAATGGGAGAACGGATAGAATGAGGTTTATAAACCGAACGAGTGAAGGATCTCATGTAATATGGTTTGTTAAACCTTACATTATGATTTGGAAGTATATAGGTGTGTTTTAACTCGTTACGACTTGTTAAAGTGGTTTACGCCACTTTAACGGGTCGTATACGTAACTAGGGGTTCGGATGGTCGAATAAGTCCTATGACGAGTCCGATATGTCAAAACATGTTTATTTATGTTGTATGATCAGTTTATAAGTTTAAAACAAAGATCATATATGTTTAAAAACTAATTTTATGCCAAAAGGGCATTTTTGACATTTTAAAAGTATATATAGTTGGCTCGTCATTTGACTAACCAAATGACATGACCATAAGGTATAACTTCAGAAGGTTATTCCCTATATTACTATGGTCATATAAATGGGCTTGGTCGAATCCTAAGGTTGACCAAACAGGTCAGATTCGAAAATCAAAGCGGAAGTCAAACCGCTCGACTTTCGACTAAGGAATAAGCACTAACTAGAATTGACGAGCTAGACATGTTAAAACATGTCTAATAATGTTACAAAACTGATTTGGTGTGAAAACTCTAAGTTTTCATACCCGAAAATACTTTCGTCGAAAAATGCTCATTTTTTTACATTTTTTACTTTTAGTTTGTAAAAATTTGACTCGTCATTTCGCCTACTAAACGTGATGATCAGAGGGTGTAATCGTGAGGGATTAACACCTTCATTATTATGATCACGTCGCAAAGTTCAATTTGATCTTTGACTTGACCAAAATGGTCAGAACCGAAAGTCAAACAAAAAGTCAATTGTTTGACTTTTGGCTCTTAATTAGCCAAAATAATGAAAAAGACTAAGGAAGAACACTTACTTGTGTTCAAGGAAAGCTTAGAACTTCAGTAGTAGGCATTTATAAGCAGAAGCAAGCTCCAATAGAAGAGAGAAAGAAAGATTGAAGGTGCAAGTTGAAATGGCTCAAGATCACCTCTGTTTATACTTGCATCAAGTTCATGAGATCATGCCAAGTATTGGCATTGATTCTTAGATGTTTACAAGTGTCTAATGAGGTGTTTGAACAAAAGAAATGGTGGCAAATTCGGTGCTAGGTGGCAGAAGATGGGTATAGATGGCAGACCTTGGTGAACAGGCAGAATTTTGCTATTAGGCACCCCTTACGGACTGTAAGGCTTTTGGTCTTACGGTCCGTAAGTCTTCTGATAAATAAGTTTCTATTTTTGGCAGTTTTGTCCCCCGGACTTGTATTTTCACTTGTTTGCCATTTTTAACCCTTGTAACTTGTAATTTAAGCTATATGAAGGGTATAAAGGCATATGTAACTTGGATTTTGATCCGAATATGTTGTGAATATCATTTCGCTCGATCATACGATTATGTATTTTGTAGATAAAATATAGAATTTTATTAAATACGAAAACAATCGAAATTGTACAATGGTTAAAAATTGCAACTGTTGCAGTCTCCCCTACTTTAGAAAATTTCGTCCCGAAATTTAATCAAAGGAGAGTTGTGAGAAAAGTTGTGGGTATTTTTCTTTCATTTAATCCTCTTGTTCCCAAGTAAATTCTGGGCCACGTTTGGATTCCCAGCAAACTTTAACAATCGGTATACGACTACGCTTTAGTTTCTTAACTTCAAGGTCCATAATTTCCACAGGTTTCTCGACAAAATGCATAGTGTCATCAATGCGAATTTCATCAAGAGGGATGTAGAGGTTTTCATCGGCTAAACACTTTTTCAAGTTGGACACGTGGAAGGTTGGATGAACGTTCCCAAGTCCCAAGTTCAGGAGGTAGTTCGTGTTTATAGGCTACCTTTTCGATCTTCTCAATGATTTTGAAAGGTCCCATATATCAAGGCGCTAGTTTTCCTTTCTTTCCAAATATAACCACATCTTTCCAAGGGGATACCTTGAGAAGGACATGATCACCAATTTGGAATTCCAAAGGCTTGTGTCATTTATCAGCATAACTCTTTTGACGACTTCTAGTTGTCAAAAGGTTATTGCGATTTTTTGGGATTTTATCTGTTGTTTCTAGAATGAGTTCAGGTCCGGTGAGTTGAACTTCACCAATTTCATTCCAATAGACAGGTGAACGACATTTTTGACCATAGAGAGCCTCAAAAGGAGCCATGTTGATGCTGGAGTGATAACTGTTGTTGTAGGAAAATTCGATCAAAGGCATATGCGAATCCCAACTACCACCAAAGTCAATCACACAAGATCTAAGCATATCATCAAATGTTTAGATTGTCCATCAGTTTGAGGATGATAAGCAGTGCTTAGATTTAATTTGGTACCCATGGCAGATTGCATGGTCTTCCAAAAATAAGATGAGAAACGAGCATCACAATCTAATATGATGTTCAAAGGAACACCATGACAGGATACAATCTCATCAATATAGATTTTAGCAAGTTCGTTAGCAGAGAAATCCTCACGAATCGGCAAAAAGTGTGCTGACTTAGTTAGACGGTCAATGATTACCTAAATGGCATCATGACCTCTAGAAGTGCGTGGTACTTTAGTGATCAGATCCATAGCAATGTTCTCCCACTTCCATACCGGTACTTCTTGTTGTTCAAGAAAATCGGAGGGACGTTGATGTTCTACCTTGACTTTAAGACAGGTAAGGCATTTGGACACGTAGAATGTTATATCCTTCTTCATACCCGGCCACCAATACTGGGTACGAAGGTCCATGTACATTTTGTCTGTACCAGGATGGATTGAATAACGATACTTGGGGGCCTCATTCAATAACAGTGTACGAAGATTGTCTTGGTTTGGAACCCACAAATGATTCAAGAAAAAGAGTAACTCATCATCTTTTGTTTCAAGCTGAAGCTCAAGATTATGTGGCAGTTCATTACACATTATGCCTTGGGTTACGCAAGTACGTTGGACTTTAAAAAGGCGTGTTTGGATATCAGATTGAACTCGATTACAATGGAGCTTGACACGTTCTTTGAGACTAAGTGCATCGGCTACGACATTCGCCTTATGTTGGATCGTCGTGTGACCCTAACGAGTCAATCAGAAGAGTTTACAATCCATATCAAAGGCGGAATCAATGATATAGATGTGAAACATCTTAATTCCTCTTAATTATCCTTTTATTAATGATTTCAAAGCAATCCTGATCGTTTGACAAACTGGCAGCACCTCGGCTCTGAAATCAAGACCGTTACAAATGACTCAACCACTCAGCTATATATAGGTGATGTAATTTCGCACGAAATTGGCACATGCTATTTCGTGTGAAATAGCAATGACCTAATTTCGTACGAAATAGCTTAGTGCTATTTCATGCGAAATTACATAATCACACACAAACCCTGTTTTCTAGCCTGCTGAGCACTGGTTTATCCTATCTAGATACAAGACTCTATAAAGACAAAGTTAACAGACATCTATGCACCAACAGACTCCCCCTTGGATGTTGACGAAGTCGTTAGCATCAAATCTTCAGTCTTTAGTCTTGATCTATCTTCTTCTCTGTCCAATTTGTCTGAGATTGTAAGCATCCTTCAATCTCTATCTTCAAAACCTCCCTTTGAATGTTGATCCAGAATGTAGACTCCCCCTTTCAATATGCTGGAGCTTGAATTCTGGTTCAATCTTTACAATTTCTTTGCCATGGGGATCTTGTTTCCTGCTTCTTAAGAATTTGACATTACAATCTATTGACTTTTAACATCTTTTCTTGATTCTATCAGTTTTAGAAATCCACTTAAGTATTCAGGTCCAAGTTAATGACCCTGACTACTCAATTTATCTACCAAGTCCAACTTAATGACCTTGGTTGATCCAAACAAAACAAAACTGACTTTGTTCAACATTTTTCAAAACATTATTCTGAAAATAAAAAATTTCAATTTAATGAACGTGTTTTGACTTTTCATAGTCCAAGTTTAACAAGATAAGCTCAGAACTCTTCTATCCAGCTCAGAAACTTCCTGCATCTTCTTCAAACTGTGAGTCTGAAGATCAACTTTCCACTTTGGTTTGTCGGAAAATAAAGCAGAAATGTAAAATCTTTTTGGATTTTGAATAAAGTTTCTATACTAGAATGCTAAACAGAAATGAAATGCAGTAAAAGTAAACTATTTACAAATATATTTTTGGTGAGCGTGTTAGGGAATCATATCAGCTATTTGACAAGTCACAAGTACCATTAAGCTTTTATTTCATACTCAGAATTAACCAATTCGCTTAGATTCTTGATATACTGATCCACTTAAATTCTTACACAAATTTCAATCTGTCCAGGATACGGATTAGATGTTTTAAGAACCTTAACTCATTCATGTGTCCCACCTCTTGAATATACTCCCGTATCCATATCCCAATATTCAGTCTTACAGGTGAGTATACCACAGATGATATCTGTAAGGTGTGACAACCGATGATTTACGACCCTTAATTGCGTTGTTAACATGCGATTAACGCGATAATAAATAGTGTTTAAAGCGTAAATTAACTTAATTAGGCCTTTGGAGTGCCTAGGAACGTTTATCCGACTTTACAGTACGCGTATGAAGATTCGCGTGGAATCTGCGGAACATCAAACGACAACGAACTGATACCGTACAAAATACTGACAACGCCGACAATCATGGATTTTATACACGTATTTTATACTTATAAATTTAGTTTTGTGAGTTTATTGTGCTTTCGTATGTCACAAACGCGAACATGAATGGAAAACGCGACTGCAGGAAACGCACCGGTAACGAAACGGAAGCATCGGAGCTGCGTATTATTTTTAAAACTTAAATTTTATGTTATATTTTGTTTCGTAATTAAATTTTAACTACTGTAGTCGAAACCGGATCGAAAAACGGATTAAAATGATCAACGTCGTATTATACGCGATTTTTACCGTTACCGACGCAATAATGCGGCAACGACGAATACCGACATTATTTTACATGTTTTTAAATCTAAAAAAAAAATTCAGTTTACGATGTTACGGATAATTCGGGATGCAAAAACGGGTGCGTATTAGATTGAGGGCCACTAAACACGGGGATTGGGCTTGTGGGCCTTGGGCCCAAGCCCAAAGCCCACTAACCAAATTCCTAATATAAATACTCAAATTTTGTCCTAACCCTTATTTCTCAAACAACTTCAACCAAACACACCCTCAGTGCTCTCTCCCTCTCTCGACAGGCAAGACCAACCTCCAGCCGGCGAGCCAACGGCGGAGCACGGCGGAGCCATGGCGGCGGTGCTCCGGCGCCACCTTTTCTCGGCGCGTGGTGGTGCGTACACCCCCCCTAAAACACCCTCTCGAGCTCCACTGCCTTCTCTCTCTTGACATCATCTCTGGCGACCGGAGCCGGAGATCCGACCGAGCTCCGGTGACTCGTATGTGCCGGCAACGAGCTCCCACACCACACAACCCCCTTCTCTGTTTCCCCTTTTAAACCGACAACCGGAGCCGACGCTCCGGTGAGTTTGCTGGTCGGGTTCTTCGACACCCCCACACCCCTCACCTTTTCACACACTCTACTAGTACCCCCTTGGTTAATCGCTGAAGAACGACCACCACCACCACCGTCTGGTGGTGGTGCGACGACGGAACTGAGAGAGGATGGCAACAGCGTGGACGAGACAGAGAGAATCGCAGCGAGAGAGAGAGAGAGAGAGAGAACCGGCGGTCGGAGAATCAGACCGCGGGACTGCCGGTTGGTTAATTTATCCGGTGGTCAGCATGTTTATCCGGCGGGTTTTAGACGAAGGTGATGACGATGATGTTTGATGATGAAGGCTGAGGTTGAAGGCGATGGTGGTGAGCGGCGGTGGCTTCTCGGACCGGTGGTCCCTGTCTCGGACCAGTGGTCCTTGATTCGGTCCGTCGGGTTTCACGGTCAGATTTAGTGGTGGTTCGGGTCTCGGGTTCCGGTTTATCTCGAGCTCGGGTTACACAGGAAGCAAACGGGTCGACTCGGGTCAGACGGGTTGATGTGTGTAAAATGCAACATATAAATTACATCAAATGAGGCATAAAACTAACCCCTTTTTAGTACTAATGTTGGAAAAAGTGTGCTTTTGTCTTCCTTTGGTATTTTCAGGACCAAATGAGCTTAATTGAACAAAAGGAACAAATATACAGCCAAAACCAACATAAATACAAAGAAAAGGAAGAAACGTGGCATGCCCGACACCTCGACAGCATCTCCCAAAGCAAAAACAAGAAGAAAGCTGAGCATGGGGCTGTGCCCAGCTGAGCATGGGGCTGTGCCCAGCTCGACACGGGGCGTGCCCAGCTCGACACGGGGCGTGTCCAGGATGGTCAGCCCTGGCACTAAAGACAAACCTGTAGAAGCTTCTATCGCCCACCACGGGGCCGTGCCCAGCGGACACGGGGGCGTGGCGAAAGTACAGCAGGCGCATTAATTGTAATTGCGAATTACAATTAATGAAGAGAGAGAGTGTCAGACGGACACGGGGGCGTGCCCAGCGGACACGGGGGCGTGTGGAGCTAATAAAGACAAACTGTATTAATGAAGAAAGAGAAAAGGGTGGACACGGGGCCGTGTCCAGCGGACACGGGGCCGTGTCCAGGCTTCTGTACAGGCTATAAATAGGAGTGCTTGGCTCAAGCTCAAACCATCCCTTGGCACACCACCTCTCTCACACTTCATCCACCACCCACCACCATCACAACACCATCATCCACCACCATCATCCATTGTCCATCGTAGAGTGTGTGAGTCGTCTCGGGAACCAAGATTGATCGTAAGAGTTCTTGACAATCAAGGCCATGTTTGCCTAAGTCTCTTACATCACTTGGTGAAGACAAAGTGTCTAGTATAATACTTTTTATTTATAATCTTTTGCACTTTTTATTTGGTTTTGTATTAATGACTTTAATAACTAGTTACTTATGTTGAAGGTGATCTTTCCTTATCGTTTGTCCGTGGTGTCTTGGCATTATTTTACTGTCTATATAAAATAAAGGATTTCACCATTCATATCTCCACGGTCTATATGGAGATATGTTGGCTACCTGGTAGGGTGTTAAGGGAACGGTTTGGTAAAGGTCTTGCCATTGTTCAGCGTTTAGAGGTCCTGCAATGGACCTGGGTCAAATTTAGTAGGACCTCCTTCAATACTTCACGGTATTGGATGGCGGGGGTCCAAACTCTTTGATCCCCTCATAAGTTAACTACTATTAATACTATAACCCGGCTATTTAGGACTGTATCCCTGCTGACTCAGACTACTTAGCCGAGGGTAACGTCACCGCCAAAAGCGGGGCCTACCACAATACTGCATTAATAACTTAATTCATTATCTTCCAATAATCCACCCTTTTAGGATTGTATCCCTGCTGACTCAAACTACTGGGGTGAGGGTAACGTCACCTTCAAAAGAGGGGCCTACTACAATAACTAAGATAATCTCTTAATTATGTGCAAAAGTGCGGAAATAATCAAAGGTTATACTAGATACGAGTCGGAACCAAGTGATTCATCTTGTGTATCTGTTTTTATTTTATTTTTATTTTCAGCATTTTAGTTAGTTTTTATCTTTTCTTAGTTTAAAACATTTTTCTAAACTTTTTGTTTTGGTTAGACGTTGAGGATAAACCGGTACTAAAAGCTCTTGTGTCCTTGGACGACCTCGGTATCTTACCAACGCTATACTACACTCAACGATGGGTGCACTTGCCCATATGTGTGTTTAGTGTTAGTGAAATATCGTGTTTTATAAATTTAAAACTTGGCTAAAATAAGTGTTAAAAAAGGGCTTAAAATATACACCTAAAATAAGTAACACTTCGCACGCATCAAGTTTTTTGGCGCCGTTTCCGGGGACACAAGGATTTTAAGAAAGTTTAAAATCGACGGCCTAATCAGTTTTTTTCAAAACCTTTTCAAAACGGGCCCACATTTTTCTGCATTTTAGTTTAGTTTTGCATTTACAGTAGGTTGAACACGGGGCCGTGCTGCACATTTTCATAAAAACACCCTGTAACAGTAGCTTGAACACGGGGCCGTGCTCACTGAACACGCCCCGTGCTCAACTAGATCAGTAAATTTAATTAAAACGCCCAGATACAGATCCTGAACACGGGGCCGTGTCCACTGAACACGGGGCCGTGTCCAGCCTCTGTTTCCGTTTTTATTTTTGTTTTCTGATCTCGAGACTTAGTTGTGGTTTGCTGAGTGATTCTTATGGATCAATACTCAGGAGGTTACAACTACACCTATGAGGAGGATGATTATAGGGGTAATTATTGCACTAATTGTCGTAACGCACGATCGGTTCAAAATAATCGCTCATATCAACCATCCAATTCATACACCTACTATGAGGAGCCCAGGTACGAGCCATCAACTTCATATACATCCTATAAAGACCAAAGGTATGAACCTCCTCCCTCATACTCATATTTTGATGAACCAAGGTATGAGCCCTCATACTCATACTTTGAGGAACCAAGATATGAGCCACCACCTTCGTATGCTTATTATGAGGAACCTTGGCGTGAACAACCCACCTCATATGAGTATTATGGAGAACAAAATTACGAACCTTATCCATCATATGCTTACAATGAAGAACAATGGTGCGAACCATCGACTTCATATGAGTATTATGAGGAACAAAGGGTCGAACAACCGGATTCAAGCTTAGGAAATGATGATTCTTTTTCTATAACCGAAGTGACCGATAAGATATTAGAACACATTAGAGTTATCGATCGATGTATAAAAGAAGCTCGCGCAAGGGAAGAGGAGTCCCGCGCAAGAGAAAAACTAAAAAAGGAAGAGATAACTAAAAGTGTTAAAATGGAAGAACAAATAAGTGAAAAACCGACACATGAGTTAAACAACGAAAAAGGTGAGTCCGACAAAGTTAAAATTCAAGAAGAGTCTAATTTTGAAGAAATTAATCTCTTGTCACCTTCTTTTGAAAATCATTGTTTAGTACCCACTCATGCTAAGTTTTTAAAAGAGTTAAACACTAACACTAAAATTGACGAAACGGTAAGTGTTAAGTTAACTAATGATCAAACCTCGCTAATAAAAGAAGACCCATTTGAAATTAACATTACACCGGTTCCATGTTTCTTTCAAAATTCGTTTATTAGTAATATCACAATCGATAAAGATCTTTGTGTTAACATAATGCCTAACTATATTTTCGAAAAATTAAGTATTAGTGATTTTTCTCCACTTCAAATACCCATTTTTCTATCCAATCGGAAGGTAATAAAATCAATCGGTATAGTTGAGGATGTATTGGTTCAAACAAATCAAATGGTAATCCCGACCGATTTTGTCATCCTCGATGACGCTCCTCTAGTGTTGGGACGACCATTTGTAAAAACTCACGAAGCTTTGAAAAACCGGAAGTTCAACAATCTACCTCTTCAATTAGGGGCATTTAAAAGAAGTGTCGATCTTGAGCGATCAATGAAATATCCATTCGGCAATGACGACCCCCTAATTGAAGATGAGCCAGAACCACCCGATAAGGTGGGTCTAGCCAAGGACCCTTATAAACGTGGCGCACCACGGAGGCATTCCGCGGAACTATCCTTAGTTTTAGATTAGTTTAACTTTTATGTTTTCTAGTTTAGTTTTAATTTTCAGGAATAAAACACACTCGGGATGGTGAAAGATGCTAAGGGAAGCTTAAACCAACACCCCACACACAAAAACAGAGCCTCCCGATGATTTTTCTTCATTACAGCAAGTTCAGCACGGGGTCGTGCTCACCCCAACATGCCCCGTGCCCAAGGTTCTGTAGAAAATGCCCAGTTCAGGTACCTGGACACGGGGCCGTGCTCACTGGACACGCCCCCCTGCCCAGCCTTCTGTTTACTTTTGGTACTGGCAGTCTGGACACTGGGCCGTGCTCAGCCAACACCACCCCGTGTTCAGCTACCCAGTACCATAAAATCTTGTTTTTAACCCACTTTTACACATTCAATCAACCTAAAAACTTATTTTTGGGACACATTGAGGACAATGTGTAATTTAAGTGTGGAGGGGATGCTAAAACCTTGAATCTTGCAAGTCCTAAATACAAGCCTTACACAAAAATCTATTGGAACCGCTAATCACCCCAAATTTTTTCAAAAATTTTCATTTTTTTACTTGTCTAGGTTTAATTCGGGAATTTCAAGTTCTAAAAAGGTTATATTTTTACAAATTTACAACCGAAAGCGTCGTGAAAAAAAGAACCAACATAAGAAAATTATGAAAAGGCATGACAAACTTAGTTAAAATTTGATTATATATACTTGATCACATAAAAACCCATTCCCACAAAAGTGAGTTTTGAGCCTTTATTGAGCATACAATTACATATCATTAGAATTAAATGCTCATTTTTCGTTTCTTGTGTGAATAGCCGCTTGGTACTTACGACTCTAGAACTTGCCACGACGATACATTCCCGGTCCTTACCAACTTAAACCCGAGTAAGTAAATGATGGAGGCATTAGGACTAACCCTTTTTATTTCTACACCATTATTTTTTCTTTTTTTTACCACCTACCCAAAATACCCCTAGTTAGCCCCTTTGAGCCTAAACCTTTTCATTTCATAACCCAAACCAAACACCTTTTCACCCACCTAAACCCTTTTTATTTTTAACCCTTTGTTTTAGTAACAAGCTCGGTTTTTCGGATGACTTTTCAAAAAAAAAAAAAAAAAAAAAAGTTGTTGATGATGAAGCAAAAGAAATAAACAAGCAAGTTCATCAAAAATAACTTTGTTTGAATAATGGCTTCATCAAAATAAAAATTGAAAAAAAAAAAAAAAAAAAGAGGTCTTACGAAAACCGATGCTTTTTACGCTTTTCGCCCTTTCTACTAACCACTAACCCAACCACCTACCTTTAACCCAAGCCTAACCCTTCACCCACAAAGTCCTCTTGATATTTACAAAGGTATATAAGTTAAAAAGGAGGAGGATTGATTGCTTGGCAAGCCTATGGTAGGAATAAGTTCCATGCCGCTCTCGAGTGATCCACAAAAATACATTTTCGGCCGAGTGTTGAGTGATCCCCGTGAGGTATGTGAACTTGTATATAAATAGAATTTTACAAAGGCATGTTATGCCCTAATAAGTAATTTATCTTATGAAAAGTTTTAAATAAATCATGACGAATAGGATTGTAAATAAATAAAAATAAAACTTAATAAAGAATCTTGGAAATCCCGACACTCTATGACAAGCCCAAAAACCTTCTTTTCTACCCATTCCATTTGGGAGTGTAAAGCCACATTATAAAGGGTTTTGCTTGAGGACAAGCAAAGATTCAAGTGTGGGGGTATTTGATGTGTGTAAAATGCAACATATAAATTACATCAAATGAGGCATAAAACTAACCCCTTTTTAGTACTAATGTTGGAAAAAGTGTGCTTTTGTCTTCCTTTTGTATTTTCAGGACCAAATGAGCTTAATTGAACAAAAGGAACAAATATACAGCCAAAACCAACATAAATACAAAGAAAAGGAAGAAACGTGGCATGCCCGACACCTCGACAGCATCTCCCAAAGCAAAAACAAGAAGAAAGCTGAGCATGGGGCTGTGCCCAGCTGAGCATGGGGTTGTGCCCAGCTCGACACGGGGCGTGTCCAGGATGGTCAGCCCTGGCACTAAAGACAAACCTGTAGAAGCTTCTATCGCCCACCACGGGGCCGTGCCCAGCGGACACGGGGGCGTGGCGAAAGTACAGCAGGCGCATTAATTGTAATTGCGAATTACAATTAATGAAGAGAGAGTGTCAGACGGACACGGGGGCGTGCCCAGCGGACACGGGGGCGTGTGGAGCTAATAAAGACAAACTGTATTAATGAAGAAAGAGAAAAGGGTGGACACGGGGCCGTGTCCAGCGGACACGGGGCCGTGTCCAGGCTTCTGTATAGGCTATAAATAGGAGTGCTTGGCTCAAGCTCAAACCATCCCTTGGCACACCACCTCTCTCACACTTCATCCACCACCCACCACCATCACAACACCATCATCCACCACCATCATCCATTGTCCATCGTAGAGTGTGTGAGTCGTCTCGGGATCCAAGATTGATCGTAAGAGTTATTGACAATCAAGGCCATGTTTGCCTAAGTCTCTTACATCACTTGGTGAAGACAAAGTGTCTAGTATAATACTTTTTATTTCTAATCTTTTGCACTTTTTATTTGGTTTTGTATTAATGACTTTAATAACTAGTTACTTATGTTGAAGGTGATCTTTCCTTATCGTTTGTCCGTGGTGTCTTGGCATTATTTTACTGTCTATATAAAATAAAGGATTTTCACCATTCATATCTCCATGGTCTATATGGAGATATGTTGGCTACCTGGTAGGGGGTTAAGGGAACGGTTTGGTAAAGGTCTTGCCATTGTTCAGCGTTTAGAGGTCCTGCAATGGACCTGGGTCAAATTTAGTAGGACCTCCTTCAATACTTCACGGTATTGGATGGCGGGGGTCCAAACTCTTTGATCCCCTCATAAGTTAACTATTATTAATACTATAACCCGGCTATTTAGGACTGTATCCCTGCTGACTCAGACTACTTAGCCGAGGGTAACGTCACCGCCAAAAGCGGGGCCTACCACAATACTGCATTAATAACTTAATTCATTATCTTCCAATAATCCACCCTTTTAGGATTGTATCCCTGCTGACTCAAACTACTGGGGTGAGGGTAACGTCACCTTCAAAAGAGGGGCCTACTACAATAACTAAGATAATCTCTTAATTATGTGCAAAAGTGCGGAAATAATCAAAGGTTATACTAGATACGAGTCGGAACCAAGTGATTCATCTTGTCTATCTGTTTTTATTTTATTTTTATTTTCAGCATTTTAGTTAGTTTTTATCTTTTCTTAGTTTAAAACATTTTTCTAAACTTTTTGTTTTGGTTAGACGTTGAGGATAAACCGGTACTAAAAGCTCTTATGTCCTTGGACGACCTCGGTATCTTACCAACGCTATACTACACTCAACGATGGGTGCACTTGCCCATATGTGTGTTTAGTGTTAGTGAAATATCGTGTTTTATAAATTTAAAACTTGGCTAAAATAAGTGTTAAAAAAGGGCTTAAAATATACACCTAAAATAAGTAACACTTCGCACGCATCACGGGTCAACCCGGGTCAGGTGAGTCAACTCAGTCAACGAAGACAGTCGGTCAACATGCTCAGATTCGGTATTAGCGCGATTCGGGTCGACTCGGTTAAACCAAGTCAACTCGGTCAACTCAGTCAAACGTCTCGACGCGAAAATTTTGGTAATGGTTTAAAGACGTAAATTACATTATAGTGTTTATTTGAAGGTTACGAGCTTGAACTGAATAAATCGACGAAACTGTTAGTTAAAAATACTTGAAGTATTATTTAGCTTGTTTACATAAGTTGATTTCATACATATACATAGTTATTGAGTACATTGACTGAATTTTGAAAGAATAACGACAACTTGTGTTGTCGGGGGCGTCCAAAAACAGAGGAAACTCTGTCCGTTTTTCTAGAAAATCTGTAAAATGAAATGCGTTTTATTATAAAACGAACATTCGGTTTCAAATACACTTTTAGAAAAACAAATACAAATATAAAACTTCTTTCGACGACACTTTACAACTTACAATAAACGACGATTCGGAAAATTATTTACGACGATAAATATAGTTATTATATTTATTTTAAACTCCATAAAGTCGACAAGTCTTTTACAAAATCAATATAATCGTTTATATTGTTTCAAACACCGATAACTCGATTACATTTATACAAATACACATAGCTTGTGTATGCATTTCAAATGTCAGATATTTCTGTAAGTCCCGTATAACCGGATCTTTCAATGATATCAAACAACCTATTGATTGTGCGGAATCCAATCAATAGGTGATTCAAGAAATAAGATGAAAACGAATAAGAACACCGAAATAACTTTTAAACACTTGCACACGATTCTATTACTATGAACTAGCAAAACCGTCTAGTACAAGTGCTCACAAATCGCCTCCCTCTCTAGCTCTCTCTAGGAATTCTGTAACTATGAAGCTCCAAAGGTTCAAACCCTAAAACAAGTCTAAAACTTGTTTATATACATAGACAAGCCCATCTCCCACATGGGCTCCCCTTGGGCCTGCTTGGCCCACATGGCCTATAGCTTGGCCCAAGTGACCTATAAAGGTCCACAACCTAATATAAACTAACCCGGTAAGGCCCAGTTCATAACCATAGCCCGTTGTGTTAATTTGATGCGTCAGTCTCACACTTTAGGGTCTAACAATCTCCCCTAGACTGATGCCATCAAATTGTCTTCATAGCATGAATTCAGCAACATCTTCAACGAAGTCTATAGTTGTTGCTATGCTGCAGATGTTGTGGAAGTTCTTGACTTCTGAACTCTCAGCACTGGGTCTCTTTTCTTCAGCTCTTGTGGTTAGCTTCATATCAGGATCTTAATCAGCATTTGCTTGAAAATCTTTTCGAAAAGAATGTGAGAGGAGGATTCTCAGCAACTCTTTTCTTCTGCAATCTTTGTCTTTCAAGAAGGTTCACGGTACTTCTTCAAATGCACTTTCACTGTCAGACGGTGTCTCGTATCCGGTTCTTCTGACTCAGGTACATCTTGTTGTTGTGCTGCTTCAGGCTTCTTTAGCAACTAACAGCATTTCAATCTTCATTAACCCCTGTTCTTGATTGAAATCAAGTTCTGCACATGCTCACAAACTCATAAGCAAACATTTCTTATGCAACAGGGAGAGTACCGTATGAACACTAGGTACAACCAAGTACTTATACTCAGATTTCACAATTTAAATTCTTTCAACTTTTGATGATCAGTCAAATCTTCAAGAACGGTTATATTTTTAATTTTTAAGAAAACAAATAAACACTCTATTTTTGGATTTTTGGTTTTATAGAAAAGCAAGACACTATTTTTGTATTTTTGAATTTTTGAATTTTTGAATTTTTTTTTTAATTTTAAGAATTAAAACAAATAAAAACTCAAAATATAAACAACTACCATAATATACAATTACAATTGCAATGAGATCAAAATTCGTTCTCAGGAAGACTAAGGAACACTTTTCAGTACGAGCCTAATCAAACTGGTCTATGCGATTGCCAATATGTTTGTCCACTTAAACTTTAACGCTCAACTTTCAATTTTTCAACTTCGTGATATGCTTAAGGTAATATTATACTATTATACCCGTGTGTCCCATTCCAAGGCATACCCCCACGATCAAGGTAAGCACAACGATTCATCGTAGCAGGTGAGTATACTGATGTCATCCTTTAAGATATCCTGACTGTGTCTAGGTCTGCATATAATCTATTTTATCATGTTTTGATTTCCTAACAATGAACACCAAATAAATACTAATCAAATCCTGGAAATATAAACAACACACTCTATCATGCAAGTATCTTCCCTACCACATATTTCACAAGTCCAATCCAGATTTCTGAAATCTTAACTGGGAATAGGTTGAGAAGAGAACAGAATAGATCTTTTATAGAGAAGGTATAATATACAGATCAAATGAGTTTTTCTCGGTTTGATATAGGTTTCTTGGGGTTTCTTTTGGCCACTAGAGGGCCTCTTTCGGGTGTATTAGATCTATAGCGCGACAACGTACAGCTAGGTCAGCATATATCTGGATGCAGCAGAAGCTGTCGTTGCCTAGCACCTCCAGGTCAGCATATATCTGGATGCAGCAGAGGAGGTACACGACTTTTTTCAAAGAAGATTTCAGAATCAGATCAAAATTGTGTGTATCGGGACAACATACAGACATTCAAATAGAAATGAGCTAATTCCAAGTGACTTTCTTTCCTGGGTTCATGTACAATTTTAGTTCTGAACAGAAAAACAGCCAATATATCCCCGGATGATTCAACAATATAAAGACCCGAAACCTCAGATGTTGGCTATCTATCAACGCAAGATTTAAGACCATAAAATCATACGCCATTGGTATGTTACCCACATGGTACATAGTTCGTTATGTTTATATCACTTAGTATCTTTTATCATTTGAGCGTCAAGCCTATCGACATATCGCAGTAGATCCTAGTCTTTTCAGCTATGGCACCTTACATGTGTTAGTCAAACCCTTTAACATGAACATTTATTTCACTTCCCATATCATGCAATCTTTCTTTTTGGATTTTTCATTTTCTAAAGTTTTTGTATTTTTCTCATTTTCTCCCCCTAAAACAATGCATATATACAGCAAACTCTTTTTGTATTTTCTGAGTTTTCTCCTCCTAAACTCTATATCTATCTATATGTTCCTCTCCCCCCCTAAATTTGTGCATAAATCTTGTATTTTTGCGCAAATTTACCATTTACTAGAGAAAGGACACTTTATATACAAAGTATAAACTAAGAAAAAGAGAGAAAAATATTTTTGCTTAACCGTTCTGTCATCAGATTGAAGACTAATCAAATTCAAATCAAAGTACTGAATTTAAACGGTACCTTTTGCTGATCATTTCTTATTTCTCCAATCTCCTCCAAAGGAAACATATCATCTGTAAAAAAAATTTGAACTTTTTGCAACAGTGAAATGTTACCCGTTTTGATCTCTGGAACAACCGCTATCAACATTCCAGAGATTGTCAACAGCTCCTCCTTGGTTGTTCCTGAAAGGTAAGGAGATTAGTAAGACATGGGTACCCAGGCCATCGTGGTCCTGGGTTTACCTGAAGCATCAAAGTAAGACACTTCCTTCAAACACAAGTCCCCTTTCGTTTCAAGGATTGGAGACATTGCTGCTTTGGATTTGGGTTTCCAAATCTGTTTCGGTTTAACAAACGTGTTTGTTGCCTTCGGTTGAGCAACTTTAGCTGATTCAGGCTTGTTAGTTTTAGAAAAATGTTTTAGTTCTTGATCAGCCTTGCGTTTGTTTTTAGCAGCATTCCAATCCCCATCAGAAGGTTTAACCTTGGGATTCACATTCTTCATTGCCTTAGGTGATGAAACCTTCATTGGCTTAGAATGGTAGTTATCCTTAGGTGTAACCCTCTGATTTTGAGCATAATACGGTTCATGGGGATGATTTGTGCAGTTCCGAGCAAGGTGACCAGCAATGCCGCAATTGAAGCATGTTTGTCTCTTCACGTAGAAGGCATTCTGATCATCTTGTGTATCTCTTGCAGGCCCTGAAGGATGAACTGGTCCTTTTTGTGCTTGTTTTCCTTGCACATTTCTTGCAAACGAGGATGAATTTGGATGTCTGTACTTGTCGTTTGCTGGGTCCTTCTGTGGTAGAGATTTCTTTTGATTCTTCTTGTTTTGTTTAGACTGCAAGTCTTGTTCAGAAATCTCACCAGTCTTTCCGAAATCTTTGTTAGCACAGTCAAATTCATATTTCTCACATTTGCCATTAATGACTGGCTTAACAAAAGCATTTTTCACGTCACGGGTCCTTTGAGAACTATTGCTGCCCGTTGAGGACTGTGGAGAGCCTGATCGTCTGTGATGTTTAGGCTTCTTATTTCCGCGTCCTTTACCTGCTCGCTTCGGCTCTTGTTGCTTGATCTGAACCTTTTCATCACTAACAGAAGGCTCAGATTGTTCAGCTTGCATACTTGGAGCCTTGTTCACGTCAGTTTTCACTTCATCAGCTTTGGTAGGATCCGAGACTTCTGGTTTATCAGATGAAACACCAGAAACTTCAGCAAAAACTTCAGTTGAAACATTAGACAAATTTTCAGCACAAGACGGTTCTACACATGACGCCTTTGAGCTGAATCCACTAGAATCAACTGATTCCAATTTCTCAGAATCAGCTACTTCCGATGATTCACATCTGGAATCAGATGGTTCAGCTGGCTCATTTGTTTCGTTTGCCGATTCAGTCTCTGTTACGCAAGCATCAAGGTTTTCGCTCAAATCATCAGGCCTGAAATTAATCATAGAGCGAAAAACCTTAAAAAAATCAAACGTCGAAATAGAGTCTGGATTAGGTTCATTTATTAAATTTTCAGAAGAATCAGACTCTGATGCTTGTTCATCCCCAACTACATTTTCAACTTTTACTTCAACTACTTCATCTGCAGGGGAAGACGAAGCATTAGGATCAAAAGTACCCTTTGAAACAAAATTTACCGAAGGACTCGCTCGTTTATCAAAAGGTCTGCTGTTGATTGATGACTTATCAGTTTTAGGATCGTAAGCCATCTTGTCCTCATTCATCAATTCCTCCTCAGTCATGGGTAAATATGTGTAGTTGTCATTATATGGAGGAGGAACTTGATTGAAACCCAAACCACACCCTTTCTTTTCCTTGTATGCGAGCTGTTGATCACACAAGTTTTTGACTAATTTGCTGGAAGAATCAAATTTTTTAATATTAAGCTCATTTATTTTATATCTATCTCTGATATCTTCCAGTTCTTTAGTCAAAATGCATACTTTTTCCTGAGCTTCTAAGAAATGGGCTGTTTTTACACTTACATCATCTTTGAGTTTGATGATGTCTTTACGCTGAGCTTCAATTTTATCTTTATAAAGCTTTTCATTCTTCGATAAAGTAAAATTTTTATTTTTTATGTCTTGATAATCTTGTATTAGCTCAGCGTTGTGTAAATGATATGCCTCAACCCTTTCTCTACATTCAGGAGTACAAAAGACAGAAAGTATCTCTTCACGAGTAATTTCTTGAGCCACGGGTTTGTGAAACATAAATGCCATAATTTCAGTGGGTGATTGATACTTTTGTTCTTCTCCTTAAAACACAAACCAAACGAGAACCTGTGTACTCGCTAACTCAAACCCTTTGCACGTAATTGAACCAGCTTCCTGTATCGCACCTCAAAACCTGTCAGACCGTTATCACAACCAAACAAACAAACCCCTTTTTTTATTATTTTTATTATTTTTTAAATACTATAATATTATTAATGTTATTATAATTTTTAATATTAATAAAACAATGATTAGCTAATGATTACCAAATGATTTTAATATTATTATTAATATTATTAAACCTAATGATTCTTTAATGATTAATATTATTATATTATTAAAATCAGAAAAAAAAACTGATCTGAACGTCACAGTATTCTTCTTCACGAAACAATACCGAACCGAAACCCTAATTATAAATCTCTGGCGACTGATCTGAGTTGATTGTTGTGTGATGCGATGATTCACCGGAGTTGGTAATGACAAACGATGGTGACGGTGATTGGTTGAGTGTCGAAGAAAACGATGACGGTGATAGGATGAGTGTGACTGGATGACGGTGACTGGATGAGATGATGATGCGAGGTGCCGGAGACGATGACCGGAGACGCAGGTTTTAATGGAGGTCGGAGTTTGAGAAGATAATGATGGTGAATGAGGAAGATGGCTGAGATAAACGGAGTTGCAGACTCGAAAACATATGCTGATGTCAAGAACAGTGAATGGAAACTACAACTCCAACTTGAAACTACAGTGGAACTCGAAACCGTGTATGGTAGCCGGAGTTGGTTGATGATGACGATGAAAGGTGATGATTCAGTATGCGGAGTTTGACTGAGGTGATGTATGACGATGGAGGTTACCGGTGAAGATGATGAGCGACGGGGATCAACGGAGAAGATGAAGGTGTTCGCCGGAGTTGATGACGGTGCTGTGACGAAGAAGATGAACGATGATGATGAGTTGAGACCGAGGATGATGATGACTCGAGATCTCGGTTGCGACTCAGAACAGCGGTTGCGACTCGAGACTGTGAAAATTGATGACTCGAGACAGTGGTTGCGACACAAGAATGAATGACTCGAGACCAGTGATGAACAGTGAGTCGAAACCGTTGATTCCTTAAAAATTGGAGTCGAGACCAGTTGATGATAAGTCGAGACCACTCGGGAGAAGATGACTCGAGACAGCTGTGAAGATGTTGACTCCAAATCAAATGTTTTAAACTCGAAACCGTCGCCTAGATGAACTCCCACTCGAGAAGATGTCGGACTCGAGACGGAGAAGCTTGAAGTTGAGTCGAGACTGTGATGACCAATTGTGAGAACAGTTTCCTTAAATGATGGACTCGAAACCGTGTGGAGGAGATGACAGCTGTGTATAGATATGGAAAGTGAACCTTTAAAAATTTTCAAAACTTTTAAACAGTTGGAATTCCGAGATTTTTTTGGATTTTTCAAATCAAAATTCGGGATTTTCTAAATCTTTTGAAGATAATTTTAAAAATTCAAATACATAGGTAAATCAATTAACACCTTCTCAAAAGATTAATATACCAAAATATGACAATTTTTCAGTAGAAACTCGATGAACACTTTGAATATCGCGAAGAACACGAAGAACACCAACTCAAAAATTTCCGAAAACTTGAATGTTTGATATCAAACCGAGCCTAGAAATAGGTTCTAATGGCTCTGATACCACTTGTAAGTCCCGTATAACCGGATCTTTCAATGATATCAAACAACCTATTGATTGTGCGGAATCCAATCAATAGGTGATTCAAGAAATAAGATGAAAACGAACAAGAACACCGAAATAACTTTTAAACACTTGCACACGATTCTATTACTATGAACTAGCAAAACCGTCTAGTACAAGTGCTCACAAATCGCCTCCCTTTCTAGCTCTCTCTAGGAATTCTGTAACTATGAAGCTCCAAAGGTTCAAACCCTAAAACAAGTCAAAAACTTGTTTATATACATAGACAAGCCCATCTCCCACATGGGCTCCCCTTGGGCCTGCTTGGCCCACATGGCCTATAGCTTGGCCCAAGTGACCTATAAAGGTCCACAACCTAATATAAACTAACCCGGTAAGGCCCAGTTCATAACCATAGCCCGTTGTGTTAATTTGATGCGTCAGTCTCACACTTTAGGGTCTAACAATTTCGCCTTCGCTTTATAAAATAAATATAGTTTTTATATTTATTCCAATTATCAAACAACACGAATTCATTTTTATAAAAATAAATAAGGTTGATATATTTATTTCAAGTATCAAACAATAACGAACCCTATTATAAAGGTAAATATAGTTTTACATTTGTTTCAAACATAGTACAACATGAATTCTTTTAATGAAATAAATATAGTTATGTATTTATTTTCAAACACAACGACTCGACGATTCTTTTGTAAAATAAATATAACTTTTCATATTTATTTTATACGCCTAAACGGCATATACGGATATTTTGACAAAGATCATACGAAACGCGATATATAATACGAGTTTGTCATATATTATTTTCGTATAAATATTCTTTTATACACGTACGACTTCTCGGGACGACAAGCGATCTTATCGATATATTTATATATTTTGATATAAATATTTATTTAGTTTCAAATCTCTCGAGAATCAAGTCTTGTCAAGACTTATTGGTGATTATCGACGATAAAGGATACTTATTAAATATGACCTAATCGTTTCCATTTACTTTACAACTTACCATTGAATCGTTCGATTAACGATTCGGTAGAGCTCGGTGACATGTAGTTTAGTTAACGCGTTTATTTAGAAACTTATAAGATATTCCGTGTTAGGAATATTGTAGAATTCACGCTAACAAGTCTCGCCTTGGAAACGACATCACGAAGTCGTAATTAGCTAGCTTTGCACAAGACAATTCAGGTGAGTTCATAACCCCATCTTTTTACGGTTTTACATTTTTTGTAAATGTTTTCGGGGTGGAAAGACATGCTTGTTTTGCAGAAAACACACAAAGTTCTCGATGAACAAAGACTGCATATTTTAGACAAAGCACATTTTGCAAGAACATACAAAGTTTTTGAACGAACGAAAACTCATATTTCTAAATCATGTTACGAATGAATCATATTAAATATACCGGTTTTTACAAAACAAATGCGTATTATCGAAATGTGAATGATTTTCATGACTAGGGATGGGATCGTCTGGTGATAATATAGAGACTGGGGAGTTGGTCAGAGAGACTGGGGTAAAATACATGTTACGGATGCTTAAATGGTATGAAATGAACTATTAAATCATGTGAGCATAGATTAAATTTGAAATGCCATAAATTCTTAATTAGGGACGAAGGTTAGATCTAACGGGTACGGCCGAACCCCACTCATGGTACTTGTGACCACTTGAGTGCTTCGGTGTCCCAGTCGAGGTGAATCGACACAGTCGAGGTGAATCGACACAGTCGAGGTGAATCGACACAGTCAAGGTTAATCGACACAGTCGAGGAAAATCGACAAGGGTATAAGCCTACTCATTAGAGTGCTCCCTATGCTTTCACATGTTTTAAATCTCCTTGCAAAACCTTAATTTAATTTGTTAATAAATGCTATTCATACCAGGGTTTTACAAATTACATACTATGTTTTATACAAATTCAAAGCATAGGATTATGCGGGCATGGAGTCAAAGTCAGGGTGGGCATTGACGGTTATACGAACATTACAAATACGAGAGTTTACAAATAAATGGTTTTACGAACATAATGCGTTTCAAATACAAAGTTTCCATATAACTTGGCAAGAAAATGATTTCTAAATTCGTTTTCTCAATATTATTTCACAAACCGGTTATTCAAAAGATTTATTTCAAATCTTTTACAAACAAATTATGAACTCGCTCAACTTTATGTTGATTTTTCGCACGTTTCTTTCTCAGGTTGCATTTCAGAAATTATGGCACGGTTGGAATAGGGGAACCATGTGGAGTCGAGTACTTAGTGGGCGTTCATTTTCTAGAAGTCTTAGCTATTTTTGCTTCCACTATGCAATGAAGATACCAGTCCAGTCACGCCAGCTCTGATAATTTCGGGGTGTGACATAAGGGGTTAAATGCGAGGGCCGTGAGAGCTCAGGCTATTGCTTCCGCAAAATCAGAGAGATGACGGCTTCGACTTTAGGTGTGTCCCCTTTAGAGGATCTTTTCTTCAACAGCACATGATTAGCATTTTTCAATGTTTCATCATTTTTATGCTGAGGGCGGTGCTATATTTCAAGCAAGCAGAAAGTATTATACGGGGACAAGGCCATTGCTTCCGCAAAATCAGAAGTCCCGGGATAATACCCCCGATATCACTGAGTATAAAGACCTAGTATCTCAGAAAGAGGGATCTTTCAAACAAGATTTCAGGGGTTACCTATATATTCAAGTAGTGTTCCCCACGAAATAAGTAAGTAAAGATTTAGGTTTATATCCCGAACAAACCTACTAAATGTGCAAAAACCTATCGGCACATCATCAGCGAGACTGCTTAAGACTTTTAAACTATACATATCTTTAGCATACTGTAACTGTCAAGCTAATGTACTATCATTTTCCCTTTTTACAGAAGCTCTTTTTCATTTTTCTATTGTTTTTGTATTTTGAAAATATCTCATGTTTTTGGATTTATGAAATTTTTACTGTTTTTGTATTTTCTGAAAATATTACCCTATACTCCCCCTAAATACTAAAACAAGTAAAAAATTGACAGTTGCAGATTGCTTCTCGACATCATCTACAATGGTACCTTCATCTACGCCAAGAATCTCTTCCAACACCGATAAAAGCTTCATACTGTTCAATTTTCAAAGATATTGAAAACGGGTTTTGTCAAACGCTTTGGTATGTAAATCAGCTTTTTGTTCGTCAGTGTGGATTTTCTCAATTCGTATCAACTTCTTCTCGAAACAGTCTCGGATGAAATGATGACGAATTTCAGTGTGTTTCGTCTTAGCGTGATGAACAGGATTTTTAGTGATGTTTATCACTGCCTCATTATCAACAGAGATAGGGGTGTTAAGAAATTGCAAATCGTAGTCTCTCATCTATTGCTGGATCCACAAGATCTGAGAGCAGCAGCTGCTAGCAGATACATACTCAGTTTCACATGTGGACAAAGCTACAGAGGTCTACTTCTTGCATTGCCAGGTAACCAAACGTTGTCCGAAAAACTGACACCCTGCTGTTGTTGACTTAGCATTAACTTTGCAGCATCCGAAATCAGAATCGGAATACCCTTCGAGCGTGAAATTGCCTTCTCTTGGATACCACAACCCTAGTGATGGAGTTCTTTTTAGGGAGCGTAATATCCATTTCACAATCACCATATGCGAAGCTCTCGGGTTAGACTGAAATCTTGCTGCGAGGCAGGTTGGATACATAATATCGGGTCTTGAAGCTGTCAAACACATCAGCGACCCGATCATGGAACGATACAACGTTTCATCTACCTTCTCTCTGGTGAGATCAGGGTTTATTCCATGGTTCGTCGCTAATGGGGTGGAAGCTGGAGTAGAACCTGACATCCCAAATTTCTCTAAGATATCATGAACATACTTCGTTTGATGTATGAAAATTCCCTTAGGCATTTGATCAACCTGAAGTCCCAAGAAGAATTTCATCTCACCCATCGATGAAATTTCAAATTTTTGCTTCATAACTCTTTCAAATCTTTGCACAAATTTTCATTTGTTGACCCAAATATGATGTCGTCCACGTATATCTGAACTATCAGAAGATGTCCGTCGACTTCTTTGGTGAAGAGAGTGGCATCCACTTTTCCACGGATGAAACTATTGGCTAGTAAATGTTGAGACAATGTCTCGTACCAAGCTCTCGGGGCCTGGTGTAAACGATACATCGCTTTATCCAGTAAATAGACCTTGTCTTTGTGGATTGGATCGGTGAAGCCCGGTGGCTGTCCGACATATACCTCCTCTTTTACCTTCCCATAGAGAAACGCCGATTTAACATCTAGCTGATAAACTTTAAAATTTTTCCAAGATGCAAATGCTAGGAAGATTTTGATCGCTTCAAGTCTAGCAACTGGAGCATACACTTCGGTGAAATCTATAGCCTCCTGTTGACTAAAGCCCTGGACTACGAGTCGAGCTTTGTTACGAATAATAACCCCTCTGTCATCTCTCTTGCACTTGAACACCCACTTGGTGTTTATCTTCCTGTGACCATCAGGCAAGTCTACCAATTTCCACACTCCTAACTTCTCAAACTGACTCAGCTCCTCTTGCATCGCATTGACCCAAGAATCTTCAGTTAGTGCTTCTTTGTATGTTCGTGGTTCAATTTGCGAAATAAAACAACTAAGTGAAAACTCAGTTTGTAACAGAGCAACTGTAGAATAAAAAAAGTAAAGCCTTGGTCAATTTGACGTCTTGTGCGAACGCCTGATTGTAATTCTCCAATTATTAGCTCTTCTGAATGGTACGAAAGAGTTCTCGGCATCACCTCGCCTGGAACATCTACCCCGCCTTCCAAATTTGTGACATTCTGATTTGTACCTTGTTCACTGACTGGAATTGTTTGACTTGATATCTGGGTTTGCTCCCCCTCAGAATCTGAATCACCATGATCGAATATTGGTCTATCATCAGATTCTTGATTATCATTGACTGCCGTATGATTGTCATGAGCTTGTGATGTGCGTGAAAGTGTTATATATATTAGGTGTATATTTTAAGCCCCTTTAACACTTATTTTTAGCCAAGTTTTAAATTTATAAAACACGATATTTTACTAACACTAAACACACATATGGGCAAGTGCACCCATCGTGGGCGTAGTATAGCGTTGGTAAGATACCGAGGTCGTCCAAGGACACAAGAGCTTTTAGTACCGGTTTATCCTCAACGTCTAATCAAAATAAAAAGTTTAGAAAAAAGTTTTAAACTAAGAAAAATAAAACTAACTAAAATGCTGAAAATAAAAATAAAAGAAAAACAGATAGACAAGATGAATCACTTGGTTCCGACTCGTATCTAGTATAACCTTTGATTATTTCCGCACTTTTGCACATAATTAAGAGATTATCTTAGTTATTGTAGTAGGCCCCTCTTTTGAAGGTGACGTTACCCTCACCCCAGTAGTTTGAGTCAGCAAGGATACAATCCTAAAAGGGTGGATTATTGGAAGATAATTAATTAAGTTATTAATGCAATATTATGGTAGGCCCCGCTTTTGGCGGTGACGTTACCCTCGGCTAAGTAGTCTGAGTCAGCAGGGATACAGTCCTAAATAGCCGGGTTATAGTATTAATAGTAGTTAACTTATGAGGGGATCAAAGAGTTTGGACCCCCGCCATCCAATACCGTGAAGCATTGAAGGAGGTCCTACTAAATTTGACCCAGGTCCATTGCAGGACCTCTAAACGCTGAACAATGGCAAGACCTTTACCAAACCGTTCCCTTAACCCCCGACCAGGTAGCCAACATACCTCCATATAGACCGTGGAGATATGAATGGTGAAAATCTTTTATTTTATATAGACAGTAAAATAATGCCAAGACACCACGGACAAACGATAAGGAAAGATCACCTTCAACATAAGTAACTAGTTATTAAAGTCATTAATACAAAACCAAATAAAAAGTGCAAAAGATTAGAAATAAAAAGTATTACACTAGACACTTTGTCTTCACCAAGTGATGTAAGAGACTTAGGCAAACATGGCCTTGATTGTCAAGAACTCTTACGATCAATCTTGGATCCCGAGACGACTCACACACTCTACGATGGACAATGGATGATGGTGGTGGATGATGGTGTTGTGATGGTGGTGGGTGGTGGATGAAGTGTGAGAGAGGTGGTGTGCCTAGGGATGAGTTGAAATGAAACGAAGCACTCCTATTTATAGGCTTAACAGAAGGCTGGGCACGCCCCCGTGCCTGTCTGACACTCTCTCTCTTCATTAATTGTAATTCGCAATTACAATTAATGCGCCTGCTGTACTTTCGCCACGCCCCCGTGTTCACTGGACACGGCCCCGTGGTGGGCAATAGAAGCTTCTATAGGTTTGTCTTTTCTGCTGCTTCTTGGGCACGGCCCCGTGCTGGCTGAGCACAGGGCGTGTTCAGTCTTCTGCCTTCTCTATTTTGCTTGGGAAGATGCAGTTGAGGGGTCGGGCAGTCCACTTATGTTCCTTTTCTTGTATTTATGTTAGATTAGCTGTCTTTTTGCTTCTTTTGTGAATTTGAGCTCATTTAATCCTGAAAATACAAAAGGAAGACAAAAACACTCTTTTTCCAACATTAGTACTTAAAAAGGGTTAGTTTTATGCCTCATTTGATGTAATTTATATGTTGCATTTTACACACATCAAATACCCCCACACTTGAACTTTTGCTTGTCCTCAAGCAAAACTCTTTAATATGTGGCTTACACTCCCAAATGGAATGGGTAGAAGAGAAGGTTTTGGGCTTGTCATAGAGTGTTGGGAATCCAAGATCTTTTTGGGTTTTATTTTTATCTATTTACAATCCTATTCGTTATGATTTGTTGAGAACGTTTCGTAAGAGAAATTACTTATTTGGGCATAACATGCCTTTTTAAAATTCCATTTATATACAAGTTCACATATCTCACGGGAGAAATCACTCACACTCGGCCGAAGGTGTATTTTTAGTGAATCACTCGAGAGCGGCATGGAACTTATTCCTACCATAGGCTTGCCAAGCAATCAATCCTCCTCCTTTTTAACTTTTATACCTTTGTAAATATCAAGAGGACTTTGTGGGTGAAGGGTTAGGCTTGGGTTAAAGGTAGGTGGTTGGGTTAGTGGTTAGTGGTTAGTAGAAAAAGGGTGAAAAAGCGTAACAAGTGTCGGTTTTCGTAAGACTTTCTATTTTTGTAACTTTTATTTTGATGAAGCTATTATTCAAACAAAGTTATTTTTGATGAACTTGTTTGTTTATTTTCTTTTGCTTCATCATCAACACAAATTTTTTTTTGAACGATCATACGAAAAACCGAACTTGTTACTAAAACAAAGGGTTAAAAATAAAAAAAAAAGGTTTTGGTGGGTAAAAGGGTGTTTGGTAGGTGGTAAAAGGTTTGGGTTATGAAATGAAAAGGTTTAGGCTCAAAGGGGCTAACTAGGGGGATTTTTTTTTGGGTAGGTGGTAAAAGAAAAAGAAAAATAACGGTGTAAAAATAAAAAGGGTTAGTCCTAATGCCTCCATCATTTACTTACTCGGGTTTAAGTTGATAAGGACCGGGAATGTATCGTCATGGCAAGTTCTAGAGTCGTAAGATCCAAACGGCTATTCACACAAGAAACGAAAAATGAGCATTTAGTTTAATGATATGTAATTGTATGCTCAATAAAGGCTCAAAACTCACTTTTGTGGGAATGGGTTTTTATGTGATCAAGTATATATAATCAAATTTTAACTAAGCTTGTCATGCCGTTTCATAATTTTCTTATGTTGGTTCTTGTTATCACGACGCTATCGGTTGTAAATTCGTAAAAATATAACCTTTTTAATCTTATGATTCCAAACTTAAACTTTAGACAAGTAAAAAATAATGAAAATTTTTGAAAAAAAAAAAAAAATTTGGGGTGTTTAGCGATTCCAATAGAGTATTGTGTAAGGCTTGTTATTAGGACTTGCAAAATTTCAAGGTTTTAGCATCCCCCCCCACACTTAAATTACACATTGTCCTCAATGTGTCCCAAAAATAAGTTTTTATGTTGATTGAATGTGTAAAAAGGTGTAAAAAGCAAAAATTTTGTGTTACTGGCAACCTGGACACGACCCCGTGTTGAGTGGACACGACCCCGTGTTCAGGTGCCAGTAACGAGAACTTACAGAAGGTGAACACGGGGGCGTGTTGAGTGGACACGACCCCGTGTCTGTCAAGGTCTGCAGAATTAAAACAAACAGCAGGTTCAGGGGAATGGGCACGAGGGCGTGTCGGCTGGACACGACCCCGTGTGGACAGTCTGCAAAGTCGAAAAACAGGTTTCTTTCTTCGTTTTTCCAGTCCCGGCTTTAAGAGTACTAATGCTTAGTACTTTAAGCCTCGTATGTACCTGCTTAGTCAACAAACACTCCACCAAACATAGCAAACATCCTACTTTTACCAAAGTTAACATCCATGTCAAAGTTAAAAGAAAAAAAATAAATGCAGAAAATAAAAGAAGTTAGGAAAAGTAAATTGTTCAACACTTGGCACGCAGGCCATCAATTGTTCAAGATTAAAAAGGGTTAACCTGGGGAGTCATCAATCAACCGCTTCCTCCTCTGCTCCTCTCGCCTACTCCATAGCATCGTCATCATCATCATCGTCATCATCCCCTCCATGGCGTGCAATGTGGTCTCGTATGTATCCAACATCGTCTTGGATCTCGGATAGATTTCTCTCGATAGCTCTGACCTGGTGGTAGGTGTTGCTCGCCATGTTATAGGTGTTCCTAGTACACATAAGGTTTTCCTGCAACAAATCATGCAAACTTTGAAAGTTAGGAAAACCGCCTCCCGAGGAGGATGACTGGCCCGGATCACCGTGGGGTGGGTATTGGTACTGATGATGTTGCGGAGCTGGGAGGACAAGCGCTTCTTGTGGGTTCCATGCAAGACCTTGCATCCTTTGAAAGGTTACCGTCCCGTCTTCTGCCTCATAAATCAGGTTCATTGAGCGGCATATGTGAATATCCACCGTACCCGACCATGGGCTCCTCTTAAATGACCTAGGTATGTGGGCGAAATGCTTGAAGAGACGGTACACCCATCCCCCAAAGAAAATAGGAGTCGGTGCGCTAGCAAGGCGGTTGTGATGCATGTTTCGGAGCATGAGGAACGGAACATCGAAGCATGTAACCTTTGATTTATCAAACCTGAGCTTTGTGGAAGGTCCGCCAATAGAATGCCTGCTGGTGATCTCCATGAACCTTTGTACTGGTCTAACTGCACTAGCCATACACCACCTGATATCGATCAACTCCATCTCTTCTGGGTCAATCTGCTCATAGTCGTCCTTGGTGAGGTTAGTGTTTCCAATCTTGCCTACAATAAGACTCTCGTATGACTCTAAAACAGAAGCTAAGAACACCATCTGCTGCTTTGCGGATTCTTCACTGAAATTTTGAGCATTTTTTAGATCCACAGCAATGTTACATTGAAAAATATTCTTTGGAACTGATTTACTTGAAGTAGTTGACGATGAACCACCATGATAACCACTGCTTGAACTTTCTTGATTTGACGTGTTAGAACTTTCAGCTGAGAAAGCTGTCTTAGGAGACACAGTCTTCAGGATTATACTACCTCGATAATACAGCTCAACATTCTGCTGATATGAGGAATTATTAACTTTGTTTGATTTCTTGATCTCCAATTCATGACTCTCCAATCTTTCAATTAACAGATCAACCGTCAGATCCTCCGACTTTACTCTGTTCTTCAGCATCAAAGCAAAGTACTGCCAGTCTTTCTCATCAGGCAGTGAGTCAAACAGTTTGTCAACTAATTCTTCTTGAGTGTACACGATTCCATGTCTTGCAAGTTCCAGCTTCAAATGCCCAAATCTTTCAATCATCTTTGACACTGATTCATTTTTTAAAATCCAAACAAATCAAATTCTTTTCTTAACAACTTCTTTTTGTTTTTAACTATCTCGGCACTACCCACACATTTCACTTTTAGTTTCTCCCATAGATCTTTCGAATTTGTGTACTCAATCAACGATATTATGTCGTCTCTCACAGACTGATGAAGCAATGCAATGCACTTTTTCTCAGCAACAAATTTTTCTACATCAGTATCTGCTATATTTTCATAATCTGATCTTCCCATATTGAAACCATTCTTCATGCTCTTCCAACTGGGATACACAAACGCTTTTAGCCACTCTTCAAACCTTTTAGCCCATCTATTGTATTCTTCAATCGCTATTAGTTTGGGAGGTTTGTTGTATGTGCCATATGCACTCTCCACACTCAAAGCATCAGACAGGGTTTTCTTTTCACTCGGATTAGAAGCATTTTCATTTGTGTTGTTTGATGTATCATCTCCGGTGTTTCCCGTGAAAGCAAACATGTCGCTGAACAAATTCATAAACTCATCCATCTTCACGTATCTGAAACAATCAACAAACACTTAGAAAATTTTTTGATTTTAACAACAATCTTAAACGAAATCACTTCACACGATATGACTTCAAACGAAATAGATTTCAAGCGAAAATAGCAATTCGCACGAAATACCAACTCAAACGAAATCAGAATTTTCAAAGGAAATAGTGATTTCATTCGAACTGACCAAACGAAATATGATTTCGTGCGAAATTAGTTTGGATTCAACCGAAAATAGCCTCTTTGAAACGAAATAGTGATTTCGTATGAAATGTCCCAAACGAAATCTAATTTCGTGCGAAATCAATCAGCAATTTCAAACAAAATTAATCACCCAAGGTAATTTCGTGCGAAATTAAGAGGTTATTTCATGCGAAATAATGATGACATCATCATTTCGGCCACCATTTTGTCAAATTGATCCAGATTTTGTTCGAATTTTGGTCCAATTATCTCAAGGATTCATTAAAACAGTGTTTCGCATGTAATGTGTGAAAATTAAGCCATTTTAACCGTAAAATCTCGTTTAATTTTGAAAAGAATGAGTAGAAGTGATGAAAACAAGCTGAATTGGTATAAACTCTTCTTCCTGAGCTCTGATACCACTTGTTGGATCGTCGTGTGACCCTAACGAGTCAATCAGAAGAGTTTACAATCCATATCAAAGGCGAAATCAATGATATAGACGTGAAACAGCTTAATTCCTCTTAATTATCCTTTTATTAATGATTTCAAAGCAATCCTGATCGTTTGACAAACTGGCAGCACCTCGGCTCTGAAATAAAGATCGTTACAAATGACTCAACCACTCAGCTATATATAGGTGATGTAATTTCGCACGAAATTGGCACATGCTATTTCGTGCGAAATAGCAATGACCTAATTTCGTACGAAATAGCTTAGTGCTATTTCGTGCGAAATTAGATAATCACACACAATCCCTGTTTTCTAGCCTGCTGAGCACTTGTTTATCCTATCTAGATACAAGACTCTATAAAGACGAAGTTAACAGACATCTATGCACCAACACCTTACCAGGATGGTAGCGAATCTCGAAGTCATAGTCGTTAAGAAGTTCAACCCAATGTCGTTGCCTCATGTTCAATTCCTTCTTATTGAATATATGTTGGAGACTTTTGTAGTCTGTGAAAACCACACAATTGGTACCATAAAGGTAGTGTCTCCAAATTTTGAGAGCGAAAACAACAAAACCTAACTCAAGATCATGAGTTGTGTAGTTCTTTTGGTGGATTTTTAATTGTCTCGATTCGTAGGCTATAACTTTGTCTCTTTGCATGAGAACACAACCAAGGCCTAGATTTGAGGCATCACAATATACGAGCATCACAAAGCTTTTTATAATGTTTGGAAAGCTTCTTCTTGTTTGGCTCCCCACTCAAAAGGTTTATTCTTTTGGGTTAAATAGGTGAGGGGAACCGCAATCTTGGAGAAGTTTGCGATGAAGTGGCGGTAATAATCAGCGAGGCCAAGAAAAGAACGAACTTCGGTAGGAGTAGTAGGTGTACTCCAATCCTTAATTGAAGTGATTTTTGAAGGATCTACATGTATACCTTGTTCGTTGACAATGTGACCCAAGAATTGAACTTCCTTTAGCCAAAATTCACACTTGGAGAATTCGGCATAAAGTTGTTCCTTCTTTAGGAGTTCCATCATTAGACGGAGGTGATGTTCGTGGTCAGCTCGAGATTTCTTATAAATCAAGATGTCGTCGAAGAAAACAATGATGAACTTATGAAAATAAGGTTTAGGAACCCTATTCTTTAAGTCCATGAAAACGGCAGAAGCATTTGTCAACCCAATAGGCATGACAGTGAACTCGTAATGGTCGTATTTGGTGCGAAAAGCTGTTTTGGGAATATCTTCTTCGAGTACACGAAGTTGATGATACCCATAATGGAGGTAGATCTTTGAAAAACAAGTAGTGCCTTGTAGTTGATCAAAATGATAATCAATACGAGGTAGGGGATATCGATTTTTAATCGTGAGTTTGTTGAGCTCACGATAATCAACGCATATGCGAAAGGATCCATCCTTCTTTTTCACAAACAGCACAAGAGCACCCCAGGGTGAGAAACTTGGATGGATAAATCTTTTGTCTGAAAGTTCTTGGAGTTGTTTCGACAATTCTTGCATCTCAGATGGTGCAAGACGGTAAGGGAATTTTGCAATTGGGTTGGCACTAGGTACCAGGTGTATGCGAAACTCCACTTGGCGTACCAAGGGTAAGCCAGGTAGTTCTTCTAGAAACACCGCAGGAAAATCTCGAACAATGGGGATGTATTGAATACTCTTACTCTTGCCTTTCTCCTCTATGATATGTGCCAAAAAGGCTACATATTTCTTTCATAGGTATTTTTGGGCTTGGGTACAAGTCATGAGTTTTAAGCTACTAGAGGGTTTCTCTCCCCGATCTTCTAAGATTTCGCCAGATGGAAGAGCTATACGAACAATCTTGTCGAAATAGATAACTTCCACATGATGTTTGGTTAACCAGTCCATTCCTACTATGACATCGAAACTCCCAAGTTGCATTGGCATGAGGTTAATGGGAAAAAAAGATGGTTATTGAGGTTCAATTGGCAACTACGAATGACAAAATCAAGTACAAGAGGTTTGCCACTAGCAATCTCTATTGTTAAAGGTTTTCCAAGTTTAGTTCGAGGCATAGATAGAAAAGGTTCAACGGCTAGGGATACAAAACTTCTATCGGTACCTGAATAAAAAAATAATAGAAGCAGGATGATTATTGACAAGGAACGTATCGTTAACCACATCGTTGTCAGCACGAGCCTCGTTAGCATTTATGTAAAATGCTCGTCCATGGGCTGGCTTTGCATTAACAGGCTTCGGGTAATGTTTCGATAGTGAGTAAGATCACCATAATTTTAGCACGATCCATGTGGATAGTGAGGACGAGTAGGAAGTGATTGAGGAGCAATGGGTTGAGTAGGGCTTGCGGTAGTTTGGTTTTGGGTGTACAGCATGCGTTGACTAAATGTCCCAATCGTCCATAGAGGGTGCATTGGCGGCATGGTGATTGGTATAGGTGGTGATGATTACAACGACTACACAAAGGTGCAGTGCCAGCATAGGGTTTCTTAGTACGAGGTGGAGCTGGGTGGTTGAGAGTAACTTGATTGACAGGAGCTGGGATAACAACTGCAAAATTCTTGGAAGCCTTACGCTTCCTTAAATTTTTGGAGGGTTCGGTTTTGGTTTCCTGTGGTTTCTCCTGAGTAGTCTTGGCAGATCGTATCTTGTGACCTGTACAAAAGAGTTTTGCTTTCTTCACCTGAGAATCGGTTAGGGTTGCAGCTAGCTCAATAGCCTCCCTAACGGTAGCTGGCTTGCTACCAGTGACTATATCTTGAACGGGATCTGGTAGACCAACAATGTATTTCTCAATGGCCTTATTCAAAGGCGTGCCCATGGTGTGACAAAGTAAGCTTAACTCTTCATAACGGTTGGTATACGCACTATGTTCCCCACTATCTTGCTTAAGATTGTGGAATTCGTTCTGGAGTGCCCTTAATTCATTTCGTGGGTAGAACTCTTTCATCATTAGAGCTCTAAGTTCTTCCCACGGTTATGCGATAGCCACATCCGCACCTCTAACTCTCATAATCCCATTCCACCATGTAAGTGCTCTCTTTTGAAAAACACTCGAAGAAAATTCTACCTTGCGATCATTAGAACACTGACAATGGCGGAAAGTACTCTCGATGCTTTCAAACCATTTTAGGAACCCAGTAGCTCCCTCAGACCCATTGAACTTGTGTGATTTAGCCGAATTGAATTGTTTGAAATTACACGGTGGGGTACATTGTTGTTGTTATTGCTATTGTTGGCGTGATTGAGCCAGGTCACAAGGTTTGGTAGCATCAAAGACATTTGCTGAGCGATCATAGCCGCCATTTTGGCGTCTTGGGTAGTGTTGCGACGAGGAGGCATTCTAATATAGAAGGAAAATATGAGAGGAAACGACTGAGACTAATAAAGGATAGTAAAAAAGAAACGTTAAAAATATCGACGAAACATAAGGATTGTGATCATTTATTCGTTGCTTAAAACGAACAAATGACACACTAACTAATCAAAGTAAACAGGTCTTTATAATGTATTGCGAAAACATGCTTTAACCTATAAGTGGACACTCACCCCAAGAGTTCCCAGGTGAGATTGTCTGGTCCAATTAAGTGGATTTGTACGAACACTCTAGCCTTAGACAGAAAACTCAGGGTACAGGCATCCACCCTTCCAAATTGCATGTGTTCACATTATTAAAACCCAAACTTTGACGAGATTTTGAAAACTTTCAAGGCTTAAAGCCTAAAAACAAATCATCTAAGGATAGATGATGATTTCTTGTAAAAGTTTTGTAAAAATTTGACTTTTAAGATTGATTAATGGTTTTGCATTGTTTTGTTTTGTAATCACCTAAGGATAGGTGATGGTATTGTATTAAGAATCTATACGCGAGTTACCTCACGTTAGGGTCCTAGGAAGGTTATAGTCTAGGTCAAAAGCATTACTAATACCCTAATTCCCTATAACCATGGCTCTGATACCAATCTCTGGAACACCCCGAGAGCGTATAAAACAACCCGCCGCAGAAACGTCAGGGAGTCACGTTACAAAAATTGTTTCAAACACATGGTATTCAAGGTTTTGTTTCATTGTATTAATAATTTACATTGTCTTTGAAATATAAACATTACACAAACAACTACAAATGACTTCTTCTTTATTATAAGCAACTAAGGGCCAAGTCCAAATCCTAAGTGTAGTATACTTGATCATTCATTAGTACCTGAAAAATATGTGAAAATAATGTCAACATTTAATGTTGGTGAGTAACATAGGTTTTGTGGCAAAAAGTTTGGTATTGCAATAACTTGATCAACTATAAAAGTTGATATAAAAATTTGTTTAGAAATCAAGCTTTATTGTGAAAATAACTAGTATCGCAATACTTTGGTTTTTAATTAAAGAACTTGTAGCATACATAAAGTATACTTTGGTTTTTGATAATAGAACTTGTAGTATACATAAAGTACACTTTGTTTTGATAATAGAACTTGTAATATACATAAAGTATACTTTGGTCTTTTATAATAGAACTTATAGTATACTTTAAATCATTGCTATTTGACTCGGACCTGTTCTAAAAAGTCGAGGTATTTCGAATTGTTTACGTCAGGGAGTCATGTCACAGAAGCATTGTTTCATAACACATGGTATTTACAGTTTGGTATTATTAGATTTAATGTTTACATTGTCTTGGATTAAATGGAAAACTTAACATAAAAAGATTGTCTTTCATGATTTTAAGTCACTAAGGCCCAAGTCCGCTGTCACACCCCGACCACGTAAAACAACAAACCGCGGCGGAAACGTCGGGGAGTGGAGCGACAAATTGTTTCACAACACATGGATCAAAAAGTTTCGTTTTATTGAATTATTTAATATTTACATTGTCTTAAAGTTAAAATAAACAAGTTCACATATCGACTATCATCGTTATTAAGTCACTAAGGCCTTGTCCAGTCCTAAGTGAGCATGCGTCCTAGTCGCTATCAACATCATTCAACACCACCTGAAACATATGCGAAAATTAAAGTCAACAAAGAAATGCCGGCGAGCACATAGGTTTTGTGAGAGTGTCGGATTCATGGCTCGTTTACATCTTACAATACCTCGTTTGACTACAAGAGTCGTTAATTGAAAACCTTTTTTTGAAAAGGGTTTGGTACTGCAATATGAATAACCAGCTCAAAATAAGTTGGTTATAGTTTATAAAATCTCGTTGCCGTGAATCTTAACCCAAAACATTTGTTTAAGTAAACCAAATTGTAAATCGTTCTCGTAATAAAATTCCACGGTTTATATCGTCTAGTAAACATCATTGCGTGACATCGTTTAAAATCGTTCGTCCAAGTGAACTAAATAACACCACGGAATATAATACGATAAAAGCACTTATATATAAGAAGTACCAGCGGCATATCTACCATTCTTTTATCACATTACACCCATTCCGTTATCTAATCACATAACAAAAACCAATCATTCAATTTGTTTAACTCTTTTATGTCGTAAACCATCGTTTCATCGTTTAAATCGTTCAAATCGTTCCAACTCGTTCAAATCATTCTCGTTTTAATTGTGAAAACTAACTTTTGGTCATCTAGCTTAACGCATTCAAACCTTCGTAACTCGTCCATCATTCAACTCGTATTAACATACCACCAAAGGGTAAGTTAATAATCATCAGGTTCAGTCGTTACCCACATAACCCCCATACATAACCATGGTGGCAGTCCGATAACGGGATTTGTCAGATCCTATGGTACCATAACATACTACTGGTTGGCTCGGCCAAAGCTAATGAATGTCATTCATTATATAATTACGTCCCAACAAGTTCGTTCAAATTATCGAAATCGTTGTGTTTAATATAAACCATAGTATTCGTTTTTGAAATCATCAAAATCGTCTAACACATATGAATCAATTCAAAATAATTGAAAATAGTAAAATAGGGGAACTATGTACTCACATTGAAGTGCAAAGTATCCTCGATTAAATGAACTAACAAAGCTCGGGCAAACCAAGGAAATCAAATAGCACCTAGTAATCGAATCGCTAAGTTAATAAATCGACACCTAAATCAGAAGATCGGGTAGAATGAGGTCTCGAAAACCATATGAGTATTAGAACTCATGTGATAGGGTTTAACAAAGCCTACATTCTAAATCGGAACCTATCCTAAGTGCTTACGACCTGTTACGACACATTAAGGTAACTTACGCTACTTTAACGCGTCGTTCGCGCGAATGCGCGTTCGAGACGCCTAACTAGTCCTATGACAAGTATTATATGCCCTAACATATTTAAATATGTTGCATAATCAGTTTAAGTGACAAAAATTAAGTTACATATGCTTAAAATCAAATTATGCATGAAAAGGGCATTTTGGTCATTTTCCTAAGGCATATAAACTACCTATCATACAACTAATTAAACTAAGTGACCATAAGGTATAACCTCAGAAGGTTATTCCCTATACAACTATGGTCACAATATATGCTTGGTCGGATCCTAACGATCGACCAAACGGGTCGGGTTCGAAAGTCTAAGCGGTTGTCAAGACCGTGTGACAACCCTCACAAAACCAGGTATCCGTACAATTAATTAATGTTTAATTAGTGCTTAATGACAGTGCTTGATTACAATTGTGATTAAACTGCTTTCTGTTTTCTGATACATACATACTCATGCATCACATTTTATTACTGTCACTCCATTCATTACACACAAACAATAGTGACAAACTTGATGCACAAAGCACAGTTAGCACACTAACCGGATAACCCAGAAAATATGCTGACAATGCCAGCACCTAGACAGGCACTATATTGAGGCCCAGTATGAGCCGGGAATAAAGTACTACACTGGTAGGGAGTGTAGGGAGGTGAGAACTATAAAACTGCGTCACTAGGTGATAGTTATAGTGCCCGGAAGTGCCTAAAACATACTTAAAATGCAGAATTCTGCACTAGTTAACCAAAATTCAGCATTTAACAATGCTAGTAAAGTGCAAAAACTTGGCAAAATAGTCCTAGACACTTTCCAAAGTGTTAGTAATTTAACGTGTCACTTAAAACAATATAAAAGATACTTTAAAGCTTTATTTAACACTTTAACGGATCAATATCCAACCGAACAGCCGGACCTTACCCGGAACACAAAAATGTTGCCAACTACATTGTTTTTACATTTCTAGCTAGTTAGGGTCCCCGAACACCCTAACACCCCTTATATTAAATAACACACTAATATCCTAACTAAATATCATTAGATTTCAACTAAATCCTAACTAAATCATCACCACCCAACCCTATACCCCCCCCCCCCCACTTCGACGGTCACAAGGGGTGACCCACCCCTTGCCCTTACTTGATTATTTTATTCACTAATGTTGGGTGATTAGGGGCATGTTGTATGTTGGATAATAGAAACACTTGGTTTATAAATAAGTCCACGAGTCTTGATCAATTCATTCCACAAACACAACATCAACAACTTACTCTCTCTTCTCCTCTCCCCACCTACGGCCGCCAACCCCCTCCACCATACAACCACCATCAATCCTTGTTCTAGCCATTTTTCATACATACAAAGGTGTGAGAGGTCCAACAACTAAGCTCGGTGCTCTCGGAAGTTCAAGAACCACTCTAGTTTCCTTTTATCCACCACTTTTACGCCTTGTTTCTCCCCTAGCCTTGTGCTAGTGGTAAGTGTTCTAAAACATCATCTTGTTCTTGATTTTAGTGCTTAATAGATGGTTGAATGAGGAAATGCTAAGAAACACTAAAGAACATAATCTAAAGTCTTGAACATAAGTGTTAAAGGGTGGATAAAGAGAAGTTATTTGGTTAAATCATGTTGATCTTGTATGATTATGATTATTTGATGTTGTTTGTTAGTTAAAGAAGGATTGATCATCATCTAGACATGCTGGATCATGTTCAAGAACATGAACTAGTAGGATGTAAATGCTAGAAATATGAAAGATGATGAAACCATCACCCATTAACTTGAAACTTGAATAAATGTAATTTTCCTTAAAAAATAAGGTTACAAACTTGTAGACCTAAAGATCTAAAGTGGTTTTTTGGAAGAACCAAATGAAAGATACTAGTCTTGTTAAAACCCGGATCTTACATGAACTAAATATATTTTTAGAAGGTAAACAAGTGTATGAACACTTGTGTAACAAGGAAATTTCGTAAAGAAATATTTTTGTGAATCTTGACTAGAAGTTGTGAAACTTCAAATTCTTTAAAAATAAAATTTTCAAGAAACCAATCATGTTTTTAAAGATAACAAGACCCACTAAATGTGTTAGTGATTTACTACATATTCTTACAAAACTCTCAAGTTCATGAGTTATGATTTAGTCTTTTTTTGTCAAGATTAGTGAGTAAATATTGTATGTTGATGATTGTTAAATTGTTTAATTGATTTTACAAAAGAAAATGATATGCTAGTAAGCGTGGACACCTCCGTTTACAAAGGAAACTCTGGCGAAAATTTTCTAGAATTTCAACACTTAGAATTATTTTTCTAACAAATGTTTACAAATATATTTTTAACTTGGTTTTCAAAACAAAATACGCCATGATTTTTATTACAAAAATGTTAAAGTGCCGGAGGTTGATTTTCGTAAATAAAGTTTGTTAAATATATATTTAGAATATATAGTTTATACTAAAACGCTTGTGTGACTGTTTGTTTATTATCTGAACTAGATATTTACCCTAAAAAAAATATAACTGGGAAATGTTATGAAATTATGACTCCAAAATAATACCAACGCTATCACAAATAAATATTTAAGTTACACCGGTATTGTTGTTACAACGCGAACTTTAAAATGTAAGTTATGTACATTTCGGGAAATACTCTCATATGTATATTTTGATAAGTATTATTTTGGAAATTGTATGAGATAAAATATAATATTTTTGAGAAAAATATATATATTTTGGAATTAAAATATTTTAGACAAGTGATTAAAAATATATTTTCTAAGTGGGATTTAAAATATATTTTCGGAATTATAAAGCATACATGTATTAAAAACCCCCATCCTTGGGAAGGAAATATAAAATAAAGAAGAAGTGTGAATACAGAATAGTTACCTAACTATTTCTCCAAAAACATTAAAACCCAAGCCAAGGCACAGCCATCCGTCTAATAGGCATTAGTACGTGTAGGTCGTCACGCAGCAGGTTGAGTTGGAGACTTACGTTTCAGGATACGCACTTCTGTGAGTTCATGTCCCCCTTTTCTCTTTAACTGTTTTCAGTTTTATACTTCGGGGGTGAAACACATGCGACAATTACTACAGTCATTTATATACATGGTATGGTTAGCTTAAGGAGGGTTTACTACTTAGATCAAGTGAGTGGGAAGGTATTACTTGGGGCCATTAATCCTCATTGTAGGACCGAGGGTCATGAGCGGTAGATCTATTTGGGTGTAGCGAGCCCAACTCCTGAGTCCACAGTACGGACCATGGGGTGACTTTGAGCCCGACGCAAAAATCTGCTAGGTTTGAGTCTTCCTGCATCACGTCACACATATCATTGGCTTTGCAACCCAATGGTGATCTCTTTTTCCTTAATTGCTACATACCAGGGATTTTCATACATACAAACATATTACAAAGGTTTATACATACTCACTTTTACATGAACTCGCTCAACTTTTTGTTGATTTTTCAACTTACATGTATTTCAGGAAATTAGGGGATCTGGCAAGGTATGCACTGTCGTCAAGCTGCGTAGGAATAATGATGTCATCCGAGTTTAGGAAATGTAACCTTTGCCTGGACGGGTCATAAGTCTTAAACTGTGTTTCTATTCATGTCTTTTGGTTGTGTTTTGTGAACAAGTTTCTAATTATGCCATGGTTGTAATTAGTTTCAAGTGTCAACTTTTAAACAATGTTGTCGTGTTTACTTTTAAAAACTTGTTGAATGGATGAACATCATATGTTTTATTTCATATGGCATGGTTATGATATTTGCTATGGTATTAAGAAGTCACACCAATTAAACCCACGTTTCCGCAAGGCCAGGGTGTGACAGCTTGGTATCAGAGCAACGATCATAGCGAACAAGGATTCTTTCTCGAGTCTAGACTATGATCACTAGGGCTCTCACGAAAACATTTTTACATTGCATACACTAAAACGTCCAGATCCAGGATACAAAATATTTTTACAAATAAAAGGCACAAATACACTTTTTCAAAATTTATATATTTCAGTCTCAGAGACTGAGGGAGGTTCAGTCTTAGAGACTGAGGGAGGATCAGTCTTAGAGACTGAGGGAGGATCAGTCTTAGAGACTGATGGAGGATCATCCTTAGAGGCTGGGGACAATTAGTCTTAGAGTCTGGGAGGATTGGTCTTAGAGACCAGGGATTTAGTCTTAGAGACTGGGAGGTTGGTCTTAGAGACCAGGGATTTAGTCTTAGAGACTGGAAGGTTGGTCTTAGAGACCAGGAAGTTAGTCTGAGAGGCCAGGAAGTTCAGTCTGAGAGGCTGGGAGGGTAGTCTAGGAGACTAGGAGGATTACTTGATTGCTTTATTGTGGCTAACATGTTTATTTGACTTTATGATTGATATGTGTGCATATATGTGATTGTGTTACAGACGTCATGGCTTCATCATCAGACACAGGAGTATCGGATACACTGGACCCCGTGGCGATCGTATCAGATGACGAGATTCCCTCAGAGCGAGAGGTCTACACATTAGACACCACCAGCACTGACGACGATGATTTCCAGCCATTCGCGCTACCTGACGTCAGAGTTGAGCCTGCTGATGGCCTTCCTGCCGGGGATTTACCACTTGCGGTGATCCCTGCTCCTATACCGCTTGCTGCTTTTCCAGTGATAGATATGCCACTCGATGTCGCTTCTGATGACGACATCGATCTGTTTGAGGAGGTTCCGCCTGAGGCTGACTATGAGGGCGGGGCCCCTATTGATGCTGACGTTATTCTTCCCATTGTTGAGGCCCCTATAGAGGAGTCTCCTGTTGGTTCACCTGTCCCGGACTCATTGGAGTCTGTGGCATCTGCATCTTCGCACGACCATGGTGTGCAGCCTCACTTTTCTGACCCTGACATGGAGATGTCAGCTGCACCCGGTCCATCGCACGAGTTCGAGTTCGATCACGAGGTCGACGATGCTTTTGAGCCGATCTTTCCCCCTGATTTCGACCCTGACCACGATATTGAGTTTATTCACATGGATCAGCCCCTGGAGGCACCCGTAGATCCTATTGATCCTTTACTTGACATCCCTGCTGATCTTGATATAGATCTTGTTGACCCGGAGCCTGTTGTGGCCCCAGAGCCTGTGGTTGCTCCTGACCCTGCATTAGAGCATGGCCCTGACCATGATGATGCACCAGCTGATGCACCTCTTACCGATGATGTACCCGTTGCCTATCATCCCGCTGTTGCTCCACCCTTGATAGATGGTCCTGTTGTTGCACCATTTCCCGATCCCGTGCCGGTACTGTTTGACCGTGCACCTTTTGCTACCCATATAGACCCACGTTACGCCGACACCCGTAACGGGTGGATCGATGATGACGACTATCCACCGCATGTGGTACCCGTCACACCGGTTTCTGCACCTGCTGATGTTCCACTATCTCACCCACACACGACCGATGCCAGTCGTACCGATCTTCCGATTACCTTTCTCCAGGACATCCCTCCACCACATCCTGGTGAGGGTTCATCGCGACAGCCTTTTGGTCATGCACCTTTCATGTCAGGAGGAGGCCAGTTTGTACCTCAGATTCCTCATCCTGCTTTTGTTCCACCTGTATCGACGTCTGATCCGATCATATCACAGTTTCCTTCTATTGCACCACCCACTGCACCATCTTTCATACCATCAAGCGAGCCATTTTTATGGACTATGCCCCCTATCATGCCACTGTCTGATCCGTACCACCCGTACCATGTTGGATACTCTACGGAGGACATACTCACTTCTTTGATGATACAGCAGGATGCATAGACGCATCATATTCAGGACTTGGAGAGAGCTCCACGTCCATCTTGTCATTGTCAGACCCCGTTTGCAGCTCCACACGCTCCTTTTCCATCACTCACTGATTCAGATATTCGTTTCCTTCCTCTTGACCAGTAGGCTGCTTACCTGTTGTGTTTTGCCTATGCTCTTGAGGAGGACATGGTGCAGTTGCGCCGCTTACATTTCTTTCCTCCCCCACCTCCTCCTCCGCCATCAGCATGAGGATATTTTTGGTTTGTTGCAGGTGATGTTACTTTTGGTGAGAAACATCGATTGGGCCGACTACACAGCATTTTGGAGACCACATTTTGGACATGATGACTTTTGACGTTTGATATTTGGTTGTTGTATACGTTTAGATGATTCAGACGAGGGCGTTGTGACCCTTAGTCTCTTTTGGGATGTACGATACATTTGGAAAACTTGTAAACATTGTATGGTGGTCTTGGTTATATAAAAAGCTCAATCACAGTATTCTCATTATATGCCTTGTTAAAAATTATTTGTTTTATGATTATAACATGAGAAGTTATGTGATTGATGAATGCTACTAGATATACATTTTTATTATACTTACTATGGCCTGACCTACATTGTCACGGCCCCCGACCCGGTTTGACCCGTCTCAGGAGCCGCGGGACAGAAATCCCGTGGTAATTATTTAATTGAGTTTAACAGCGGAAGTTTAACATCAGGATCGTTTAAAGCTAAAATTTTCCCGATTTATTTTATTTCATAATTCGGGATAAAACCCCGATAATTTACATTATTATATTTTTACTACAAAATCGTGATATTACAAAACATTTTTCTTTATTTTATAATGAGCCATTATCTTAAGCTTGAAATGCTCCCCAGCACTTTTCCTGATTTACAACAGATCACCTGAAACATGTTTGAAAAAGGTTTTGTCAGCAGGACATACTGAGTGAATCATTCATTTTACTATAATGACACGTTTGTTATAAATTACAGTATTAAGAGCGATTACAATGTCTCTATCTTTTTAATTAACTGATCCAGTTGTCACTTGACCGGACGTGTGACTGTGGACATATCACTTGATGGGTCTGTTCACCCACAAGTGATAAATAATTAGTAGCTATGTGCACATCCCCCCACATACTGGCAGTAATTTCAGATTACATAGACTTAATCCCTGTAATTATAATCTTTAAAAACATGCTTTTGTAAAGTAATTTGATAAAAAGAGAATGACTCACATTGCAGATTTAACAGAGCTTATTCTACTGATTAGCCTTGATAACCTAGTTTAAATAATCAAGCACACAAACTAGGTTAGTAACTTAATACAGCATTTACGACAACTCACGAGATTAACCCTCACAACGAATGACAAAGTGCGATACTTAAACATCCATCGATTTAACGACGAATGACAAAGCATAAACCCTAATGTGGGCATCACTTAAACATCCATTGGATAGTTTAATCGATCGGACATTGAATCGTAGCAGCGATCGAGTTATTACCCTGTATTGCGGCAGCACTTCGTGAATCGATTGTGTGTTTTGGACTGTTTTTACTATAACTTTGTGTACGAAAGGAATTTAAACGTCAAATCAAGGCAGAAGTTCTAGTCCCACAGCCTACTATTTATAGTTGGAAAGTCGTCCCCCTCGCGCCACGCGAAGGGTCCTTTTGTTCCTGTCGCGTGGCGCGACAGGCCCTACTCTACCCTAGGTTAGCTTCGTGTCCCAGTAGCTTGGCTGAGTTGGTTTCGTGTGATTTCAAATTTTTGACAGCAAACTGTGTGGATTTTACCGAGTGGGGTTTACCCCCCCTGAGTTTTAGGGGCCCTAATCCTGATTCCGATTGTTCTGAAAATTTTAGGGTTTGTTCAGAATTACTTGGGTTTCTCAATTAGGGTTTCTTATTGGACAATTAAAATGCTAAATAGTACTTTTTGATGAGAGTTGTTACATACATGATCTTCTTTTAGAAGATGCATCCAAGACGCGATGTACGCATGCCTACTAATGAGGCAGAGCTCCAAGGGATCATTGCCGCAGCTATAGCACAATATGCAGCCTCCCAAGCAGGAACAAGCGGGAGTATTTCGAACAACAACGGCAATAACAATCCACCCCATGGTAATGTTAAGTCATTTGAGACATATTACGATACATTTGGGTATTTATAGCACGTCCGCTAATACCATTTGTAAATACTAACGTATGTGCAGGGTGCACATACAAGCAGTTTCTCGACTACAAGCCCATGAATTTCAACGGCACAGTTGGTGCCGTTGCGTTTGTTAGGTGGGCTGAAAAGAAAGAGTTTGTCCTAAGAATGAGCAAATGCGCTCCCGAGCAACAAGTGACCTACATCTCAGGGCTGTTTCTGGATGGAGCCCTATCGTGGTGGAATCTACAAGTGCAAACTTTAGGAGAAGCTGCTGCTTATGCGTTAACATGGGCCGAGTTAAAAGAGTTAATGAGGAAGATGTACTGCTCGCTTGCTGAAATACAAAGGCTAGAAACTGAATTCTGGCACTTAAGGATGGATGGTCCCAAGATTGCAGAATATGTTCAAAGATTTCATGATTTATTTCATGTAGTACCGTATATGGTCACGCCCAAGTTTAAACGTGTTGAGAGGTTCATCTGGGGATTGGCACCCTAGATAATGAGTATGGTTACCACGTCCAAGCCTGCGACGATTACAGAAGCAATCGACCTAAGTGTGGCGCTTACTGAGGAGGCCATTACAAGTTCTCAGTTTCTGATCAGAAGAAAAAGGAAACACATGTTGAATCGTCTGGTGAAAACAAGCGAAATTTTTCAAACTTCAAGCAAGGTACAAGTAGTATGATCAAGAAGGGCGAGTCAAGCACACCGGCTAGAGCTGCAACCGGTGTCGAGAACAAAGGAAAGGGTTATATGGGCACCCTGCCCAAGTGTGATTCATGCCAGCGCCATCATTCTGGCCCGTGCGGATTGAGGAAATGCGAATCGTGTGGGAAAAGCGGCCACACAAAGTATACATGCTGGGTTGGTTCAGGCCAGGGTGGCCAAAGGGGTTTCAATAACAACAACCGTGGGGGTAATGGAAACCGCCCGCAAGGGAATAATGGAGGAAATGGAAACCGTGGGAATGTTGCAAATCAAGCTGGGAATGGAAATCGCAACCAAAACAACACTCAAGCTGGGAATGGGAATGGCCGAGGGCCAGGATGCTTCAATCGTGGAGATGTTGGGAACTTTAAGAGGGAATGCCCGAAATTGAATCAAGCCCGTGGGAGAGTGTTTAACATTGGAGCTAGGGAAGCGCGCCAGGATCCCAACGTCGTCACTGGTACGTTTCCTGTAAACCAACGCTTTGCATCTGTTCTGTTTGATACTGGTGCCGATTATAGTTTCGTATCGTTAGAATTTAAGAATATACTTGGGTTGACCGCTAGTAAGCTAGATGTTCCGTACTCGATTGAATTGGCGAATGGGAAACTAGTTGAAACCAGTGAAGTTGTCCGAGGATGCGTGATTGAACTAGGAGGTCACGAGTTTACGCTAGATCTACTACCAGTCGAGTTAGGAAGCTTCGACGTGGTAGTGGGAATGGATTGGTTGTCGAGCAACAAAGCCGAGATCGTTTGTCACAAGAAGACCATCCGCATCCCAATGACGGATGAAGAGACGATCGTAGTACACGGAGAGAAGCATGATACGCCGCTGAGAATCATTAGCTGTCTGAAGGCTAGAAAGTGTTTGAAGAAGGGATGTGTTTCCTACTTGGCACACATTGTGGATAAGGAAGCTGCTGAACTGAAGATTGAAGACATTCCGGTCGTAAGAGAATATCCTGAAGTCTTTCCGGAAGACTTGCCAGGATTACCGCCTCAAAGGCAAGTCGAGTTCCACATTGACTTGGTTCCAGGCGCCGCGCCTGTAGCCAAGGCACCCTATAGACTTGCGCCTTCGGAGATGCAGGAGTTGTCAACACAACTCCAGGAGCTATTGGACAAAGGATTCATCAGGCCAAGCTTCTCATCTTGGGGAGCACCAGTTCTGTTCGTCAAGAAGAAGGACGGTAGTTTTCGTATGTGTATAGACTACCGCGAGCTTAATATGTTGACTATCAAGAATAGGTATCCTTTGCCGAGAATCGATGATCTATTTGATCAGCTGCAAGGTTCAAGCTTTTATTCAAAGATCGACCTTCAATCAGGATATCATCAACTAAGGATACAAGAGGAAAGTATCCCGAAGACAACCTTTAGGACTCGTTATGGACATTACGAGTTCCTAGTTATGCCGTTTGGGCTGACAAATGCACCGGCAGTTTTCATGGACCTAATGAACCGAGTCTGCAAGCCGTACTTGGATAAATTTGTGATCGTGTTTATTGATGACATTCTGATCTATTCAAAGACAAAGGACAAGCACGAAAAACACTTAAGAGCTATCCTAGAGCTACTTAAGAAGGAAAAGTTATACGCTAAGTTCTCGAAGTGCGAGTTCTGGCTGCGGGAAGTCCAATTTCTTGGACATGTGGTTAATGGAAATGGAATCCATGTTGATCCCACAAAGATCAAGGTGATCAAGAATTGGGAGACTCCAAAGACGCCAACCGAGATCTGACAGTTCTTAGGTTTGGCTGGTTATTATCGAAGATTCATTGAGGATTTCTCCAAAATCGCTCAACCCCTGACCGCACTTACACAGAAAGACAAAAAGTTTGATTGGGGTGACAAGCAAGAAGAAGCGTTTCAGTTGTTGAAAAACAAACTTTGTGACGCACCGATCTTATCATTGCCCGATGGAACAGACGACTTCGTGGTATATTGTGACGCCTCACGTCAAGGTTTGGGTTGCGTGTTGATACAGCGCCAGAAGGTTATAGCATTTGCGTCACGCCAGTTGAAAGTCCATGAGAAGAATTATACCACGCATGACTTGGAGTTAGGCGCAGTGGTGTTTGCATTGAAGATATGGCGACATTATTTGTATGGTACGAGATGTACAATTTTCACTGATCACAAGAGCTTACAGCACATGTTTAATAAGAAAGAACTTAACATGAGGCAAAGACGCTGGGTAGAGTTGTTGAATGATTATGATTGCGAGATCAAGTATCACCCAGGGAAGGCGAATGTGGTCGCCGATGCCCTGAGTCGAAAGGAAAGGATCAAGCCCATAAGGGTTAGGGATTTAGAGATGATTGTCCAGACATACCTCTCTTTGCGCATTCGTGCCGCGCAGAGAGAAGCTTTGAAAGAAAGGAATATCAAGGATGAGTACCTCCGTGGGATGGTGAAGCAATTGGTGCCAAACGAGGAAGGAACTTTATGCTTCATGAAACGGATTTGGGTTCCTCTGTTTGGTGGTTTGAGAAAGGTTATTTTTGATGAAGCTCACAAATCACTGTACTCAATTCATCCCGGTGCGGATAAGATGTACCAAGACCTCAAGGATTTCTACTGGTGGCCTAGGATGAAAGGCATGTTGCAGTTTATGTTGGTAAGTGTTTAACGTGCGCCAAGGTAAAAGTCGAGTACCAGAAGCCCCCAGGTCTTCTGCAGCAACCTGAAATACCCAAATGGAAATGGGAACAAATTTCAATGGATTTCATAACGAAATTGCCAAAGGCGCCCAAGGGTCATGATACTATTTGGGTAATAGTAGACCGTTTAACGAAGTCTGCGCACTTCTTGCCGATCAAAGAGAAAGACAACATAAGTACACTTGCAGAAATATACATAAGAGAGATCATTGCACGACATGGAGTGCCTCTCTCAATCATCTCTGACAGAGATGGGAGATTTGTATCAAGGATTTGGCAATCCTTCCAAGAAGCTTTTGGCTCGCAGTTGAATCTAAGTACTGCATTTCATCCGCAAACTGATGGCCAAAGTGAACGAACTATTCAGACTTTGGAAGATATGCTGAGAGCATGTGTAATGGACCTTGGTGGTAGCTGGGATAATCATTTACCATTGGCCGAATTTTCGTAAAATAACAGCTACCACACAAGTATTGGAGCCGCGCCGTTCGAAGCCCTCTACGGACGCAAATGTCGATCACCCTTATGATGGGCTGATGCGGGTGATAGACAGCTTGTTGGGCCCGAAATAGTCCAGGAGACGACAGACAAGATTGCACAAATTCGAAAGCGTATCGAGGCGGCTCGCGACAGACAGAAATCCTATGCAAACCGAAGAAAGAAACCTTTAGAGTTTCAAGTTGGGGATATGGTTTTGTTAAAGGTTTCACCCTGGAAGGGTGTGGCACGCTTTGGATAGCGTGGGAAGCTGAATCCGCGTTACATTGGCCCGTTCAGAATCCTGCAAAGGATTGGGCTTGTAGCCTACAAGTTGGACCTACCTGCTGAACTTAATGGTGTTCATGATCCATTTCATGTATCAAATTTGAAAAAGAGTCCAACATAGGAGACAGTAATCATTCCTGCTAACGAAGTTCATATCGACGACACGCTCCACTTTACTGAAGAACCCGTCGAGGTTATGGATTGGAAAGTTAACAAAACACGCAGGAGCAGTGTCAAGCTCGTCAAAGTTCGATGGAATGCTAGACATGGGCCTGAATTCACGTTGGAACGTGAGGATAGTATGAAAGAGAAATACCCCCATTTATTTCCCAAGACCCCTGCAACTAGAAACAGAGCCTAAAATTTCGGGATGAAATTTTCTTAACGGGGGGAGAATGTGACAACCCTCACAAAACCAGATATCCCTACAATTAATTAATGTTTAATTAGTGCTTAATGACTGTGCTTGATTACAATTGTGATTAAACTGCTTTATGTTTTTTGATACATACATACTCATGCATCACATTTTATTACTGTCACTCCATTCATTACACACAAACAATAGTGACAAACTTAATGCACAAAGCACAGTTAGCACACTAACCGGATAACCCAGAAAACATGCTGACAATGCCAGCACCTAGACAGGCACTATATTGAGGCCCAGTATGAGCCGGGAATAAAGTACTACACTGGTAGGGAGTGTAGGGAGGTGAGAACCATAAAACTGCGTCACTAGGTGATAGTTATAGTGCCCGGAAGTGCCTAAAACATACTTAAAATGCAGAATTCTGCACTAGTTAACCAAAATTCAGCATTTAACAATGCTAGTAAAGTGCAAAAACTTGGCAAAATAGTCCTAGACACTTTCCAAAGTGTTGGTAGTTTAACGTGTCACTAAAAACAATATAAAAGACACTTTAAAGCTTTATTTAACACTTTAACGGATCAATATCCAACCGAACAGCCGGACCTTACCCGGAACACAAAAATGTTGCCAAATACATTGTTTTTACTTTTCTAGCTAGTTAGGGTCCCCGAACACCCCTTATATTAAATAACACACTAATATCCTAACTAAATATCATTAGATTTCAACTAAATCCTAACTAAATCATCACCACCCAACCCTATACCCCCCCCCCCTCACTTCGACGGTAACAAGGGGTGACCCACCCCTTGCCCTTACTTGATTATTTTATTCACTAATGTTGGGTGATTAGGGGCATGTTGTGTGTTGGATAATAGAAACAATTGGTTTATAAATAAGTCCATGAGTCTTGATCAATTCATTCCACAAACACAACATCAACAACTTACTCTTTCTTCTCCTCTCCCCACCTACGGCCGCCAACCCCCTCCACCATACAACCACCATCAATCCTTGTTCTAGCCATTTTTCATACATACAAAGGTGTGAGAGGTCCAACAACTAAGCTCGGTGCTCTCGGAAGTTCAAGAGCCACTCTAGTTTCCTTTTATCCACCACTTTTACGCCTTGTTTCTCCCCTAGCCTTGTGCTAGTGGTAAGTGTTCTAAAACATCATCTTGTTCTTGATTTTAGTGGTTAATAGATGGTTGAATGATGAAATGCTAAGAAACACTGAAGAACATAATCTAAAGTCTTGAACATAAGTGTTAAAGGGTGGATAAAGAGAAGTTATTTGGTTAAATCATGTTGATCTTGTATGATTATGATTATTTGATGTTGTTTGTTAGTTAAAGTAGGATGGATCATCATCTAGACATGCTAGATCATGTTCAAGAACATGAACTAGTAGGATGTAAATGCTAGAAATATGAAAGATGATGAAACCATCCACCCATGAACTTGAAACTTGAATAAATGTAATTTTCCTTGAAAAATAAGGTTACAAACTTGTAGACCTAAAGATCTACAAGTGGTTTTTCGGAAGAACCAAGTGAAAGATACTAGTCTTGTTAAAACCCGGATCTTACATGAACTAAATATATTTTTAGAAGGTAAACAAGTGTATGAACACTTGTGTAACAAGGAAATTTCGTAAAGAAATATTTTTGTGAATCTTGACTAGAAGTTGTGAAACTTCAAATTCTTTAAAAATAAAATTTTCAAGAAACCAATCATGTTTTTAAAGATAACAAGACCCACTAAATGTGTTGGTGATTTACTACATATTCTTACAAAACTCTCAAGTTCATGAGTTATGATTTAGTCTTATTTTTGTCAAGATTAGTGAGTAAATATTGTATGTTGATGATTGTTAAATTGTTTGATTGATTTTACAAAAGAAAATGATACGCTAGTAAGCGTGGATACCTCCGTTTACAAAGGAAACTCTGGTGAAATTTTTCTAGAATTTCAACACTTAGAATTATTTTTCTAACAAATGTTTACAAATATATTTTTAACTTGGTTTTCAAAATAAACTTCGCCATGATTTTTATTACAAAAATGTTTAAGTGCCGGAGGTTGATTTTCGTAAATAAAGTTTGTTAAATATATATTTAGAATATATAGTTTATACTAAAACGCTTGTGTGACTGTTTGTTTATTATGTGAACTAGATATTTACCCTAAAAATAATATAACTGGGAAATGTTATAAAATTACGACTCCAAAATAATAGCAACGCTATCACAAATAAATATTTAAGTTACACCGGTATTGTTATTACAACGCGAACTTTAAAATGTAACTTATGTACATTTCGGGAAATACTCTCATATGTATATTTTGATAAGTATTATTTTGGAAATTGTATGAGATAAAATATAATATTTTTGGGAAAAATATATATATTTTGGAAATAAAAATATTTTAGACAAGTGATTAAAAATATATTTTCTAAGTGGGACTTAAAATATATTTTCGGAATTATAAAGCATACATGTATTAAAAAACCCCATCCTTGGGAAGGAAATATAAAATAAAGAAGAAGTCTGAATACGGAATAGTTACCTAACTATTTCTCCAAAAACTTTAAAACCTAAGCCAGGGCACGGCCATCCGTCTAAAAGGAATTAGTACGTGTAGGTCGTCACGCAGCAGGTTGAGTTGGAGACTTACGTTTCGGGATACGCACTTCTGTGAGTTCATGTCCCCCTTTTCTCTTTAACTATTTTCAGATTTATACTTCGGGGGTGAAATACATGCGACAATTACTACAGACGTTTATATACATGGTATGGTTAGCTTAAGGAGGGTTTACTACTTAGATCATGTGAGTGGGTAGGTATTACTTGGGGCCATTAATCCTCATTGTAGGACCGAGGGTCATGAGCGTTAGATATATTTGGGTGTAGCGAGCCCAACTCCTGAGTCCACAGTACGGACCATGGGGTGACTTTGAGCCCGACGTAAAAATCTGCTAGGTTTGAGTCTTCCTACATCACTTCACACATATCATTGGCTTTGCAACCCAATGGTGATCTCTTTTTCCTTAATTGCTAGATACCAGGGATTTTCATACATACAAACATATTACAAAGGTTTATACATACTCACTTTTACATGAACTCGCTCAACTTTTTGTTGATTTTTCAACTTACATGTATTTCCGGAAATTAGGGGATCTGGCAAGGTATGCACTGTCGTCAAGCTGCGTAGGAATAATGATGTCATCCGAGTTTAGGAAATGTGACCTTTGCCTGGACGGGTCACAAGTCTTAAACTGTGTTTTTATTCATGTCTTTTGGTTGTGTTTTGTGAACAAGTTTCTAATTATGTCATGGTTGTAATTCGTTTCAAGTGTCAACTTTTAAACAATGTTGTCGTGTTTACTTTTAAAAACTTGTTGAATGGATGAACATCATATGTTTTATTTCATATAGCATGGTTATGATATTTGCTATGGTATTAAGAAGTCACACCAATTAAACCCACGCTTCCGCAAGGCCAGGGTGTGACAGACCGCTTGACTTACGACCCTATACAAGCACTAGACTAAAAGTGACGAGTTACACATGTTAAAACAAGTCTAACTATGTTAAAAAACAAGTTTTATATCAAAACAAAGTGTTTTGATACCCGAAAATAGTTTCGTCGCAAAATGCGCATAATCAGCATTTTGTCCGAAACTTTGACTCGTCACTTCGACTAATCGACGTGGTAATCAGTAGGTATAGTCATAAGGGACTATAACCATCGTGATTACTGTCACACCCCGACCACGTGGAACAAACAAAACGTGGCGGAAACGTCGGGGAGTGTTGTAACAGAATTAATTGTTTCAAATCCATGGCAATTGAAGTTTCGTTTTATTGATTAAAAGTGTTACAATGTATTAATAAACAAAGAAATACAACATAATTAACTAGTCTTGCATCTTTTATTGTCACTAAAGCCCAAATCTGTCTATATGTATCTTGATCATCTTATGCGACATCTCCTGAAAAACACATGTGAAAATAGGTACGTCAGCATAAAAATGCCGGTGAGATACATAGGTTTTGTGAAAATAGGTTTCATGACTTATGTTTGAGAAAATGTTTAGTCATGAACCTTGTTAATTGCTTTGTTTTGTAAATCATTTGAAAAACAATGAGTTCAGATGATATATATAAATAAGTGAATAATGCATGGTTAAATGAATAACCAAGTAAAATGAGTTTGTATAAGATAAGTTGTTTTGTAAAACAATGAATTGTGAAAAGTATGTTATTTGTATAAAATGTTCTATGTCTCAAACTGAAATGATTCAAATAACGTTACGACATGTAATACCATACAAACACTTATATATAGGAAGTACCAGCGGCGTATCCACCATGCTTGTATCATATTACATACGCATCGTTACTTAATCACTTAATCAAACCAAACCAAACAATGTAAAATGTTCATGTCAAGATGTAAATCATGTCAAAATGTCTATGTCAAATATCCATGTCAAATGTCTATGTCAAATATCCATGTCAAATGTCTATGTCAAATATCCATGTATGGCAAGTGAAAGGTCTCAACTAAACCATATGCACAAAAACAAGGTATTGAAGTAAAACTTGGTTTAAATCAAAGTTATGTTTTGTGGGAAATGCATGATCAAATGTCAATCATGTTAAAATGTCTATGCCGAAATGTCTATGTCAAATCAATTGTCAAATGTATTGGGTAATATGTCAAAGTGTTCATATACTGGATGAGCATATGCAACAAAATGTAATGTAAAACAATGTACTAAGTATGCTAAGTTAACATACAAAGCAGAAAAGTCATGTAAATCAATGTACTAATAGTGTACTAATGAACATAACCAGTATATGATGTGAAAACAGGAAAGCACGAAAGTAACAAGTAGGCACATGTGTTCCACCCCAAAACAGTTTGGAAAACAGTAAAAGAGGGGTCTATGTACTCACTTGAGATTGCTCAGTTGTATAAAGATAACCACCAAGCAATGCAAGAGATCTCGGAATCAAACGACACCTATTATAGGTAACTATGTTAATTAACCGGACCTAAATCGGAAGATTGGGTAGAATTAGGGTTTGTAAACCAAATGAGTGTAGGAACTCATATGATATGGTTTAACAAAGCCTACATACTAAATGAAACTTAACCTAAGTGTCTACGACCCATTACGACCCGTTTAGGAAGCTTATGCTACTTTAACGTGTCGTGCGCGTGAAACGCGTTCGGACCGCCTAACTAGCCCTATGACAAGTGTTATATGCCTAAACATGTTACATAATCAGTTATGTGACAAAAGTTTAGGTTACATATGCTTAATTACCAATTATACATGAAAAGGGTATTCTGGTAATTTACCTAAGGCATATAAACTACCTATCATACAACTACTTAAACGATGTGACCATAGGGTATAACCTCGGAAGGTTATGCCCTATACTAGGGTCACCTAATGTATTTGGTCGGATCCTAATGATCGACCAAACTGGGTCGGGTTCGAAGGTATAGGCGATTTATTAGATCGCCTACCCTACGACCCTAAACAACGTGGTAATCAGTGGGCATAGTCCCAAGGGACTATGACCAACGTGATTACACTCACGTTGCGAAGTTCAAACGAACTTCGCATTGACCATTACTGGTCAACGCTGAAAGTCAAACAAAGTTTGACTTTCTGACTCGAAAAGCAGTAAAATAAGGAAAAGAACGAAAGAATACTAACCCAGGGTCCCCGAATGCTAATCCCGACTTCAAGAACTCAGGTATGAAACAATGGTTTCAACTTAGAGCTCTCAAAATCAGAATTCTTGTAAGTTTTGCATTGGGGTGTTGGGGTATTTATAGTATTCGGGTAACCGTTAAGATCATTTCTTGGAAAAGGGGAAACGATCAAGGCCGTACACTTGTCCAAATGTTATGGTGCCTCAAAATGCTCACCACCATAAGGAATCAACACTTGGCAAGGGGTTAGGGAGTGCAAAACAGCTGCAAACAGCTGTTAAATACACTTAATCTGGTCTGATAGTGGGAAGCGGCCCGCTTCAGGATCAGCCAAATACAATGCGGGCCGCATGGCCCTTCTGATCTGCACATATGTTTGAAAAATGACAGTTTCAGTCCCTGCACGTGTTTAAGGCCATTTCCGACACTTCTAAGGCCCGTAAAGCCAACTTTAAGGCCCTAAAATGTTGCCTAAACATTGTGGACATGAAACATGCTCAAAAATATGCCGGGTGATGGTTCGTTTGGTCGTACGAACGCGATGTTCGCTTAATTACGACGGAATGCGCATAAGCGCGAAAAACGATCCATATGACGAAACGAATGGATTTTTCTTAAGGCGAACACTATAATATAATGTAGTCATGCTTACATAAATTTTTGGGTGTCCGGATATATTCAGAACGTAAGTTATGCGCGAAAATGCAAACTTGTGCACTTTTTGACACTTTTAGTCCCTGAATGACACAAAAGTTTATTTTAGCATACCGAACACCTCAAAGCCTATTTCTAAGCTATGTAAAGGATATTTATGGTATGTTTAACTTATGGTCATGTTCCGGAAAGTCTGTTACAGTTCAAATTGGCATACTTTCGCAGTTTGTCAACTTTAGTCCCTGTAAGCGATTAAACTTTGATTTCAGCACACCAAACCTTCCAAAACTTATATCTAAGTTATGTAAAGGTTATTTAAGGTATGTTAAGCCTATTTCACTATTCCGGAGTGTTCGTTGGATTAAACTGGTTATATCTACACATCAGAGCGCGTATAACCTTCCAGAAAGCGATTTAAAGCTTGAAATCGAACAAGAGTTGATATGTGCAAACGATACACATATTTTTACAAGTCCAAAGTATGAAATACAATATTTCATTGGTTTGGCATTTGTTTGATGGTTGAAATGACACAGGTGTTACAGTCTCCCCTACTTCAGGAAATTTCGTCCCGAAATTTAGTTCTAGAGGAAACTTGTGGAGACAGCTGTGACGGTTTTGCCTTTAGACAAATCCATTGAGCCCTGAAGTAAAACTCTAGGCCATGTTAGGATTCTTAGCAAAGATGTCAACCCTCAAAGTGAAGTCCTTGTAGTAACAAAACATGGAGTTTTGAACTATAGACAGGAGAACATTTCCCGTGAAGAAATATCATAGGAAACTTGTGTGTGCTTGAAATCAGAATTGGGGAGTATAAGAATATATGACATTGGTCAAGTCCAAGACTTTTCCCGTATCATTACTCTTGTTACTACTATAGGTCCTAACACATGACAAAACTTCCTGTGGTTTCTGTGCACTGAATTCCATAATTATGTAGGCCTCCATAATTACTTATTTCCTTGCACAGTCCGCACAGTTCATTTCATAATGCGTATGGGAAAAATCAACGAATAATCCTGTGGTGACTTAACTTGACTGCAACAAAGTCCCTTTAACTAGTTCACCAGAGGATTAGATCAACAAACAATCTCTTGAACTTAGACCACCCGAGGGCCTATTTAACTACATAAACATATGATATATTTAACTAGATTGTCGAACCAATCTATTTACCTTAGATCGACGTAGGATCTCTTTAACTAGATTGTCGAACCAATCTCTTCAACGAAACTACCCAAGAGGAATATTTAACTACACCGACGTAGGATGCATTTAACTAGATTGTCGAACCAATCTATTTAACTTAGATCGACGTAGGATCTCTTTAACTCAACTACCAAGAGAAACATTTAACTACACCGACGTAGGATGTATTTAACTTTAGATCGACGTAGGATCTCTTTAACTAGATTGTCGAACCAATCTCTTCAACGAAACTACCCAAGAGGAATATTTAACTACACCGACGTAGGATGCATTTAACTAGATTGTCGAACCAATCTATTTAACTTAGATCGACGTAGGATCTCTTTAACTCAACTACCAAGAGAAACATTTAACTACACCGACGTAGGATGTATTTAACTTTTTGAATAGTACTTTATAATCCAAGGGACTTAACTACAACGTAGAAGTCCATTAAGGATTTTATGTAGTACCTTTGGGTATCCTACTATGAATCCCTTATACGAAGATATGGAAGATTCTACGAGGATTTGGATGACAAAACTTGGATCACACAAACAACATAAAAGGAAACACATAAGCACATAAACACATAGTTGTTTAATTTAACCATTAAGTTGTTGTCTTTGGATACGGATATTTAAAGCACGCCAGAAATCCAATCCGTGGATTCCACTTGGCACTTTAAATCATTAGAATCTAACCATGAAGATAGGAAGATCTACCAAAAATTCGATTTTGTTTTCAAGAAAACACAATATTCGAATTAAGGAACACAAAAATTTGAATATACGGAAATACCCTTAGGTACCCTATTAAGAATTTATAGTGGTACGTTGGGTATTCATACAGAGTTGTAACTTGCGCCTTGTACTTCGTTTCTTTGTAAGAGACGGGTACTAAGGATTTCCGTGGAAAACGCAAGAGATAATAAGATGGAAGAAATTACGGGGTAATCTGTTCTTCAAGGAATACGATTCCTTGATTGTTGGTATTGTAGGGGATACGTTGTTTATACATGCCATTCATATTTGTACATATATTGCAAAATAAGAAGATTTATTTATAAACAACCACAACAACAACTGTTTCATGGACCTCGACAACAAAAGAAAATAATACATAAGGCTTGATTATTTCTAAACAGCATTGTCTTCTAGTTGCTCCGATGCTCATCCCTGCGCTGGATTTGCATTAGCAATCTTTGGGCAATTTCTTCGGAAATGGCCCATCTCGTTACAGTTGAAACAAGGACCTCGTGGAAGACGAGCTTGAGCAGGATTTACTTGAGGTTGGTTTGGACCAGCTTGGTTTGGGGTAAAACGACAAGCATTTGCCAGGTGACCGAGTCGCCCACATGATGCACACAAACGACACTGTAGGTGAGCTAAGTGGTGTGCATTACATTTGTCGCATATCGGTGCAGTACCGGCATAAGGTTTCCTTACAGGAGGCTGAGCTGGTTGGTGGCGGATGTTTTGGTTGGGTTGAGCAGCAATCGCAAAATTCTGTGAAGCCTTACGCTTCCTTGACTCCTTATGGGATCCAGTCTGTTCATCCATGATCTTTGATTCCTCGACTGGTTTCTTGTCACCTTTCCGGAAAAGCTTTTTCTTTCTGATGTGGGATTCAGTTAGAGTAGCTGACAATTCAATGGCTTGTCTGACAGTAGTAGGGTTGCTGCCAGTAACAATATCCTGAACTAGGTCAGGAAGACCATCAGTATATTTCTCGATCGCCTTATCCACAGGAGTAACCATAGCAGGACACAGCAGGCTCAATTCTTCAAAACGGTCAGTATAGGCTCGATGTTCCCCACTGTCTTGCTTCAAATCATCAAATTCTCTTTCCAAAGCTCGTAGTTCGTGACGAGGACAGAACTCCCTCATCATAAGAGCTCTAAGCTCGGCCCAAGTCTGTGCTAGTGCAATTTCAGCACCCCGGTCTCTCATAATCCCGTTCCACCACGTAAGAGCCCTCTTCTGAAACACGCTCGAAGAAAACTCAACCTTGCGATTTTCAGGACACTGAACGTGACGGAACGTATTCTCAATGCTCTCAAACCATTGAAGAAGCCCAGTTGCTCCCTCTGAACCACTAAACTTGAGCGGTTTAGCTGAGTTGAAACTCTTGAAGTTGCAGGGAGGATTGTTGTTGTTGATGGTCTGCATCATTTGAGCATAAAGATTAGGGAAGGCAACAGCCATTTGCTGTGCGATGATTCCCGCCAGTTCGGCATTATCCATCTGATTATCGCGTCGAGGAGGCATTCTAAAAGAGGAAACATGAAAGGAAACGAGTGAGTGATTTAGACGAAAAGAATGAGATGAAACAAATCTGATGAAGGCAAGGATAGTGGTCATTTGTTCGCTTTACAAAGCAAACAATCTACACACAGTGACTAATCAAAGTAAATGGATCAAAAATAATGTATCGCGAAGACATGCTCGCCTATAAGTGAACACTCATCCCAAGAATTCCCAGGTAAGCACAACTGGTCTAGCGTCTGATGAGATGTATACGAAGTGCTTGCCTAGACAGAAAACCCAGAATACAGGCATTCACCCTTCCAGTTTGCACGTGTTCACATTATTTAAAACCCAAAACCTTGACGAAGTTTTGAAAACTCAAAGAGGTTCAAAACCATATAATAGAGAGTTCAAAACCTTACAATAGAGGGTTCAAAACCTAGTAATCAATCATCCTAGAACAGATGATTAGTTTTCAAAGCGGTTTTGAAATTTATATTCTTGTTGTGCTCGTCGCCTAAGGATAGGCGACGGTATTGTTTTATGACTAAACGCAAGTAAACTCGCGTTAGGGTCCTAGAAAGGTTATAGACTAGGTCAAAGCATTACTAATTACTAATAACCTAATTCCCTATAACCATTGGCTCTGATACCATCTTTTCTGTCACACCCCGACCACGTGGAACATACAAAACGTGGCGGAAACGTCGGGGAGTGTTGTAACAGAATTAATTGTTTCAAATCCATGGCAATTGAAGTTTCGTTTTATTGATTAAAAGTGTTACAATGTATTAATAAACAAAGAAATACAACATAATTAACTAGTCTTGCATCTTTTATTGTCACTAAAGCCCAAATCTGTCTATATGTATCTTGATCATCTTATGCGACATCTCCTGAAAAACACATGTGAAAATAGGTACATCAGCATAAAAATGCCGGTGAGATACATAGGTTTTGTGAAAATAGGTTTCATGACTTATGTTTGAGAAAATGTTTAGTCATGAACCTTGTTAATTGCTTTGTTTTGTAAATCATTTGAAAAACAATGAGTTCAGATGATATATATAAATAAGTGAATAATGCATGGTTAAATGAATAACCAAGTAAAATGAGTTTGTATAAGATAAGTTGTTTTGTAAAACAATGAATTGTGAAAAGTATGTTATTTGTATAAAATGTTCTATGTCTCAAACTGAAATGATTCAAATAACGTTACGACATGTAATACCATACAAACACTTATATATAGGAAGTACCAGCGGCGTATCCACCATGCTTGTATCATATTACATACGCATCGTTACTTAATCACTTAATCAAACCAAACCAAACAATGTAAAATGTTCATGTCAAGATGTAAATCATGTCAAAATGTCTATGTCAAATATCCATGTCAAATGTCTATGTCAAATATCCATGTCAAATGTCTATGTCAAATATCCATGTATGGCAAGTGAAAGGTCTCAACTAAACCATATGCACAAAAACAAGGTATTGAAGTAAAACTTGGTTTAAATCAAAGTTATGTTTTGTGGGAAATGCATGATCAAATGTCAATCATGTTAAAATGTCTATGCCGAAATGTCTATGTCAAATCAATTGTCAAATGTATTGGGTAATATGTCAAAGTGTTCATATACTGGATGAGCATATGCAACAAAATGTAATGTAAAACAATGTACTAAGTATGCTAAGTTAACATACAAAGCAGAAAAGTCATGTAAATCAATGTACTAATAGTGTACTAATGAACATAACCAGTATATGATGTGAAAACAGGAAAGCACGAAAGTAACAAGTAGGCACATGTGTTCCACCCCAAAACAGTTTGGAAAACAGTAAAAGAGGGGTCTATGTACTCACTTGAGATTGCTCAGTTGTATAAAGATAACCACCAAGCAATGCAAGAGATCTCGGAATCAAACGACACCTATTATAGGTAACTATGTTAATTAACCGGACCTAAATCGGAAGATTGGGTAGAATTAGGGTTTGTAAACCAAATGAGTGTAGGAACTCATATGATATGGTTTAACAAAGCCTACATACTAAATGAAACTTAACCTAAGTGTCTACGACCCATTACGACCCGTTTAGGAAGCTTATGCTACTTTAACGTGTCGTGCGCGTGAAACGCGTTCGGACCGCCTAACTAGCCCTATGACAAGTGTTATATGCCTAAACATGTTACATAATCAGTTATGTGACAAAAGTTTAGGTTACATATGCTTAATTACCAATTATACATGAAAAGGGTATTCTGGTAATTTACCTAAGGCATATAAACTACCTATCATACAACTACTTAAACGATGTGACCATAGGGTATAACCTCGGAAGGTTATGCCCTATACTAGGGTCACCTAATGTATTTGGTCGGATCCTAATGATCGACCAAACTGGGTCGGGTTCGAAGGTATAGGCGATTTATTAGATCGCCTACCCTACGACCCTAAACAACGTGGTAATCAGTGGGCATAGTCCCAAGGGACTATGACCAACGTGATTACACTCACGTTGCGAAGTTCAAACGAACTTCGCATTGACCATTACTGGTCAACGCTGAAAGTCAAACAAAGTTTGACTTTCTGACTCGAAAAGCAGTAAAATAAGGAAAAGAACGAAAGAATACTAACCCAGGGTCCCCGAATGCTAATCCCGACTTCAAGAACTCAGGTATGAAACAATGGTTTCAACTTAGAGCTCTCAAAATCAGAATTCTTGTAAGTTTTGCATTGGGGTGTTGGGGTATTTATAGTATTCGGGTAACCGTTAAGATCATTTCTTGGAAAAGGGGAAACGATCAAGGCCGTACACTTGTCCAAATGTTATGGTGCCTCAAAATGCTCACCACCATAAGGAATCAACACTTGGCAAGGGGTTAGGGAGTGCAAAACAGCTGCAAACAGCTGTTAAATACACTTAATCTGGTCTGATAGTGGGAAGCGGCCCGCTTCAGGATCAGCCAAATACAATGCGGGCCGCATGGCCCTTCTGATCTGCACATATGTTTGAAAAATGACAGTTTCAGTCCCTGCACGTGTTTAAGGCCATTTCCGACACTTCTAAGGCCCGTAAAGCCAACTTTAAGGCCCTAAAATGTTGCCTAAACATTGTGGACATGAAACATGCTCAAAAATATGCCGGGTGATGGTTCGTTTGGTCGTACGAACGCGATGTTCGCTTAATTACGACGGAATGCGCATAAGCGCGAAAAACGATCCATATGACGAAACGAATGGATTTTTCTTAAGGCGAACACTATAATATAATGTAGTAATGCTTACATAAATTTTTGGGTGTCCGGATATATTCAGAACGTAAGTTATGCGCGAAAATGCAAACTTGTGCACTTTTTGACACTTTTAGTCCCTGAATGACACAAAAGTTTATTTTAGCATACCGAACACCTCAAAGCCTATTTCTAAGCTATGTAAAGGATATTTATGGTATGTTTAACTTATGGTCATGTTCCGGAAAGTCTGTTACAGTTCAAATTGGCATACTTTCGCAGTTTGTCAACTTTAGTCCCTGTAAGCGATTAAACTTTGATTTCACCACACCAAACCTTCCAAAACTTATATCTAAGTTATGTAAAGGTTATTTAAGGTATGTTAAGCCTATTTCACTATTCCGGAGTGTTCGTTGGATTAAACTGGTTATATCTACACATCAGAGCGCGTATAACCTTCCAGAAAGCGATTTAAAGCTTGAAATCGAACAAGAGTTGATATGTGCAAACGATACACATATTTTTACAAGTCCAAAGTATGAAATACAATATTTCATTGGTTTGGCATTTGTTTGATGGTTGAAATGACACAGGTGTTACAATTAAGCTCACGTTGCAAAGTTCAAACGAACTTTGTGTTGACCAATTCATGGTCAAAGCAGAAAGTCAAACACTGTTTGACTTTCATGCTTAAATACATAAACAAGCATGAAAGAAGCTTACAAAAGGTCCAAGCTAGGAAGAATTGATCCAAAACACTCAGGTATGAAGCCTTAGCTTCAACTTAGAGCAAATTTAGATCAAATTGTGAGGAACGAAGTGAAAAACCCAAGTCTATTTATAGTAAGTTTGGATTAATAAGATCATTCCAAGTGTTAGGAGGATCAATCTTGGCCATACACTTGTGGAACATGATTTCTAATACAATGGGATGTCCAAAAAACAATCAAATGGTATGCCAAAACCATGGAAAAATCAAAGAAATCAGCTACACATTGCTGGTTCAATGTTTATGTCCAGTTAAGGCCGTCGCGTGGCGCAACAAAGAAAGGGTGAGGCTGTCGCGTGATGCAAGTATCTTTCAGGAATTGGCAAAACAGGTCCCTGCAAGCATTAAACTTGATTTCCGACGCATTTAAGCCTCGTTAACCCATTTTCAAGGCTCAACAATGAAGTTAAAGTATAGGGGACATGAAATATGCTTGGAAATATCTCGGATGTCGGTTCGTTTGGTCGTACGGTCACGTTATTCGGTTAATTACGACGAAACACGAATGGACGCGAAAAACGATCCAAATTACAAGACAAATGGTATTTTTGCATTCCAATCACTAAAATAAAATATTTTAATGATTACAAAAATTTTTGGATGTCCGGATACGTTCAGAACGTGAGATATGCGCGTAAATGCAAACTTAAGCACTTTTTGACGCTTTTAGTCCTTATTTCTAAACTATGTAAAGGATATTTAGGGTATTTTTAACTTATGATCATGTTCTGGAAGGTTCGTTAAAGTACGAATCGGCATACTTTCGCAGTTTTTTCGTAAATAGTCCCTGTGATCGAATAAACTTGTTTTCGATACACCAAACCCTTCAAAACTTATTTCTAAGTTATGTAAAGGTTATTTAAGGTAGGTTAAGCCTATATCACTATTCTGGAGTGTTTGTCACATTAAACTGATTACGTTTACGCATCAGTTTGCATTTAACTTTCTAGAAAGCGATTTATAGCTTGAAATCGAACTAGAATCAAATCGTAAAATCGTCAAACACAAATACACAAATATTAACACCAAAATACATCGTTTCATTGATAATTGATATTGTTCTACATCGTACATCGATTACAGAGCACAAGTGTCACAGTCTCCCCTACTTTAGGAAATTTCGTCCCGAAATTTTAACTAGAGGAAGCTTGTGAAAACAAATGTGGATATTTCGCTTTCATTTGGTCCTCATGCTCCCAAGTAAACTCTGGGCCACATTTGGACTCCCAGTGAACTTTGACTAATCGTATTCGCTTGTTCTTCAATTGTTTGACTGCACGGTCCATTATCTCCACAGGTTTCTCGACAAAGTGCATCATTTCATCAACTTGAATTTCGTCGAGTGGAATATGAAGATCAGTATCAGCTAAACACTTTTGTAAATTGGACACGTGGAAGGTTGGGTGAATATTCCCAAGTTCAGGAGGTAGCTCTAGTCGATAGGCAACCTTTCTGATTCTTTCAACGATCTTAAATGTTCCAACATATCGTGGTGCAAGTTTTCCTTTCTTTCCAAATCTCACCACTCCCCTCCAAGGGGATACCTTGAGTAGGACACGGTCTCCGACTTGAAATTCCAAGGGCTTGCGTTGCATATCCGCATAACTCTTTTGACGGCTTCTAGCTGTCAGAAGATTATCGCGAATTTTCTTGATTTTATCTATCGTTTCCAGAATGAGCTCAGGTTCAGTAAGCTAAGCTTCACCGATCTCATTCCAATAGATAGGTGAATGACATTTTTGACCGTATAAAGCTTCGAACGGTGCCATATTGATGCTTGCATGATAACTATTGTTGTAAGAGAACTCGAACAACGGTAGATGAGAATCCCAATTACCACCAAAGTCTATCACGCATGCTCTAAGCATATCCTCCAATGTTTGTATCGTTCTCTCGGATTGTCCATCTGTTTGGGGATGATAAGCAGTGCTTAGATTTAGTTGAGTTCCCATAGCAAATTGCATGGTCTTCCAAAAATGAGATGAAAATTGAGCATAACGGTCAGAAATGATATCCAAAGGAACACCATGTCGAGACACAATCTCGTCAACATAAATCTTAGCAAGTTTATCAGTGGACAGATACTCTTGAATCAGTATAAAGTGAGCTGACTTCGTTAATCGATCGATGATAACCCAAATAGCATCGTGACCTCTAGATGTGTGTGGTAACTTAGTGATGAGATCCATCGCAATGTTCTCCCACTTCCATACCGGTATCTCTGGTTGTACAAGCAAACCAGATGGTCATTGATGTTCAGCCTTGACTTTGAGACAAGTTAGGCATTTAGATACGTACAAAGCAACATCCTTTTTCATACCAGGCCACCAGTACTGAGTACGAAGATCCTTGTACATTTTGTCCGCACAAGGATAAATAGAATATCAAGACTTGTGAGATTCGTCCATCACTAAAGTACGAAGATCGTCTTGTTTTGGAATCCATAAATGATTCTTGAAATAAAGCAACCCATCATCTTTCGTTTCGAGTTTGAGCTCTAGTTGACGTGGTAATTCCTTACCCATCAAGTCTTGGGAAACACAAGTATGTTGAGCTTGAGAGACACGTGATTGGATATCAGATAGAGTGCGAACAAAATAAAGCTTGACTCGTTGCTTTCGACTTAGCGCATCGGCCACGACATTCGCCTTACAAGGATGGTAGCAAATCTCGAAATCGTAATCGTTCAAGAGTTCAACCCAGCGTCGTTGTCTCATATTTAGCTCCTTCTGATTAAAAATGTGCTGGAGACTTTTGTGGTCTGTGAAAACCACACACTTCTTGCCATAAAGATAGTGTCTCCAGATTTTAAGAGCAAAAACCACAACACCCAACTCAAGATCATGAGTCGTGTAGTTTTTCTCGTGGATCTTTAATTGTATTGACGTATAAGCTATAACTTTGCCTCGTTGCATGAGAACACAACCAAGGCCCAGATTCGACGCTTCACAATAGACAACAAAATAATCGTTTCCATCGGGCAAAGATAAGACAGGAGCATCACAGAGTTTTCGTTTCAAAGTTTGGAAAGCTTCCTCTTATTTAGGTCCCCACTCAAAACGCTTATTCTTCTGAGTCAAAGCAGTGAGTGGAACCGCGGTCTTTGAGAAGTTTGAAATGAATCGTCGATAGTAACCAGCAACACCAAGAAAAGAACGAACTTCTGTAGGTGTAGTAGGTGTGTTCCAATCCTTAATTGCAGCAATTTTGGAAGGATCCACATGAATACCTTGCTTGTTAACAATATGACCCAAGAACTGAACTTCCTTAAGCCAGAATTCACACTTGGAGAATTTAGCAAAAAGTTGTTCCTTCTTCAGGAGTTCCAGTGTTAGACGAAGGTGTTGTTCGTGATCGGCTCGAGACTTCGAATAAATGAGAATGTTGTCGATGAACACAATGATGAACTTGTCTAAATAAGGTTTACAAACCCTATTCATTAAGTCCATGAAGATAGCTGGGGCATTCGTCAGATCAAAAGGCATGACAGTGAACTCGTAGTGTCCATATCTCGTACGGAAAGTAGTTTTGGGAATATCTTCTTCGAGTACACGAAGCTGATGATACCCAGAACGCAGATCGATCTTGGAAAAACATGTAGAACCTTGCAGCTGATCAAAGAGATCATCAATTCATGGTAAGGGATGTCGATTCTTGATGGTAAGCTTATTAAGCTCACGATAATCGATACATATTCGAAAAGACCCATCTTTCTTTTTCACAAACAGGACAGGAGCGCCCGCGGTGAATAACTCGGTCGGATGAATCCTTAGTCAGATAAATCTTGAAGCTGTTTTGATAACTCTTGCATCTCAGACGGTGCAAGATGATAAGGTGCTTTAGCAATCGAGTTAGCATTAGGTACAAGATCAATATGAAACTCGACTTGACGAACTGGAGGCAAACCAGGCAGTTCATCAGGAAACACCTCTGGAAAATCTCAAACAATGAGAATATCTTGAATACACTTGCTCTTGCCTTTATCCTTAGTGACATGAGCCAGAAAAGCCACATATCCTTTTCGTAAATAACTTTGGGCTTTCGTACACGACATGAGTTTCAATCCACCAGATGGTTTCTTGCCACGAACCTCTAAGACTTCACCAGACGAAAGAGGAATACGAACAATCTTATCGAAACAAACCACCTCAGCATGATACTTAGTTAACCAATCCATCCCTACGATAATATCGAAACTTCCAAGTTGCATTGGTGTGAGGTCAATAGGAAAAAGATGGTTATCAAGGTTCAATTGACAATCGTGAATTACAGAATCGAGTACGAGAGGTTTACCAGTAGCAACTTCGACAGATAAGGGTTTCCTCAGTTTAGTTCTAGGTATCGCAAGCAAAGGCTCAAATGATAATGATACAAAACTTCTATCGGCACCAGAATCAAAAAGAACAGATACAGGTTGATGGTTAACAAGGAACGTACCATTAACAACCTCGTTGTCAGCACGCACCTCGTTTGCATTCAAGTTGTACGCTCGTCCACGAGCGGCATTCGCATTTGCATTGGCATTCATGTTTGCCAGTTTCGGGCAGTTGTTGCGGTAGTGACCCATCTCTCCACAATTGTAACAGGAACCAGGTGGGAATCTAACAGCGTTTCCCTGAACTGGAGCTTGATTCTGAGTAGTTTGATTCGGACCCAAACGACAAATGTTGGCTGTGGGCCCAAGTTTACCACAAGTGGTACATTGTTTACAAGCTTGTTGGGCACAATGATGACCGTTGCACCGATTGCAATGAGGTACAGTACCAGCATATGGTTTCTTGGCAGGAGGTTGTGCTGGTGGGTTCTGAGCGTTCTGTGCAGAAATAGTAAAATTTTGGGAAGCCTTACGCTTCCTCGATCTCCTCGATGATTCCCCCTTTTTCTTACCCTTACCCTTGTCTTGTGTGGTTTTGGTCGACTGATTTTTATCACCCTTGCGGGCCAGTTTACCTTTTCTGACTTGTGATTCAGTCAGAGTTACAGCCAATTCAATTTCCTGACGAACAGTGGTAGGGTTAATACCAGTTGCAATATCTTTCACAGTATCAGGCAGACCATCGATATACCTCTCAATCGCTTTCTTCAATGGGGTAACCATAGTAGGACACAACAAACTCAGCTCCTCATAACGATCCGTGTAAGCACGGTGTTCTCCCCCATCTTGTTTTAGATCATCGAACTCTCGTTCCAATGCCCTGATTTCGTGTCGGGGGAAGAACTCTTTCATCATGAGAGCCCGAAGCTCTTCCTAAGTTTGTGCCATCGTGACGGGTGGTCCGTAGGACAACCCTTAAAAGGTCTAAATATATGCACATTCCATGTTTTATTCGGTTAATTGCTTGAACTTGGTAACCACTCTATGTTTGATGATGCAGGTGTTAAAGTACTTAAGATGAGGGATTTAGAAAGATTAGAAGGATGGCGGAAGTTGGCGAAATCGAGAAGTGAGGAAATGGCAAATTGATGAAGAAACAAGGAGAAGAAAGCCACTCAGCACCGTAACCTACGGCTCCCAGCCGTAGGTTACGGCTCCCATCAATTGACAAAAAGACCAGCCGTAAATCAGGAGCTCTTGGCCGTAAGACTCACTGCCAGCCGTAACCTACGGCAGGGAGCCGTAGGTTACGTCTCCTGTTGACTTGTTTGGCCATATTGACTGCCGTAACCTACGGCTGGGAGCCGTAGGTTACGCCTCCGACTGATCTCAAAATGTAACCTACTCATTTATTAGCCATTTGAAGAGGATTTATGGAGACTTATCATTGGTTTTCGGTTACAACCTGCTAGTGAACGAAAAATGGGAATATATTAGAGACTTGGAAGCTTGGAGAGGGGAACTTGTCATTAATCTTATCATCTATCTTTAATCTAGTTTGGTTGGTGATCTTGTTGAACAATAATTTCCTTGTATTTTGTTACAATGTTTGTCCAAGCCATGAGTGGCTAAACACTTTATGATCGTCCTAGATTGAAGGTTTGCTTGAGACATTTTGTATTTGATTTCCTAATTTCTAGAATAGCAATCCTTATCTTTATGGTTGGTTTGTTATGGTGTGTGATTGTTTGTTAGTAACTTGTTAATTCTTATGATAATCTAGTTTGAAACCATACGTTCTTGGTGCCGTTGGCAATCGAGATATCATGGGTAGAATTAGGATTGGGTAAGGATTGATTGATCATCGGGTAACAACCTCACGTTCTAGGAATCTGAGTACTTAGTTCCCTTTCATCACTGCAAGTAATCACGCATGAGCTATGTCTATGTAGTTCTTTCTAGTGGAGTGATAATATGAATGTCGAAACAAACCGGAAATCTAGGATGGTCATTTGTCTCTAATTTGCTTACAACCAAACTTTTCTCTTGCAATTTACTTAGTTTAATTTAGTCTAAAACCAATTCACTCACATAAACTCTCGAATCTTATTTCTTTTGCAATTAGATTAATTTAGTTAAATTAGACAAACTTTCAAATAACACATATTCCACAAACTCCCTGTGTTCGATACCCACTTGCCACTATCTATATATAGTTGTTTTTGGGATTAAATTTGATTGTGACCACGACATCACGTCAAATTTTGGCGCCGTTGCCGGGGAGTAGTGCGCAACGTGTGTTATTTTCTTTCTTTTTAAGTTTGTTATTTTTCTGGTTTATGCTGGGTGTGTTAGTGTGCAGGTATTGACAGGTGCATGCGTACTAGGAGCTCTCACAAGCTATCACCTTTGGCATTTGATCCGGAAATGAGTTACCAAGAGGAGTACGATTACGGTGATTATTATGATGAATATTCTCAACTTTCATATGAAGGCCCTCAGATGTACGATCAAGACTATTATCATGCTCAGTATACATTTGATCAGTATGGTTATGAATGTGTAACTCAACAACCTACTTTGCACTATCAGTCACATAAATCTGAAAGTCTTGACGAGATGATGAGAATGAGACACATGGTTTATGTTGAAAAAGAATTAACAAAACCTCATTTGTCAATGGAAGAACGAGTAGAACTTTTGGAATGGAAATATGATTTGTTACCAAAAGAGGTGAAAGAGATGAGGCCAGGGACGTCGATATTGGAAAAACGTCAAGCAAAACAACACTGGATATATGTGCAGATTGAACAAATGACACCTATGGGTGATGTAGAAGAAAAGGTTGTGAGTCCTTCCGAACTTGAAACTGAATTATTAGGGCCAAATGAGGAATATACAATTGAAATTATTGTGGAGGAACCACCTATGGAGAGCAAAGTTGAGGGCCTTTTACTTGATGAACCAATCAAAGTTGATTACAACTCTCCGGCTGTGGTGGTTATGGAAACCAAGAGTGTTAAGGATGCATGTTTAGAAACTAGGAAGGTGGCACTTCATGATGTGGGAGATTTCATTCATAAGTTATGTTTATGGGAGAGTTTGGATTTGTTGGGCACAGAAAACGAAGTAGTGAAGTAGAGAGTAAACTACCGAGCATTTGTTGGAAATTCGGTAGGAAAATGTGGATTTAAAGAATTTTGCAAAGAAAGATGGGACGTGACAAAGCACACACACAATAGAAGAATCAAACACCGTGCTTACATCAGCAACGAAAAAGGTAAATGTGCATTGAGACCACCTTGAGACATATCAGGTACGGTCGGGCTGAAGACCTAAACTTTAGCGCTGCTTGGGAGGCAACCCAAGGTGTTTTTAGATAAGTGTGGGGAAGATGTGCGGAGAGTTATGTGAAGGTGATGATAGGAAGACGGATTATCTACAACATCTGTTGTGTCAAACTTCACCAGGTCAATGTACTCTTTCTTTAGTCTTGTTATGTTCTTTAGTATTAAAATATTGGTATTAGTTGTTAAAAAAAAAAAGAAAAAAAAGAAAAAAAGAAATTTGGGATTTGAGAGTATTAGCGAAAGCTAATTTTTTTTTGTAGAAGCGATCTTTCCCTCAAAGCCATACATTGGGACAATGTATCCCAAGTGTGGGGATGAGGGGAATTTTTTGAGAATTTTAAATTTTTTTTTTTGTAAATCCGAGCAAAATTGTCAAAATTTGAAAGCTTGATATTGTTTCACTTGACACATCGACACCCATTCCTAGTCTTTTCTTGGTGAGAATTGAGCCACATATGAGTGTTATTGATATTTCTTTGTTTGAGTGGCGGTGTGTGTAGTGTGTTAATAGAACTTGTGTGCGAATTCTTGTTAAATCCTAGAGTTAGCATGCTTTTGAAAATGATAGGGGACTTTTAGGAAGCCTCGTCTAGATGTGTGAGAGTGCGGGATTGGTGGGTTGGACCTCATTCTTTACAAATATGAGCTTGGTATTGCGAGGGGTGGGGGTTTGGTCTTTAGAAAGCCATGTTTGAGCCTTAAACCATTCGGTTGCGACCCAAACCTACTTCTTACAAAACTATACCTATTGAGACGACCCGGTTTAGGAATTTAGTTGGTAGTGTTGATGTTCTTGTATATATTGTTGACTTTATGTTAAAAAAAAAACAAAAAAAGAGAAAAAGAAAACAAAAAAAAAAATTGAGAAAAAAAAAAGGAAGAATTTAGTTGAAGAAGTTGTGTATATATTTGATGGTTGCTTTGTTAGTGGTAGAAATAAAAACCGGGTCAAATCAATTAGCTCTCGCATATATATTCCACCATTTTCCTACCTTTGCACCTAGCCCCGTTACAACCCGTAAGTCCTTTTTGATTCATAAGCATGCTAGATATTTGTTAGGAGGAGACTTGATTCTTATACAAGCTTATTGTCGCGCACACACACACACACGCATTGAGTGGTTTAGCATTAGGCTAATAATTCTAGTTACCGAGAGATTTCTGTGAGGGGTGTGTCTTGTGGTACGATTGAAAGTTAGTAAAAGGACGACACATTTTAGCTTGGTTTGCATAATTGATCGCTATGGTTGTGAATAGTTTTGAATGGGTTGCTTGGGACAAGCAACGGGTAAGTGTGGGGATGTGACGGGTGGTCCGTAGGACAACCCTTAAAAGGTCTAAATATATGCACATTCCATGTTTTATTCGGTTAATTGCTTGAACTTGGTAACCACTCTATGTTTGATGATGCAGGTGTTAAAGTACTTAAGATGAGGGATTTAGAAAGATTAGAAGGATGGCGGAAGTTGGCGAAATCGAGAAGTGAGGAAATGGCAAATTGATGAAGAAACAAGGAGAAGAAAGCCACTCAGCACCGTAACCTACGGCTCCCAGCCGTAGATTACGGCTCCCATCAATTGACAAAAAGACCAGCCGTAAATCAGGAGCTCTTGGCCGTAAGACTCACTGCCAGCCGTAACCTACGGCAGGGAGCCGTAGGTTACGGCTCCTGTTGACTTGTTTGGCCATATTGACTACGCCTCCGACTGATCTCAAAATGTAACCTACTCATTTATTAGCCATTTGAAGAGGATTTATGGAGACTTATCATTGGTTTTCGGTTACAACCTGCTAGTGAACGAAAAATGGGAATATATTAGAGACTTGGAAGCTTGGAGAGGGGAACTTGTCATTAATCTTATCATCTATCTTTAATCTAGTTTGGTTGGTGATCTTGTTGAACAATAATTTCCTTGTATTTTGCTACAATGTTTGTCCAAGCCATGAGTGGCTAAACACTTTATGATCGTCCTAGATTGAAGGTTTGCTTGAGACATTTTGTATTTGATTTCCTAATTTCTAGAATAGCAATCCTTATCTTTATGGTTGGTTTGTTATGGTGTGTGATTGTTTGTTAGTAACTTGTTAATTCTTATGATAATCTAGTTTGAAACCATACGTTCTTGGTGCCGTTGGCAATCGAGATATCATGGGTAGAATTAGGATTGGGTAAGGATTGATTGATCATCGGGTAACAACCTCACGTTCTAGGAATCTGAGTACTTAGTTCCCTTTCATCACTGCAAGTAATCACGCATGAGCTATGTCTATGTAGTTCTTTCTAGTGGAGTGATAATATGAATGTCGAAACAAACCGGAAATCTAGGATGGTCATTTGTCTCTAATTTGCTTACAACCAAACTTTTCTCTTGCAATTTACTTAGTTTAATTTAGTCTAAAACCAATTCACTCACATAAACTCTCGAATCTTATTTCTTTTGCAATTAGATTAATTTAGTTAAATTAGACAAACTTTCAAATAACACATATTCCACAAACTCCCTGTGTTCGATACCCACTTGCCACTATCTATATATAGTTGTTTTTGGGATTAAATTTGATTGTGACCACGACATCACGTCACATCGCTACATCGGCACCCCTATCTCGCATCACACCGTTCCACCATGTTAAAGCACGCTTCTCAAAAAAACTGGATGTAAACTCAACCTTTCACTCATTCGGACACTAATGTGCTCTCCAGACTCTTGAACCATTGTAGGAGCGCAGTTGCTCCTTGAGACCTAGAAAACTTTAGTGGTTTAGCTGAATTAAACGTTTTGAAACTACACTGAGCATTGTTGTTGTTATTGTTATTCGCTTGATATCGCTTGATTGATCTGAGTTATTAGGTTCAGAATCACAGCAGCGATCTGCTGAGTGATAATAGCTGCGAGTTCGGCGTTAGTTTGAGGTTGTGCATCTCGTCGAGGAGGCATATTCTAAAAAGAACAAGGAAACATGAGAAACGAGTGAGATTGACAATTGGATAAACAAAAAGAGGTATTGAAGACATCGATAAAACATAAGGAAGGTAGTCATTCGTTTGTTACCTCGAACAAACAAACGACACACAGTGACTAATCAAAGTAAATGGGTTAATATAATGTATCGTGAAGACCTGCTTTAGCCTATAAGTGGACACTCATCCCAAGAGTTTCCAGGTAAGAGTGACTGGTCCGATTATGTGGATTTGTACGAACACTCTAGCCTTAGACAGAAAACTCAGGATACAGGCATCCACCCTTCCAGATTATACGTGTTCACATTATCTAGACCCAAACTTTGATGAGAATTTGAAAACTTTGATGGTTCAAAACCTTATAACAAATCACCTAGGAGTAGATGATTGGTTTTTAAATCGGATTTGTTATTGTGTTCTCATTTTGGTTATCACCTAAAGATAGGTGACGGTATTGTTTTCAAATGCAAGAAACTCGCGTTAGGGTCCTAGAAAAGTTATAGTCTAGGTCAAAGCATTGCTAATAACCTAATTCCCTATAACCATGAGCTCTGATACCAACTCTTCTGTCACACCCCGACTGCGTGAAACAACAAACCGCGACGGAAACATCGGGGAGTGGAGCGACAGAATTATTTTTTCACAACACATGGATCAAAAAGTTTTGTTTTATTGAATTATTTAATATTTACATTGTCCTAAAGTTAAAACAAACAAGTTCACATATCGACTATCATCGTTATTAAGTCACTAAGGCCTTGTCCAGTCCTAAGTGAGCATGCGTCCTAGTCGCAATCAACATCATTCAACACCACCTGAAACATATGCGAAAATTAAAGTCAGCAAAGAAATGCCGGCGAGCACATAGGTTTTGTGAGAGTGTCGGATTCATGGCTCGTTTACTTGTTACAATACCTCGTTTGACTACAAGAGTCGTTAACTGAAAACCTTGTTTTGAAAAGGGTTTGGTATTGCAATATGAATAACCAGCTCAAAATAAGTTGGTTACATTTTATAAAATCTCGTTGCCATGAATCTTAACCCAAAACATTTGTTTAAGTAAACCAAATTGTAAATCGTTCTCATAATGAAACTCGTACGGTTTATATCGTCTAGTAAACATCATTGCGTGACATCGTTTAAAAGCGTTCGTCCAAGTGAACTAAATAACGCCACGTAATATAATACGATAAAAGCACTTATATATAAGAAGTACCAGCGGCGTATCTACCATGCTTTTATCACATTACACCCGTTCCGTTATCTAACCACATAAGAAAAACCAATCGTTCAATTTGTTTAACTCGTTTATGTCGTAAACCATCGTTCAATCGTTTAAATCATTCAAATCATTCCAAATCGTTCAAATCGTTCTCGTTTTAATTGTGAAAACTAACTTTTGGTCGTCTCGTTTAACGCATTTAAACCTTCGTAACTCGTCCATCGTTCAACTCTTATTAACATACCACCAAAGGGTAAGTTAGAAATCATCAGGTTTAGTCGTTACCCACATAACCCCCATACATAACCATGGTGGTAGTCTGATAACGGGATTTGTCAGATCCTATGGTACCATAACATACTACTGGTTAGCTCGGCCAAAGCTAATGAATGTCATTCGTTATTTAATTACGTCCCAATAAGTTCGTTCACATTATCGAAATTGTTGTGTTTAATATAAACCATAGTATTCTTTTTTGAAATCATCGAAATCGTTTATCACATATGAATCAACCCAAAATAATTGAAAACAGTAAAATAGGGGAACTATGTACTCACATTAAAGTGCAAAGTATCCTCGATTAAATGATCTAACAAAGCTCGGGCAAACCAAGGAAATCAAATAGCACCTAGTAATCGAATCGCTAAGTTAATAAATCGACACCTAAATCGGAAGATTGGGTAGAATGAGGTCTCGTAAACCATATGAGTATTAGAACTCATGTGATAGGGTTTAACAATGTCTACATTCTAAATCGGAACCTATCCTAAGTGCTTATGACCCGTTACGCTACTTTAACGCGTCGTTCGCGCGAATGCGCGTTCGAGATGTCTAACTAGTCCTATGGCAAGTGTTATATGCCCTAACATGTTTAAATATGTTTCATAATCAGTTTAAGTGACAAAAATTAAGTTACATATGCTTAAAATCAAATTATGCATGAAAAGGGCATTTTGGTCATTTTCCTAAGGCATATAAACTACCTATCATACACCTAATTAAACTAAGTGATCATAAGGTATAACCTCGGAAGGTTATTCTGTGACAACGGTGCTCTGTAATCGATGTACAATGTAAAACAATGTTAATTATTAATAAAACAATGTGTTTTGGTGTTATTATGTGTGTATTTGTGTTTGATGATTTTACGATTTGATTCGAGTTAGATTTCAAGCTTTAAATCGCTTTCTGGAAAGTTATACGCAAATTGGTGTGTAAACGCAGTCAGTTTAACGCAAAAAACACTCCGGAATAGTGACATAGGCTTAACATACCTTAAATAACCTCTACATAACTTAGAATTAAGTTTTGGATGGTTTGGTGTGTTGAAAATAAGTCTAGTCGATCGCAGGGACTATTTATATCAAACTGCGAAAGTATGCCAATTCGTTCTGTAACGAACATTTCAGAACATGATCATAAGTTAAACATGCCCTAAATATCCTTTACATAGCTTAGAAATAGGCTTTGAGGTGTTTGGTGCGAAAAATAAACTTTTTGATCAAACAGGGACTAAAAACGTCAAAAAGTGCATAAGTTTGCATTTTCACGCATATCATACGTTTTGAATATATTCAGACATCCAAAAATTTTTGTAATCATTAGAATATCTTATTTTAATGATTGGAATGCAAAAATACCATTCGTCGCTTAATTTGGATCGTTTTTGCGTCCGTTCGAGTTTTCGTCGTAATTAACCGAATAACGCAACCGTACGACCAAAAGAATCGACATCTGAGATGTTTTTGAGCATATTTCATGTTCCCTATTCTTTAACATCCTTGTTGAGCCTTGAAAATGGGTTAACGGGGTTTAAACGCATCAAAAATGGCTTAGAAGTGTTGCAGGGACCAAAACTGACAATTTTCAAAAGTCTCTGGATCTGGCATGTGGTGGCGTCATGCCACCACTATATGTTGTTGCTGTGGTGGCACACCACCACCCTATCTGGGCAGAAAACTCATTTTCAGCAACTTTCAGCAATTTTCAGCAACCGACTTGAAGTTTAGGGTCCTAAATGTAACTTTTCTCAATACCCTGTGATGGTTTTGGGCACCCCTAGTATTCTAAAACCATGTGCCACATTTGAAAGGTCCAGATCGAAGCTCAATTATCGAGGAACGATCCTACCAGTTGTGGGAATTCTATAAATACCCACTCTTTGATCTCAATTTCATTCTCTAAGTTGAAGCTCTCCTTGTGAAGCTTCATACCTGAGAATTTTTTAGTTCAAATCTTCCTAGCTTGGACCCTTTGTGCTCCTTGATTTCCTTGTTTTACTTGAGCTAGTTGAGTTGTTTTGATTGAGGATACTTTGCACTTCAAGTGAGTACATAGTCCCCCTATTTTTACTGTTTTCGATTGTTTTCGGGTGATTCATATGTGTTAAATGATTTTGATGTTTCTAATAATGGTTTCAAAAATGATTAATATGGTTTATATTAAATTAATAACGATTTCGATAACGTGAATAAACTTGCTGGGCGTAGTTACATAACGAATAACATTCATTAGTTTTGGCCGAACCGACCAGTATTAGGTTATGGTACCATAGGATCTGACAAATCCCGTTATCAGATTGCACCCATGGTTATGTGTGGGGGTTATGTGGGTAACGACTGAATCTGTGATTGTTAACTTACCCTTTGGTGGTTTGTTAATGTGAGATTGGCGATAGGCGAGTTGCGAAGGTTTGGATGTTATTAGCGAGACGACCAAAAGTAGTTTTCACAATTAAAACGAGAATGATTTAAATGATTTAAACGATTTTGGAACAATTTAAATGAGTTAAACGATTTTGGAACAAACGATTGGTTTTTGGTTAGTGTTTAGATAACGGGACGGGTGTAATGTGATGAAAACATGGTAGATACGCTGCTGGTACTTCTTATATATAAGTGTTTTCATCATATTACATACCGTGGCGTTATTTAGTTCACTTGGGTAAACGATTTTGAAACGATGTCACACAACGATGTTTTCTAAATAATATAAACCATACGAGTTTTACTAACGAGATTTACAATTCGAATTAATTAAACAAATGTTTCGGGTTAAGAATCTTGGCTACGAGATTTTATAAAATATAACCCACTTGATTTGAGTTGGTTAATTAGGTTGCAAAACTATACACTTTTCAAAACAAGGTTTTAATGAGGTATTGCAACGTGTAAAACGAGTTGTGACTCTGACACTCTCATAAAACCTATGTGCTCGCCAGCATTTCTTTGCTGACTTTGTTTTTACATATGTCTCAGGTGTTGTTGAATGATGTTGATTGCTAGGATGCATGCTCACTTAGGACTGGACGAGGCCTTAGTGACTTAATAACTATGATAGACGATATGTAATCTTGTTTGTTTGGTTTCAAAGACAATGTTTAATGTTAATATTCTTATAAAACAAAACTTTTAAATCCATGGTTGTGGAACAATAATTCTGCCACGACACTCCCCGACGTTTCCGCCGCGGTTTCGTTGTTTTAACGCGGTCGGGGTGTGACAGAAGAGTTGGTATCAGAGCCAATGGTTATAGGGAATTAGGTTATTTGTAATGCTTTAACATAGACTATAACTTTCTAGGACCCTAACACAAGTTTACTTGTGTTTAGATTTTTTAAAACAAATCGTCACTTATCCTTAGGTGATAACCACAACGAGAAAACAATAACAAATCCGCTTTGAAAATCAATCATCTGTTTTAAGATGATTTCTTATAAGGTTTTGAACCCTCTAAGTTTTCAAATCTCGTCAAAGTTTGGGTCTTATTATGTGAACACGTGCAATCTGGAAGAGTGGATGCCTGTACCTCGGGTTTTCTGTCTAAGGCTAGAGTGTTCGTACAAATCCACATAATCGGACCAGTCACTCTTACCTGGGAACTCTTGGGGTGAGTGTCCACTTATAGGCTAAAGTAGGTCTTCATGATACATTGTATTGACCTATTTACTTTGATTAGTCACTGCGAGTCGTTTGTTTGTTGGAAGTAACTAACAAATGATTGCCTTCTTTGTGTTTTGTCGATATTTTCAATGCCTCCTTTGTTAATCCAGTTGTCAATCTCACTTGTTTCTCATGTTTCCTTGTTCTTTTTAGACAATGCCTCCTTGACGAGATGCACAACCTTTATCTAACGAAGAAGTCGCAGCCCTTGTCGCTCAGCAAATGGCTGCTGTGCTTCCGAATGTAGTAACCCAGATCCATCAATTATACAACAACAACAATAATGCTCAGTGTAGTTTCAAGAATTTCAATTCTGCTAAACCGTTGAAGTTTTCTGGGTCTCAAGGAGCAACTGCGCTCCTGCAGTGGTTCGAGAGTGTCGAGAGCACATTCAGACATGTGCAATGTCCGAATGAGCGTAAGGTTGAGTTTGCATCAAGTGTATTTGAGAAGCGTGCTCTTACATGGTGGAACGGTGTGATGCGTGATAGGGGTGCCGATGTGGCTATGGCATAAACTTGGGAAGAGCTTCGAGCTCTCATGATGAAGGAATTTTGTCCCCGTCACGAGATTCGGGCTTTGGAATGAGAATTCGATGATTTGAAACAAGATGGGGGAGAACACCGTGCGTATACGAATCGTTATGAAGAGCTGAGTTTGTTGTGTCCCACTATGGTTACCCCATTGGAGAAGGCAATTGAGAGGTATTGATGGTTTACCCGATTCTGTGCAAGACGTCGTGACTGGCAGTAACCCTACTACTGTTCATCAAGCAATCGAGTTATCTGCTACTCTGACCAAGTCTCAGGTCAGAAAAGGGAAATTGACCCGTAGGGGTGATAAGAAGCAGTCGGCCGATACCGTTCAAGACAAAGGAAAGGGCAAGGGTAAGAAGAAGGGTAAGTCTTCTAAGAAGTCGAGGAAGCGCATGGCTTCCCAGAATTTTGCTGTTACTACTCAGAACCCACCGGCTCTACCTCCTGCCAAGTAAGCGTATGCTGGTACCGCATCTCACTGTTCTCGTTGTAATGGTCATCATGTTGCCCAACAGCCTGTAAACAATGTACTACGTGTGGTAAACTTGGGCACCTGGCCAACATCTGTCGTCTGGGTCAGAACCAAGGTGTTCAGAATCAAGCTCAAGCTTAGGGGAATGTTGTTAGGTTCCCACCTGGCTCGTGTTACAACTGTGGTGAAATGGGTCATTTCCTCAACAACTGTCCAAGGCTGGCAAATCTGAATCCGAATGCAAACGCGAATGTGAATCCCGCTCGTGGACGAGCATACAATCTGAATGCAAACAAAGCGAGGGCTGACAACGAGGTGGTTAATGGTATGTTTCTTGTTAACCATCAACCTGCATCTGTTCTTTTCAATTCTGGTGCCGATAGAAGTTTTGTTTCATTATCATTTGAGCCTTTGCTTGCGATACCTAGAACTAAACTGAGGAAACCCTTATCTGTTGAAGTTACTACTGATAAACTGTTCATACTCGATTCTGTTATTCGCGATTGTCAGTTGAACCTTGATAACCATCTTTTTTCTATTGACCTCACACCGATGCAACCTGGGAGTTTTCGACATTATCGTTGGGATGGATTGGTTGACTAAGTTCCATGCTGAGGTGGTTTGTTTTGACAAAATCGTTCGTATTCCTCTTTCATCTGGTGAAGTTCTAGAAGCTCGTGGTGAAAAATCATCAGGTGGTTTGAAGCTTATGTCGTGTACAAAAGCCAAAAGTTATTTACGAAAAGGATATGTTGCCTTTCTGGCACATGTCACCGAGGAGAAGGGCAAACGCAAGTGTATTCAAGATATTCCGATTGTCCGCAATTATCCAGAGGTGTTTCCTGATGAATTGCCTAGTTTGCCTCCAGTTCGTCAAGTCGAGTTTCATATTGATCTTGTTCCCAATGCCAACCCGATTGCGAAAGCACCTTATCGTCTTGCACCGTTTGAGATGCAAGAGTTGTCAAAACAGCTTCAAGAGTATCTGATAAAGGATTCATCCGACTGAGCTATTCACCTTGGGGCGCTCCTGTCCTATTTGTGAAAAAGAAAGATGGGTCTTTTCGAATGTGTATCGATTATCGTGAGCTGAATAAGCTTACCATCAAGAATCCATATCCCCTACCACGAATTGATGATCTCTTTGATCAGCTGCAAGGTGCATCATATTTTTCTAAGATCGATCTGCGTTCTGGGTATCATCAACTTCGTGTATTCGAAGAAGACATTCCTAAAACTGCTTTCCGCAGAAGATATGGGCATTACGAGTTCACTATTATGCCTTTTGTTTTGACGAATGCCCCAGCTATCTTCATGGACTTAATGAATAGGGTTTGTAAACCTTATTTAGACAAGTTCATCATTGTGTTCATTGACGACATTCTCATTTATTCAATGTCTCGAGCCGAGCACGAGCAACATCTTCGTCTAACACTGGAGCTCCTAAAGAAGGAACAACTTTTTGCTAAATTCTCCAAGTGTGTATTTTGGCTTAAGGAAGTTCAATTTTTTGGCCATATAGTTAACGAGCAGGGTATCCATGTGGATCCTTCCAAAATTGCTGCAATTAAGGATTGGAATACACCTACGACACCCACTGAAGTTCGTTCTTTTCTTGGTCTTGCTGGTTATTATCGTCGATTCATTTCAAATTTCTCAAAGATCGCGGTTCCACTCACTGCTTTGACTCAGAAGAGTAAGCCTTTTGAGTGGGGACCCAAACAAGAAGAAGCGTTCCAAACGCTGAAATGGAAGCTATGTGATGCTCCTGTTTTATCTTTGCCCGATGGAAATGATGATTTTGTTATCTATTGTGACGCCTCAAATCTAGGCCTTGGTTGTGTCCTTATGCAACGATGGAAAGTGATAGCATATGCGTCAAGACAGCTAAAAGTTCACAAGAAGAACTACACAACTCATGATCTTGAGTTAGGTGCTGTGGTTTTCGCTCTTAAAATCTGGAGACACTATCTTTATGGCACGAAGTGTGTGGTTTTCACAGACCACAAAAGTCTCCAGCATATTCTTAATCAGAAGGAGCTGAACATGAGGCAACGACGTTGGGTTAAACTCTTAAACGACTATGATTGCGAAATTCACTACCATCCTGGTAAGGCGAATGTCGTAGCCGATGCCCTTAGTCGAAAGGAACGAGTCAAGCTTCATTTTCTTTGAATTCTATCTAATATTTAATCTCGTGTCCTTCAAGCTCAACGATCTTGTGTAACCAAAGGCTTATTGAAATATGAGCTACCGCTTCAACTCGAACTTAAACTCGAAACAAAAGGCGATGGGTTACTCTATTTCAAGGATCGTTTATGGATTCCAAAGCAAGTTGATCTCTGCACTTTAGTGATGGACGAATCTCACAAGTCTCGATATTCTATCCATCCTGGTGCAGATAAAATGTACAGGGATCTTCGTACTCAGTACTGGTGGCCTGGTATGAAAAAGGATGTTTCCTTGTATGTATCGAAATGCCTAACTTGTCTCAAAGTCAAGGCTGAACATCAACGACCTTCTGGTTTGCTTGTACAACCAGAGATACCGGTTTGGAAGTGGGAGAACATTGTTATGGATCTTATCACTAAGCTACCACGTACATCTAAAGGCCACGATGCTATATGGTCTGTTATCGATCGATTGACGAAGTCAGCTCATTTTATTCCGATTCGCGAGGATCTATCTACTGATAAACTTGCAAATATTTATGTTGATGAGATTGTATCTCAAGATGGTGTTCCTTTGGATATCATATATGATCGTGATACTCGATTTTCATCTCATTTCTGGAAGACCATGCAATCTGCTATGGGAACCCAACTAAATCTAAGCACTGCTTATCATCCCTAAACAGATGGACAATCTGAGAGGACGATACAAACTTTGGAGGATATGCTTAGAGCATGCGTGATAGACTTTGGTGGTAATTGGGATTCTCATCTTCCGTTGATCGAATTCTCTTACAACAATAGTTATCATGCTAGCATTAATATGGCACCATTCGAAGCTTTATAATGTCGAAAATGTCGTTCACCTGTCTGTTGGAATGAGATCGGTGAAGCTCAGCTTACTGGACCTGAGCTCATTCTGGAAACAACAGACAAAATCAAGAAAATTCGCGATAATCTTGTGACAGCTCGAAGCCGTTAAAAGAGTTATGCGGATATGCGACGCAAGCCCTTAGAATTTCAAGTCGGAGACTGTGTCCTACTCAAGGTGTCACCTTGGAAGGGAGTGGTGAGATTTGGAAAGAAAGGAAAACTTGCACCAGGATATGTTGGACCATTTAAGATTGTCGAAAGAGTTGGAAAGGTTGCCTACCTCTAGAGCTACCTCTAGAGCTTGGGAATATTCACCCAACATTCCATGTGTCCAATTTGCGAAAATGTTTGGTCGATGCTGATCTTCATATTCCACTCGACGAGATTCAAGTTGATGAGACTATGCACTTTGTCGAGAAACCTGTGGAGATAATTGACCGAGCAGTCAAACAGTTGAAGAACAAGCGAATTCGACTGGTCAAGGTTCGTTGGGAGTCCAAACGTGGCCCAGAGTTTACTTGGGAACGTGAGGACCAGTTGAAGGCGAAATATCCGCATTTGTTTTCACGAGCTTCCTCTAGTTAAAATTTCGGGACGAAATTTCCTGAAGTAGGGGAGACTGTGACAACTGTGCTCTGTAATTGATGTACAATGTAAAACAATGTTAATTATTAATAAAACAATGTGTTTTGGTGTTATTATGTGTGTATTTGTGTTTGATGATTTTACGATTTGATTCGAGTTAGATTTCAAGCTTTAAATCGCTTTCTGGAAAGTTATACGCAAACTAGTGCCTAAACGCATTCAGTTTAACGCGAAAAACACTCCGGAATAGTGACATAGGCTTAACATACCTTAAATAACCTCAACATAACTTAGAATTAAGTTTTGGATGGTTTGGTGTGTTGAAAACAAGTCTATTCGATCGTAGGGACTATTTTTGTCAAACTGTGAAAGTATGCCGATTCGTTCTGTAACAAACATTTCGAAACATGATCATAAGTTAAACATGCCCTAAATATCCTTTACATAGCTTATAAATAGGCTTTGAAGTGTTTGGTGCGTAAAAATAAACTTTTTAATCAAACAGGGACTAAAAGCGTCAAAAAGTGCATAAGTTTGCATTTTCGCGCATATCATACGTTCTGAATATATCCGGGCATCCAAAAATTTTTGTAATCATTAGAATATCTTATTTTAATTATAGGAATGCAAAAATACCATTCGTCGCTTAATTTGGATCGTTTTTGCATCCGTTCGAGTTTTCATCGAAATTAACCGAATAACGCAACCGTACGACCAAAAGAACCAACATCCGAGATGTTTTTGAGCATATTTCATGTTCCCTATGCTTTAACATCCTTGTTGAGCCTTGAAAATGGGTTAACGGGGTTTAAACGCATCAAAAATGGCTTAGAAGTGTTGCAGGGACCAAAACTGACAATTTTCAAAAGTTTATGGATCTGGCATGTGGTGGCGTCACGCCACCACTATATGTTGTTGCTGTAGTGGCACGCCACCACCCTATCTGGGCAGAAAACTCATTTTCAGCAACTTTCAGCAATTTTCAGCAACCGACTTGAAGTTCTGGGTCCTAAATGTAACTTTTCTCAATACCTTGTGATGGTTTTGGGCACCCCTAGTATTCCAAAACCATGTGCCACACTTGTAAGGTCCTGATCGAAGCTCAATTATCGAGGAACGATCCTAACGGTTGTGGGAATTCTATAAATACCCACTTGAATTTCCTTCATTCTTCACACCTTTGATCTCAATTTCATTCTCTAAGTTGAAGCTCTCCTTATGAAGCTTCATACCTGAGAATTTTTTAGTTCAAATCTTCCTAGCTTGGACCCTTTGTGCTGCTTGATTTCGTTGTTTTACTTGAGTTCAAATCGTTGTTCGTTAAATTATAACGAAACTCAAACGGACGCGAAAACGAACCAAATTAAGCGACGAACTGTATTTTTGCATGCCGATCACTAAAATAAAAATATTTTAGTGTGTACAAAAATTTTGGATCTCCAGATGTGGCCAGAACGTAAGATATGCGCGAAAGTGCAAACTTACGTCGTTTTTGACACTTTTAGTCCCTGTAAGATCAAATAAGCATATTTTTGCATACCGAACCACTCAAAGCTTATTTCTAAGCTATTTTTAGGTTATCTATGGTATGTTTAGCTTATGATCAAGTTCCGGACTCTTCGATACAATACGAATCGGTATAGTTTTGCAGTTTGACACAAATAGTCCCTACGATCGAATAGACTTGTTTTCAACACACCAAACCATCCAAAACTTATTTCTAAGTTATGTAAAGGTTATTTTGGGTATGTTAAGCCTATGTCACTATTCCGGAGTGTTTGTCGCATTAAACTGACTGCGTTTACGCACCAGTTTGCGTATAACTTTCCAGAAAGCGATTTACAGCTTGAAATCGGAATCGAATCGAATCGTAAAATCATCAAACACAAAAACACATATAGTAACACCAAAACACATTGTTTTATTGATAATTAACATTACTTTGCATTGTTCATCGATTAAAGAGTACAGTTGTCACAGTCTCCCCTACTTTAGGAAATTTCGTCCCGAAATTTTAATTAGAGGAAACTTGTGAGAATAATTGCGGATATTTCGCCTTCATTTGGTCCTCACGTTCCCAAGTAAATTCTGGGCCATGTTTAGATTCCTAGCGAATCTTGACCAAATGAATTCGTTTGTTCTTCAACTGTTTGTATGTACGGTTCATTATCTCCACAGGTTTCTCGACAAAGTGCATCGTTTCATCGATTTGAATCTCGTCGAGAGGAATGTGAAGATCAGCATCAGCTAAACACTTTCGTAAATTGGACACGTGAAAAGTCGGATGAATATTTCCAAGCTCTGGAGGTAGCTCTAGTCGATAGGCAACCTTTCCAATCCTTTCAACAATCTTAAATGGTCCAACATATCGTGGTGCAAGTTTTCCTTTCTTTCCAAATCTCACCACTCCCTTCCAAGGTGACACCTTGAGTAGGACATGGTCTCCAACTTGAAATTCTAAGGGCTTGCGTCGTAAATCCGCATAACTCTTTTGACGGCATCTAGCTGTCACAAGATTATCGCGAATTCTCTTGATTTTGTCTGTTGTTTCTAGAATGAGCTCAGGTCCAGTAAGCTGAGCTTCACCGATCTCATTCCAACAGACAGGTGAACGACATTTTCGACCGTAGAGAGCTTCGAATGGTGCCATATTGATACTAGCATGATAACTATTGTTGTAAGAGAACTCAATCAATGGCAGATGAGAATCCCAATTACCACCAAAGTCAATCACGCATGCGCTAAGCATATCCTCCAAAGTTTGAATCGTCCTCTCAGATTGTCCATCTGTTTGGGGATGATAAGCAGTGCTTAGATTTAGTTGGGTTCCCATAGCAGATTGCATGGTCTTCCAGAAATGAGATGAAAATCGAGCATCACGATCAGATATGATATCCAAAGGAACACCATGTCGTGATACAATCTCATCAACATAAATCTTTGCAAGTTTATCAGCAGATAGATCCTCGTGAATCGGAATAAAATGAGCTGACTTCGTCAATCGATCGATAACAACCCATATAGCATCATGACCTTTTGATGTACGCGGTAATTTAGTGATGAGATCCATAGCAATGTTCTCCCACTTCCAAACCGGTATCTCTGGTTGTACAAGCAAACCAGAAGGTCGTTGATGTTCAGCCTTGACTTTGACACAAGTTAGGCATTTTGATACATACAAGGCAACATCTTTCTTCATACCAGGCCACCAGAACTTAGTATGAAGATCCTTGTACATTTTATCAGCACCTGGATGGATAGAATATCGAGACTTATGAGATTCGTCCATAACTAAATTGTGAAGATCGTCTTGTTTCGGAATCCACAAACGATCCATGAAATAGAGCAGACCATCGTCCTTCGCTTCGAGCTTAAGCTCAAGTTGACGTGGTAATTCATTACCCATCAAATTTTGGGAAATACAAAATTGTTGAGCTTGAAGAACACGAGTTTGAATATCAGATAGAGTTCGAACAGAATGAAGCTTGACTCGCTCCTTTCGACTAAGCGCATCAGCTACGACATTCGCCTTACCAAGATGGTAGCGAATCTCGCAATCGTAGTCATTCAAGAGTTCGACCCAACGTCGTTGCCTCATGTTCAGCTCCTTCTGATTTAGAATATGCTGGATATGTTTGTGGTCTGTGAAAACCACACACTTCGTTCCATAGAGGTAGTGTCTCTAGATTTTAAGCGCGAAAACCACAGCTCCTAACTCAAGATCATGAGTCGTGTAATTCTTCTCGTGAACTTTCAATTGTCTAGATGCATATGCTATAACTTTACCTCATTGCATAAGAACACAACCAAGGCCTAAGTTGGACGCATCACAGTAGACAACAAAATCATCGTTTCCCTTAGGCAAAGATAAAACAGGAGCGTCACATAGCTTCTGTTTCAGCGTTTGGAACGCTTCTTCTTGCTTGGGTCCCCACTCAAAAGGCTTATTCTTTTAAGTCAAAGCAGTGATAATATCCAGCGAGACCAAGGAAAGAACGAATTTCTGTAGGCGTTGTTGGTGTATTCCAATCCTTAATAGCAGCTATTTTGGATGGATCCACAAGAATACCCTGTAACAACTGTGCTTGTAATCACTATGAACAGTTCTGTTATCAATAAAACAATGTTATTTGATCCCAATGTTTGTTTGATTGTGTTTTACATTTTTCATGTTTTGACTTTTATGTAATTTCAAACTCTACATCGCTTTCTGGAGAGTTATACGCAAACTAGTGCGTAAACGTACTCAGTTTAATGCGAGAAATACTCCGGAACATCAACATATACTCAACATACCTTAAATAACCTTTACATAACTTAGAAATAAGTTTTGAAGGCTTTGGTATGGCAAAAACAAGTTAATTCGCTTACAGGGACTAAATATGACAAACTGCGAAAGTATGTCAATTTGAACTGTAACGAACATTCCGGAACATAACCATAAGTTAAACACACCTTAAATATCCTTGACATAGCTTAGAAATAGGCTTTGAGGGGTTCGGTGTGCTAAAATAAACTTTTGGGACATTCAGGGACTAAAAGTGTCAAAAAGTGCACAAGTTTGCATTTTCGCGCATAACTTACGTTCTGAATACATTCGGACATCCAAAAATTTATGTAAGCATGACTACATTATATTTTAGTGTTCTCCTTAAGAAAAATCCATTCGTTTCGTCATTTGGATCGTTTTTCGCGCTTATGCGCATTCCGTCGTAATTAAGCGAACATCGCGTTCGTACGACCAAACGAACCATCCTCCGGCATATTTTTGAGTATGTTTTGAGTTCCCTATACTTTAACTTCATTTTAGAGCCTTGAAATGAGGTTAACGGGGTTCAAACGCATCGAAAAAGGTCTTAAAACACAACAGGGACCATTGCTGCCAAAAATGAAACTTTCTGATTCAGGTTGAGTGCTAGCGTAGCGCGACGCCTGAGGGGCTACCTGTCGCGCTACGCGACTGACTTACTAGACAGATTCAATGCATTTAAACACAAGTTGCAACCAATTGATTCTTAACCACATGTTTTAACTTGCTTAGTCACTAGATAAGGATGGAATTAAGCTTCCATAACCTTGCAACAAGTGTACGGACTAGATCTTTTCCCCTTTTCCAAGAAACGATCCTAACGGCTCTACCTTTTCTATAAATACCCATCCACCCACAACCCCAAAACCCACAAATCTGATTAAGAAAGCTCTAAGTTGGAACCTTCGTTTCATACCTGAGCTATTTTGATCTGGGTTAGCATTCGGGGACCCTTCGTAAGTATTCTTTCGTTCTTTTCCTTATTTTTACTGCTTTTCGAGTCAGAAAGTCAAACTTTGTTTGACTTTCAGCGTTGACCAGTAATGGTCAATGCGAAGTTCGTTTGAACTTCGCAACGTGATTGTAATCACGATGGTCATAGTCCCTTGGGACTATGCCTACTGATTACCACGTTGTCTAGGGTCGTAGGGTAGGCGATCTAATAAATCGCCTATACCTTCGAACCCGACCCAGTTTGGTCGATCATTAGGATCCGACCAAACACATTAGGTGACCATAGTGTAGGGAATAACCTTCCGAGGTTATACCTTATGGTCACGACGTTTAAGTAGTTGTATGATAGGTAGTTTATATGCCTTAGGTAAATTACCAAAATACCCTTTTCATACATAATTGGTAATTTAGCATATGTAACCTAAACTTTTGTCACGTAACTGATTATGTAACATGTTTAGGCATATAATACTTGTCATAGGACTAGTTAGGCGGTCCGAACGCGTTTCACGCGCACGACGCGTTAAAGTAGCATAAGCTTCCTAAACGGGTCGTATTGGGTCGTAAACAATTATGTTAAGTTTCATTTAGTATGTAGGCTTTGTTAAACCAAATGACACGAGTCTCTACACTCGTTTGGTTTACGAAACCTCATTCTATCCAATCTTCCGATTTAGGTCCGGTTTATTAACATAGTTACCTATATTAGGTGCCGTTTGATTCCGAGATCTATAGCATTACTTGGTGGTTATCTTTTGACAACTGAGCAATCTCAAGTGAGTACACAGACCCCTCTTTTACTGTTTTCCAAACTGTTTTGGGGTGGAACACATGTGCCTACTTTTTACTTTCATGCTTTCCTGTTTTCACATCATATACATGCTATGTTCGTTAGTACATTATAGTACATTGTTTTACATGACATTTCCTGCTAGGTGTGCCCATTGTGTGCATTACTTAGTACATTGTTTTACATGACATTTCCTGCTAGGTGTGCCCATTGTGTGCATTACTTAGTACATCGTTTTACATGACATTTCACGCTATGTATGTTCATTTGATTACATACTTAGTGCATTGTTTTCACATGCTCACATTTTGTTATGACATTTGGTTTGTTTACATGGGACAATATATCCATTAACATTAGCTACGCCGTTCGTTAGTAGGTAGTGGTACCATAGGAATTGACAACTCCCGTTCCGGACATCCCAGGGTAAGGGGACAGAAAGGAATGACCGAATTCGTTGACATAAGACAGATAGACCTTTAATTTGTTTAAAGGGTTTATCACCACAGTCGCCAGGCTTGGATGTATGCATATTCACAATACCACATAAATGTTCATATTAAATAGTTGCATGCATTTACACAAAACATAGCTTTGATTTAAACCAAGTTTTACTTCAATACTTTGTTTTTGTGCATATGGTTTAGTTTGAGACATTTCTTTTTGTGCATATGGTTTAGTTTGAGACATTTCACTTGCCATACATGACATTTTGACATAGACATTTGACATGGATATTTTGACATAGACATTTGACATGGATATTTTGACATAGACATTTGACATGGATATTTGACATAGACATTTGACATGGATATTTGACATAGACATTTGACATGATTTACATCTTGACATAAACACTTTGACATATTATTCAATACATTTGACAATATGGTTTAAACATAGACTTCTTACATCGGTTTGGTTTGATTAAGTGATTAAGTTAACGATGCGTGTGTAATATGATACAAGCATGGTGGATACGCCGCTGGTACTTCCTATATATAAGTGTTTGTATGGTATTACATGGCGTAACGTTATTTGAATCATTTCAGTTTGAGACATAGAACATTTTATACAAATAACATACTTTTCACAAGACATTGATTTACAAACAACTTATCTTATACAAACACATTTTTACATGGTTATTTATTTAACCTGACATTTACTTATACATATCATCTGATCTTATTGTTTTCAAATGATTTACAAGTCAAAGCAAATAACAAGGTTCATGACTAAACATTTTCTCAAATACAAGTCATGAATCTTATTTTCACAAACCTATGTATCTCACAGGCATTTTTATGCTGACGTACCTATTTTCACATGTGTTTTCAGGTGCTTTTCCATAGGATGTTGATCATGATACTAGGGCGGACCTGTGCCTTAGAAACTTTAAAAGAAGATAGACTATGTTTAATTATGTTCTGAACTCTTTAATTACCTGTTTGAAACAATGAAACACCCTTGTTTAATAAATAAATAAAACTTTGTATGCCATGGTTATGAGACAATTAATTCTGTCGCAACACGCCCCGATGTTTCCGCCGCGATTTGTTGTTTTACGCGGTCGGGGTGTGACAGAAGAGTTGGTATCAGAGCCAATGGTTATAGGGAATTAGGTTATTAGTAATGCTTTGACCTAGACTATAACTTTTCTAGGAACCTAACACAAGTTATCTTGTGTTTAGATCTTAAAACATGTACATCACCTATCCTTAGGTGATTAACAAAACAAGGAACCAAAATTTTTCCGAAATGATTTTTTGAAAAACAATCATCTGTTTTTGAATGATTTTTACAAGGTTTTGAACCCTCAATTGTAAGGTTTTGAACCCTCTGTTTTATGGTTTTGAACCCTTTTCAAGTTTGGTTTTTGGCCTTGTGCCTTCTAATTTTCAAAAATCCCGTCAAACGTTTTGGGTTTTAAATAATGTGAACATGTGCAAACTGGAAGGGTGAATGCCTGTATTCTGGGTTTTCTGTCTAGGCAAGCACTTCGTATACATCTCAACCAGACGCGAGACCAGTTGTGCTTACCTGGGAATTCTTGGGATGAGTGTTCACTTATAGGCGAGCATGTCTTCATTATACATTATTTCTGACCCATTTACTTTGATTAGTCACTGTGTGTCGTTTGTCTGCTTTGTGATACGGACGAATGACCACCATCTTTGCTTTTGTTGATTTTGTTTCATCTCATTCTTTTTCATCCAATCATCTCACTCGTTTCTTTTCGTGTTTTCCTCTTTTAGAATGCCTCCTCGACGCGAGAATCAGATAGCTACTGCCGAGCTGGCAGAAATTATTGCGCAGCAGATGGCTGCTCAGTTTCCAAATCTCTTTGCTCAATGGAACCAGGCCAACAACAACAACAATGTTCCATGCAAATACAAGGATTTTAACCAGGCCAAACCACTCAAGTTTAGTGGTTCTGAGGGAGCGACTGGGCTTCTTCAGTGGTTCGAGAGTATAGAGAATACTTTTCGCCATGTGCAGTGTCCGGATAATCGCAAGGTCGAGTTCTCCTCGAGCGTATTTCAGAAGAGGGCTTTGACATGGTGGAACGGGGTTATGAGAGACCGGGGTGCAGAAGTTGCTCTCGCACAGACATGGGCTGAACTTAGAGCCCTTATGATGAGGGAATTCTGTCCTCGCCATGAACAGCGAGCGTTGGAGAAAGAGTTTGATGTTTTGAAGCAAGATAGTGGTGAGCACAGGGCTTATACTGATCGGTTTGAAGAATTGAGTCTGCTTTGCCCAACAATGGTCACCCCACTCGACAAGGCTATCGAGAGATACATCGATGGCCTACCCGACTCGGTACAAGACATTCTTACTGGTAGTAACCCTGCCACACTTCGTCAGGCGATCGAGCTATCTGCGACATTGACTGAGTCGCAGATCAGGAAGAACAAGCTACACAGGAAGGGTGACAAGGGCAAGAAGCAGTCGGCTGACAAGGAGGATAGCAAGAAAGGTCAAAACTTGAATGGAAAGAACTCTGGTTCTTCGAAGAGGTCAAAGAAGCGCAAGGCTTCTCAAAATTTTGCTATCACTGCCCAAGCTAATCAGGCAGCTCTCAACCAACCTGCACAGCCTCCAGCGAAGAGACCCTATTCAGGGAATGCACCTTTGTGCAATAGATGCAACAGTCACCACCAGCCGCAACTTCCATGCCGTTTCTGTACTAACTGTGGGAAATCAGGCCATCTCGCCAATTTTTGTCGATCTGCTCAGAATCCCGCGGTTCAGAACCCGGCTCAACAAGTTGCTCAGCCTCCTGCTCCGCAACAGGGTCAAGCTGCAAGACCACAATACCCACCAGGTGCTTGTTACAATTGTGGAGATCTGACCCACTATAGAAATCGGTGCCCAAGGCTAGCCAACCAGAACCAGAACCAGAATCCGGCTCCGGCTCAAGGCCGAGTTTTTAACATGAATGCCCAAGAGGCACAGGCTGACGATAATGTGGTGAACGGTACGTTCTTTATTAATAATCAGCCTGCATCTGTTCTTTTCGATTCTGGTGCCGATAAGAGTTTCGTGTCTTTGTCTTTTGAGCAAATGCTTCGCGTGTCTAGAACGAAACTAGGCAAATCTTTGACAGTAGAGGTTGCTAGTGGTGAACCCATTATTCTTGATTCTGTTCTTCACAACTGCCAGTTGAATCTTAACGACCATCTTTTCCCTATCGATCTCACGCCTATGCAACTTGGAAGCTTCGACGTTATTGTGGGAATGGATTGGTTATCCAAGCATCACGCAGAGATAGTTTGTTCTGAGAAGATTTTTCGTGTGCCGCTTTCGTCAGGCGAGATTCTGCAGGTTCAAGGTGAGAAGCCTACCGGTGGTCTCAAACTCATGTCTTGTTTTAAAGCTCGGAAGTATCTACAGAAGAACTATGTGGCTTTCTTAGCACATGTTACAGAAGATAAAGGCAAGGGTAAATCTATTTCAGATATTCCTGTCGTTCGGGATTATTCTGAAGTATTCCCTGAAGATTTACCTGGTCTACCTCCAGCACGCCAAGTCGAGTTCCGCATTGATCTCGTACCTGGTGCAAATCCCATAGCCAGAGCTCCATATCGTCTTGCACCGTCTGAGATGCAAGAGTTGTCTAAACAGCTTCAGGAGCTCTCTGACAAAGGTTTTATACGTCCTAGTTTTTCACCTTGGGGTGCTCCCGTTCTCTTTGTCAAGAAGAAGGATGGATCCTTTAGGATGTGTATCGATTATCGTGAGCTTAACAAGCTTACCATCAAGAATCGATATCCCCTACCTCGCATCGATGATCTCTTTGATCAGTTACAAGGCGCTTCTTATTTTTCGAAGATTGATCTGCGATCTGGATATCATCAACTTCGGGTGCAAGAAGAAGACATTCCGAAGACAGCATTCCGTACTCGTTATGGACATTACGAGTTCACAGTCATGCTATTCGGTTTGACTAATGCTCCTGCTGTTTTCATGGACTTAATGAATAGGGTCTGCAAACCTTATTTGGATCAGTTCGTCATTGTTTTTATAGATGACATCTTGATATACTCTAAGACGCAAGCTGACCACGAGCAACATCTTCGTCTTACTCTGGAACTCCTGAAGAAAGAGCAACTTTTCGCCAAATTCTCCAAGTGCGAATTTTGGCTTAAAGAAGTTCAATTTTTGGGACACATTATCAACGAACAAGGTATTCATGTAGATCCCTCCAAGATCAGTGCGATTAAGGATTGGGATACACCTACTACTCCTACTGAAGTTCGTTCTTTTCTTGGTCTAGCGGGTTATTATCGCCGCTTCATTGAAAACTTCTCTAAGATTGCAGTTCCTCTAACTGCTCTAACTCAGAAGAAAATGCCCTTTTACTGGGGATTCAAACAAGAGGAATCTTTTCAACACCTGAAGCAGAAGCTTTGCGATGCGCCTGTTCTATCATTGCCTGAGGGTGATGATGATTTTGTTGTGTATTGTGATGCATCGAAATTGGGTCTTGGCTGTGTTCTTATGCAAAGGAACAAAGTCATAGCTTATGCATCGAGGCAGTTGAAGATACATGAGAAGAACTACACCACTCATGATCTTGAGTAGGGTGCAGTTGTTTTCGCTCTCAAGATCTGGAGACACTATTTGTACGGTACAAAATGTGTGGTTTTCACTGACCACAAAAGTCTTCAGCATATCTTCAACCAGAAAGAACTCAACATGAGACAGCGACGTTGGGTTGAGCTTTTAAACGACTATGATTGCGAAATTCGCTACCATCCTGGTAAGGCGAATGTCGTAGCTGATGCATTGAGTCGTAAGGAACGTACTAAGCTTCATTGTGTACGTGTTCAATCTGTTATTCAAGCTCGATCTGATATTCAAGCCCGCATTTCTCAAGCTCAACAATCTTGTGTTTCACAAGGATTGATGGATAAGGAATTTCCTTACCACATAACACCTGCTCTGGAACTGAAGGACAATGGATCATATTACTTCATGGACCGTTTGTGGGTCCCAAGCCAGGATGATCTTCGTACCTTGCTTATGGATGAAGCCCATAAGTCTCGTTATTCTATTCATCCGGGCTCAGATAAGATGTATAAGGATCTTCGTATTCACTATTGGTGGCCTGGTATGAAGAAAGACATTGCCTTATACGTGTCCAAATGCCTTACTTGTCTTAAGGTTAAGGCTGAACATCAGCGTCCTTCGGGTTTATTGGAGCAACCAGAGATCCCAGTTTGGAAATGGGAAAACATTACTATGGATCTTGTTACCAAACTCCCGCGCACAAAGAAAGGTCATGATGCCATCTGGGTAGTCGTTGATCGTCTTACAAAGTCAGCACATTTCTTGCCAATCCGCGAGGATTTTCCTACTGACAGACTTGCTCAAATCTATGTAGATGAAATTGTGGCTCGACATGGTGTTCCTTTGAACATCATTTCTGACAGAGATGCTCGTTTCACTTCTCATTTTTGGAGAACCATGCAATCTGCTATGGGGACCCAACTTAATCTGAGCACAGCTTATCATCCGCAAACGGATGGTCAATCTGAGAGAACAATCCAGACTCTGGAGGATATGCTAAGAGCTTGTGTGATCGATTTTGGTGGTAGCTGGGATTCACATCTTAAATTGATTGAATTCTCCTACAACAACAGTTATCACACTAGCATCAAAATGGCTCCTTTCGAAGCTCTCTATGGTCGAAAATGTCGTTCACCAGTCTGCTGGAATGAGATTGGCGAGGCTCAACTTACTGGACCTGCCCTCATTTTAGAGACAACTGACAAGGTCAAGAAGGTTCGTGATAACCTTCAGGCAGCTAGAAACCGTCAGAAGATTTACGCGGACCCAAAATGCAAAGCCTTTGAATTTCAAGTCGGTGATCGTGTATTACTTAAGGTCTCACCTTGGAAAGGTGTGATCAGATTTGGAAAGAAAGGAAAACTTGCACCTAGATACGTTGGACCATTCAAGATCGTCGAAAGAATCGGAAAGGTAGCCTACAGACTTGAGTTACCTCCTGAACTGGGAAATGTTCATCCAACTTTTCACGTGTCCAATCTCAAGAAGTGTACAGCTGATGAGAACTACTCCATACCGCTTGACGAAATTCGTGTTGGCAAAACACTGAAATTTGTTGAAAAACCAGTGGAAATCATGGAACGTGAAGTCAAGTGGCTTAAACGCAAGCGCATTCCTTTGGTCAAAGTTCGCTGGGAAGCTAAACGTGGACCTGAGTTTACTTGGGAACGCGAAGATCAAATGAAGGCAAAATATCCACATCTTTTTCCACGAGTTTCCTCTAAATAAATTTCGGGACGAAATTTCCACAAGTAGGGGAGACTGTAACAACTGTGCTTGTAATCACTATGAACAGTTCTGTTATCAATAAAACAATGTTATTTGATCCCAATGTTTGTTTGATTGTGTTTTACATTTTTCATGTTTTGACTTTTATGTAATTTCAAACTCTACATCGCTTTCTGGAGAGTTATACGCAAACTAGTGCGTAAACGTACTCAGTTTAATGCGAGAAATACTCCGGAACATCAACATATACTCAACATACCTTAAATAACCTTTACATAACTTAGAAATAAGTTTTGAAGGCTTTGGTATGGCAAAAACAAGTTAATTCGCTTACAGGGACTAAATATGACAAACTGCGAAAGTATGTCAATTTGAACTGTAACGAACATTCCGGAACATAACCATAAGTTAAAAACACCTTAAATATCCTTGACATAGCTTAGAAATAGGCTTTGAGGGGTTCGGTGTGCTAAAATAAACTTTTGGGACATTCAGGGACTAAAAGTGTCAAAAAGTGCACAAGTTTGCATTTTCGCGCATAACTTACGTTCTGAATACATTCGGACATCCAAAAATTTATGTAAGCATGACTACATTATATTTTAGTGTTCTCCTTAAGAAAAATCCATTCGTTTCGTCATTTGGATCGTTTTTCGCGCTTATGCGCATTCCGTCGTAATTAAGCGAACATCGCGTTCGTACGACCAAACGAACCATCCTCCGGCATATTTTTGAGTATGTTTTGAGTTCCCTATACTTTAACTTCATTTTAGAGCCTTGAAATGAGGTTAACGGGGTTCAAACGCATCGAAAAAGGTCTTAAAACACAACAGGGACCATTGCTGCCAAAAATGAAACTCTCTGATTCAGGTTGAGTGCTAGCGTAGCGCGACGCCTGAGGGGCTACCTGTCGCGCTACGCGACTGACTTACTAGACAGATTCAATGCATTTAAACACAAGTTGCAACCAATTGATTCTTAACCACATGTTTTAACTTGCTTAGTCACTAGATAAGGATGGAATTAAGCTTCCATAACCTTGCAACAAGTGTACGGACTAGATCTTTTCCCCTTTTCCAAGAAACGATCCTAACGGCTCTACCTTTTCTATAAATACCCATCCACCCACAACCCCAAAACCCACAAATCTGATTAAGAAAGCTCTAAGTTGGAACCTTCGTTTCATACCTGAGCTATTTTGATCTGGGTTAGCATTCGGGGACCCTTCGTAAGTATTCTTTCGTTCTTTTCCTTATTTTTACTGCTTTTCGAGTCAGAAAGTCAAACTTTGTTTGACTTTCAGCGTTGACCAGTAATGGTCAATGCGAAGTTCGTTTGAACTTCGCAACGTGATTGTAATCACGATGGTCATAGTCCCTTGGGACTATGCCTACTGATTACCACGTTGTCTAGGGTCGTAGGGTAGGCGATCTAATAAATCGCCTATACCTTCGAACCCGACCCAGTTTGGTCGATCATTAGGATCCGACCAAACACATTAGGTGACCATAGTGTAGGGAATAACCTTCCGAGGTTATACCTTATGGTCACGACGTTTAAGTAGTTGTATGATAGGTAGTTTATATGCCTTAGGTAAATTACCAAAATACCCTTTTCATACATAATTGGTAATTTAGCATATGTAACCTAAACTTTTGTCACGTAACTGATTATGTAACATGTTTAGGCATATAATACTTGTCATAGGACTAGTTAGGCGGTCCGAACGCGTTTCACGCACACGACGCGTTAAAGTAGCATAAGCTTCCTAAACGGGTCGTATTGGGTCGTAAACAATTATGTTAAGTTTCATTTAGTATGTAGGCTTTGTTAAACCAAATGACACGAGTCTCTACACTCGTTTGGTTTACGAAACCTCATTCTATCCAATCTTCCGATTTAGGTCCGGTTTATTAACATAGTTACCTATATTAGGTGCCGTTTGATTCCGAGATCTATAGCATTACTTGGTGGTTATCTTTTGACAACTGAGCAATCTCAAGTGAGTACACAGACCCCTCTTTTACTGTTTTCCAAACTGTTTTGGGGTGGAACACATGTGCCTACTTTTTACTTTCATGCTTTCCTGTTTTCACATCATATACATGCTATGTTCGTTAGTACATTATAGTACATTGTTTTACATGACATTTCCTGCTAGGTGTGCCCATTGTGTGCATTACTTAGTACATTGTTTTACATGACATTTCCTGCTAGGTGTGCCCATTGTGTGCATTACTTAGTACATCGTTTTACATGACATTTCACGCTATGTATGTTCATTTGATTACATACTTAGTGCATTGTTTTCACATGCTCACATTTTGTTATGACATTTGGTTTGTTTACATGGGACAATATATCCATTAACATTAGCTACGCCGTTCGTTAGTAGGTAGTGGTACCATAGGAATTGACAACTCCCGTTCCGGACATCCCAGGGTAAGGGGACAGAAAGGAATGACCGAATTCGTTGACATAAGACAGATAGACCTTTAATTTGTTTAAAGGGTTTATCACCACAGTCGCCAGGCTTGGATGTATGCATATTCACAATACCACATAAATGTTCATATTAAATAGTTGCATGCATTTACACAAAACATAGCTTTGATTTAAACCAAGTTTTACTTCAATACTTTGTTTTTGTGCATATGGTTTAGTTTGAGACATTTCACTTGCCATACATGACATTTTGACATAGACATTTGACATGGATATTTTGACATAGACATTTGACATGGATATTTGACATAGACATTTGACATGGATATTTGACATAGACATTTGACATGATTTACATCTTGACATAAACACTTTGACATATTATTCAATACATTTGACAATATGGTTTAAACATAGACTTCTTACATCGGTTTGGTTTGATTAAGTGATTAAGTTAACGATGCGTGTGTAATATGATACAAGCATGGTGGATACGCCGCTGGTACTTCCTATATATAAGTGTTTGTATGGTATTACATGGCGTAACGTTATTTGAATCATTTCAGTTTGAGACATAGAACATTTTATACAAATAACATACTTTTCACAAGACATTGATTTACAAACAACTTATCTTATACAAACACATTTTTACATGGTTATTTATTTAACCTGACATTTACTTATACATATCATCTGATCTTATTGTTTTCAAATGATTTACAAGTCAAAGCAAATAACAAGGTTCATGACTAAACATTTTCTCAAATACAAGTCATGAATCTTATTTTCACAAACCTATGTATCTCACAGGCATTTTTATGCTGACGTACCTATTTTCACATGTGTTTTCAGGTGCTTTTCCATAGGATGTTGATCATGATACTAGGGCGGACCTGTGCCTTAGAAACTTTAAAAGAAGATAGACTATGTTTAATTATGTTCTGAACTCTTTAATTACCTGTTTGAAACAATGAAACACCCTTGTTTAATAAATAAATAAAACTTTGTATGCCATGGTTATGAGACAATTAATTCTGTCGCAACACGCCCCGATGTTTCCGCCGCGATTTGTTGTTTTACGCGGTCGGGGTGTGACATACCCTGCTCGTTGACTATATGTCACAAAAATTGAACTTCTTTAAGCTAGAATTCACACTTGGAGAATTTAGCAAAAAATTGTTCCTTCTTCAGGAGTTCCAGTGTCAAACGAAGGTCTTGTTCGTGATCGGCTCAAGACTTAGAATAAATGAGAATATCGTCGATGAACACAATGATGAACTTGTCTAAATAAGGTTTACAGACCCTATTCATTAAGTCCATGAAGATAGTTGGGGCATTCGTCAAACCAAAAGGCATGACTATAAACTCGTAATGCCCATATCTCATGCGGAATGCAGTTTTGGGAATATCTTCTTCGAATACACGAAGCTGATGATACCCAGAACGCAGATCGATCTTGGAGAAACATGTAGCACCTTGTAGCTGATCAAAGAGATCATCGATTCGAGGTAGGGGATATCGATTCTTGATGGTAAGCTTGTTAAGCTCACGATAATCGATACACATTCGAAAAGATCCATCTTTCTTTTTCACAAAGAGGACAGGAGCTCCCCAGAGTGAATAACTCGGACGGATGAATCCTTTATCAGACAACTCTTGAAGCTGTTTCGATAACTCTTGCATCTCAGACGGTGCAAGACGATAAGGTGCTTTCGCAATCGGGTTAGCATTGGGTACAAGATCAATATGAAACTCAACTTGACGAACTGGAGGTAAACCAGGCAGTTCATCAGGAAACACCTCTGGATAATCCCGAACAATCGGAATATCCTGAATACTCTTGTTCTTACCTTTCTCCTCGGTGACATGTGCCAGGAAGGCAACATATCCCTTTCGTAAATAACTCTGGGCCTTCGTACACGACATGAGTTTCAATCCACCAGATGGTTTCTCGCCACGAACCTCTAGGACATCGCCAGACGAAAGAGGAATACGGATGATCTTATCGAAACAAATCACCTCAGCATGATGTTTGGTTAGCCAATCCATCCCCACGATAATGTCGAAACTCCCAAGTTGCATCGGTACGAGGTCAAATGGGAAAAGATGGTTATCGAGGTTCAATTGACAACCATGAATAACAGAATCGAGAACAAGAGGTTTACCAGTAGAAACTTCAACAGATAAGGGTTTCCTTAGTTTAGTTCTAGGTGTCGCAAGTAAAGGCTCAAAGGATAATGAAACAAAACTCCTATCGGCACCAGAATCGAAAAGAACAGATGCAAGTTGATTGTTAACAAGGAACGTACCGTTAACAACTTCGTTGTAAGCTCGAGCCTCGTTCACGTTCAGATTGAATGCTCATCCACGAGCGGGATTCACATTCGCGTTCGCGTTTGCATTCGGATTGACATTCGCATTTACCAACCTCGGGCAGTTGTTACGGAAATGACCCATTTCTCCGCAATTAAAACACAAACCAGGTGGGAATCTCGCAGCATTCCCTTGGGCTTGTGCTGGAACCTGAGCAGCTTGATTTTGACCAAAACGAAAAATGTTGGCCAAATTCCCAAGTCTACCGCACGTAGCACACTGTTTACAGGCCTGTTGGGCAACATGGTGACCATTACATCGAACACAGTGAGGTGCAGTACCAGCATATGCTTTCTTTGCAGGAGGTTGAGTCGGTGGGTTCTGAGCAGTCTGGTTGGTGACAGCAAAGTTCTGGGAAGCCTTGCGCTTCCTCGACTTTTTAGAAGACTCACCCTGCTTCTTATCCTTACCCTTACCCTTGTCAGAATCGGTCGACTTCTTTTTATCACCCTTGCGGGTGAGTTTACCCTTCCTGACTTGGGACTCAGTTAGGGTAGCCGACAACTCGATTGCGAGACGGACGGTAGTAGGATTAACGTCGGTCACAATATCCTGAATGGAATCGGGTAAACCATCAATATACCTCTCGATTGCTTTCTCCAGTGGGGTAACCATAGTGGGACACAACAAACTAAGCTCCTCGAATCGATCCGTATAAGCACGGTGTTCTCCCCCGTCTTGTTTCAAATCATCGAATTCTCGTTCTAAAGCTCAAATCTCGTGACGGGGACATAACTCTCTCATCATGAGAGCTCGGAGCTCTTCCCACATTTGTACTAATGCCACTTCGGCACCCCTATCACGCATCACTCCGTTCCACCATGTAAGAGCTCGCTTCTCAAACACGCTTGAAGCAAATTCAACTTTACGCGCATTCGGACACTGCACATGTCTGAACGTGCTCTCAATACTCTCGAACCATTGCAGGAGCGCAGTTGCTCCTTGTGACCCAGAAAACTTAAGCGGCTTCACAGAATTGAAATTCTTGAAATTACATTGAGTATTATTGTTGTTGTTATATAGCTCGTGGATTTGGGTCACAACGCCTGGAAGTACAGCAGCCATTTGCTGAGAGACAAGGGCTGCGACTTCTTCAGCGGTAAACGTTTGAGCATCGCGTCGAGGAGGCATTGTCTAAAAAGGAAACATGAGAAACGAGTGAAATCGACAATTGGAAAAACAAAAGAGGTATTGAAAACAGCGATAAAACACAAGGAGTGCGATCATTTGTTTGTTACCTCGAACAAACAAACGATACGCAGTGACTAATCAAAGTAAATGGGTCATAATAATGTATCACTGAAGACATGCTCGCCTATAAGTGAACACTCACCCCAAGAGTTCCCAGGTAAGAGTGACTGGTCCGATACTACGGATTTGTACGAACACTCTAGCCTTAGACAAAAAACTCAGGGTACAGGCATTCACTCTTCCAGTTTGCACGTGTTCACATTATAAGACCCAAACTTTGACGAGATTTTGAAAATTCAAAGGGCATAAAGCCGAAAATGAATCAAACTGAAAGGGTTCAAAACCTTACAATCAATCATCCAAGGATAGATGATTAATTTTCGAAGCGGATTTGTTATTGTGTTTTCGTTGTGGTTATCACCTAAGGATAGGTGACGGTATTGTTTTAAAATCTAAACGCAAGATAACTCGCGTTAGGTCCTAGAAAGTTATAGTCTAGGTCAAAGCATTACTAATAACCTAATTCCCTATAACCATTGGCTCTGATACCAACTCTTCTGTCACACCCCGACCACGTTAAAACAACAAACCGTGGCGGAAACGTCGGGGAGTGTTGTAACAGAATCATCGTTTCAACAACCATGGTATTTAAAAGTTTCGTTTTATTGAATTATCAAATAATGTACATTGTCTTTAAACCAAAACAAACAAACTACACATTGTTTATAACTGTTTTTAAGTCACTAAGGCCTCGTCCAGATCCTAAGTGACATGCTTCCTAGCAATCATCACGCAACATCACCTGAAACATATGTAAAAACAAAGTCAGCAAAGAAATGCTGGCGAGCACATAGGTTTTATAAGAGTATCAGAATCATGGCTCGTTTATATATATTGCAATACCTCAAAAACCTTGTTTTGAAAAGTATATAATATTGCAACATGATTAACCAACTCAAATCAAGATGGTTATAATTTATAAAATCTCGTAGCCATGACTCTTAACTCAAAAACATTTTGTTTTAGAAAACCATTTCGTAAAACATCTTGTTAAAACTCGTTAATAAAACTCGTATGGTTTATATCTTTTCGAAAACCTCGTTGTGTGATATCGTTTCAAAATCGTTTCCCAAGTGAACTAAATAATGACATGAAATGTAATATGATAAAAGCACTTATATATAAGATGTACCAGCGGCGTATCTACCATGCTTTTATCATGCTACATTCGTCCCATTATCTAATCACTACCCAAAACCAATTGTTCGTTCAACTCGTTTATATCGTTTAAGTCGTTCCAAATCGTTTAATTCGTCCCAAAATCGTATTCGTTTTAATTGTGAAACTACTTATGGTTGTCTCGCTAATAACATTCAAACCTTCGTGACTCGACCACCTCATTTATCATATTAATAAACCACCAAAGGGTAAGTTAACAATCATCAGATTCGGTCGTTACCTACATAACCCCCCACACATAACCATGGGTGTAGTCTGATAACGGGATTTGTCAGATCCTATGGTACCATAACCTAATACTGGTCGGCTTGATCAATGCTAATGAATGTCATTCGTTATGTAATTTACAACCATCGAGTTCGTTCACATTATTTAAATCGTTATTAGTTTAATATAAACCATCTTTATCGCTTTTGAAACCATCGTTTAAATATCGGAAATCATTTTGAAAACCATCGTTAAAACCTTGAAAACATTTAGCACATATGAATCACCCCAAAACAATTGAAAACAGTAAAATAGGGGAACTATGTACTCACATTGAATGAAAGGGTATCCTTGATTTAAAGAACTTAGCGAAGCTCAGACAAACCAAGGAAATTCAAGCAGTACCTAGTAATCGGATCACTAGTAAATAAATCGACACCTAAATCGGAGGATCGGATGGAATGAGGTCTTGTAAACCAATGAGTGTGGAACTCATGTGATATGGTTTAACAAAGCCTACATCCTAAATCGGAACCTAGCCTGGGTGCTTTGACCCGTTACAACCCATTGAGGTAGCTTATGCTACTTTAACGCGTCGTTCGTGTGAAACTATGTTCGGATGGTTAACTATGTGTTATGTCAAGTCTTACATGCCCAATAATACCTAAACATGTTACTAAATCAGATTATATGTCAAAAACATGTTCACATATGTAAAATACGGATTTATGCTTCAAAAGGGCGTTTTGGTCATTTCTTATGGGCATACAAGCTACTTAACAAATAACTAACCAATCCTATGTGATCATAAGGTATAACCTCAGTGGTTATTCCCTATGCAACTATGATCACTAATTAAGCTTGATCGGATCCTAATGATCGACAAAATGGGTCGGATTCGAAAGTCTAAGCGGTTGTTTAGACCGCTTAACTTACGACCTTAAACAAGCACTAAACTAATAGTGACGAGTTAAACATGTCAAAACATGTTTAACCTACTTAGAAAACTGATTTGGTATCAAAACAATGGGTTTCGATACCCGAAAATAGTTCCGTTGCAAAATGCGTGCTAAAACGCATTTTGACCGAAACTTTGACTCGTCACTACGCCTAGTTAACGTGGTAATCAGTAGGTATAATCACTAAGGATTATAACCATCGTGATTACAATCACGTTGCAAAGTTCAATTGAACTTTGACTTGACCAATTGATGGTCAAAACCGAAAGTCAAACTGTTGGCCAAACTATTTGACTTTCTGGTTAAACATAAAGAATAAGCATGAAAGAAGACTTACCATAGGTCCTAGCTATCTTTTCTACAAGAATAATCAGATTAGAAAGCTCCAAACACTTGAGAGAGCTCCCAAATCAGATTGTAGAGAAGAGAAGACAAGAATGAGCAATGGATGAGTGAAATTGCTTGGCTATTTATACTTGTTGGAGGTTCACAAGATCATTACACATGTTTTTGTAACCTCCAAGCATTAGATCATAGCCATACAATTGTTAGGAACTGATTAGTAACCTTGGTGATCACTTAAACTTGCCCATCACACAAAAGAATTGCCATAACAGTACCTGAAGTATCAAACAGTTGCTGAAAATCAATTTCTGGTCACTGGGCACTTCACACGGCCCGCGTAAGAGACAGGGGCAGGCTTACACGGCCTGCCTGGCCTCCCCAGATCAGCAAAAGTTTGAAAATTGACAATTCAGGTCCCTGTACTTGGTTTAAGCTCATTTCAGGTCCTTTTGACCCCCGTTATGACATTTTCAAGGCTCTATAAGGTCAATAAGGTTTAGAGGACTCAAAATGTGCTCGGGAAACTCTCAGATGTCGGCTCATTTGGTCGTACGGTCGCGTTGTTCGTTAAATTACGACGAAACTCAAACGGACACGAAAACGAACCAAATTAAGCGACGAACTGTATTTTTGCATGCCGATCACTAAAATAAAAATATTTTAGTGTGTACAAAAATTTTGGATGTCCAGATGTGGCCAGAACGTAAGATATGCGCGAAAATGCAAACTTATGTCGTTTTTGACACTTTTAGTCCCTGTAAGATCAAATAAGCATATTTTTGCATACCGAACCACTCAAAGCTTATTTCTAAGCTATTTTTAGGTTATTTATGGTATGTTTAGCTTATGATTAACTTCCGAACTCTTCGATACCATACGAATCGGTATAGTTTTGCAGTTTTACACAAATAGTCCCTGCGATCGAATAGACTTGTTTTCAACACACCAAACCATCCAAAACTTATTTCTAAGTTATGTAAAGGTTATTTTGGGTATATTAAGCCTATGTCATTATTCCGGAGTGTTTGTCGCATTAAACTGACTGCGTTTACGCACCAGTTTGCGTATAACTTTCCAGAAAGCGATTTACAGCTTGAAATCGGAATCGAATCGAATCGTAAAATCATCAAACACAAAAACACATATAGTAACACCAAAACACATTGTTTTATTGACAATTAACATTGCTTTGCATTGTTCATCGATTAAAGAGCACAGTTGTCACACGTTATAGTACGAATCGGCATACCTTAAATAACCTTTACATAACTTAGAAATAAGTTTTAAAGGGTTTGGTATGGCAAAAACAAGTTTATTCGCTCACATGGACTATTTGTGTCAAACTGCAAAAGTCTGCTGTTTCGTAAGGCAACGTACAGTCCAAAATATGATCATAAGCTAAACATACCATAAATAACCTAAACATAGCTTAGGAATAAGCTTTGAGTGGTTCGGTGTGCGAAAATATGCTTATTTGATCTTATAGGGACTAAAAGTGTCAAAAACAGCGTAAGTTTGCATTTACGCGCATATCTTACATTCTGACCACATCTGGACATCCAAAATTTTTGTAGACACTAAAATATTTTTATTTTAGTGAGCAGCATGCAAAAATACCATTCGTCGCTAAATTTGGATCATTTTCGCGTCCGTTCGAGTTTCGTCGTAATTAGACGAATAACGTGACAGTACGACCAAATGAACCGACATCCGAGAGTTTTTCGAGCATATTTCGAGTCCTCTATACTTTGACCATCTTGTAGAGCCTTGAAAATGGCTTAACGGGGGTCAAGAGTGCTAGAAATGAGCTTATGCAAGTGAAGGGACCAAAGCTGTTAAAAGTGAAACTATTGCTGATCTACAGGGAGGTCGCGGGACGCGTAGGCTGACCCCTAATCCTACGCGGGGCGCGACAGCATGCCCAGCGATAGAAAATGATTTTCAGCAACTGTTTGATTGTTCAGGGACTGTTCTTGCCATTTTGTTGTGTGTTAACCAAGTTAACACCTCTCCAAGGCAATTACCTATCACAAAACACATGTATGGCTAGGATTTCTTGCTTGGAGGTTACATAAACACTTATCTTGATCTTGTGAACCTCCAACAAGTATAAATAGCCAAGCATTCAATCCATTTCACTCACCCTTGGTCTGATTTTCTCTAAGTTGAGGTTATAAACTTCATACCTGAGATTATTTAGATCAAGTTCTCCCTAGCTTGGACCCTTTGTAAGCTTCTTTCGTTCTTTTATCGCTTTTCTAGTGGGAAAGTCAAACAGTGTTTGACTTTCAGCTTTGACCAGTCAATGCTCAACACAAAGTTCATTTGAACTTTGTAACGTGATTGTAATCATGATGGTTATAATCCTTAGCGATTATACCTACTGATTACCACGTTAACTAGGTGTAGTAACGAGTCAAAGTTTCGGTCAAAATGCGTTTTAGCACGCGTTTTGCAACGGAACTACATTTAGGTATCAAAACATTTTTTTATACCAAATCAGTTTTATAAGTTAGTTAAACATGTTTTGACATGTTTAACTCGTCACTACTAGTTTAGTGCTTGTTTAGGGTCGTAAGCTAAGCGGTCTAAACAACCGCTTAGACTTTCGAACCCGACCCGTTTGGTCGATCATTAGGATCCGACCAAGCATGCTTAGTGGTCATAGTTACATAGGGAATAACCTTTGAGGTTATACCTTATGATCACATAGGATTGGTTAGTTATTTGTTTATTAGCTTATATGCCCATAGGAAATGACCAAAATGCCCTTTTGAAGCATAAATCCGTATTTTGCATATGTGAACATGTTTTTGACAACTAATCTAATTTAGTAACATGTTTAGGTATAATTGGGCATGTAAGACTTGACATAGCTCATTGATAACCATCCGACCATAGTTTTGCGCAACCGACGCGTTATAGTAACTTAAACTACCATAACGGGTCGAAACGGGTCAAAAGCACTTAGGTAGACTTCCAAATCAGAATGTTAGCTCTATTAAATCATACCATATGAGTTCAAATGCTCATTTGATTTATAGAGCATCATTCTATCCTATCTCCCGATCTAGGATCCGATTATTAACATAGTTACCCATATTAGGTGCCTTGTTGATTCTGTGATCCTTGGAGCTTAAATTGGTCTTATTCTCAAGATTAATAAGCAATCCCAAGTGAGTACATAGTTCCCCTCTTTTACCGCTTTCAAATACTTTGGGGTGATACACATGTGCATACTTGTTACTTTCATGTTTTCATTGCTTTTATGACATAAACATGCTAGTTTCACCTAGTACACATATAGTACATGCTTTCAATATGTTTTGCTATGTATGTTAAGCATGATAGCACATTGATTTCATTAGACACATTTGTTGCATATGTTTACTTAGCATATGGACACATTGTTTTACATGACATTTCTGCTATGTATGTTTACTGAGCATGCTAGCACATTTTTTACATGATCATTTCTACTATGTATGTTTACTTAGCATACCTAGTACATGGTTTTCACATGCTACATTGGTTATGACATTTGGTGTGTTTAATCGGGACAATAATATATTCATTAACATTAGCTACGCCGCTCGGTAGTATGTAATGGTACCATAGGACTTGACAAATCCCGTTTCCGACTTCCTAGGTTTGTTTGGAAGTTGGGAATGACAGAATCCAATATACATAACTTAGATGAACCTTTAATTTGTTTAGAGGTTTATCGCCACAGTCGCAAGGCTTGCATGTATGCGAATAAACATTACTGCATAAATGTTTGTAATCATAAAGCATTGTTTTCTGCAAAACATAACATTTTATTTAAACTTAGGTTTATTCAAAAACTTTGTTTTGTACATTTTCCTATGGGGTTGAGTAATTACTAGTTATTCACCATACATGACATTTGTTTTCATATTGACATTATCACATAGTTTGAGTAGATACTTTCTACTTGCTATGCATTTCATTTGGTTATACATGATACATTTCACACATGACATGGAACATGGTTTACACATTAACATTTTGACATTGAACAAGACATTTTGGTTGATATGTATCCTATCCAGGATAGGGTACATTCTCTCAAACCATACGACACCTGATGACATCTTTTATTTCAAACAACACTTGAAACTTCAACGCCCGCCAGATCCATACTTAGTTTCCTGAAATACATGTAGTTTGAAAACATCAACAAAAGTTGAGCGAGTTCATGTGTGTGTTTGTTAATAAACCTTTGGAACATTTGTAAGTATGTTTGTATGTACTTGAAATCCAGTATGAAAGCAACAAGGAAACAGATCACTTAATGTGTAGCTAATACATTAATATTTGTGAAGTGATGCAGGAAGACTCAACCCTAGCAGACTTTGTCAATAAGACATAGTCACCACATGATCCACTCGACAGACTCATGGGTGGGGCTCGCTACACCCAAATAGATCTATCACTCATGTCCATCGGTCCTACTACGAGGATTAATGGGCTTAAGAGTGCGCCTACCCATTCACATGATCTACTGTACTTTCCATAGCTAACCATACCACTTGTAATTGTTTGTAATCATTTTGTAACATGTACTTCACCCCCGAAGTTATAAAACAAAACAGTTTAAAGAAAAGGGGGACATGAACTCACAGTTTTGCGTTCCTTATATCCAGTGTAACTCAAAGCTTCCTCTAGAACGCACGACTACCTAGATGCGTACTACGGTCCATTAGATGGGTAGGTCGTGCCTTAACCTTGGTCTTAATTAGTGTCTTGAGTTACGTTAGTTTGTGTCATCAATGTTATTCCAAGTATATAATTATTTGTCAAAATAATAAATATTTTAACTTAAATTATATTTATTACATTTTGGAATATTAGTTAAAATAATATACTTTAACTTGACACACTTATGTATTGTATATGTATATCCTTCCCAAGGATGGGTGTATTTGTATTCGTATTCTTATAATTGTATATTTTTGCCATGTATTGGCATCGTATTCCGGAGTGTATTTATACGTACGAGAATACGTATCCTTATTGTGTTTATAAAGTATTCTTACACTTAACTTTTCCGGAATATTATTTTTAATAAAAATTCATCAATATATATTTTCAAAATATACATCCTAAGGAATATTATTTAGAAAAATTATTTATAATTTTTCCTTTGGCAAAAATATTTGTATTTCCATATAAGTCCCAAAAAAATAATATATTTTCAAGTCTAACTTGAAAATATATGTGAACTTATTTTTCTTTTACAAATAATATATTTCAAGCTTATTTAAGAGAATACATTTTCTCCAAAAATAACGTATTTGATGTTTGTTTGAGAAAATATATATTTTCTTCCAAAAATAATATATCTTCTAATAATTCCAAGAAAAATATATATTTTTACTTGCCCAAAGATAATACATTCCCTTCTTGTCAAAAATATGAATATTTTGTAGTAATCATGAAAATCTCATTTTCATTCCCTTAATGTCCAAAATAATATTTACCAAAATATACACATGAATAATATTTCTGGAATATTTTGTGAGTTATATTCCTTTGTTCGATTTTACCGGTATTTTGGGTAATCTTTGTATATTTATTCCTTGTAATTTTGGTAATATTTTGGATTGTAATTTCTTGGTATTTTGATGAGTTATATTATTTCAGCTACTAAAATAATATAACTAATACACATAATATACAAATAATCACACAGGGTGCCTTCTAAATATATATTTCCTAAATACATATTTAGTCAGTTTTATTTGAAAAAAAACAACCTCCAATATTTATATTTTTGTAACAAAATTTATGGCAAAGTTTATGTAAAACTCCATGGTTTAGAATATACTTGTATGTGTATGTTAATAAATATTTTTCCAAGTGTTTAGATTTTTAGAAAATTTTGCCATAGTTTCCCCTAAAAATGAAGGTTTCCATGCTTTCAAGCATATCATTTTCTTTTGTAAAAACAACACAATCAATCCATAATCAATAATAAACAACCTTTACTTACCATCTTTGCCAAAAACAAGTATAATCTACTACTTCATGAACTTGAATATTTGTAAAATTTTGTAGTAACTTACTAGTGTTCTTAGTAAGCCTTGTTATCCTTTAAAGTGTGATTGATTCTTTAAAAACTTCATTTTTGAAGAATATGGATCTTTATAACTTTTGATCATCATTTCTAAAAATGTTTCTTTATGAATTCTTCTTGTTACACAAGTGTTTCTACACTTGTTTAACCACCAAAAATAAGGTTTGTTTATGTAAGAACCAAGATTTAGAAAAACTTATATTTTTAACTTGGTTTCTTTAGAAATCATCTATAAATATTTTGATCTACAAGTATTACTACTTACTTTGATCATTATTTTTCAAGAAAACATTTTGTTCTTTCAAGTTCATGCTTTATGTTTGGATGATCCATTAAGCTTTAACATGTTCATCCTCTCATCTTGCTAGATTATGTTTTTAATCATGATCTAGCAAGATCATATGATGATCAACATCGTTTTCACAAACAATCAATGATCAACAAGTAAATCAATACATAAACAACATGATTTCTTCATAATTTCTTATAATTTTAAGCTTATGTTCATGTTTCATCTTCTTGTTTCTTAGTGTTCTTCATAATAATCATCTTGTATCATCCTTTAACCACTAAAAATAGATGTAAAATAGTAAGATCAAAGCTCTTACCACTAGCTCAAGGCTAGGGATGATCAAGAGAAGAAAACAAGTGGATAAAAGCACTAGAGAGAGGTCCTTCAACTTTCAAGAGCACCAAGCTTTCTTATATGCCTTCTTACACCCTTGTATATGTATGGATTTAATGGAAAGTGGAAGATGAAGATGATGTTGGTATGGGGTTTCTTGGCCGTGAGTTATGGGAGAAGGAAGGAGAAGATGGAGTTGGTGAATGGTGAATGAAATGAGGTTATAAACTCTAAGTCTTATTTATAAACCATAACATGTGTTTCACCAATATATTTTATGTCTTATAAAGGAAGAACAAGATCTAATATAATATCTAAACAAAATCAAGTGTGGGGCCATGATGTTGGGCCGTCCATAGGTGGGGGGGGGGGGGGTAGTAGACTAGGTTCCAACCATTAGTTAGCTATTTAGGTTAAAATCCAAGTAGTAGTTAGGACTTGGTTACTAGATATTTATATAGGATGTGTTATGATGTTCGGGGACCATAACTAGCTTGGTAATGTTAAAACAGTGCTTCTAGAAAAAATTTGGTGTTTCGGGTAGTGTCCGGTTGTTTGGTTGGTTACCGGTTTGTTAAGGTGCTGAACTATGCAGTTTAGTGTGCTTTATGTTACATTTTATGACAGTTTTAATTTCCGACACTTAGGAAAGCATTCAGGACCATTTAATCATATTTTTGCATGATTGATGTGTTAATACTGAATTTGCTGATTTTCTGCAGAATTATGCAGTTTATGTGAGTTTTAGATACTTTCCGGCACTTAAACTATCTCTAGGAAGGCAGTTTTGTGATCCTTACTTTCCTACACACTATACTGGTGTAATACTTGGTTTCTGGCTCATTCTGTGTCTCAATACAATGTCTGTCTATCTACTGAACTCTGTTAGCATTTTTCTGATTTGCCAGATAACTGTGTTTCGTGCATCATTTGGGTCAATAAATTTCTCATGCAATAATGACATGACATTAAGCAATATATGATGCACATGTATATATATGGTAATAATCAGAAAACAGTTCAAGTAATTAATTGAAATTCAGTACAGTCATTAAGCATTAATCATTGTCTAATAATTGTACGGATGTATGCAAATTTGACAATTGTCACATACGGACCATATGGGGTCTGTATATGCGGTCCGTAAAGGTTGGGCAAGGGCTGAACTTTCCGTAAATGGCAGATTTGGCCCCTGGACTTGTTTCATCGTGTTTTATCACTTCTAACACCCGTTAACCAAATTTTTTGGCTCTATAAGGATTTTAAAGCATATTTAACTTGAATTATACCCAAAAATGTCATGGATGTCAGTTTGTTCGGTTGTACGGTTGCGTTTTTCGCTTAATTACGATGAACGATATAACGAACACGAAAACGACCGAAATTTCGCAACGAATGATATTTTTGCATTCTTATCAATAAAATACAAGATTTTAATGATTACAAAAATTTTTGGATGTGCATACATGCTCCGTATTCAAAAATCCTAGAATTGACAGACTTTCATAGTTTGTCACAAATAGTCCCTAAGCTCGAATAAACATGTTTTTGCCTTACCGAACTCCTCAAAACTTATTTCTAAGTTATTTAAAGGGTATTTAGGGTATGTTTAGCTTATGTCATTGTTTCGGAGTGTACGTCGCGTTAAACTGATTACGTTTGGGTAACAGTTTACGATTTCACTTCCAGAAAAGGTTTGAGTGAACGAAATTATACAAAGACTAAAACATGAAAATGTTATATGTATTTATACAATCCCGGAAATAAAACAAAATATTTCACTAATACAAGGTTGTTCGGAATTGTATAATGATTGAAAGACATAAATGTCACAATCTCCCCTCCTTTAGGAAATTTCGTCCCGAAATTTAATTAGAGGAAACTTGTGAAAAAAGATGTGGGTACTTCGCCTTCATTTGATCCTCTCATTCCTAAGTAAATTCTGGGCCACATTTGGATTCCCAGCGAACTTTGACAATTGGTATGCATTTGCGTTTGAGCTTCTTGACTTCACGGTCCAATATTTCCACAGGTTTCTCGACAAAGTGCATCATGTTATCAACACGAATTGCATCAAGTGGGATGTGGAGTTTTTCATAAACCAAACACTTTTTAAGATTGGACACGTGGAAAGTTGGATGAACATTTCCAAGTTCAGGAGGCAGCTCAAGTCTGTAGGCCACTTTTCCTATTCTTTCAACGATCTTGAATGGTCCAACATATCATGGTGCAAGTTTCCTTTCTTTCCAAAATCTAATCACACCTTTCCAAGGGGATACCTTAAGAAGGACGTGATCACCGACTTGTAATTCCAAGGGCTTGCGTCTTCTATCCGCATAACTATTTTGACGACTTCTAGCGGTCAAGATATGATGTTCAAAGGAACACCTCGCGGATCGGCAAGAAGTGTGCTGACTTTGTTAGACGATCAACGACTACCCAAATGGTATCATGACCTCTATTAGTGTGTGGTAGTTTGGTAATGAAATTCATAGCAATATTTTCCCATTTCCAAACTGGTATCTCTACTTGCTCCAATAATCCAAAGTGATGTTTTGATTTTCGGCCTTAACTTTAAGACATGGTAGGCATTTGGATACGTATAAGGCAATGTCTTTCTTCATACCCGGCCACCAATACTGGGTTCAAAGATCCTTATACATTTTTTCTGCACCAGGATGGATTTAATAACGAGACTTGTGAGCCTCATCCATCAATAAGGTGCAGAGATTGTCTTGACTTGGAACCCACAAACGGTTCATGTAATAGAGTAATCCATTCTCCTTTTGTCACACCCCCAAAATCCACACGCGGAGTATCACCGCTTGGAGGCGTGACTGACCAGGATCAAGCCACCAATCATATTGAACATAACAAGTAATAAGTAAAATTCAACCACACAATATGAAAGGTGTTTCAAATCAAAAACGTAGTTAAGTGTTTAGCGGAAGCATAATTGTAAAACCCAATGTAAGTAGTAAGTACGAAATAAAGCAATGTTTTTAGCATGGCACACACTGCCATGTCCCGCAATGACTGCGCCTCCCTGTGCAAGCTCCATGAGTACCTAATGACCTGCAAGGCATGTAACAATGAGTCAACAACAAAGTTGAGCGAGTTCACAGTTGGTTGTTTAATTATAGCATTCGTTTCGTAAATCATATGTTAGTTTTGTAAACCAGGTATCGTATTAATTCGTATCGCGGTCTCCCAGACATGTTTGCGAAGATTAGTGGGGGCTTCCCATGTGTTACTAGACCGTGCGTATCGACTACTATGAAAATATAAATGGTGCCCTAAGTCAATGTCTATCAGCATTGACTCTTTGTCCATAGTCCATTAGTACACGCATGTCCGACTGGCACGGTGTGAGGTTTGTTAAACCTAATAGCGCTATTAACTAATGACCCGCTCGCCATAGGCCTCGGTGATTAAGTCGATATAAATGAGGGACTTCAATGATAGAGGTTTGGTCCAGTGTGGAATCTTGGCATCCTACCCACGGAGGATGGTTGTAGTTACCGTTTAATCATTAATGTAACATCTGTGCTTGTAATCATTTTGAACAGTTATATTATCAATAAAAAAATGTTATTTGATCCCAATGTTTGTTTATTTGTGTTTTACATTTTTCATGTTTTGACTTTTATTCAATTTCAAACTCTATATCGCTTTCTGGAAGGTTATACGCGCACCAATGCGTAAGTATAATCAGTTTAATGCGACAAATACTCCGGAACATCAACATATACTTAACATACCTTAAATAACCTTTACATAACTTAGAAATAAGTTTTGAAGGCTTTGGTATGGCAAAAACAAGTTAATTCGCTTACAGGGACTAAACTTGACAAACTGCGAAAGTATGCCAATTTGAACTGTAATGAACATTCTGGAACATGGCCATAAGTTAAACACACCCTAAATATCCTTTACATAGCTTAGAAATAGGCTTTGAGGGGTTCGGTGTGCTAAAATAAACTTTTGGGTCATTCAGGGACTAAAAGCGTCAAAAAGTGCACCAGTTTGCATTTTCGCGCATAACTTACGTTCTGAATACATCCAGACATCCAAAAATTTATGTAAGAACTAAAATATTTTATTTTAGTGTTCGGCATAAGAAAAATCCATTCGTCGCGTCATTTGGATCGTTTTTCGCGCTTGTGCGCATTCCGTCGTAGTTAAGCGAACATCGCGATCGTACGACTAAACTAACCAACATCCGGCATATTTTTGAGCATGTTTCAAGTCCACAATGTTTAGGCATCATTTTAGGGCCTTAAAGTTGGCTTTACGGGCCTTAGAAGTGTCGGAAATGGCTTGAATACGCAACAGGGACCAAAACTGCCATTTTTCAAATTGTTGGCTGATCTGCAGACCCCAGGCGGCCCGCCTGAGTTCTGGTGCATCCTGATGCGGGCCGCATCAGGCTCCCAGATGTGCAAAAATGTGGTAAACAGCCTGTTCCAGCTGTTAGGCACTTCTAAACCATTTGCAACTGGTTTTAATCAATCCTAGGGGCTCCCATGGGTTGGTATTTCAGTGGGTATGTGTTGTATGGCTGAGATCAAAGCTCGGAAATCAAGAAACGATCCTAACGGTTCTATTTTTCCTATAAATACCCCCACCCTTTAGTTGTAACTCACACTTGAATCTGATTCAAAACTCTCTAAGTGGAAGTTATACACTTCCTACCTGAGAGTGAATCGGGTCGAGTACTTGCGGGGACCCTCTGTAAGTATTCCTTCGTTATTTTCTTTTGTTTTAGCGTTAAAGTCAAACTACGTTTGACTTTTTGCATTGACCAGTTTATGGTCAATGCAAAGTTCATTTGAACTTCATAACGTGAGCGTAATCACGATATTTATAGTCCCTAGTGACTATACCTACTGATTACCACGTTATCTAGGCTCAGTGACGAGTCGTAGTTTCGGGCAAAATGCGTGTTCTCGCGTATTTTGTAACCAAACTACTCTAGGGTATCAAAACCGTTTGTTTTGATACCAAACCTGTTTTCTAACTTAACTAAACATGTTCTAGCATGTTTAGCTCGTCACTTTTAGATTTGTGCTTATTTAGGGTCGTAAGGGTAAGCGATCTGATCAATCGCTTATACTTTCGAACCCGACCCATTTGGTCGATCATTAGGATCTGACCAAATACACTAGGTAACCATAGTAGTATAGGGAATAACCTTCCGAGGTTATACCTTATGGTCACATCGTTTGAGTAGTTGTATGATAAGAAGTTCTTATGCCTTAAGTAAATTACCAAAATACCCTTTTGAACCAAAATTCATTTTAAGCATATATAACATAACTTTTGCCATCTAAACTGATTTAAAAACAATATTAAACATGTTAAGGCATATCTTACTTATCATAGGGCCAGTTAGGCAGTCCGAACGCGTTTTACGCAAACGACACGTTAAAGTAGCATAAGCTACCTAAACGGGTCGTAACGGGTCAAAAGCACTTAGGTTAAGTTTTGTTTTAGTATGTAGGCTTTGATAAACCATATTACATGAGTTCCTACACTCATATGGTTTACGAACCCTAATACTACCCAATCCTCCGATTAGGTCCGGTTATTAATGTAGTTACCTATATTAGGTGTCGTTTGAATCCGTGATCTTCTAGCTTTGCTTGGTGGATATCTAAAGTCTATTGAGCAATCTCATGTGAGTACATAGACCCCTCTTTTACTATTTTCCAAACTGTTTTGGGGTGAAACACATGTGCCTACTTGTTACTTTCATGCTTTCCATGTTTTTGCATCATATACCTGCTATGTTCGTTAGTACATTATAGTACATGATTTCATTACATTTCATGCTACGTATGCCCATTGTGTGCGTACTTAGTACATTGTTTTACATTACATTTCATGCTACGTATGCCCATTGTGTGCGTACTTAGTACATTGTTTTACATTACATTTCATGCTACGTATGCCCATTGTGTGCGTACTTAGTACATTGTTTTACATTACATTTCATGCTACGTATGCCCATTGTGTGCGTACTTAGTACATTTTTTTACATTACATTTCATGCTATGTTTGCCCATTGTTTGCATACTTAGTACAGTTGTTTTCATCACATGCTTACATTTTGTTATGACATTTGGTTTGTTTTAAATGGAACAATACATTCATTAACATTAGCTACGCCGTTCGTTAGTAGGTAGTGGTACCATAGGAATTGACAACTCCCGTTCCTGAAATCCTGGGTTTGTTTGGATTGGAAGGAATGACCGAATTCGATATACATAACTTAGATAAACCTTTAATTTGTTTAAGGGTTTATTGCCACAGTCTCAAGGCTTGGATGTATGCATTTTCACAATACCGCATAAATGTTTGTATCAGTATAGCATGCATTTGTTACATAAAACATAACTTTGATTTAAACCATGTTTTACTTCAATACCTTGTTTTTGTGCATTTTACATATGGTTTAGTTGATATATTTCACTACCATACATGACATTTTTGGTACACATTACATGATTTACATTAAACATAAACATTTTGCCATTGATATACACATTTAGTGGTTTACATTGAACATAGACATTTTGATATGGTTTATACATTAACACATGACAATTCATTTATACATAAACAATTTACATTGGTGGTTGGTTTGAGTAAGTGATTTGAGTAAGTGATTTGATTAATGAGGCGTGTGTAATATGATACAAGCATGGTGGATACGCCGCTGGTACTTCCTATATATAAGTGTTTGTATGATATTTCATGTCGTAGCGTTACTTAAATCATTTCAATATTTGACATATTACGTTTTACAAATAACATACTTTTCACAAGACATTGATTTACAAACAACTTATCTTATACAAACTCATCTTACATGGTTATTCATTTAACCATACATTACTCTCTTATTTATACATATCATCTGATCTTATCGTTTTTCAAATGATTTACAAAACAAAACAATTTACAAGGTTCATGACTGACTTTTGTTAAACAACTCTTTCTAAAGTTATAAGTCATGAATCCTCTTTTCACAAAACCTATGTATCTCACAGGCATTTTTATGCTGACGTACCTATTTTCACATGTGTTTTCAGGAGCTTTTCCATAGGATGATGATCGTGACACTAGGGCGGACCTGTGCCTTAGAGACTAAAAATGAAGACAAACTAGTTTAATTATGTTATGAACTCTTTGTTTCCTGTTTAAGACAATATAACACTCTTGTTTAATAAATAAAATACAACTTTGTATGCCATGGTTGTGAAACAACAAATTCTGTTACAACACTCCCCGACGTTTTCCGCCACGTCTTGCATGTTATACGTGGTCGGGGTGTGACAATTAACCCATTCCCAAGCCTTGGGAATCCCATGCCTTGGAAAGAGTGTGAACTCACCTTGGTTTGCTCGGAATGTTAAACTACGTGCTCATAATTAATCAGACAAGTCCTATAGTTATGCACGTATACACAATCAGTACAAGTTCGTAAAGTTTTGCAAGCAATCAATACCACAAGGTGCGTTTGACAGTTAACATCATGCATTACCCAACAGTTAATCACGTGTATACAATTCATGTTTCACATAACGGTCTTTCATAGTTTGCTATAACATGGTTATTCATTAGCATGCTTGACAGGGTTAATTGGTTTAACAAGGTTAACATATTTAACAAAGTTAATAAACTAAACAGAGTTAACACACTTAACAGGAATAATAAACTAACAAAGTAATTCAACTAACAGAGTTAATACTTTACAGGTTTAACAAACTAACAACTAATAGAGTTAACAAACTAGAACAGTTACCTACTCAACGGAGTTAATAAGTTAATAAACTTTACTGTGCCATAACACACAATGAAATTACATGTGGCGAAATCCCATGGGGACGAAATCAGTTTGGAGGAAAACCCCCAGGTGACGAAATCCAAGGGTTTTCGTCGGGTTCAATGTATGGCGAAAACACCAAAGTGTTTTCGGCCGGTTCCCTGTGTTTTCGTCTGCTAACTCATCATCCATATCAGTTACATACGCAACCCTAATCATCACTAACAATTACATGGTCGTATCATTAAATCAAATCACACACCAAGTATGGTCATCTATAACAGTTTCAATAGCATTAGCTATCATCTGCACGCAATCGGTTCCAAACCTTTGCACTCATTCACATACTCATATTGCACATGTATATATATATTGTTCTTTTAAAATGGCCGACAAAGATTGTTGTGCATGATAGTTCTCCACCTGCAACTTGATAAACTCTCCTGACAAACACATGTGTACTTTGACCACTAGAAGGCATAAGACTGGCCGATTATTAGGTTGTCACATGTATTGGTAATAATCATGATATCCATTTATAATTTTCACATATTCCTACAACTTATCAGTAGATCACATGTTGGTCAATTAATAAGATTCAGTAGATCACATTCATATTTTTCAATATTAATCATTCAATCACATCAACCTTAGAACTCTACATCATCATCAGGTTTCACATACAATTATATAACTGATCTTATCATGAATAACGAAATCAGAACACCATGAACATCCATTTGAAACTGAAGTTAAATTAAATGTAAAAAAACACTAACCGGACAACGAACGATCAAACCAAAAGGATCTAACTTCGAATAAGAGAAGGGCAGCCGTCGGGTTTCAAAGGAGAGCGAGAGAGAGGGAGAGGTGATTAGGATTTTCTAACTGTTGTTTTCGCATACAGGTTAAGTACAAACCTTTTAACTAATCACTACTGGGCCAAAGCCCATATGGTTTTCGCCGGCTAGTTCCTGGACGAAAACACTAAGATTGTTTTCACCAGGTAGTGTTTTCGTGGAGGGGGTAGGGGTGTTTAGTAAGAGAAATAATGTTTATTACTCATACACATCATATTGTTGATACAAGGTATATAACACAAATACGCATACAATGCACACCACAAATCTACAAACAACATGTATATTGCACGTCAAATAATTATAAAGGCACACTTGCAAATAAGTACCAAGTTAAGTCGAATAGAGACCTTGAAAACTCGGGTTGTCACATTATCCCCAACTTGAAAGAAATTTCGTCCCGAAATTTATCACGTAGTTACTGAGGAAGCTAGTTGTGTTGTGTAGTTTACTGGTTTTCCTGGGGTGTCACATCATCCCCCCGTTGATTTGGAATTTCATCCCGAAATTCTGTAGTAGCTTCAGCCTCAGTAGTGGTTGCACTGTTTCCGAATAACTAGGGATACTTGAGTTTCATTTGATCTTCCCGTTCCCAGGTGAACTCTGGGCCACGGCGTGAGTTTCAACGAACTCGAACAAGAGGTATTCTGGTGTGCTTGAGGAACTTAACCTCTCGGTCTGCGATTTCAACTGGTTCCTCGACGAATCGCAACTGATGATCGATAGTGAGTTCCTTCAAAGGAACTATGAGGGTCTCATCTGACAGACACTTCTTCAGATTCGACACGTGAAAGACGTTGTGAACTCCACCAAGTTCTGATGGCAGGTTCAGTTTGTAGGCCACCTTGCCTATTTTCTCTATGATTTCGAACGGTCTGACGTATCGCGGATTGAGCTTGCCTCGTTTGCCAAAACGAACTACACCTTCCCAAGGTGAGACTTTGAGTAGCACTCGATCCCCAACCTGGAATTCGAGTGGTTTCCTGTGCTTGTCTGTTTAGGCTTTCTGACGGTTGCAAGCTGCCGCCAATCTGTCACACCCCCAAAATCCAACTAACTGGAGCTGCCGCCAATTTGTCACACCGCCAATCTGTCACACCCTAATGTTGACGGTCACTCTGATACCAATCTGTCACACCCCCAAAATCCACACGCGGAGTATCACCGCTTGGAGGCGTGACTGACCAGGATCAAGCCACCAATAATATTGAACATAACAAGTAATAAGTAAAATTCAACCACACAATATGAAAGGTGTTTCAAAGCAAAAACGTAGTTAAGTGTTTAGCGGAAGCATAATTGTAAAACCCAATGTAAGTAGTAAGTACGAAATAAAGCAATGTTTTTAGCATGGCACACACTGCCATGTCCCACAACGACTGCGCCTCCCTGTGCAAGCTCCATGAGTACCTAATGACCTGCAAGGCATGTAACAACGAGTCAACAACAAAGTTGAGCGAGTTCACAGTTGGTTGTTTAGTTATTGTATTCGTTTCGTAAATCATATGTTCGTTTTGTAAACCAGGTATCGTATTTATTCGTATCGCGGTCTCCTAGACATGTTTGCGAAGATTAGTGGGGGCTTCCCATGTGTTACTAGACCGTGCGTATTGACTACTACGAAAATGTAAGTGGTGCCCTAAGTCAATGTCTATCACCATTGACCCTTTGCCCATAGTCCATTAGTACACGCCCGTCTGACTGGCACGGTGTGAGGTTTGTTAAACCTAATAGCGCTATTAACTAATGACCCGCTCGCCATAGGCCTCGGCGATTAAGTCGATATAAATGAGGGACTTCAATGATAGAGGTTTGGTCCAGTGTGGAATCTTGGCATCCTACCCACGGAGGATGGTTGTAGTTACCGTTTAATCAATAACCCATTCCCAACCCTTGGGAATCCCATGCCTTGGAAAGAGTGTGAACTCACCTTGGTTTGCTTGGAATGTTAAACTACGTGCTCACAATTAATCAGTCAAGTCCTATAGTTATGCACGTATACACAATCAGTACAAGTTCGTAAAGTTTTGCAAGCAATCAATACCACAAGGTGCGTTTGACAGTTAACATCATGCATTACCCAACAGTTAATCACGTGCATACAATTCATGTTTCACATAACGGTCTTTCATAGTTTGCTATAACATGGTTATTCATTAGCTTGCTTGATAGGGTTAACTGGTTTAACAAGGTTAACATATTTAACAAAGTTAATAAACTAAACAGAGTTAACATACTTAACAGGAATAATAAACTAACAAAGTAATTCAACTAACTGAGTTAACTGAACTAACAGAGTTAATACTTTACAGGTTTAACAAACTAACAACTAATAGAGTTAACAAACTAGAACAGTTACCTACTCAACGGAGTTAATAAGTTAATAAACTTTACTGTGCCATAACACACAATGAAATTACATGTAGCGAAATCCCCTGGGGACGAAATCACTTTGGACGAAAACCCCCAGGTGATGAAATCCCAAGGGTTTTCGTCTAGTTCAATGTATGGCGAAAACACCAAAGTGTTTTCGGCCGGTTCCCTGTGTTTTCGTCTGCTAACTCATCATCCATATCAGTTACATATGCAACCCTAATCATCACTAACAATTACATGGTCGTATCATTAAATCAAATCACACACCAAGTATGGTCATCTATGACAGTTTCAATAGCATTAGCTATCATCTGCACGCAATCGGTTCCAAACCTTTGCACTCATTCACACTCATATTGCACATGTATATATATATTGTTCTTTTAAAATGGCCGACAAAGATTGTTGTGCATGATAGTTCTCCACCTGCAACTTGATAAACTCTCCTGACAAACACATGTGTACTTTGACCACTAGAAGGCATAAGACTGGCCTATTATTAGGTTGTCACATGTATTGGTAATAATCATGATATCCATTTATAATTTTCACATATTCCTACAACTTGTCAGTAGATCACATGTTGGTCAATTAATAAGATTCAGTAGACCACACTCATATTTTTCAATATTAATCATTCAATCACATCAACCCTAGAACTCTACATCATCATCAGGTTTCACATACAATTATATAACTGATCTTATCATGCATAACGAAATCAGAACACCATGAACATCCATTTGAAACTGAAGTTAAATTAAATGTAAAAAAACACTAACCGGACAACGAACGATCAAACCAAAAGGATCTAACTTCGAATAAGAGAAGGGCAGCCGTCGGGTTTCAAAGGAGAGCGAGAGAGAGGGAGAGGTGATTAGGGTTTTCTAACTGCTGTTTTCGCGTACAGGTTAAGTACAAACCATTTAACTAACCACTACTGGGCCAAAGCCCATATGGTTTTCGCCGGCTAGTTCCTGGACGAAAACACTAAGATTATTTTCACCAGGTAGTGTTTTCGTGGAGGGGGTAGGGGTGTTTAGTAAGAGAAATAATGTTTATTACTTATACACATCATATTGTTGATACAAGGTATATACCACATATACGCATATAATCCACACCACAAATCTACAAACAACACATATATTGCATGTCAAATAAATATAAAGGCACACTTGCAAATAAGTACCAAGTTAAGTCGAATAGAGACCTTGAAAACTCGGGTTGTCACACCTTTGTTTCGAGTTGAAACTCAAGATGATGTGGTAAGTCCTTACCCATCATGTCTTGTGTAACACAAGCACGTTGAGCTTGGGTGATGCTGGTTTGAATATCAGATCGAACTTGAACACGGTGAAGCTTGACGCGTTCCTTATGACTAAGCGCATCAACCATGACATTCGCCTTACCAGGATGGTAGCGAATTTCAGAGTCATAGTCGTTTAGAAGTTCAACCCAACGCCGTTGCCTCATATTTAGTTCTTTCTGATTGAAAATGTGTTGGAGACTTTTGTGGTCAGTGAAAACCACGCATTTTGTACCGTAAAGGTAATGTCTCCAAATCTTGAGAACAAAAACTACAGCGCCTAACTCAAGATCATGAGTTGTGCAGTTCTTCTCATGGATCTTCAACTGTCTTGATGCGTAGGCTACGACTTTGTCTCTATGCATGAGAGCGCAGCCAAGGCCTAAGTTTGATGCGTCACAATATACGACAAAGTCCTCATTGCCATCAGGTAAGGACAAAATAGGTGCATTGCATAACTTTTGTTTCAAGGTCTGAAAAGCTTCTTCCTGTTTGGGTCCCCACTCAAAAGGTTTATTCTTTTGAGTTATAGTAGTGAGGGGAACCTCAATTTTGGAGAAGTTTGCGATAAAGTGGTGATAATAACCTGCGAGACCCAGAAATGAACGAACCTCGGTAGGAGTAGTAGGTGTATCCCATTCCTTAATCGCACTGATTTTGGTGGGATCTACATGTATACCTTGTTCGTTGACATTGTGTCCCAAAAATTGAACTTCCTTAAGCCAGAATTCACACTTGGAGAACTTGGCAAGAAGTTGTTCCTTCTTTAGGAGTTCCATTGTTAGACGGAGATGATGTTCATGATCAGCTCGTGTCTTTGAATAGATCAAAATGTCATCAATGAACACAATGATGAACTTGTCCAAATGAGGCTTACAAACCCTATTCATCAAGTCCATGAAGTCGGCAGGAGCATTTGTTAAACCAAAAGGCATAACAGTGAACTCATAGTGGCCGTATCGTGTGCGAAAAGCAGTCTTGGGAATATCTTCTTCGAGTACACGAAGATGATGATACCCAGAACGTAGATCAATCTTCGAAAAGCAAGTAGCACCCTGTAGCTGATCAAAGAGATCATCTATGCGAGGTAGGGGATATCAAATTTTGATCATGAGTTTGTTGAGCTCACGGTAATCGATACACATTCGGAAAGATCCATCCTCCCTTTTCACAAACAGAACAAGAACGCCCCAAGGTGAAAAGCTCGGACGAATAAATCCTTTGTCAGATAACTCCTGAAGTTGCTTTGATAACTCTTGCATCTCAGATGGTGCAAGAGGATATGGAGATTTAGCAATAGAGTTGGCACCAGGTACAAGATCAATTCGAAACTCAATTTGACGTGCTGGGGGTAAACCAGGTAACTCTTTAGGAAATACCTCAGGAAAATCTCGAACAACGAGGATGTCTTGAACAGTCTTACCCTTGCCTTTCTCCTCTACAATATGTGCCAAAAAGTCCACATAATTCTTTCGTAGGTATTTTTGGACTTGGGTACATGTCATGAGTTTGAAGCTACAAGTGGGTTTCTCTCCACGAACCTCTAAAATCTCACCAGTCGAAAGCGACACACAAACAATCTTGTCAAAACAAACCACCTCTGCGCGGTATTTGGTCAACCAATCCATTCCTACTATAATGTCAAAGCTTCCAAGTTGCATTGGTGTGAGGTCAATGGGAAAAAAGATGGTTATTGAGGTTTAACTGGCAATTTCGAAGGACAAAATCGAGTACAAGGGGTTCACCACTAGCTATTTCTACTATCATGGGCTTTCCTAGTTTTGTTCTAGGTATTTAAAGCAAAGGTTCAAAGGCTAGGGATACAAAACTTTTGTTGGCACCCGAATCAAAAAGAACAGAAGCAGGTTGGTTGTTAACAAAGAACATACCGTTCACCACTTCGTTGTCGGCACGTGCCTCATTGGCATTGATATTGAATGCTCGTCCATGAGCTAGGTTTGCATTTTCCAACTTCGGGCAGTTGTTTCTGTAGTAGGTAAGATCCCCACAATTGTAGCAAGACCCAGGTGGATAATGAGGTCGTGTAGGATTTGCTGGTTGTTGAGGAGGGTTTTGAACCACTTGATTCGAAGCAGGAGGAGAGCGGTAAGCATTGGCCAAATGACCTGATCGTCTACAGTTAGTACAATAATGGCACAATAGATGGGGTTGGTGATGACTATTACACTTGTTGCACAAAGGTCCAGTACCGGCATATTGTCTCTTGGCGGGTAGTTGTGCAGGCTGGTTGTGAGCAGCTTGGTTTGGCTGGGCAACAACAGTGAAGTTCTTGGAAGCCTTATGCCTCCTAGACTTCTTGGAGGTTTAAGCCTTGTTTCCCTTCTGTTTATCTTGAGTTGTCTTAGCAGATGTTTTCTTGTCACCCTTGCGGTGGAGTTTACCTTTCTTGATGTTAGTGCAGTATGTCTATTGCCTCCGTCAATCAAAACCGTAGCAGAAATAGAAGAGATCTAGACTTTATGTTAAGTGATGTAGTTATAAAGGCAAGGTGGCAATCTTGTAGGTAAGGAGAAATCCTTATAAGCCTTGGCCTATAAATAGATGCCTTAGGGTTTAGTTTTAGGACTTTTGCTCATTTGACATTTTGGAGAGCTAAGCTTAGAGAGAGAAAGGTGATTCACGGTGATTGTACTCGTCATATCTTTCAATAGAATCACGTTATTTGTACGTTCTTGTGTTTTGGTCACGTTCGTGTACGGATTCCGCACGTCACACGTTCGGTTCGCAATCGTTTCGGATTCTAAAACTGGTCCTAACAAGTGGTATCAGAGCAGGAGCTCGATTGCACTGATCATTCACACAGATTCGTACAGGATTTCATCGAATTCAGATCCAAATTGCATCAGATTTGATCGATTTCTTCATCTTTTTCATCTTCTTCACGTTCTTGACTGATTTTTTTGCAAAATTGAACGGGTTTTTACGGTCCAAATTAGCTGATTTTTGGATATGATGTGCGAAAATACCTGATCTATAACCCTACAAAGTTTCAAATCTTAATTCAAAGCCGTTTGGGAGAAATCTAAGTTTTTTGGTCCGAAATCGCGTAACAAAATCCATCAGTTCGCATGAAATGGCCCCATTTCGCTTGAAAATTCATCAATTCGTTTGAAATTAGATTCCATTTCGCACGGTTTGGCTAATAGGTCACCAGATCATTTCTAATTTGTCTTCAATTCGCACGTAGTGGGTATAAGTTCTCCAATTCGCTTGTAGTTGCTCCAATTCGTTTAAAATTGACCCCAGGTCGTACGAATTGAACCTCAGGTCGTGTGAAAAAATCATTTCGTTTGAAACTTATTTCAGGTCACACAAAGTGACTAAGTTCTTGTGAGAATTAATTGTTTCAAGAGTATCGGCCCAATCAAGTGAAAGTATAGTCAGCCCATGTGACTTCATATATTTGCGGCCCAATAGAAGCTTAACATTGAAAAATATCTCACGTGAATTCTTAGTTACAATCATAATTGTCGGCCACATTCAAAGTGTGGTCCAATTAGAGTAAAATTAGTGGAATGGCCCATGTGTGTTTACTGAAAAGTTCAATCGGTCCAATATTAATTGTGTAGCTATTGATTATGTTGTCAGTCTTCTTTATCAGCCATTCATGTGATTACATCAGAATTTTGTCAGCTCATTGCATTGATTGTATTGATTCAAAGTATAGCATGAAAAGGTGTCGGCCATTACATGCTATCACATGTGGACTCATTTAATGAATTACACGGCCCAACAAGTTAATTGATTACATGCATCACGTGAAAGAATTTTGAATTGTGTGAACAGCCCAAGGTTTGCATGTGAATTGAATCTTTGTCAGTCCACTAAATCAAGAGGTCCAATCAGATTTAAGTGTATCAGGTCATCAAGTGAACTTCATTGTTTACGGTCCAATCAAATAACAGTGATTCCATCCGAACAACATTATCATTATACCAAAAAGCCAGAACAAAGTTCGCGAGTCTTTGGCACGAGTCCTAGATCAATTCCACCGTCACACACTTTCACATATTCAGTTCGTTTTTAAACTGATCGTTTATTTGCTTGTCTTATTGTAGGTGATTCAAGATATACAAGGTGCAAATATCCAGACACAATTTGAAGATGTCAAGCGGTGGTGAAGAATTTTACAACACGTTTTACAATGCTTTTACTTCAGAATCATCCGAAAGAAGATCTGAAACAAGAGGTTATTCAAAAGAGATTTCAGATAATTTGAAATACGACAATTTATACGGAAACCAACAGAAACCACCGAAATTAATGAATGTTGAAGATTATAATTGGTGGAAAAATCGGTTTGAGGGTTGGGTAAAAGCTTTTGCAACTGAAAGTTGGTTAAAATTAAAACAAGGATATAAAGAACCAACAAAAGAAGGAGGAGAGTTATTAACCGAAGAAGAGTTCACAGAAAAAGATTTAAAAAATGTTGTAGCTGAATACCGAATGATTACATTGTTACATCAGTCATTGAGAGAAGACATTATTTCACTACTTGAACATGAGAAAACATCAAAGGGTTTATGGGAAGCTTTAGAAAGAAAATGTACTGGTGGTGAGCCGATTATTAAAAACAAGCGTTCGTTATTGAAAAAAGAATTTGATTTGTTTGCTTGTATGAAAGGTGAAACTGTTCTACATATGATTGAAAGATTCTGTCATCTTAAATTTGAATTGGAAAGAGTTGGTGTGTCAAAAGATAATGAAGAGATTATTGATAGGTTGATAGAAGCTGTTCCGAATGAAGACGATTGGTTACACTATGTCATGATTCTCAAAAACAACAATGATATGAGCAAGGTGACTCTAGACTGGCTGATTGAGAAACTTGAGGGGCATGATCTAGAAATCAGGAAACAAAACAAAATAGGAAGCCAGCTGTATAAACAAAATGTCGACTTATACTACAGAGGAAACATGTTTGATCAAAAGTCAAAAACGGGATTTAGTGCTGGAAGCTCAAAGGATTCACCTCAGCAAAGTTCTTCAAGAGATTCGGGTTATCATTCAATTGGTTCAAACTCATCAAATCCAAACATAGTTAATTGCAATATCGCTATAGATCTGAAAAACTCTCAAAGTCTGAATGCAGAAGCTGCCAAGCAACAAATGGTGTTCTTAGCATCTGTCCTGGAATTGTACGAAAGTCTGATCGCGGGAAAAGTTGGAAACCCAAAAATGACAAAGGAAGATTATGATCAGATCAATCCAGAGGAGATGGAGTTAATGGATATTAAGTGGTGCATGGCTAGCACAATGAGGAGAGCACAACGCTTCATGGAGATTACTGGAAGATCATCTTTGGGATCTGCTGATTCGAAATTGGGGTTTGATAAGGCAAAAGTTACCTGTTTAAAATGCAAACAGGAAGGATATTTCAAAAGAGGGTGTACAAGCAGGGAAACTGACGAACCCACGAATCCATTCAGAGATGATTATTATAAGAAAGCAATTTATCATCGCAACAGTGGATCATCAAATGTGAGTCAAAAACAGATCGATGAAGGGTCGTCAAAGGAAAGATCTAGGGTGATGGCGGTTATTCAAGACGATGAAGGTTATGTCTGGAGTCAAATTCTTCCTGAAGAAGATTATGTTGGATCCGCACTTGTAGCTAATGCGGCTTATGAAAATTGGTGGAGAAGAGATAGTGCGAGATATGAGATTAGAAAGCTGAAAGAACCATTCAAAGAAGCTCGGAGAGCCAATAGATGGAATGCTGAAATGGAATGTTACATGGATCCACAGGGTAATCCAGTGGTTGATCCGGATAAGGTGGATTTTGATGTAGTAACAAATCCTTTTCCAGATCAGGACACTTATAATACAAGAAGGTTATCTGAAAAAGGTTATGAGGCTGATCTGTTGAACAAAATAAAAGAAATTTTTGAAGCAAGTCTGCCAAAGGTGGTAGAAATGGAGAAGAGGAAAGAAGAAGAGTTGAAAAGGCTGGTAGAAGAGGTGAAGATTATGGCAAAGAATGATGTTGAAGAAGAACGGAAGATGGAAGAAGAAGAAGAAGAGAAGAAAGAAGAAGTCCAGAAAGTTGAAACTGTGGTAAATGAATCTTCTGATTTATCAAATGCTGAAACTGTTGATAAAAATGAAAACAAGTGCAGGAATTGCATAGAAATGTGCAAAGCCTGTACCGAAAAAGATGAAATGATAAAAACAAAAGATATTGAAACAAATAAACTTGAAAATGTTTTCAAAATAAAATGTAAAGAAATGATTGAAAAAGAAGAAATGTTGAAACAAAAGGTTGAAAAGCTGACACCGAAATGTCATGATTTTGAAAAAGAAAATGAGATTTTGAGAGAAATGTGTACAGCAAAATGTGTTGGTTGTGTTGAAAAAGATAATAAGTTTCAAGATTTTCAAAAAGAATATGATAATTTGAAATGGTCAAGTTAGAGAGTACAAGAAGCTTATGATACTTTGAAGAGACAAGTCAAATGTTTTGACGAAAGATTGTCTGAAACTTTAACAACCAAAGAACTGTATGAGAGAAAGTTTAAAGAAAAGCAACTTGAATTAAACAAGTGTGTTGATGAAGTTGCTAATCTTAAACAAGTTCTGGTTGAAAAAGAAAAGATTGTTACAAAACTTCAAAGTTATCATAACTCTTCGTACATTCTCGAACGCATTTTCAACATCACACCAGATGACAGAGATACTGACAAGAATAAAAAAGGTATTGGTTCAGAATATCATCAGGTTCCTCCACCATTGAGAAATAAATATACTTTTTATGATGAGGAAAAGGTAGCAAAAGGTCTGAATATCGTTGACCAATTACCTGAAAGTATCGATGTGACTTACGCCAAATCTGATGAAGCTGATGATTCAGAGGTGGTAGGTAAGGTTGTTGATAGTGTTTTGAAAGATGAGTCAACCAAACGTAAGTCTGAATCACATGATGAAAATGAGGGAAATTTTCATGATGACTATATTAAACAGTCAAAATCTGAGAAAGTTGTGAATGATGATTTAAAAGGATTGGTTTATACCATGATTGGATCGGCCAAATTATTCTTAGATATTGTATTCCCGATTCAAAATGTGATTTCAGAAAAAATTGACAAAGTGTTTAAACTGGTTGAGATTGAGAAATCAGAAATTTCAAAATTTGTTGGGAAAAACAAGAAAACTTTTTATAACAAGCCTGGTTACAAAAAAAAAAAAGAATATGAAAGCAGGGTTGGGTTATAAAAAGAAACAGAATCAAAATAAAAAGTTTGAAAAGCAAAATTTTCAAAAGAAAATGAACTTTGTTCACGGGAAAAGTTCAAAAGAAGAGAAAGAACTCCAATTTAGACGACAGTCTAATGAAGAGTTCTACGCTCAGAAAAAGAAACAACAACAGGCTAAAGATGTTTCAAAGAAAACATGTTTTAAATGTGATCAAATTGGACATGTTGCACGCAAGTGTCGAAACCCAAAGCCCGTTAATGTTGAAAAACAGAAATCTGAGAGTGTGAAACAAAGAACTACCAGATTTGATTCCAAACAAACTTGGAGGTACAACACAAACAAGTTTGATTCGAATCAAACCTGGAAATCAAATCAGACTAGGTTTGATTCAAGACAAACCCGAAATTTTCACACTTCCAGATTCAGAACAACACAAAGTTGGCAAACATTGGTTGATATGACAAAACCAAATCAATTTTGGAAACCAAAAGTTGTTCAAAGTCAAAATAATCAAAACGAGTCACGATTTTACAAAAGAAGTGCTTCAAAAGGATAGAACTGGGTGGTTAAGAAACAAGTGACTTTTGTGAATGAAGAAAAAGTTAAAATCAAAGATGAAAAAGTTTTTGTACGAGATGACAAAGATTTTCCATCATTAAATGAATATTGTGTTGAAATGCCTAAGGTCAAACAGACCTGGGCTAAATTGTTCATGTAATTGAGTTTTTGTAAATGTGCAGGTGCTCATGAAGTTTAATTGTCAAGGAAGAGAATTGATGAGCAGCCTGGCACAGGAAGAGAAGGCTGCTGAACCCTGGTTTGGTTGAACAGGGAGTTTATCAGTTTCTGTACATAAATAAACAATATTTCAAAAACCCTAAAAATTGAAAATTTTGAAAAATCGAAAATATGTTTGTTTTTTAAATTTGTCAAAAAAAATGTTGCTTGAATACGCCGAAACCCTCACGGCTGAACAAACTGGTTAATTTCACAAGATTGAAAAACGGTTTTCAAACTGTAAAAAATCAATGTGTTGTAAATCATGGGGGTATGTTATATTTTCTACAAATCAGTGCATGAGAAGCAGAAAATGGATGGCGAGACGAAGCTATCAGTATCAGGTTGTCAAATTTTCTTTAAATGATTTTGAATTTTAGGGGGAGTAAGAAATTGTCAGAAAATCCAAAAACATTTGAAAATTTGAAAAAACCAAAAACATGATAAAATTCAAAAATGAGTTTTTGTGTAAAAAGAGGAAATGATAGTACATCAGTAGACTGTCACAGTATGCTAAAGATTTGGAAAGTAAAAAAAAGTGATAAACAGTCTCACTAAAGATGTGACGATAGGCTCAGCTAGACTAGTAGATTTGCGATAACGATGCAAACTTAAATGAAAAATCGTAGTTCTAGTGGGAAACGCGGTTGAAAGCATAGTACTTAGTTTTATCCTTCGTGACTGTGTACCTACTTGGTAATCGCTGAATGCTGAAAGAGCATAAAAACCGGTCAGTTTGTAAACTTTCATAACTTGCTGAAAAAGTCACTGTGATTGTGCATTTCATTTTTCAAAGATTTAAACTTGTTTGATTTCTTTATTTTGTTTAAGCATTGGACATCCTCTGCGTATGCGTGAGTATCGAACTGGATGTTAGTGCCTAAACGTTCTACTTTATTTTTCTTGGTGTTTCGTTTAAATCTTGGATCACCTCTGCGTATATGTGAATATTGAACTGGTGGTTAAGATCTACACATATTCAACTTGTTTTATTTCTTATTTTGTTTAAACATTGGACTTTCTCTGTGTATCGAAAGATCGACCTGATTGTTAATGTTTAAACATTCTACGTTGTTTTTGCACATATCACAGTTGATGAAAGTTTAAAGGCATTACTTGAGTCAGTGTATTGCATGATGAGGGGATATGCTGAGATCGTGGGGTCCATAAGAATTTAGTGTAAATTAATATACCTTAACGTATCGGTAAGCTTTTCGAAAGTTTTTAGATTGAGTTTAAGTGGACAACAATATCGTCAATCTATGTGAATTGTTTAAAACTTGTAGTGTTTTAAAGCTCAACGGTGCTAGTGATTTGTCATAAACTGATATGATCCTCTGACATAAACTCAAACAAAAATATTGTCTGTAAATATTGCTTTATTGCTTTATATTTTAGAAAACTTCAAAAAGATTTTTGATTCCGCTTTATTTTCGACAACCGATGTCTGAGAGTTGAGTTTCAAAATCTAAGTATGCTGAACGTGTTTCTGAAAATAAAAAAGTTCATTAAGTTGAAACTTTAAATTCAAAAATAAAAAATAGTTTGAGATATCTCCAAGGTCATTAATTTGGACTTGGATGATTTACAGTGAGGGATTTGGATTCTTAATTGTTAAAATCAGATTAAAGAGCTATGTTCCAATCTTGGTCGCTTAAATCGTCAAATCTATGAAGTTTGTTGATAGGGGAAGTGGAAATGTTTTAAAAGTGCCAGGTTACGGTTCCTGGACAACTGAAAATGCTTTCACTGTAAAAATATTTTAGTATATGTTGAGAGAGCCAGATCATCAATCCTGGAGATTCAAAATGTTTTTACTTATGAATGTATGAGATTTGCATATGGTATTCCAGATTACGATCCCGATAGCAGAGTCTAAGGGGGAATCTGAAGACAAGCTCAACGCAAGGGAGAGTGTGCATTCAAAGATCCAGGTAACTATCCTGGAGGAGCTTGTATCCAGAAAGCCAGGTGTCGATCCCAAAAGCACGGAAGCATGACGAAAGGGGGAGCCTGAAGGAAGAGTCTATCGAGAGAGAGTGCAACGGAAGTCCAAAGACAGATCCACGGGGATTTTGTTCGAGAAAGAGGGAGTCTATGGTTGCCGATACCGTCAAAGTTTCAAGAAGACTAAGAGAGAGAAAGACAAGACGCTACGAGATTGACTGCGGCAATATCCAAGGGGGAGTCTGTTAGTGCAGTATGTCTATCGCCTCCGTCAATCAAAACCGTAGCAGAAATAGAAGAGATCTAGACTTTATGTTAAGTGATGTAGTTATAAAGGCAAGGTGGTAATCTTATAAATAAGGAGAAATCCTTATAAGCCTTGGCCTATAAATAGATGACTTAGGGTTTAGTTTTAGGACTTTTGCTCATTTGACATTTTGGAGAGCTAAGCTTAGAGAGAGAAAGTCTAGAGATAGAAAGGTGATTCACGGTGATTGTACTCGTCATATCTTTCAATAGAATCACGTTATTTGTACGTTCTTGTGTTTCGGTCACGTTCGTGTACGGATTCCGCACGTCACACGTTCAGTTCGCAATCGTTTTGGATTCTAAAACCGGTCCTACACTTGACTTGTGAGTCAATCAAGGTAGCAGCTAACTCAATAGCTTGTCTAACAGTAGTAGGATTGCTGCCGGTGACAATGTCTTGAACTGGATCAGGAAGACCATTAATGTACTTCTCAATCGCCTTATCCAAAGGCGTCACCATTGTAGGACACAACAAGCTCAACTCCTCATACCAGTCAGTATAGGCACGATGTTCTCCACTGTCCTGTATCAGGTCGTGGAATTCTTTTTCAAGCGCCCTCTGCTCATGACGAGGGAAGAACTATTTCACCATAAGAGCTCTAAGCTCTTCCCATGTCAGACCCACGGCAACATCTGCACCCTGATCTCTCACAACTCTGTTCCACCACCTAAGCACCCTCTTTTGGAACATGCTCAAAGCAAACTCAACCTTGCGCTCATTTTGACATTGGACATGGCGGAATGTACTCTCAAGACTCTCGAACCACTGTAGGAACCCGGTTGCTCCCTCAGAACCACTAAACTTGAGTGGTTTAGCCGAATTAAACTGTTAGTAATTGCACGGAGCCGGTGCAATATTGTTGTTATTGTTGGCTTGGTTTATTTGAGTTATGAGATTGGGTAGCACAACAGCAATTTGCTGAGCTATCATGGCTGCCATGTCAGCTGTCACACCCCCAAAATCCACATGCGGAGTATCACCGCTTGGAGGCGTGACTGACCAGGATCAAGCCACCAGTCATATTGAACAATGTATGTAGTAAATATAATTCAACCAAACAATATGAAAGGTGTTCAAAACCAAAGCATAGTTAAATGTTTAGCGGAAGCATAATTGTAAAGACCCATTGCAAGTGTTAAGTACGAAATAAAGTAATTTTTTAGCATGGCACACACTCCCTGTGCAAGCTCCATGAGTACCTAATGACCTGCAAGGCATGTAGCAACAAATCAACAACAAAGTTGAGCGAGTTCACAGTGGGTTATTTAGTAATAGTATTCGTTTCGTAAATCGTATGTTCGTTCGTAACCCATGTATCGTTTTAGTTAGTATCACGGTCTCCCAGACATGTTTGCGAAGATTAGTGGGGGCTTCCATGTGTTACCAGACCACGCGTATCGACTGCTACGAAAATGTAAGAGGTGCCCTAAGTCAATGTCTATCAGCATTGACCCTTTGCCCATAGTCCATTAGTACACGTCCGTCCGACTGGCACGGTGTGAGGTTTGTTAAACCTAATAGCGCTATTAACTAATGACCCGCTCGCCATAGGCCTCGGCGATTAAGTCGATAAATGAGGGACTTAAAGTGATAGAGTGATGGTCTTATGGTCGTACGTATCCTGTTGTATGGGGAATACGCAAGTTTGTAGTTATCGTTCAGTTCTTTAACCCATTCCCAACCCTTGGGAATCCCATGCCTTGGCTAGAGTGTGAACTCACCTTGGTTTGCTCGGTATGCTAAAGTAATACACGCTCACAAATAATCAGTCACGACCTATAGTGCGCACGTATATACAATCAGTTTCGTTCGTAATGACTCGCATGCAAATCTAACATCACATAGTGCTTGGCAGTTAACATGATGTATCACGTAAGAAATTAATCAATCTCATGCAGTTCATGCTTCACATAAGTGTCATTCACCGTTTATTCTAACATGGTTATCCACTAGCATACTTGACAGAGTTGACAGGATTAACAAAGTTAACATACCAACTTAACAGGATTAACATGCTTAACAGAAATAATAACTAACAATGTTAATTAACTAACCGAGTTAGTAAACTAATAGAGCCACTTACTTAACAAAGTTACATTCTAACAAGGTTACATGCATAGTTTAATAGAGTTAATGGGTTTAACTGAGTTAATAATTAACAGAGTTACAGACTTAACATGGTTAATAACTTAACAGAGAACACATACGTGACGAAAACACTTTAGTGGCGAAAAGCCTTTGGATTTCGTTGGACATAAGGGGTGACGAAAACACCAAGTGTTTTCGTCTGACGATTGTGTTTTCATCAGTTTCAACAATCAATCATCATCATCACAGCAGTTACACAATACAGTAACCCTACACATCCCTTACAGCTACATGATCGATCATCAACAAAAACCTTTTATCAAATCTTCGATATATATATATATATATATATATATATCTATACTACTTTATAAAGCATATAGGAAGGACTTCTTAAAGTCCAAAAAAATTTCCTTAAAACACCTCTAAAGCATGGTTTACAACCCTCTAAAGCACATTCATAACCTTACTTTCCAATAATACCCTTATTAACCCATACAAAAACAAGGATCATAATCCTACCGTCAATCACCTCACACGGATCATGATCCAACCGTTTATTACTTCACACGGATCCTGAAAGCTGTCCTATCCCTACTTTTGTACAATCCCCCAATCTCATTTCAAATTTCAAATCCACATCTCCCTTCTCTTTTCATTCTCTCTCCGATTTTGGATCTAGATCTGCCCCTTTCTCTCGATTCATCTCCACCTACCCATCATCTTCACACTGCGTAGACAAATTGAGAGAGAGTGAGAGTGAGAAGAGGATCGGGTCTGCTTCCGACGAAAATCCGGCATCTGACCAGCAACGGCAGGGGTGAGCTTGGGTAGTTCTGGTTCACGATAATAAGGTAACCTAAGATTTCCTTGCAGATCCTCATTCTGTTAAAGTTAATGTCGACACTGTAAGTGTTAATTTGTTGTTTTACTTGAAGGGTTGAGGTTTTGTTTTGCTGATAGAAGTTAAAACCCTACTTTCTTAAAGTTGAGGTTGATTTAGATGTTTGTTTATTTGTGAATTTTAGGGAGCTTATCTTGATGATAACGAGAATCCGATTTTTCTTGATTGTGTTAGAGAAGCTGAGAGACGGATTGCTGGAAATCTGAACATCAGAACTTGTAAGTAAGATGACTTGGTGTTTTGTTTTGTTTGAGTTCATGTATGATGCTTTCGAGTTCATGTTGTTGTCGTTGTTGCTTCCAAGGTTTTAATCTTACTATCCAGTTTCGTTTTTGGGTATTTTAGATGATGAAGATGACGTTGATGGTGAGTTATGTATCAGAGATTCAGAGCAAGCCCTAACCCTAGATTTCAATAATGTCATCCAAGCAAGGTTCTGCACAATTGTTCTTCTCCATGGTTTTTGTTTACATGAATTTTGAAATTTTACTAAAGTTAGTATGTTATGTCTCTGTTATAATTTGATTTATCAAAACAAAAATCTTGCTGCAAAGGTGGAAAAGTGAAGCCCCTAAAGCAACCAAAGGCTGAAAAGAAAGAATACAATGAGGTGAGATTTTTTTTTGATTTCAGGTGGCCGTAGAGAAGATGACTGGACCTATCCCAGCTGTGGGAATGTCAATTTTTCATTTAGGACAACTTGCAATATGTGTAACTGTACACAACCCAGACCAGCTGATCATAATTCAGTAAGTTGCACTCCTCAACTGGTGCTTGTAGAGTTATTGACTGAAACTTTTGGTAGCCATTAAAATATGAAATCTCTTGTGTTGTGTTTATGATATTGTAAAGATTTACAGAGTGAGAGGGAGAAACAAGATATAAAGAGGGAGATAGAGAGAGAGAGATAAAAACCCAGATGAGAGAGGGAGAGAGAGTAACGGCAGCCGATCGGCCGTTTTCGACCATTAGCAGCAACAGTGATGGTGTTAGCAAGACACGCGTAAGGGTGTCTGGTTGCATACCGTTCTCGGTATTGTATATCTTTACCGGATCAGGTGTGTTGATAATGATTTTTTTGTTGTTTTTAACAATTTCAGCAAGGTTGTTGATGATCACAGTTTAAATAAACTACATCGTAAGGGTGTCTGGTTGCATACCATTCTCGGTATTGAGCTGCCAAAGTAGTTCAATGAACAGGACAGCAGCAGCGTGCATTCAGGTGCAGTTTCGGGATCAAAACATGGCATATGAAGTAGTAGCAGCAGTTTGGGAAGTTTGGTAGCTGCTTTTGGGACTGTTTATGTTTCATGGTCGTTTAAAATAAAGTTTTAGTCAAATATTTTGGTTGTGAGTTTATAATTAGTCATTTTTTACTTTAACATTTTATGATGGTTTTAGTTTATTGATCTATTCAGAATTCTCTGTTAATTTTCCTCACCAGGTGGATCAAGATGGTGTTCGAAAGTGCATTTTTCTTTCCTCACATTAATTACTGGTCAATAAGGTTAACATTATTAACCACGTACATGTAAAACTGATGTTGCTGATGAAAGCTTCAAACAAGTTGTTTTTTTTTGTGTTTTTTAACCTGATAATATGTTTTTGGTTAATTATCTTGTAAAGCTGATACAAATTTTGTCATTCTTTATACACAGGCAAAAACGTTTAATTGGTAAATCCCATGTTGCTGATAGAAGTAGAATAACAAGAACACGTGAACGGGTTAGCTGTGCAGTTCCAGCTTCAGAAGCTAATGCAGAGATCCAATCCAACACAGGTAAACATCTTTATTTTATGTTAATAATCATAAATACTTGTATTTCTTATAATGTTTTGTTTTTTTCTATACTTTTGCATGGGCATAAAGAATGATGAGATAACCTCAAGATGTGTTCAATCATGAGTTATATTTGCTATTTCCTATGGAAGCTGGTCCACACCTGCTATAAGTTGTAGATAAGATTCATAAAACACATTGTTCGATACACAGTTTAATAACAATATCTGGATAGTAAGTGATGTTGTTAATTGTAATTGTAGGTCATTGGAAAGGATCTATACAAGGCATAAAAGAGAAACATGGTACAAATATACTTACATCCATATCTGGAAAGGTAACACAAGTAACTGGCGATTTGTGCTTAGAAAATTTAAGTGTGACCCGCACCTGATATAAAAAAGCGCGCCTTAAGCGCAAAGCGACCCTAGGCGCAAAGAGTTGCGCCTTATGTGACATTAGGCGAGCAACGTACAAAAAGCGAGCTTTTTTGGAAAAAAAATCCCACTGAGGCGTGCGCTTTTTGTACATAAGGTGTTTTAAAGTGTTATACACGTAGTACATTTGAGTGATTTATACATTAAATCATATATATAAACCTTATTTATAACTATATTTTGGGTAAGAGATGCTAAAGGGCTATAGGATGTATATATAAATAATATATAAGCACCTTGCGCTTCGCTTACGAAAAGCACACCGCTTTTACGATTTACACTTTGCGCTTTGATTTTAGACCTTGTCGCTTTTGCGCTTTGATTTTAGACCTTGTCCCTTGGACTCAGGACATGAATACGTTCATCTACAGTTCAGGTACATATTTTAACTTTGGGTGATTTTTAAGCCGTTTAAACGGTTTGCATACAACGATATTGGAGGTTATATGCTTTAAAATGCATTTTGGGTGATTTTAACTTCATGTGACCTACTTGGTTAGTTTTCTTAGTTAGATTATGAGCCGAATAGACCAATTCAGGAGTGGGTCGCCTTTATTTCAAGAAAATATTTGTTTATGCCTGTATTAACCCTTGAATACGAAGCTATTAGACTTGTGGTGCTTCATTATGTACATCTTGGTCATGGGTGCTACAAGCTGCCTTCAGTTATTCTTTTATTTTTATTTCATGTTTATTCTGGCATACTTATCTATATCTATACTACTTTATAAAGCATATAGGAAGGACTTCTTAATGTCCATAAAAATTTCCTTAAAACACCCCTAATGCATAATGTACAAGTCTTTTAAACACTATAAAATATCACTTTCCACTTATACCCTTATTAACTCAAACAAAAACACAAAGATAATGATCCTACCGTCCATCACTATCATGATCCTATCCTACCGTCCATTTCCTTCACACGGATCATGATCCGCGCATTCATAAGCTTTCATACAATCCCTGCTTTCTTACAATCCCCAAATCTCATTTCAAAATTCAAATCCACAGCTCCCTTCCCTTTTCATTCTCTCCGATTTTGGATCTGGATCTGCTTTTGACACAAAACGAAACGGGAAACCCTAATCCATTGCTGATTGTTTCTCTCCACGGTGACTCTGCGTCGTTGCTGATGGTGTCGGCTGCAGCCTCCAAGGCAGTCACCTCTCTGAAGAACGAGGTAAACCCTCTATAATGTTTGTTTCACTTGAATTCGAATACCCATTTGTCCTGATTTTGTTTGTTTAGGTGTTGACTGCTATCTGTTTGTGGAAATGCCTAAGAGAAGTTAAAATAGTTTAGGGTTTGAATTGAATTAATGTTATGTTATCTTTGATTGAGTTTCGATTGGGTCTTTAGATAATCTTGTTTGTGATATGAATCAAGAGAAGGTTTGTTGCTGGATGAGTATCTTGATCCTGTTTTCAGGTAACTCACATATCGTTTTTGTTTGTTAATTTTTTTGCACTCTTAACGTCCTTTAGAGGAATATATCCTATGCATTTTGTTGAAAACAAATTAAATATTAGGTTATTTTTTTTGTATATTACATCCTAAAGTTTAAAAACCTATTGAGAAAGTCAGATCTGTGGTTGTGTTGGTACCATTAAAACAAAAGCAAATGTATGGCCTATAACCCTTTGAATCAAAATGGACTGAAACTTGATGCCTACTGTAATTACGAAAAAAAAAGTTACAAAAATAGTAGTTTTATTGAAAAAAAACTTGAATTATATGGCCTATAACCCTTTGAATAAAATTTTAGTTGGATATTTTGAATATTAATGATTTTAATATATTAATTTTATAAAATTTGATTGCAACATGTGACAGGTGGTTGTGTATCATAAAGTGTTCCCTATGCCTGCTTTATCATATAAATTCAACACCACAGATCCAATATCAGGAGCGAACAAGCCGCAGTGTTTTTCTACGGAGGAGTTCGTGATTCGCAGCTGATCGGATTATCCGGTTACACAAAACAGGTTACATTTATTCATTATTCCATTGTTTTCGGTCTTCGGTTGGAAATACTGCAGCTGAGGTTGGGACACTGTTTTGAGTTTGACAAGGCATCAGTAAGACTTCGTTATACCGAATTGTGAAGTGACTCGATGGTATAAGTTGAAATATAATGATATATATAATCTAAATGGTAAGTTTTTAATTGTTTACTGGGACACTGTTTTGAGCAAGATTATTGTAATGGTTATTATCATTTTGTGACATCTGTTTTTAAATGCAGGCAAACTGGGAACATGTACAAGAATGTTAAGAAGAAGATCGAAAGGGGTGTTGCATTTCCAACATGTTTGTCGGTGAACAACACAGCGTGTCATTTCTCCCCCCTTGCCAGCGACGAAACAGTATTGGAGGAAGGTGACATTTTGAAAATGTAAGTGTTATCATGGTCTGAACTATCAAAGTTTTGTGCTAAATATATAATGATTGGTTTGGGTGGTTTCAGTGATATGGGGTGTCATATTGATGGTTTTATTGCCGTGGTGGGTCACACACACGTGCTTCAGCAAGGATCTGTAACGGGTCAGGCAGCTGATGTCATTGCTGCTGCAAATACTGCAGCTGAGGTTGCTTTAAGACTTGTGAAGCCTGGAAAGAAGGTAATTTAGCTTAGCAGTTCTTGTTTAGCCATATGTTACAGGAATTTGTTGCACATGTTTCTTAATAAGATGTGTGATGGTAAGCTTTAATTATCCAAAACATTAATCTGCTGGTCATTTATTAAGCTTTTTATTTAATTTTTTTCCCTGCAATAATCAAATTGATTTTGTGCGCTAGGTTGCTATCTCTGCGTTTAACAAGGAAGCCAATGTCCATGTTCGGAATCACCCCATCCTTGATCTTGCTTACTACATGGTAATTTTATGTCGCATTTTGCGTGATTTGTTGATTTTATGTTGCATTTTGCATGATTTGTTTAAGCCCAAATCGACCCATTCAAAAGGTAATTTTATCATGAAATTTTCGGTTTAATCTTTATTGCTTTCGGTTTAATCTTTATTGTTGTTGTCGTATGGGTCCCGGTCAAAGTCAAGGTCAGATGAAGTTCACAAGAGTTTTCCATTCAGGAAGCGAATCTTTGAAAAGGTTCACGAGTCTTGTTGCTTCGGATCATACGGGTTTGCTCGTAATACTGCTGCTCCTTGCTAAATTGTTGTTTGTGGAGGCATGTAATGTGATTCGACACGTTTAAGTATTGGTAAAACCGTTAAAAAACATTCTTTATTGTTAGTTTGGTTTCTTGGAGGTTTTTTTTGGTTAAGTAATGCTTATACGAAAGTATACATGTTGTGTTGGTGCAACAAACTTGGGAGATGTTGATAAGGACCATAGGTGAATGAAGGGGACAAAATAATGGTCATGGTCCATACCCGTGGTTCCAACAAGCCGGTGAAATAGAAAGAAAGTTCTAGCCGGAAAATGCTAAATTATGGACCCAAGTAGATATATAACTATTTACACGTAGTTGCCAAGTGGAATATATCCACAATGTCTCATCCGTGTTTCTGTGTAGGACCAATCATAAGGGAAGGTTCATAGAATGATGCCAAAGTCAAATGACACAAACATTAATATTACTAACAACTAATATGTTTTAAAATTAGAATCACGTGAACGGTTCTTCAAAGAATGATGCCAAAGTCAAATTACACAAAAATCTTTAATAAAACACACTATATATATATATAGTAATAAAATATAACCAAAATTCGGGTATTTTTTTGCATAAACGAGTCAAGTTTTCTAACTTTACCTTCAAGCCGCAGTTCAAATAAATAAATTTCATGTTTTATTTATCTTTAGGAATCTTTTTGATTCAAAGAGTTTGATTTAGAGTGTAGAATGACAAGGTGGTTTTGTATACCCAGAAAGAAAGGTGAGATTTTTATTTTTGTTCTCACAAAAGGGGATCATTAAAGTTGGTATGTTTTGAAGGGTGGTGTAAAAGTAATTTAATTTCTTTGGGGGCATTTATAATGTTGTTTATGTATCTGGGTTGATGATTGATGAACCAATAGTGAATATCATTAACAACTGGTTATATTAAGACTATATTGAAGATCTCAATAATGAATATCGTCAACAACCTTCCAATGACAATTACTGGTCTCATCCTTTCATTCGGATAAAATTCCAAGTTTCTTTGAGATCGGGACTTTAAGAAAATCAAAACAACAAATAATAGACTTTTGTAAACTATCAAATAAATAAAAAAACTAACAGAGGTATTCTTCAGTATATCAATACGAGATAATTGATAAACAAATAGAATGTTTTTTTAAATGTAACCTCAGTAAGCAACATACGAAACACTGTACGTGGAAAACATCCTTTATTGAGATCTATAACTGTAAGGTTTATGGCATAGATAAAACAAAGCCATGCTACGAATAAGAAAACTAACAGAAAATGAGTACCGGCGCTGAAGCTGGTAACCGGCCGTCACACAATAACCACCAAAAGCCATCACGAAACCACCAATCGCCGAACACCGCTGATTCTCCGCCCCTGAAGAAGGCTGCAACCGACCCTCATGTTCTGCTACATTGCCACCATCGTCGTCGCACGCCACATCAGAAACTACATCCCCGTACATCGCCCTAAACTCACCAACCTAAGTGATATGTTTCCCGCCGCATCGCGCGGGTAAACGACTAGTATATATATATATATATATATATATATATATATATATATTAACATACAGGTTACCAATCATTGCGATACCAAGATCATTAACAAATCAACTGATCATCATTATCAGGCACACATGGTCGATCATATTATCCAATATACATGACAGTTTACACATGAAATCATATTAACAAATCATTGTGCAATCAAGATCGATAATTACACAACAATATAATTTCAATTCATGACTTTCACGTGATGATATGACAACAAATACTTGAGTGCAATAAAATGATTGGACCATATAAAAGTCTGATTACATGCACTGATGCACACAAAGTTAATGAAAGTGACTTTTTAATAATCGATGCACACTGACAATTCTCATGCATACTTATAACAACAATGGCCGACAATTCCTATGCTACCACATGCACAACATTAATTTGGCTGCACTTTCAATACAATTCACATGCACAAGTATAATCATCTATGGCAGTTTCAAAAGCTTTAGTTATCAACGATCCCCATTCATCCACATACCCTACTACTAACAAATCCATCACTCGATCATACCATATGGATCACAGTTTTACATACACACTGGTAATAATTAACATGTTGAACCCTAATCCTCATGAACATCATATAGAGACAGGACAGACAATCATATTTAACTATGGTAATCATCAACAAGGAATCAAACGGATTATGTCGGTTAAGCTAGTCGCATACTAACCGGTTGCAAAACGAGACTAGGAGGACTCCGAGGAGGATGCTGGCTGCCGTCGGGTTTAAAGCAAACCGAGAGAGAGAGAGAGGAGATGCGATTAGGGTTTGCCAAATAACAGTTCACGTAAAGGTTGGAATCAAAATATAACTATAACAGATCGTACTGGGCCTAAGGCCCATTTGATTTCGCTGGCCATTGTTTGGACGAAAACACTCTTGTGTTTTCGGCTAAGTGGGATTTCATGGGGTAGGGTATTCGGCCAAGGTTCCATGTTTTTAACAATTATTCAATCATCTTAATAATGCAAGATATGCATAACAAATACACACATAATATACACATCACGAATACACTTATATTGCACCTCAAATAATTATTAAACACACTTAGCAAATAAGTACGAAGTTAAATCGGATAGAGACCTTGAAAACTCGGGTTGTCACATTATCCCCAACTTGAAAGAAATTCCATCCTAAAATTTAGCACGTGGTTACTGAGGAAGCAAGTTGTGCTGTGTAGTTTACTGGTTTTCCTGGGGTGTCACATCATCCCCTCGTTGATTTGGAATTTCGTCCCGAAATTCTGTAGTAGCTTCAGCCTCAGTAGTGGTTGCACTGTTTCCGAATAACTGGGGATACCTGAGTTTTATTTGATCTTCTCGTTCCCAGGTAAACTCTGGGCCACGACGGCAGTTCCAACGAACTCGAACAAGAGGTATTCTAGTGTGCTTGAGGACCTTAACATCCCGGTCCGTGATTTCAACTGGTTCCTCGACGAATCGTAACTGATCGTCGATAGTGAGCTCCTTCAATGGAACTATGAGGGTCTCATCTGACAGACACTTCTTCTGATTTGACACGTGAAAAACGTTGTGAACTGCACTGAGTTCTGCTGGTAGGTTTAGTTTGTAGGCCACCCTGCCTATTTTCTCAATGATTTCGAATGGTCCGACGTAACGCGGATTAAGTTTGTCCCGTTTGCCAAAACGAACCACACCCTTCTAGGGTGAAACTTTGAGTAGCACTCGATCCCCAACTTGGAACTCGAGTGGTGTCCGGCGCTTGTTTGCGTAGGCTTTCTGATGGTCACGCGCTGCCGCCATGCGTTGTTGTATCTGTGCAATCCTTTCCGTTGCGTCTACTACCAGTTCTGGACCTGTGATCTGACTATCACCCACCTCTGCCCAACAAAGAGGTGATCGGCATTTACGCCCGTACAATGCCTCGAATGGAGCGGCTTGAATGCCGGTGTGGTAACTGTTGTTATACGAAAACTCCACTAACGGGAGGTGTTTTTCCCAGCTGTTGCCGAAATCGATTACACATGCACGAAGCATGTCTTCAAGGGTTTGGATTGTGCGTTCAGACTGCTCATCCGTTTGCGGATGGTAAGCTGTGCTCATGTCTAATCTAGAGCCAAAAGATTTGTGCATTGCCTGCCACAGTTCTGAAGTAAATCGTGCATCACGATCAGAGATAATAGAGGTGGGCACCCCGTGCCTTGAAACCACTTCTTTAAGGTAGACATCTGCTAGAGTGGAGAACTTATCCATTTCCTTGATAGCCAAGAAGTGTGCAGACTTTGTGAGTCGATCCACGATCACCCAAATAGTATCATTTCCACGTTGAGATCTAGGCAGACCAGTAACAAAATCCATGGAAATTTGCTCCAATTTCCATTGTGGTATCTCTGTTTGTTGGAGTAGGCCCGATGGTTTCTGATATTCGGTCTTGACTCTCGCACAAGTCAAACATTTGCTAACGTAAGTTGCTATGTGAACTTTCATGCTAGGCCACCAGTATGTAGTTCTGAGATCGTGGTACATCTTATCCGAACCAGGATGTACTGAGTAGCGAGACTTATGTGCTTCATCCATCACCAGCTCGCGTAAGTTTCCAAAATGTGGGATCCAAATACGTCCTGTTACGTAGTAGGCGCCGTCTTCCTTTTGTTCTAACCGTTGCCTTGAGCCGCGTAGGGCTTCAGCCCTGACGTTTTCTGGCTTCAATGCTTCTACCTGAGCATCTCGTATCTGTGCAGGAACACTAGATTGGATAGTGAGTTGTAGTGCTCGCACATGCCTAGGTGTGGTATCTTTTCGACTGAGGGCATCAGCCATAACGTTTGCCTTGCCCAGATGGTACTTGATGGCACATTCGTAATCATTCAATAGCTCGACCCATCGACGTTGTCGCATATTCAACTCCTTTTGCTTGAAGATATGCTCGAGACTCCTGTGATCGGTGTAGATGGTGCACTTGGTACCGTACAGGTAATGTCTCCATATCTTGAGCGTGAAGACAACAGCTCCCAGCTCCAAATCGTGTGTAGCGTAATTCCTTTCATGAACTTTAAGTTGGCGCGAGGCGTAAGCATTGACTTTATCCCGTTGCATCAATACACAACCAAGACCCTGAATTGATGCGTCACAAAAGACCACAAAATCGTCTGTGCCCTCTGGCAATGAGAGAACAAGTGCGCTGCAGAGCCTATCCTTTAAGTGCTGAAATGCTAATTCCTGTGCATTTCCCCAACGATAAATAACGCCTTTCTGAGTTAATGAGGTGAGGGGTTGTGCAATCTTGGAGAAGTCTTTGATGAACCTTCTGTAGTAGCTCGCCAAAACCCAAGAATTGGCGGATTTCTGTTGGTGTACGAGGTGCAGGCCAGTTCTTAATCGAGTCTACCTTAGATGGATCAACATGAATCCCATCCTTGTTTACCACTGACCTAGGAAGTGGACTTCGCGAAGCCAGAAGTCACATTTTGAAAACTTGGCGTACAGCTGTTCTACTCGAAGGAGTTCCAAAATGAGTCGTAAATGCTGCTCGTGTTCCTCCTGACTACTAGAGTAGATCAGAATGTCGTCGATGAATACAATCACAAACTTATCCAAGTAAGGCTTGCACACTCTGTTCATAAGATCCATGAAAACTGCAGGTGCGTTTGTTAACCCGAATGGCATGACAAGAAACTCATAGTGGCCGTAGCGAGTTCTGAATGCTGTTTTGGAGATGTCCTCGTCCCGGACTCTCAGTTGATGGTAACCCGATCTCAGATCGATCTTGGAGTAGTAGCTCGACCCATGCAGCTGGTCGAACAAGTCGTCGATGCGCGGTAGAGGATAGCGATTCTTTACGATCACCTTGTTTAGTTCGCGGTAATCTATGCACATACGGAAGGTACCGTCTTTCTTCTTCACAAATAATACTGGAGCTCCCCAGGGCGAAGAGCTAGGATGAATAAAACCCCTTTCTAAAAGTTCTTGTAATTGCTTGGACAGTTCTTCCAGTTCGGTTGGAGCTAAGCGATAAGGTGCTCGAGCTATGGGTGCTGCTCCAGGAGCTTGTCACCATGAATTACCAAAGGTTCTTAACCAGCATGAGGAATGCGGACGATCTTTTCTTTGCAAAGAATCTCTGCTCGATGTTGAGGTAACCAATCCATACCAATAACGATGTTGAAACCATCACAACGTTGGGGTCATTCCTAGCATCATCCTGACCAATCACGAACACTCGACCCCTGGCACCATTGTCGTCGTTATTACCCCCGTTGTTGTCTCCACTATTGTTCCCGTTTCCATGGTTGTGGTTCTGATTCTGGTTCTGGTTCAACTGTGGGCAGTGTCTCTTGAAGTGACCTTCAGCACCACACTGATAGCATCCCTTGTTACCCTGCTGTTGCTGCTGATTCTGTGGAGCTTGTGGCTGCTGTTGTCGGTTCTGGTTTGCAGGACGTGAGCTTCTACAATCTTTGGCTTCATGACCCATCTTGAGACATCTCTGACAACGACCCCTGTTGCACTGACCATTGTGGTGTCTGTTGCGTTTGTTGAACTTTGGGAGGTTTCCTCGATATCCCCCCTGCCCTTGACTACCAGAAGATTGCTGACCAGGACTCTGGTAGTCATCGATCTTTCGCTGCTGTGCCTGGGACTGAACTGAAGTCGAACTCTTGCTGGAGGTTCCATCCCACTTTCGTTTATTGTCACTGGGAATAGCAGAAGTAGTAGAAGCAGTAGCACCTATGCGCTTAAGCAGCTTGTTCTGTTCCACTGCCTGGTCTGTGAGACGATGAGCAAGACGAGTAACATCTTGAATAGTAGCAAGGTTAGCAGAAGTCACATGACTTTGAATCTCTGGTACTAAGCCTTTGAGGTACAGCTCAATGCGCTTGATGGGAGGATCCACCATAGTATGGCACAAAATTGCCAGCTCGTTAGATCACTTCGTATACGCCTCTATCTCTGACCCCATCATCTTCAAGTTAAAGAACTCCACTTCCAGTTTGTGGATGTCACCATGGTTACAGTATTCTCGCTTGATCAGTTCCTTAAAATCATTCCATGGGGTGGCATTAGCAGCCGCCAGCCCCAGCATCTGAACTTGCGCGTTCCACCAAGTTAGCGCAGTGCCTTCGAGAGTACCAGTGGCGTACTTCACCCTACGAGCCTCAGGGCATTCACACATCTCGAAGAACGACTCGAGCTTTTCAAACCAGTGGAGGAGTCCAATGGCTCCTTCAGTGCCACTGAAAGTATTAGGACGACAGTCCATGAACGTCTTGAATATGCATACAGGTGGCTGAGCGTTCTGACCTTGTTGCGCAAGGAAGAAAAGACTGGGTTAAGCACGAGAGTTGGGTCATGAGAGTAGGATCTAACATCCTAGGATAAGTTCGGAATAGTAGGTTATACCTCCTGCCTGAGCGGCTGCGAGAGCTGCCGTAACTTGTTCGTTGATAAGAGCCGTCAACTGGGCTTGAGTTAGGTTCACCCGTACACTCATGATCTTCACATCGAAGGGAATATGAGTGAGAAAGGTTCGCGAAAGTGCGATGACAGAAGAGAGTAAGCACACATGTGTTTTCAATCAATAGTTGTTACGTTTATCTAAGCATACCATGAGCAAAGTTCTATGTAACTAACAAGTAGGCAATAAAACATAAACCATATCACCTAGAATGTCGAGTCTTGCACGTGGAGCGAAGATTCGTTGTGGATCGTTGAGCACTGTACAGGTTATAGTCTGGTTTTAACAAAAACTTTTCCCTTATTAAAACCAAGTTCACTATAACCAATGGCTCTGATACCAATCTGTCACACCCCCAAAATCCACATGAGGAGTATCACCGCTTGGAGGTGTGACTGACCAGGATCAAGCCACCAATTGTATTGAACAATGTATGTAGTAAATATAATTCAACCAAACAATATGAAAGGTGTTCAAAACCAAAGCATAGTTAAATTTTTAGCGGAAGCATAATTGTAAAAACCCATTGCAAGTGTTAAGTACAAAATAAAGTAATGTTTTTAGCATGGCACACACTGCCATGTCCCACAACGACCGCGCCTCCCTGTGCAAGCTCCATGAGTACCTAACGACCAGCAAGGCATGTAGCAACGAATCAACAACAAAGTTGAGCGAGTTCACAGTGGGTTATTTAGTAATAGTATTCGTTTCGTAAATCGTATGTTCGTTCGTAACCCATGTGTCGTTTTAGTTAGTATCGCGGTCTCCCAGACATGTTTGCAAAGATTAGTGGGGGCTTCCCATGTGTTACCAGACCACGCGTATCGACTTCTACAAAAATGTAAGAGGTTCCCTAAGTCAATGTCTATCAGCATTGACCCTTTGCCCATAGTCCATTAGTACACGCCCGTCCGACTGGCACGGTGTGAGGTTTGTTAAACCTAATAGCGCTATTAACTAATGACCCGCTCGCCATAGGCCTCGGCGATTAAGTCGATAAATGAGGGACTTAGAGTGATAGAGTGATGGTCTTATGGTCGTACGCATCCTGTTGTATAGGGAATACGCAAGTTTGTAGTTATCGTTCAGTTCTTTAACCCATTCCCAACCCTTGGGAATCCCATGCCTTGGCTAGAGTGTGAACTCAACTTGGTTTGCTCGGTATGCTAAAGTAATACACGCTCACAAATAATCAGTCACGACCTATAGTGCACACATATATACAATCAGTTTCGTTCGTAATGACTAGCATGCAAATCTAACATCACATAGTGCTTGGCAGTTAACATCATGTATCACGTAAGAAATTAATCAATCTCATGCAGTTCATGCTTCACATAAGTGTCATTCACCATTTATTCTAACATGGTTATCCACTAGCATACTTGACAGAGTTGATAGGATTAACAAAGTTAACATACCAACATAACAGGATTAACATGCTTAACAGAAATAATAACTTGTAGGATCGGTTTGTGACCCAAACGAGTCGTTCAGAAGAGATTTTATCAGTTTCAGATGCGGAAAATAAGAAACTGACTTTGAAACAGCTTGGATATCACTTTAAACACTGATTTGATTGATATAATAGGAATTACAACCAGTCTTCACACCGGCAGCACCTAGGTATAGAATCTAAGAAATCTGTTACAAATGAATAGAACACTCCCCTATTTATACTATTCCTTGTTTCGCTTAAAGCCTATCATGTCAACTCAAGCGAAACCTCCTAGTGACTTTCAAGCGAAACATAGAAATCTGTTTCAAGCGAAACCTACATATTTGACTTTCAAGCAAAAGCCTTCAACTATGTTTTGTCTTCTTGTGTACTGATGCAATGATGATGTCATCATTGTATAAGATGACATCACTCTTGATCAGATTCGCAACGCAACTGAGACTCGATATAAGACGAAGACGACAGATGAATGCACCAACAGACTCCCCCTCAGATGTTGACGAGTCTTAAATGTCGAGTCTTCAACGTCTTTAGTCTTTATCAGTCTGAACGCTCTCTGAAATATCTCACAGTGTAAGCATCCTCAAACTTTATCTCCTTCTCTTCTTCAGCATCAACAGACTCCCCACGAACAATCTCTACTAGGATGTCTTCAGACTCCCCCTTTCGATATACTGGGATCGCAGTCTGGAATTAGTTATCACCTTGAAATTAAATCCTGGCTTTAAATCTGTTTAAGCTCATCACCTACATAATTCTCACCACCACATAAGTTTTCACTTAAATCAATAAGAAAAACTTACTAATAATAGTTACATCAAGTTCAAATTAATGATCTCGATTAACTAATTAAACTTTTCTTTCTCAAAACAAATTTCTTCTGTTAAACTCACACTCCCAAACCTGTTCATCCTGTTCAGCACTTGAAATTTTGAAAATCAGCTATCCAACATCAGTTATCGAAAATCTTTTTGGATTTTTGATGTAAAAGACATGCAATAAAGAAATATTTACATACAATATTTTTGTGAGTTTGTGTAAGAGGATCATATCAGTTTTTGAGACAAATCACCAACACCGTTAAGCTTTAAACATTTTCAGTTCTAAACGATTCACGTAGATTGACGATATTGTTGTCCACTTGAACTCAATCTAAAAACTTTCGAAATCCTTACCGATACGTTAAGGTATATTAATTTTGCACTAAATTCTTATGGACCCCACGATCTCAGCATATCCCCCTCATCATGCAATACACTGACTCAAGTAATGCCTTTAAACTTTTATCAACTGTGATTTGTGCGAAAATAAAGCAAAATGCTTAAACATTAACAATCAGGTCGATACTTCCGTATACGCAGAGAAAGTCCAATGTTTAAACAAAATAAGAAAAATAAAACAAGTTGAAGTTGTTTAGGCTTTAACCACCAGGTCGATACTCCCGTATACGCAGAGCTGATCCAAAGCTTAAACGAAACACCAAAGAAAATAAAGCAGAACGTTTAGGCAATAACATCCAGGTCGATACTCACGTATACGCAGAGGATGTCCAATGCTTAAACAAAATAAAGAAATAAGACAAGTTTAAATCTTTGCAAAATGAAATGCACAATCACAGCGACTTTTCAGCAAAGTTGTGAAAATTCACAGACTTAACCGGTTTTATGTCTTTCGACAATCAACGATTACTGAGTAGGCACACAATCAAGAAGGACAAAACTAAGTACTAAGCTTTCAACCATGTTTCCCACTAGAACTAGGATTTTTCATTTAAGTTTGTATCGTTATCGCAAATCTACTAGTCTAGCTGAGCCTACCGTCACATCTTTAGTGAGACCGTTTATCACATTTCATCTTTCCATTTCTTTAGCATGATGTGACAGTCCAACTGATCTACTATCATTTCCTCTTTTTAACAACAAAACTCATTTTTGCATTTTTCAATGTTTTTGGCATTTTCAAATTTTTTAATTTTTTTAAAATTTTTACTCCCCCTAAAATCAAAATATATCTCAATTTTGACTTTCTGGGAAAATTTGAAAATGAACTGTACAAAGTAAATGACAACATGATGAGAATTGCTTCAATTCTCCATCCACTAGGCATAAGCAATCAGAACTCCCCCTTACAACAAACTATTTTCCCATTATGATTTCAAAACACTTAAGTTTGTTTTAATCAAAATGGTTTTTCCGGAAAAAATTAGTTTGTTTACCAAACATTTGTAGGTTCGGGGTCACTTCATCACCTTGTTCTTTTTCAACCACAAGTAAGACAAAGATAAATCAAGTACAACTGAATGTCCATGATTAATCTTGTAAGAAAGATGCGGATTCATGTTCCACGCTTACCAACCTGGGAACTCCGGCAAGTCAGGTTTTTCGTTTAAACAGATTCACCCAAGCCTGAGGGTCCTTGGGTGATTTTGAATTCTTGTTCAACAATGGTGGAAAATTTGCATCATCCATTGTTAGACCAGAATTCTCAACTTTTACCTCAACAAATAGCTCCTATGGTTTTAACGAACCAGAATCATTACCTGAATGTGGCATGTCTGACTTTGATGAGCCAGATTCATCGCCAACATGTGGCTCCTTTGTTTCCGAAGAAACAGATTCATTGCCACAAACTTTCTTCTTCTTATTTCCTTCTTTCGTCCTCAGATTTGTATCTGATGAATTTGTTTTGCTTGATTTGTCATTCTTTGGCGAGCAAGACGATTTATCAGAACTTTTATCTGTTTTACCAGTTGTATCCGAGGACAAAATCCTTTCGAGATATTCTCTCACTTTCTTCCTTTTTTTCCTCAGTCTGTCTTTTTGCCCCTGCGAAAGCTTCACTTTCTGTTCATGAAATTTCTGTTCTTGAACTTTAGGTTCTTGAACTTTCTGTTCTTTGGGCTTGACATTGAGTGGTTTCTTTACCTGCTTCTGAGATTCAGCCCTCGATCTTTTATTGATCTCATTGAGTAATCTCTAGCAATATGGCCAATGATGTTGCAGTTAAAGCATCTCCTGGACTCAAACCTCCAACTCTGGCAGTTAACAGGAATGTGTCCTTGATAACCGCATCTGTAACACACTCTGTTATCGTACCAATCACCATTTTTAGTCCAAACATTTAGATTAAAGCACTGTTTGGCTTGGTGATAATCTTTCCTCCTCTTATTTGCTGGATTTGGCCTTTGAGCTCTGTGGTCTGACCTGCACCACTCATTACCAACAATTTTTGAATTTTCATTTTTTACTTTTTGTAATTTTTGATTGTGATTGGATGATTGATCTGATGAACTTTTATTTTCTTTTTGAACATTTTTCAAAATTTTCTCTTTTTGGTTTTGTTCCACTTTCTTCTTCAAAGGTTTTTGCTTAGAGCATTCTCCCTTTTCAGTTGATTGTGGAACAGTTTCTTGAAACTTTTCTTTTAACTTCAAAAATAAATTCTTTTTCTTCATTTTTTCATTTTCATCATCAGATTTCTCATCGCAATCTTCAACTATGACTTTATCATAGTTTGTGACATCGTCACTTATTGGAACTGAATTAACTGGTTTGGGCAGGGAATAGCTGAAGTATTCACAAAAACCTTCAACTTTTCTTCCCATTCCCTGATTTTACCTTCTAACTCTTTGATTTTCTTTTGAGCACATTCAGCTTCTTTTTCAAGTCGAATAATCGTCTGAAGATGAGAATTTATCATTTTTTTGCTTTTCAATGTTATTCTTGCTAAAAACAGATCTCCCATCTTCAAGAATTTTTATTTGACTTTGAAATTCTTTTTCAATTTTTGATTTTTCATTTCCAAAACTTTTAATTTTATCTTCAAAATTTTTTCCATTTTCTTTCAACTTCTTGTTTTCTGATGTCAAACTGTTCAAGTCATTTAACAGTTTAATATTTTCAGATTTTTGCTTCTCACAAATTTCCTGCAAAATAAAAATCTGTTTAACATCAGTTTGCTTCTCATCCTTCAACTTTTTGACTTCCAATGTTAAACTTTCCACATCTTTCAAGAGTTTGCCATTTTCAGCTTCAAGTTTATCACATTTAGAGCACACTGATGCATAACTTGAATATTCATTCTTCACAAATTCTTCATTTTTTGGAACTTCCTTTGTTCTTATCTTGAATGATCCTGCACAAAAAAATTTTAACGAAATTAAGAGGATTCGCATTCTCATCAATATAACAACCCCTCTTGTTATCGTATTTCATAACATTTTTTGCCTTAACACATTCAACAATCCTTTTGTTCATTTCATCAATCACATCTAAACTCATATCCACCAAATGTGTTTCCAAGACTTTTATCAATTCTTTCCTTTTCTTTTCACTTTCATAATCATGAGTTTTAAGTTTGCTGATGAATCCTTTTAGATGTAATTTTGAAAAATTTGAATCCTTTCTTAAATTTTTCAAACATTCACTCCATTCAATAGGTAATGCATCTGCAAACTTTGCTATTTTTTCAGCATCTGTCAAGAATATCTCATGATCTTTTAGATAACCAAGTAAAACATTATATCGGTTTACTAGATCATCCAGGGTTTCATTTTTCAAACACACAAAATATTTAAACCTTTTGACCCAACCATCCTTTTTCACATCTCTATAACTATCATCTATAAACCCTCGATTCCAATTATTAAATCTTTCAAAATAATAATTTTCATTCTCATCAAACATCTTGTCCAAAACAATCTGTTCAAACACTTAAATCTGATTGGGCCGGAAATGATAACTGTTTAGTGATTGGGCCGATATAGTGAATAGTGTGCCTTTTAACTCGTGTAACCCTTTAAATGTGACTTATCACATGCAATTGCAAATCTCAATCCCACTGAGCTGACACCTTTCAAAGTAACTCAATTCTCATTTGACCAACACAATTTTTGAATAAATTATTAATTTTTCAACAACCACAAGTATCAAGATAATATGATTGGGCCTCCAAAAACAAAGTCACATTAGCCGAGATAATCACATGACAAAGCTGACAACACTACTTGATTTCAGGTTATCGAAAGACAGTTGACAATTTTCAATGGACAAATGATTATGATTGGGCCGTTTGGTCTGTAGTGGGCTGATTACTTTTGACTTTCAAACAAATAATAATTGGGCCGATGTAAAATACTTTAAGACAACCAAACTGATATCATTAAAAGCAATTAGTGGATCGAGAATATTGCTTCTTGACTGCCAAATATGAATTCACATGTACCTGACACACAACTAAAAGAATTCACGTGATGATGCTTGACCTACAAACCAATATCACATGCAATTGCTTGAATGAAACCAACTGACACACTTTAATATCAATCACATGCAAACCGACAACCTTCTTTTTAGTTTCACACAATTCAATACACTTTTCATCCAACAAACAATTCAAGCGGTCGTTGTTTCAAGCGGAACACCATGTAAATTCAAGCGAAAGGTCAGTTTCAAGCGGAAGCCGATGTTTCGCTTCAAATACCACCAAATTTCAAGCGAGACTCACAGTGACATCAGCATTTCGAACAACTTTTCAAGCGAAAGTCCAATTTGAACCAGATTTAAATCGATTTTAGCTCTAAAACTTTCCAGGATTTGTTAATTCATGATTGCGCACAATATGTGTGAATTTGAGCCGATTTTAACCGTGAAAAAATTTTTAAGTTTGAAAAAAGAATGGTGTAGAAATCAGAAAAAGTGACGAAGACAAGCTGTTTTGGCAAGATCTCTTCCTCCTGAGCTCTGATACCAATTGTAGGATCGGTTTGTGACCCAAATGTTGGACCGTGTTCCGACCCTAAACAGTCAGTTGAGAACGTTCATCTTCACGTACGAAGGCGGAATCAACGTAAATGAAGTTACACAGCTTTTCCTATTCAATTCCTTCTCTTTTATTGCTTTCTGATGTAAATTTGACAGAGTTTCGTTACACAAGCAACTATCCAGGTCCGCTCCAATGTACAACTGATCAGGTATTTATAGTGAGACATGGTTCGCTCATATGGACTGCCATATGAGCGGACCTACTACATTGACAAATAAGCGAACCATACCTGATGACCTATAAGCGAACCTGTTCAAACCCTATGAGCGGACCATCTTCTAAACATGTTCATAAAAGCGGACCTACAACATAAAACCTAATTTTGACATTCTAAATCCTATGTTGACCTTTCTTGACCTAAGACATAATGCAAACAGACATCCCATGCATCAACAGACTCCCCCTTGGATGTTGACGAAGTCTTCAGCTCTTGAGTCTTCAGTCTTGGTCTTTTATCCAACTCTATGTCTTCTCATCATAAGCACTCTATCTTTACAGGCTTCAGGATCATTACTTGACTCTAACTTCAGACTCCCCTTTTCACTGACTCACCCCTCTCGATATGCTAGAATCTGAGGTATCTGGCTCAAGCTTTGACAATTAGCTTCCGTTGGGAATAACGAAGTCCAAACCTGTTACTCAACCAATAACCATTACAATTCTATCTTTTTAACAATAAATCACAAACTCAATCAGTTATAGCAATCCACTCAAGTATTCAGGTCCAAGTTAATGACCCTGATTACTCAATTAATCTACCAAGTCCAATTTAATGACCTTGGTTGATCATTTGATGAATCAAACTGATTTAAAACAACAATTTCACAATTTCTGAAAATAACAAGTATCAAGTTAATGAACTTGTTTTTGACTTTCCAATAAAACAAACTCCATCAAGATAAGCTCTCCTCATTCTTCAGTCCAGAATCTCCTGCATCTGCTTCAAACATCTGAGAATCCAACAATCAACTCTCTACTTTGGTTTGTAGGAAAATAAAGCAGAAATAAAATCTTTTTGGATTTTATCAAAGTGTTCTAAACTAAGAAATGAAATAAAAAACCTTAAATTGCAGAAAGTAAACTATTTACAAACATATTTTTGGCGAGCGTGTCAGGGAATCATATCAGCTATCAGAGAAATTACAAGTACCATTAAGCTTCATTTCATACTCAGACTTAAACAATTCACCTCGATTGTCGATATACTGATCCATCTTAAATTCTCACACAAAATTTCAATCTACTCAGGATACGAATTAGATGTCTTATGAACTTAGCTCATTCATGTGTCCCACCTCTTGAATATACTCCCGTATCCAGAATCCCAATTATCAGTCTTACAGGTGAGTATACTACAATGATATCTGTACATAAATTAGGTATGCGAGGGCCGAGGGATCTCAGGTCGATACTTCCGTATACGCAGAGAGATATCAGCTTCGACTTTACGGTATGTCCCCTTTAGAGGATCTTTTTGCTACAACAGCAGCGACTATCAATTTTATTGTTTCATCGGCATGCTGAAGGTTTATGCTATGTTTCAAGCATTGCAGAAAGTATTAGCCAAGGACTAGGTCTAATACCCCAGACATTATTGAGTATAAAGACCTAGTATATCAGATTATGAGACCTTTCAAACGAGATTTCAGGGGTTACCTATATATCCAAGTAGTGTTCCCCACGAATTTCACAAGTTTGAAATTTAGGTTTATATCCCGAATAAATCTACTAAATGTGTGAAAACCTATCGACACATCATCAGTGAGACTGTTTAACTCATTTAAACTTTACAAATCTTTAGCATACTGTAATTGTCTAGCCAATGTACTATCATTTTCCCTTTATACACAAGCTCTTTTTTCAGATTTTATCATGTTTTTGTATTTTTGCATTTTATACTGTTTTTGTATTTTCTAAAAAAAACTATATACATCTATCTACTCCCCCTAAATACCAAAACAAGTAAAAAATCGACAAACCATTGCAGATTGTTTCTCGTCTTCATTCTCAACAGTACTCTCATCAACGCCAATAATGCCATCCGACACTGAAATAAGCTTCATACCATTCAGTTTTAACAAATATTTAAACCGATTTTTATCAAAAGCTTTGGTATGTAAATCAGCTTTCTGTTCGTCAGTGTGGATTTTCTCAATTCGTATCAACTTTTTCTCAAAGCAATCACAAATAAAGTGATGACGAATTTCTATGTGTTTGGTTTTAGCGTGATGTATTGGATTCTTTGTTATATTTATTGCGGCCTCATTATCAACAAAAAGAGGTGTGTTAAGAAACTGCAAACCGTAGTCGCGCATCTGTTGCTGTATCCACAAGATCTGAGAGCAGCAACTGCTAGCAGAAACGTACTCCACTTCACATGTAGATAGCGCCACAGACGTTTGTTTCTTACACTGCCAGGTAACCAATCTAGGTCCAAAGAACTGGCATCCGGCAGTTGTTGATTTTGAATTTACTTTGCAGCATCCGAAATCCGAATCGAAATACCCTTCGAGCGTAAAGTCGCCTTTCCTAGGATACCACAACCCCAATGAAGGAGTTCCTTTCAGGTAGCGCAATATCCTCTTCACAATGATCATATGCGAAGCTCTCGGGTTAGATTGAAATCTTGCTGCGAGGCACGTTGGGTACATGATATCAGGACATGAAGCAGTTAAGTACATCAAAGAACCTATCATGGAACGGTAGAAAGTTTCATCAGCCCTGTCTCCGGTGAGATCTGGGTAAATCCCATGATTTGTTGCGAGAGGGGTAACAGCTGGAGTAGAACTTGACATCCCAAATTTCTCTAGAATATCATGAACATACTTTGTCTGATGAATGAAAATTCCCTCAGGAAGTTGTTCAACTTGTAATCCAAGAAAGAATTTCATCTCCCCCATTGATGACATTTCGAACTTTTGCTTCATCACTGATTCAAAATCTTTGCAGAAGATGACCGTCGACCTCTTTAGTGAAGAGAGTGGCATCCACTTTTCCACGAATGAACTTGTTGGCTAGTAGGTGTTGAGACAAAGTCTCATACCAAGCTCTCGGGGCCTGGTGTAAACCATACAGCGCTTTGTCCAATAAGTAGACCTTATTTTTGTGGATTGGATCGGTAAAGCCCGGTGGCTGACCGACATATACCTCCTCTTTTACCTTCCCATAGAGAAAAGCCGATTTAACATCTAACTGATAAACTTTGAAGTTTTTCCAAGATGCAAATGCCAGAAAGATTCTGATTACCTCTAGTCGTGCTACAGGAGCATAGACTTCTGTAAAATCAATCCCCTCCTGCTGACTAAAGCCCTGAACAACGAGTCGAGCTTTATTTCTTATAACAACTCCTCTGTCGTCTCTCTTGCACTTGAACACCCACTTGGTGTTAATCTTCCTCTGACCATCCGGTAAATCCACTAACTTCCACACTCCTAATTTCTCGAATTGACTAAGTTCCTCCTGCCTTGCAATGACCCAAGAATCTTCAGTAAGCGCCTCTTTGTAAGTTCTTGGCTCAACCTGCGAAATGAAACAACTCAATGAGAATTCAGTTTGCAAAGGAGCAACTTTTGTATAAAAACATGTAAGCCCTTTATCAATCTGTCTTCGAGTGCGAACTCCTGTCTGCAGTTCTCCTATGATCAATTCCTCTGGATGATATGAAAAAGTTCGCGGCATCACTTCACTTGGAACATCTACATTTCCCTCCAGATTAGTAACATTCTGCTCTGCATCTTGTTCACTAACTTGGTTTGTTTGACTTGGAATCTGAATTTGCTCCCCCTCAGAATCTGAATCACCATGATCAAACACTGGCATGTTATTAGCTTCTTGATTATCATTCTGAACCAACTGATTATCTTGAGCAACTTCATTCTGTTGGACATCATCATGTTCACCAGCATTACTTGGACCTGCTTCATCATCATTTGAAGTTTCCTGTGGTCTTCTAGAATACTCAGCTGGGAACCTTAGCGGCGACTCATATTCACGCAAAATATCCAACTCATCAAAGAAATCTTCATCATCCTCTGATTCTTCTCTCATGTCAAACGAATCCCACAGTTTGTCACAATGATAACGCCATGAATCTCCAGGATTCTGTGGCGGCATAGTATAACCTTGACATTCAACATTTACAGCTTCAATAATCCGCTTCTCACTTGGAATGAAGACACGTCGCATCGGATTTGCATAACCAACAAATATTCCCTCAATGCTCTTCGGACCAAACTTTCCATGAGGCTCTATAACTGTACAGGGTGACCCGAACGGTTCTAGATACTTCAAATTCGGTTTACGGTTATTGATTAGCTCAAAACGTGTTTTGTTGAATTTATTGACAGTGAGAACCCTGTTGAGCGTATAGCATGCGACGGAAACAGCTTCAGCCCAAAAATTTATCGGTAACTTTGAATCTGCGAGCATAGTTCTAGCCGTCTCAATTAGTGTCCGGTTTTTGCGTTCTGCGACTCCATTCTGCTGTGGAGTGTGCGGAGCACTAAACTCATGCAATATACCTCTTTCATCACAAAATTCTTCCATCTTACTATTCTTGAATTCAGTACCATTATCACTTCGAATTCTTTTGATACTCCTTTGGTACAGATTCTCAATTTTTCTGAACAACCCCATCAAACTGTCAAACGTTTCATCTTTCGACTTCAAGAAAGAAACCCACGAAAATCTGGAATAATCATCAGTAACCACAAGACAGTAGAGATCCCCTGTAATACTTTTGACATTTACTGGACCGAACAGATCCATATGTAGTCTCTCTAACGGTCTGGAAACTGAATTGACCTGCTTTGTAGGGTGTGACTTTTTCTTCTGCTTGCCTTTAACACAGCTAATGCACTCCCCTTCCAGATGAAAACCTTTGATATTAACTCCAAGAACCAAATCATTGTGCACCAAGTGATTCATCTTCCTTAGGTGAATATGCCCCATCTTGCGGTGCCACAATCTCGATTCTTTCTCAGTTGCTCTAGAAACAACACAATGTGCTTGACCAGTAGTTGTAGTTGCTGCAGTCATGTCCAACATATATAAATCATTCATTCTAGGTGCCCGCATGATAATCCATTCTTCAGGGATAACAAATCCTGGTTTCAAGATCAAACATTCTTAAATGAGTAGTATACATATTGTCACAAATCTGCGAGATACTAAGCAGATTGTTCTCCAGCTCAGTGATGTAGTTAACTCTTTCAAATGTCACAATCCCATTGGATAACGTTCCTTCACCTACAATTCTACCACCTTCATGACCAGCAAATCCCACATAACCACCATTGATATTTCTCACATCATATAGCAACGCAGTCTTCCCTGTCATATGTCTTGAAGCTCCACTATCCATGATCCATCTGGATACAAGTTTTGGAAGATCCTGCACATAACAAACTTTGACTTAATCTTTAATAAAGATGCCGATTCATGCTTCGCGATCAAGGAAGCTCCGGCAATTCAAACTGTTTAGTCAAACATGGAGTCCACCTAGGCTTCATCAGCCTTAGGTGTAACCTTGACTCTTGCAATTTGAATTTTGAAATTTTCAGCCTTCAAAGGTGGAAAATTCTCATCATAATCAACCGAAATTGATTCTTCAGCCTTTTTCACTTCAGAAGTTGAAATTTTCATCTCTGTTTTTAGTTTCCAAACTTGTTGAGATAATGCAACCCGTTTATAAAACTTGTCGTTTTTAGTTACCACTTTCTTTATGGGTTCATTTTTCATTTTGATGTTGTCATGTTTCACACTCTTTTTCTCAACAATGATTGGTGCTTTACCCTTCTCGTCAACTTTCTTCTTTTGAATCTTCACAGTTTCAGTCTTAGGCTTCACATTTGTACACTTTCGTGCAATGTGACCAACTTGATTACATCTGAAACATATTCGAGTATCAACAACTCGACTTGTGCCTTCAGACTGATACTGTGAAGCTCTTTTCTCAAAGAACTCTTCATTTGATTTTGAAAAGATTTCATTTTCCTCATCAGAAAGTGAACTTGAACCGTTCACAAACACCTTCTTTTCACCAAACCTTTTTTTTTTAAACTCCTTTTCTGATAACTCTTACCACCCCGATAACCTCTCGACCAATTGTTTTGATTGTTATTATAAAAACGTGGTGGCACAACAGGCTTTTTGTAATAAGCTTTATCTTTCTCAAAGTTCATTTGCCTTTTTGTTTGTTTCAAACTGTTCACTTCTGACAACTCAACTTTAACCAATTTGAAAACATTTGTCAACTTTTTCACATTAACATTCTCAATGGGAAACTCAGAATCCGAATACAACTTATCAGATCCAGCCATTTTGTACATCACAAGACCCAGTTCATCACTTAAGTTGTTTTTGGATTTTGGTTTCTGAATGTATTTGTCCAAGAAACATCCATCTTCCTCAGTAGTGTCACTATCCATTTTTAGCACATTTTCAACTACACCTTTTACAATATCATTTTGGACACTATCGTCATTGGAAGATGTGAACGTGACATCAATGTTCTCCGGAAGTTTAACTTCACTTTCTTCCTCAATTTCAACCAACCCTGATTGCTTTTTCGTGTAATTATCAAGAACAGGTGGTGGAACTTGATGAAAACCCACCCCAGTTCCATCAGAATACACATCTTCGCCTGCTTTGTCTTTCCCGATGGGTTTGGGAATAATGTGTTGCAGCACAAAGCTTGCGGAGCTATAACTGTTAAGCTTCAACTAGATTCGCTCTTTTTCAATTTCAGCCTCTTGAAATTTAAGTTTCAGTTTAGCGATTTCATCCAGTTGTTGGTTGATTGATTCTTCTTTTACTCTAAGCACTGCTTTTAGATGTTCATTTTCTTTAAAAGTTTTACCATTTCGATCATCACTATCTTTCATTGTGCTTTTTAGTTTTTCAAACTTTTCAAAAATCTGACGGTTTTCAAGAATCAACTTTTCATTTTTCTTGTTTAATTTTGTCATGATCAATTTTATCATTTTCAATTTGTCTAGTTAATTCTCTTATCCGTTCAGTTGAAGCTTTAACTGTTTTTTCACGATCAAGAATCTGATTCTCAACGCTTCTGACCTTTGTTGTCAGATCATCAACTTTCTTACCGTTGAGATACGTGACTGTGTTACAAAATTTGCACTCTTTGTTGCAATTTTTGCAATCAGCATTTCCATCAAATTTCTTACCTGACGCATTTGTTGACAAGTTTGAACTGACCTGGCTTTTTGACTCAGACACGGAGTTAGAGTCTACCTCAAGTGCCTGAGCAGCCAGCACTTTGTCAGCCATTTTTCCCAAGTTCTCAGCATTCAACTCCTACATTGTGTCAATAACTCCAGTATCAATCTTCTTTGATTTTTCCTGCTCTTCTTTCTCCTTTTTCTCTTTCTCTTTCTCATCTCCAGTTCCCCACCATTTATTCTGCCAGTACTCATCCTCTTCTTTGTATTGCTGGATTATAGCTTCGATATCAAGCATTTTGTCATCGATCGCAATATTTCCATATTCATCAAGATAACACTCCCTGTCCGGATCCCATCTATTTGCTCTCCTCGCTTCCAGAAAGATACGAGATATTCTAATTATTTTGTTTTCAGCAATCATTTTTCTGTATTTATATTTCTGCTCTTCAGTTCTATCGTCTTTCCATGGAATAGGATCGTCGTTTTTCGCCATGAATGCGTAACCAACCGCATCTTCTTCTGGTAGAACCTCTTGACTCCAATCATACCCCTCATCATCGTAAATCACCGCAAGAGCTCTAGATTTCTCTCTGTTGTCTTCAACCTGCTTCAATCTAGGCGGTTCAGATTTATTCTGGTGATAAATCGCCTTCTTGTAGTAATCATCTCTGAAAGGATTCTCTGACTCATCAGCATATGCATTTCTACATTCTCGCTTGAAGTGACCTTTCTGCTTACACTTGAAGCACGTCACCTTGGATTTATCGAACCCCAGCTTGGTAGATGGACCACCAATTGTCTTTCTGCTGGTAATTTCCATGAAACGCTGTGCTCGACGAACAGCACTTGCCATAGCCCAACGAATATCGATCAGCTCCATTTCTACAGGATCTATCTGATCATAATCTTCTTTCGTTAAGTTGGTGTTGCCTATCTTCCCAGCTACTAACCCTTCATACGATTCCAACACCGATGCTAGAAAGATCATTTGCTGTTTGGCTGACTCCTCATCAAAATTCTGAGCATTCTTCAAGTCTATTGCAATGTTGCATTGAAAACGATTCTTTGCATCAGAATAACTTGCAGATGATGAAGATCCACTGTGATAACCACTGTGACTTCCACTACTTTGACCACTTTGACTTTCTTTGCTTGCTGTGGACACATTCTCAGCAGAAAACGCAGTCTTTGGAGAAGTTGCTTTTGGCATCATGCTCTTTGGATAATACAAATCCAAATTCTGCTGGTAAGATGAATGATTGACTTTGTATGTCTTCTTCAGTTCCAACTCGTGACTCTCGAGTCTCTCAATCAGCAAATCTGGAGTAAGATCTTTTGGCAAGATAGTGTTTTTTAGCATGAGAGCATAATATCTCCAATCCATCTCGTCTGGCAACGAATCGAACAACTTGTCTACTTGCTCATCATCAGGATATTTAATTCCATGTCTAGCTAATTCTAGCTTCAAGTGCCCAAACCTTTCAATCATTTTTGATACTGATTCGTTTTTTAAACACCTAAACATATCAAACTCTTTCCTAAGTAGTTTCTTTTTGTTTTTCTTGATTTCTTCACTACCTATACATTTCTTTTCTAACTTTTCCCAAAGATCTTTTTCATTTGAATAATCGATCAAGGCAATAATGTCTTCCCGGATGGACTGAAATAACAATGCCACACATTTTTGTTCAGCAACAAATGAATCAATCTCCTCAGCTACTATTAAAGTTTCACCATTTTTGTTTCCATGTTCATAACCGTTTTTCAAACTCTTCCAGCTGGGAAATGCAAATGCCATCATCCAATCTTCAAACTTTCTTGACCACCGACTGTATTCCTCGATAGCCATTAGCTTTGGAGGTTTATTGAATGTTCCGAATGCGCTTTCAGATTCCCAAGCTTCCTTTTTCTTCTCTTTTGGCAGATTCTCATTCGCATTGCTTGACGAAGTATCATTGTTTCCGGAATCTCCAGCGAACGCGTACATGTCGCTGAACGGATTCAAGAAAATATCATCCATCGTAAATATACCTGCAAAAATCAACAAACACTTAGACAAATTTTCGAAGTTTTTGAAAAATGTGACAAACAAGCAGAACTATGGTTGTCTGTAAGAGCGAAACCAAAAGTGTCCGTATAAGCGGAAGTCCAAATAAGCGAAAGTGAGATGTTCAAATAAGCGGACCAGGTATTGTTCGGATAAGCGGACCAGATAATATCCGGATGAGCGGACCAGGTATTGTCCGAATGAGCGGACCAGGTATTGTCAGTTCAAGCGGATCTACTCTGTTCGTTCATGCGGAAGTGAAAATTGTCCGTTCTAGCGAACCTACTTTGTTCGTTCGAGCGGATCTCCTATGTTCGTACGAGCGAAAGTGTCCAAATGAGCGGATCTAACAGGCCATTTAGAGCAAACCAGATGTGATTTTCGAGCGAACCTATCAAAGTCCGTAAAAGCAGACCTAAGTTTTTAACTGTTTTTACCCATTTTTAAGCCGAATTTTAACCTGAAACTTTCTAGGGTTTGTTAATTGTATGTTACGCACAATATACTCAAAAATCACACAGTTTCAACCGTACGAACTAGTTCAAACAGAAAAAATATGAGAGAAAGTGAGTAGAAGTGAGAGAATTCTGTAGATTCAGCTGTAGTAGTATGAACTCATCGTCCTGAAGCTCTGATACCACTTGTTGGACCGTGTTCCGACCCTAAACAGTCAGTTGAGAACGTTCATCTTCACGTACGAAGGCGGAATCAACGTAAATGAAGTTACACAGCTTTTCCTATTCAATTCCTTCTCTTTTATTGCTTTCTGATGTAAATTTGACAGAGTTTCGTTACACAAGCAACTATCCAGGTCCGCTCCAATGTACAACTGATCAGGTATTTATAGTGAGACATGGTTCGCTCATATGGACTGCCATATGAGCGGACCTACTACATTGACAAATAAGCGAACCATACCTGATGACCTATAAGCGAACCTGTTCAAACCCTATGAACGGACCATCTTTTAAACATGTTCATAAAAGCGGACCTACAACATAAAACCTAATTTTGACATTCTAAATCCTTTGTTGACCTTTCTTGACCTAAGACGTAATGCAGACGTAGTCAATAGACATCCCATGCATCAACACCAAACAAGTCGTTCAGAAGAGATTTTATCAGTTTCAGATGCGGAAAATAAGAAACTGACTTTGAAACAGCTTGGATATCACTTTAAACACTGATTTGATTGATATAATAGCAATTACAATCAGTCTTCACACCGGCAGCACCTCGGTACGGAATCTAAGAAATCTGTTACAAATGAATAGAACACTCCCCTATTTATACTATTCCTGGTTTCGCTTGAAGCCTATCATGTCAACTCAAGCGAAACCTCCTAGTGACTTTCAAGCGAAACATAGAAATCTGTTTCAAGTGAAACCTACATATTTGACTTTCAAGCAAAAGCCTTCAACTATGTTTTGTCTTCTTGTGTAGTGATGCAATGATGATGTCATCTTGATGATGTCATCATTGTATAAGATGACATCACTCTTGATCAGATTCGCAACGCAACTGAGACTCGACATAAGACGAAGACGACAGATGAATGCACCAACATAACTAACAATGTTAATTAACTAACCAAGTTAGTAAACTAATAAAGCCACTTACTTAACAAAGTTACATTCTAACAAGGTTACATGCATAGTTTAATAGAGTTAATGGGTTTAATTGAGTTAATAATTAACAGAGTTACAGACTTAACATGGTTAATAACTTAACAGAGAACACATATGGGACGAAAACACTTTAGTGGCGAAAAGCCTTTGGTTTTCGTTGGACATAAGGGGTGACGAAAACACCAAATGTTTTCGTCTGACTATTGTGTTTTCATCAGTTTCAACAATCAATCATCATCATCACAGCAGTTACACAATACAGTAACCCTACACATCCCTTACAGCTACATGATCGATTATCAACAAAAACCTTTTATCAAATCTTCGATATATATATATATATATATATATATATATATATATATATATAAACATACAGGTTACCAATCATTGCGATACCAAGATCATTAACAAATCAACTGATCATCATTATCAGGCACACATGGTCGATCATATTATCCCATATACATGACAGTTTACACATGAAATCATATTAACAAATCATTGTGCAATCAAGATCGATAATTACACAACAATATAATTTCAATTCATGACTTTCACGTGATGATATGACAATAAATACTTGAATGCAATAAAATGATTGGACCATATAAAAGTCTGATACATGCACTGATACACACAAAGTTAATGAAAGTGACTTTTTAATAATCGATGCACACTGACAATTCTCATGCATACTTATAACAACAATGGCCGACAATTCCTATGCTACCACATGCACAACATTAATTTGGCTGCACTTTCAATACAATTCACATGCACAAGTATAATCATCTATGGCAGTTTCAAAAGCTTTAGTTATCAACGATCCCCATTCATCCACATACCCTACTACTAACAAATCCATCACTCGATCATACCATATGGATCACAGTTTTACATACACACTGGTAACAATTAACATGTTGAACCCTAATCCTCATGAACATCACTTAGAGACAGGACAGACAATCATATATAACTATGGTAATCATCAACAAGGAATCAAACGGATTATGTCGGTTAAGCTAGTCGCATACTAACCGGTTGCAAAACGAGACTAGGAGGACTCCGAGGAGGATGCTGGCTGCCTTCGGGTTTAAATCAAACCGAGAGAGAGAGAGAAAGGAGATGCAATTAGGGTTTGCCAAATAACAGTTCACGTAAAGGTTGGAATCAAAATATAACTATAACAGATCGTACTGGGCCTAAGGCCCATTTGATTTCGCTGGCCATTGTTTGGACGAAAACACTCTTGTGTTTTCGGCTAAGTGGGATTTCATGGGGTAGGGTATTCGGCCAAGGTTCCATGTTTTTAACAATTATTCAATCATCTTAATAATGCAAGATATGCATAACAAATACATACATAATATACACATCACGAATACACTTATATTGCACCTCAAATAATTATTAAACACACTTAGCAAATAAGTATGAAGTTAAATCGGATAGAGACCTTGAAAACTCGGGTTGTCACATCAGCATCCAGATTTACGTTTTGATGAGGAGGCATTCTAAAAGAGGGGAAAACATGAGAGAAAATGAGTGAGATGATATTGGATAATCAAAAGGAGATGTTATAAATATTGACGAAAAGTAAGGATGGTGGTCATTTGTTTGTTACTTAAAATAAACAAACGACACACAGTGACTAATCAAATTAAATGGGTCTTTATAATGTAACGCTAAGACATGCTTTAGCCTATAAGTGGACACTCACCCCAAGAGTTCCCAGGTAAGAGTGACTGGTCCGATAATGCAGATTTGTACGAACACTCTAGCCTTAGACAAAAAACTCAGGGTACGGGCATCCACCCTTCCAGATTGCAGGTGTTCACATTAATAAGATCCAAACTTTGACGAGATTTTGGAAACTTTGAAGGCTTAAAGCCTCAAAATGAATCAACTAAGAATAGATGATTGTTTTCAAAATGATTTTGAAATTTGTGTACTTGTTTTGGTAGTCACCTAAGGATAGGTGACGATATTGTTTTAAGATCTAAACAGAAGATAACTTGTGTTAGGGTCCTAGAATGGTTATAGTCTAGGTCAAAGAATTACTAATAAGCTAATTCCCTATAACCATGGCTCTGATACCAACTTTTTTGTAACACCCCGACCGCGTAAAACAACAAACCGCGGTGGAAACGTCGGGAAGTCATGTCACAGAATCATTGTTTCATAACACATGGTATTTAAAGTTTGGTATTATTAAATGTAATGTTTACATTGTGTTGGATTAAATGGAAAACATAACAAAAAATAGATTGTCTTTCATGATTTTAAGTCACTAAGGCCCAATTCCACCCTAAGTGTAGCATGTTCAACATCAAACATTCACTCCTGAAACATATGTGAAAGAAAATACGTCAGCATAAAAATGCCTGTGAGTAACATAGGTTTTGTGATGAAGATTCATGGCTTTGAATGTTAAAAAAAATATTTAACTAAAAAGTAGCCATGAACCTTTACAAAAATGTTTTTTTTTTTGTTTTTTTTTTTATAAAACCATATGAAAATCAAAACTGAAAATCAAATGATTTAAAAGAAATGATATATGGTTAAATAAATAATCAATGAAAGTGTCTTGTATAAAAATATGTCATGTCTTGTCTTTGTTAGAAGTGATTTAGATAACGCTACGATATGTAATATAACAAAAGCACTTATATTTAGGAAGTACCAGTGGCGTATCCACCATGCTATTTTTACATTACACACGTCTCGTTATTTCAATCACTTACCATAAACCATCAAATGAAATGTCTTGTTTAAACCAATATTTTAATAACCAAATGTCATGTATAAACAATGTCTTGTGTAAACAAATATCATGTATAACAATGTCTTGTGTAATCAAGTGTCATCTATAAACAATGTCTTGTGTAAACAAATGTCATGTATAACAATGTCTTGTGTAAACAAATATCATGTATAAACAATGTCTTGTGTAACCAAAATGTCTTGTATAAAACAATGTTTTTGAATGAACAAGAGTTTTGTTTTATAAATCATTGTTTTTTGTGTAAATATTTATTAGGTTTGTTGGCGAATACATTCAAGCCTTTTTGACTGTCGGATAAATCCTTATCAGGTCAAAGGTTTATCAAATTTCATCGGATTCTGTCATTCCCTAAGGTAACTTCCAAACAAACTTAGGAAGCGGGAACGAGATTGTCAATCCTATGGATTACATACTACCGGTCGACGTGATCAATGTTAATGAATGTATCATTGTCGAGTTCAAAGTACCAAAATGTCTTAAAAAATGTAAGTATGTTGTGAAAATGTCTTGAAAACCATGAACTAGGTATGCTAGGTCAACATACGAAGCAAAATGTCTTTGAAATAAATGTGCTAGTGAGGTGTGCAAGTGTGTATATAAGTTTAAGTATATTTTAAGGCCTTTTTACACGTTAGTCAAGTTTTAAATTTATAAAACACGATATTTTACTAACACCAAACACACATATGGGCAAGTGCACCCATCATGAGCGTAGTATAGTGTTGGCAAGATACCAAGATCGTCCAAGGACACAAGAGCTTTTAATACCGGTTTATCCTCAACGTCTAATCAAATCAAAAATTTAGAAAAAATGTTTTTAAATAAGAAAAATAAAACTAACTAAAATGCTGAAAAATAAAATAAAAGTAAAAACAGATAGACAAGATGAATCACTTGGCTTCGACTCGTGTTTAGTGTAACCTTTGATTATTTCCGCACTTTTACACTTTTTAAGAGATTATCTTAGTTATTGTAGTAGGCCCCTCTTTTGAAGGTGACGTTACCCTCAACCCAGTAGTTTGATTCAGCAAGGATACAATCCTAAAGGGTCGGATTATTGAAAGATAATTAATTAAGTTATTAATGCATATTATGGTAGGCCCCTCTTTTGAATGTGACGTTACCCTCGGCTAAGTAGTCCGAGTCAACAGGGATACAGTCCTAGGTAGCCGGGTTAAAGTATTAATAGTAGCTTACATATGAGGGGATCAAAGAGTTTGGACCCCCGCCATCCAATACCGGTGGGTATTGAAGGAGGTCCTACTAAATTTGACCCAGGTCCTTGCAGGATCTATACACTGAACAAGGCAAGACTCTTACCAAACCGTTCCATTAACCCCCGACCAGGTAGCCAACATATCTCCATATAGACCGTGGAGATATTAATGGTGAAAATCTTTTATTTTATATAGACAGTAAAATAATGCCAAGACACCACGGACAAACGATAAGGAAGAATCACCTTCAACATAAGAAACTAGTTATTAAAATCATTAATACATAACCAAGGAAAAAGTGCGAAAAGATTAAAAATAAAAAGTATTACACTAGACACTTGTCTTCACCAAGTGATGTAAGAGACTTAGGCAAGCATGGCCTTTTATTATCAAGAACTCTTACGATCAATCTTGGATCGCGAGACGACTCACACACTCTATGATGGACGATGGATGATGGTGGTGGATGATGGTGTTGTGATGGTGGTGGGTGGTGGGTGAAGTGTGAGAGAGGTGGTGTGCCAAGGGATGGTTTGCAAATGAGCCAAGCACCCCTATTTATAGGCTGAACAGAGACTCGGGCACGCCCCCATGTCCATTGGGCATGGCCCCGTGTCCACCTTCCTTCTCTTTCTTCATTAACTGCAGTTTGTCTGCATTAGTTGACCACGCCCCCGTGTCCGCTGGGCACGACCCCGTGGTGGTTGATAGAAGCTTCTACAGCTTTGTCTTTTCTGCTAACACTTGGGTACGCCCCCGTGCTCATTGAGCACGGGGCGTGTTCAGCCTTCTGTTCTCTTGTTTTGCTTTGCTTGGGAAGATGATGTCGGGGAGGCTGGGCATTCCACGTTTGTTCATTTTCTTGTATTTATGTTAGATTTGGCAGCCTTTTTGCTTCTTTTGTTCATTTGAGCTCATTTAATCCTCAAAATACAAAAGGAAGACAAAAACACACTTTTTCCAACATTAGTACTAAAAAAGGGTTAGTTTTATGCCACAATTGATGTAATTTATATGTTGCATTTTGTGCACATCAAATACCCCCACACTTGAATCTTTGCTTGTCCTCAAGCAAAACTCTTTATAATGTGGCTTTACACTCCCAAATGGAATGGGTAGAAGAGAAGGTTTTTGGGCTTGCCGTAGAGTGTCGGGATTTCCAAGATTCTTTATTAAGTTTTATATTTATTTATTTACAATCCTATAAGTCATGATTTATTTAAAACATTACATAAGATAAATTACTTATTAGGGCATAACATGCCTTTTTAAAATACCATTTATATACAAGTTCACATTCCTCACGGGGGATAACTAAACACTCGGCCGAAGATGTATTTTAGTGGATCACTCGAGAGCGGCATGGAACTTACTCCTACCATAAGCTTGCCAAGCAATCAATCATCCTCCTTTTTAACTATACACCTTTGTAAATATCAAGAGGACTTTTGGGGTGAAGGGTTAGGCTTGGGTTAAAGGTAGGTGGTTGGGTTAGTGGTTAGTGTTTTGGTTAAAAATTACCGAAGCAATTAAGTGATCAAATTAGCTAAGTGAGGTAGTGTGCTAAAAAATGTGTTGAAAATATGCCGGTTAAGTTATTTGGAAAATCAGTATTCAGGATACGGCTCAGGATATTGAGTTGTATCTATGATCAAACAATGAGTAAAAAGTAAAGGAAATGACACGAGAGGTACGAGGAAAGCCCTTGATCAATCTAGATCGCCAGCATAAAACCTCGGGAGCTGACAATCACAGCTGCCTTGTTCTTCTTATTGCTTTCAACTTCAGGATACAGTGCAGGATATAGACCAGATCGCTAAGTGTTACAATGCTTTTGTATGAAAGTGAAAATTGCTAGAGAGCGAGTGTTAGAGTGTAGCGAGTGAAAATGTGATGTCCTATTCGATCTGGTATACCACCTATTTATAGTTACTAAATAGAAACTAAAATTCCTATAAATATGGGATGCTCCCGAATATTCCATAAATAGCCGTTTGGAACCAAATAAAGCGGGCTTAACGTCTTTCCTTGAACAACTTGGACCGAGTCTTCCGCGGAATGAGTCCTTGTGAACGTTGCTAGCTTCTCACCCACGTACCTGTACATAATCCGTTAGTAATCCTGAGGATACCATTCAGGATGTTACCAATATCCTGAATCAGCATCCCGGATGTAATCAGATACTATATAACCAAGATATAAATCAAGATACTTTCCAGGATATAGGCTCAGAATTTCACACATAACAATTGTCCCCAAAAATGTTACCGTTTGTCATCCTGCACTAACGGTTACATTTTTACGAAGACCGAGGTAATTAATAGATAAGACCAATGATGTGACAGTTTTCAACTACCCGGCCTATATTTACTCATCATACCCTATATCTTCTCATCGTCATCTCTTTTTTATTCATAATCGACAAGGAAAAGGTAACATTCTCTCTCTCATCTTCATATTCATCTTCATTCTCCGGTAAAAAACTCAGGTGACCAAACGCCTAGACAAACAAGATCTAGTTCAGGCGACTAGCTCCCACATTCATCCAACAGAACCTTCTCCAAGAACCGGAGAAGGAAGTATGTACCTTCGATAGTGCCCACCTGTCAGCCTTAAAATCCTCCGGTATCTTCCCGGAAGGAACCGTATTTAGACCGTTTGACCGGGAAATCCGGTCAGATATGGTCTCCAGCGAGTGGATATGCTTCAGTGCTTTCCCTTTTACCCTAGGGCTACAATTCCCCTTTCCGGACTTCATCACCGAATTCTTTAATATCACAAAAATTTCTTTCAGCCAAACCATGCCAATGCTCTGGCGTGTTTTATCTGTTCTTGATCAGATCAAAAGAAACCACATTCCTGAACTTTCCGTCCATGATCTCCCCCTAGCTTATAAGCTTAGATGCCACGGATCATGTAGATTTCTGTTTTATTCTACTTCCGGTGACCCATTGATACTTCGTGCCACCAGGAACGAGGATGGTTGGCAATCCATGTTTTTCTTTGTAAAGAGGGATTCAATCCCTGGTGGAACGGATTATCCAATGAGATGGTTGAAGAAGGGTAGGACTTAGGGTTTAAAGATGATCCTACCTCTTATCCTGCTTTATATCCTGAACTGACCAATTTTATTTTCTCTATTGTGCATGCAGCTGATTTCAGGAAGATTGCACATCCTCTTGCTGATTCTCAAAAAAGAATAGACGCCATCAGACTCCTTTCAGAGGCAGAGAGAAGCTTCAACCCATTTCCACCAACTCCAAGCCCTCTTTCAAGTGCAAACATGTCTGGTAAGGATCCTGCAAGATATCCTGTACACACATGTTTTTATTTGATATTCTTAGGAGAAAAGTTTACTCCCTATGTGCAGACTCTAGCAAGGTTCCAGTCTATCTAGATCTTGACGAACTTGACAGCTATCCTACTCCAGCCACGGTCAAGAAAGAGACTCCTGCTGCTACCAGCTCCAAGCCACTCCCGGCTCCCAAGGCCAATCCAAGGACTCGTACTTCCACAGCAAAAAAGAGGAAAGGTCCTGAAGTCAGTGCTCCAGGTTCAGAAGGGTTCTCCTATGACGAACTCAGTTTCTCTGATTCTTTAGAGCCAATGACATCCTTCCTTAACAAGGTAATATCCTGACGCATATCCTGCACATATATCCTGCACGTATATCCTAATAGGATATCCTGACAGGATATCCTGGTCAATATATTCTAACTCATACCTGAAATTGATGTGCAGGGCCTCCAGCATTTGCTCCATCTGTATAATGATGCCCGTGGTACCACTGCACTCCATGAAGCCAGGATCAAACAGCTTGAAAGCACCGTTGCTGACCAAGGTGCCATTGCCGAAGCAAAGACCCGGCACTACGAAAGCATGCTGAAGAAGGTCACCCAAGACGCTGAGCTCAAACTTGCCACCGTTCAATTGGATCATGACCAAGCCATGGTCAATTTCCGGGAGGGAATCAAGGCTTCCGCTATCGTCTCCCTGTTACAAGCACGCATCAAGATGGCCTACGAGGCCAAGGAGACGGGCCTTGTTTGTCCATCTTTGCCAGTTGAATCCTGGGTGGCCAAGCTAAAGGAGCTCGGAGGCAAAGCTGTGCCACTTCCTGCTGAGGCTGGCGAGTCTTCTAAGTCAGCAGAAGCGGTGATCCAGGCTGGAGACAAGAAGGATACTGGAGCGGATGATGGGATGGATACTGGTGAGGATGCTGCTCAGGATGCTGGTGCTGAGAAGTCTGAGAAGGTTGGAGAAGATGCCGCTGTGTGAGGGCATTCAGGTGGGCGATGATGGATATACATGCCAAGGCCAGAGCCCACCTTTTTAAATTTGAATGTTGGTCTGTAGTCCCTTAAACAATTTACTTTTCTGCACCTGAACAATTTACATTTCCTGCATGTTTTTTGAACAATACAACAGTTGGAGGTGGATGGGTCTCGGTTTGAGATGAAACCTTCAACTGTTGGGTAAATACGGTAAGGAACTATTAGTGCTCTTAGTGGATGGGCCTTGTTTTGAGGTGAAACTAAGAGCACATCTTTTGGTATGTTAATAATATAACTTCTCTTTTGACTTCATTATTGTTGTCATTGATATACAAATTTTACTTGTGAAAACTGTTTGGTTTGAACATTTGTAGGAATATATTATAAACGTATCCTAGAAGATATCCTGAAAGATATCTTGATCAGAATATTGAAATACAACCTATAAATTGTCCAAATAAAAAGGAGAGATCATACCAGAGATTCTTAGAGAATCAATTTCAATCCTCCATTGTAAGTTTGTCCCCAGTGCATACTTATAAACTTGGATCCATCCTTTGAACAGTATAATGTATGTCCCCTGTGTTCGACACAGAAACGCAAATGTATTCATACTTTGACTTTAATAAATTCCGAATACCCCAGGGCAAAACCCCTGATATCCTGAAATGAATCCTTAGCATACTTGGGATAAACCCTTAATTTCTTGGGGATAAACCCTGATATCTGGGGATAAACCCTAAATTTCATGCGCTACAGGCGAGGGTGTATAAACTCCAATTCTTAGAAAGGTGAAAACCTTTAAACCTTAGAGAGTATGAAAATACTCTTTCGTGAGAGAGGGTGATCAATCCTCATATACCTTCAGGATCCAGGAAATAGCCAACAGTAACGAAATTGTCAGCCACTTTTACATGAACTGGCCCCGCTACCTTGAACTATACCTAGATAACTTGCGCTCCAGGCGAGGTGTTTAAACCCAATTCGAAAGAAAGGTGAATACCTTTAAACCTTTGAAGGGACCAGGATCCCTTAAACGTGAGAGAGGGGGCTAATCCTCTAATCCTTCGAGTTATCCTGAGTACATATCCTGGAGCTATATCCTGAAACATATCCTGCAAAACAACTGTAAACTAAGGTGGGTGTTAGCTTGGCTAACACCCCTCCGATGCTTAAGTCAGTATTGGGTTCAAGATAATAAACAAATATATTTAAAATAGAATACATACCATTCCGAGATAAAAAGTAAATTCTACTCTTACTTGAAATAGAGCTTTAAATGTATTGCATTCCAGGATCTTGGTAGCATATCCCCTTCCATATTCTTGAGTCGATATGCTCCTTTCCCTGCTTCTGACTCGACTTCATACGGTCCTTCCCATTTCGGAGCTAGCTTGCCATCGGTAGGATTAGTTGTATTTTGAAAATCCTTTCTTAACACCCAATCACCAACTCGAAATCTCCTAGTCCTTATATTCTTATTATATGCTCTGGATATCCTTTGTTGATATGCTGCCATCCTTAGCTTTGCTGCATCTCTTTTTTCGTCTATAGTATCCAAATCTTGAAATAAGGCTTCAGGATTCTGTTCAGGATCCTATAGGATAGATCTTGCAGTAGGTATCGTCATTTCTGTTGGAATCACTGCTTCTGCTCCAAATACCAAGGAAAACGGGGTTTGGCCGGTTGCATTCTTTACCGTTGTCCTATCAGCCCACAAAACAAAGGGTAACTCTTCCGCCCATCTTCCTTTTTGGCTCCAAGCCTCTTCTTTAAGTTATTGACGATTATCTTGTTTGAGGATTCAGCTTGTCCATTCGCTTGAGGATGTACCAGAGTAGATGTGATCATTTTGATTCCCCAACTCTTGCAAAAGTCAGTAGTCCTTTTGCTTATAAACTGGGACCCATTATCACAAATGATCTCAGCTGATACCCCAAACCTAGTCAGGATATTCCTCTTTATGAAGGATACTACTTCTTGGTCTCTAACTTGAACAAATGCTTCAGCCTCAACCCACTTAGAGAAATAATCCGTCATTGCTAACATAAAGACTTTTCCTCCCGGAGCTTTTGGTAACTTCCCTACTATATCCATCCCCCATTTCATGAATGGCCAAGGGGAAACTACATGATATAGTGGTTCAGCTGGTTGATGTAGTATGTTACTATGCCTTTGACATGCATCACATCTTCGAGCATATTCTGCAGCATCTTTCCTCATCGTTGGCCAATAATATCCTGTCCTTAATACTTTCGAGAACAATGATCTGCCCCCAGTGTGATTACCACAATCCCCTTCATGTATATCCTGAAGTACTTCTTTGGCTTCAAGATCCTCTAAGCACCTCAAATATGGTCCTGCAAGAGATTTCTTGTATAACACATCATTTATAATAGTAAATCGTGATACCTTCATCTTAAATGCCTTAGGATTTTCCTCCCCGGGAATGTGTCCTTCCTTAAGATATCTCATGATTGGAGCCATCCAGGATTTGGGATAATTTTCAGGATACTCTGCATCAGGATCCTGAATACCTGCTGTTTTGGTAAAAAATCGGATGAGGATAATGCAACCAAACTCTTTGTTACGGGGTATGATGCTTGAATTGGTTTATAGCAATAAGGATCACTATGAAAAATAAATAACAAGTAACACAAGGTTTATACGGGGAAAAAGCCCTTGATCAAGAGTTGATCTCCGGCACAAAAAACCCCGGGTGATGGAAACTACCGATCACCAAGCTCAAATAAATCAATAAATGTTTACAACTTCGGATAGTAACGAGCTAGGTACAAGGATCACTATAGTGAAATATGTAAAAGAAAGTGAAAACTGTTAAGTGTTTGCCGAAAGCTTCAAGACTGCGGTTGTACGAGAGTGTGTGTAGCTGAAAATGGCTAAGTGTTCTAATTACTAGCTCGTCACCCCTTTAAAAATAGAAGTTAACTACGCTAACAAACTATCCGACTTTGGTGCCATGCTCCCACGTTCTCCACAACGTCCATTTCCAGTCAAACGTGTGTGAAATACCCGTGGAATATTCCATAGTAACGTTGCCAAGACCAAGTCAAGCTTGTTACTCCTGCAAAATAATACGAAACACAAACAAACAATCGTTAGTATGAGGATCCTTAAGGTGATCCATGATCCTGATCCTGAAGCTCTTCTGAGGATCACTATCTGTCACAGAAGTAAGGATCATTTATTAGGATAACAAGTAAGGATCACTAATTGTTAGAAAATCCTCCCCTAACAATTGCCCCCAAAATATAAGGAGTAATATGTAAAATGAACGAATTATATTTTCTTGATCTTATCCGCAACTAACTATCGTAAATATAGCCGTTGTTGTAGAACTATCCGTTGCAACTACGACGTCACAGAAGTGACAACCCTGCACAATCTTGATTATAAATAGGAGATATAGATAGGATTGTTTGCATTTAAATTTCAGAGATACTCCCTTTATAACTGCATCCAAAGATAAACAGGTATTCTCTCTTCATCTTCTTCCTTCTTTTACTCTGTTTTCCGTCTCTTTCCATCATTCTGTCAAAAATGTTGCTCCGGAACTCCCCAGCCAAGGATCACCAGAAGGATAGCCCTTTGAAGAGTCAAGGGATTATCAAAGACTCAATACATGAGAGGTGTTGCTTTACCGATGCCCAAGTAGATAAGATTCGTTATCGCTTTCCGGCGAATGCCTTTTTCAAACCATTCGATCCCATGGTTCTGAGCGACTATGTTTCTGAAACATGGGTTGCCTTTCCAGCTACTCCATTCACCATAGGATACACCTATCCTTTTCCAGACTTTACCCAATCCTTCTTCTCTCTTACCGGCATCTCTTACATCCAAGCCATGCCGATGATTTGGAGGGTCTTGTATACCATGGAGAGGATCATAGAATAGGAAGGGATTGATTTAGGAATGTCAGAGCTAACACAGATGTATGATCTCATGACGTTTGGATCACATCGATATCTGCTTAAGCGAAAACCCGGCGAAGAACACCCTATTTTTAAAGCCACCAAGAATGATACAAATTGGAAACGATGCTTCTTCTTCGTCAGGAGGGATACTATTCCAAACGGAAAGTATTTACCCAGGAAGTGGTCCACCAATGGTAGGACAGAGGATCCTGAGAAGGATCATAAGGTAATTTGGCTCTTGTGAAAGGATCACTAACCCCTTTTTGTCTTGTGTTATGCAGCTATTTCTGTCTCGCACCTCATCACAACACCCGCAACCAAGGATAGGCTTGCCGCTTTTTGGAGGCTTGATCCTGAAATAAGATCATTCAAAATAGACACCCAAGATTCACAAGAAGTATCTTCAGGTTCCATCACCATGTCAAGTAAGTATCCTGCTTTTTATATAGTTGAATATTAAAATAAATAGTTATATTGAAATAGGATATGGATACTTATCTTGCTTTAAATGTGTAGGTGCCGGAAAATCTTCCAAGACTGCCTCCCAATTCAACACGGCCGACCTTGATGTTGTTCGATCCAGGAAGAAGAGGGCCACTACCAGTCCTAGCATCTCCATTCCCAAGGCACCCACTAAAGGAAAGGGTGGCAAGAAGAGGAAAACTTCTGACACAGAGGACCTTCAAGGCCTCCCACTGATCCGTCACCAGTTCCTTGAATACTTTAATGACGTGAGGATCACCAACTTTGCCTAGGTATCCTATTCATTTGAGGATCACCTGATCTTGAACCGCTTTGTCTTTTTCTTTGCAGAAATTTGCTGAGATTGAAGATTATTTGGGAAGTGTCGAGGAGCTGGATAAGAAGATTGCCGACCTCCAACAAGTTGCAGTGCTTAAGGACCTTAAGATTGCTGATCTTCAAAAGGAACTCCAAGATGCCAAGACTAAGACGGCTAAAATCTTGATCGACGTCGACTATGAGAAGCATGATCTCATAGAAAGTGCAAAGGTCTCTGCTGCCATCACAATGTATCAGACAAAACTAAAGATGGCCCAGGAAGCTCAAGATCCTAACTTCGACAAAAGCAGCTGGGATGTTGAGGGCTGGAAAGCAAGGTTGGCTGATCTTGAAGATAATGAAGAAGCTGAGGAAGTTTTGGCGATCGAGGCTGGAGGCAAGGGTGAAGGTGGTGAAGCAAGTGGAGCCGGAGGTGGTGATGCAAAGAAGGTTTAGGCTGCATGATTGGGCGATGATGGAAATTTCTAGACATAGCCGGAGCCCAATTTTTTTTTAGTTTGATGGTTGTTTTGCTGAACAATTTGATGGTTTGTACTGAATAATAGTTTTTAGGATTAAGGATCATGTATGATCCTTTGGACAATAGGTAGGATTGCAAATGGTGGAGGGATCCTCTGTTTGGGGGATGAAGCCATTGTGATCCTGCCGCCTTTATATTCCTGCACTACTTTGAACCTATTATCATGGACACCCTTTACCTACCCCAGCGGACGGGCCACGTATTGCTGGTAAATGCTCGGGGTAGGTAATTTTGACAACCTTTTAAGGGTTAATCTTTTGTTAATAAATAAAACCTTAATCTTTTGTCGCTTATCTTGTACTGTTATCCTTTTTGTCTCTTTAATTCTCAATTGTTTTGATGTACACTTATTGAATAAGCAATTTTGAATAAGTCAGATTGAAGATATTTAGGATATAATCCATGATCAAATATCCTATAGTCAAAGAGTTCCAAAAAGAAATATATTTTAAGGATCACAAGTTTAGTTGTCAAATTTTAAGGGTTATTCAAATAAACAATGAATAGAATTAAAAAGAGTTAAGGATCATACCTGAGGATCCAAGTTAGGATCCTAACCATAATCAGGATAACTATAAGATAAACCTTAGAGAGAAGTAAGGATCAAGGATCCCTAGTTGCTTATCTTCAAGGACCTGAAAATAGAGCATAACTTGGGACTAAGCCAATATAAGATAAGAGTTAGCAACTGGGGACAAGCCCAAGGACAACTGGGGACAAGCCCAAGGATAACTGGGGACAAGCCCAAGGATAACTGGGGACAAGCCCAAGGATCGTATGTAAACTGGAGTATGGCCCTAACTGGCGACTATCCAAACTTAGTGACATGAAAATGTCAAAACCTTAGCTAACGTGAAAACGTTAGAAACCTTAGGAACGGATGTATGGTACGTCTACCATTATACGTAGGATCCTAGGTATAGCCAGTACAATGGAATTATCAGCCCCTAAAGCGAGTACTGGTTCCACTGCCTTGAACTATACCAGGATCATCATGCGCTACAGGCGGAACTGGGGTCAAGCCCAAATAACTAGGGTTAAACCCAAGGAACGGATTGCTTCTGCAGATAACCAACATTTTGCTAAGGATACCTGAACTTTCAAAACTTAAAATCACGTGAGAGATGGATAAAGGACACATGATCCTTATCCTTATATGAGAAAATAAGGAAATGAAATAGTTCAAGATTAGGACATTACCAAAGTAAGGATCACCGATACTTCAAGGATCCTTCAAGGATATTCCTAACATAAGGATCATCTGTGCCATGAGGATCCTGCTCACATGAAATACTTCTTCAAGTGGACAGCATTCCAAGCTCTTGGTAGCAAATCACCTTCCATGGTTAGCAATCTATATGCCCCCTTTCCTGCTTCAGCTTCAATCAAATAAGGGCCTTCCCATTTTGGAGCCAATTTTCCATCGGCAAGATTGGTGGTATTCTGAAATGCTTTCCTTAATACCATATCTCCAACTTGAAACTTCCTGATCCTGACATTTTTGTTGTAAGCACCAGCCATTCGTTGTTGATAACTGGCCATCCTTATCCTAGCCAGATCCCTGATTTCTTCAATAGTATCTAGGTCTTGAGCCAAGTTCTCATCATTTTCCTCAGGATCACGGGTACTTGTTCTAGCAGTTGGAACCACCATTTCTGTTGGGATCACTGATTCTGCCCCAAATACCAAAGAGAATGGCGTTTGACCAGTAGCATTCTTAGGGGTTGTCCTATCAGCCCAAAGCACATAAGGTAGTTCTTCTGCCCATTTCCCTTTCTTGGATCCAAGCTTCTTCTTCAAATTGTTGATGATGATCTTGTTGGATGATTCTGCTTGACCATTAGCTTGTGGGTGGACTGGTGTTGATGTTATCATCTTAATCCCCCAGCTGTCACAAAAGTTAGTAGTTCTGCCCCCAATAAATTGGGAACCATTATCACATATAATTTCAGAAGGAATACCAAATCTAGTTATAATATTTCTTTTAATGAAGGATATAACTTCCTTTTCTCTGACTTGGGCAAAAGCTTTAGCCTCTATCCACTTGGAGAAGTAATCAGTCATAGCTAGCATGAACACTTTTCCACCAGGTGCCTTAGGAAGCTTACCAACTATATTCATTCCCCATCTCATAAATGGCCAAGAGGAGGATATGGGGTGTAAAAACTCAGCCGGCTGATGAAGGATATTGCTGTGTCTCTGACAAGGATCACATCTCTTAGCATACTCCACAGCATCTCTCTTCATGGTTGGCCAGTAGTATCCTGTCCTTAGGATCCTTGAGAATAATGCCCTGCCCCCAGTGTGGTTTCCACAATCTCCTTCATGGAAATCTTTTAAAACTTCTTGAATTTCAGGATCCTCAATGCATCTTAAGTATGGTCCTGCAAGAGATCGCTTATACAACATATTATTTAAAATTGTGAATTGAGATACCTTAATTTTGAAAGCCCTAGGGTTTTCTCCTGTAGGAATCTCTCCATGTTGTAAGTATCTCATGATTGGTGAGATCCATGATCCTGATCCTGAATTGGATTGAGTATCCTCACTGGGGATAATTGCAGAATTCTTTCCTATCTCCATAGCCACATGATCCTCGATAGCCGGGGTCAGGATATGGATAATAGGGATCTTGATATCCTCCGGGATCTTCAAAGATGATCCTAAGTTAGCCAATGCATCAGCTTCTGTATTTTCTTCCCTTGGTACCTGTGTCAAACTGAAGGAAACAAAGGAGAGTGCCAATTCTTTGACTATCTCTAAATATTTGGTTAGCTTTTCACCTTTAACAGCATAGGATCCATTAAAGTGGTTTGTAATTAACAATGAATCTACATGTACCTCAAGATACCTGATCCCCATATGCTTAGCAATTTGCAAACCAGCAATTAAGGCTTCATATTCAGCCTCATTGTTAGTGGTTTGAAACTCACAAGCTATTGAGTGGGGTATTATGTCCCCCTGTGGCGATTTTAGTAGTATTCCAAGCCCTGTGCCTTTGACATTTGAGGATCCATCAGTATAGAGTATCCAAGGATCCTTAGTCTCCTCTAGCTGCTAGACTTCTAACTCAGCTTCTTTTTGTAAATCACTACTGAAATCAGCCACAAAGTCGGCTAATGCTTGGGATTTGATGGCTGTCCTAGGCTCATATCTTATATCATAGGCACTAAGCTTCACTGCCCACTTAGCCATCCTTCCTGACATCTCTGGTTTCCTGAGGACATTCTTAATTGGAAAATTAGTTTTAACAACAATAACATGAGTTTCAAAATAATGTCTCAACTTAGTAGATGCCATAATTAATGCAAGAATAAGCTTTTCAAGGTGTGAATACCTGGATTCGGCATCAAGTAAACTTTTACTTACATAATAGACAGGATGTTGTGTACCTTCATGATCCTTAACAAGGACCGCACTTACTGCTTTTGAGGATACTGCAAGATACAAGGATAGCACATCGCCTTTTTCTGGTTTCATCAAGGCCGGGGCTGAGGATAGGTAATTTTTGAGAGCTCTTAAGGCATTTTCATGCTTCTCAGTCCACTCAAATTTCTTATTCTTCCTTAGGATATCATAGAATTCTTTGCACTTCTCTGAGGATTTGGATATAAACCTGTTCAAAGCTGCTATCCTTCCTGTTAGCCTTTGGACATCCTTAGCATTAGCAGGAGATTTGATGTTCACTATTGCTTTGATTTGTTCTGGACTGGCTTCAATGCCTCTCTTGGTCACCATGTATCCTAAGAATTTACCTGCTTTAACACCAAAGTGACATTTTGAAGGATTAAGCTTCATATTATATTTATCAAGGATATTGAATGCTTCCTCCAAGTCTCTTAGGTGATCCTCAGCCTTTATTGATTTTACCACCATATCGTCTATGTAAACCTCCATAGTTTGTCCAATCTGATCCTTGAACATCAGATTCACTAGCCTTTGATAAGTTGCACCTGCATTTCTTAGTCCAAATGGCATAGCAATATAACAGTATATACCAGTTGGAGTCATGAAGGCTGTATCCTCTTGATCGGATGGTTCCATTTGGATTTGTTGAAATCCAGATGAAGCATCCATAAAAGTTAACAGTTCATGACCCGCAGTTGCATCCACCATGGAGTCAATGTGGGGTAATGGGAAAGGATCCTTGGGACATGCCTTATTTAAATCGGTAAAATCGACACATACCCTCCACTTTCCGTTTTTCTTTTGAACAACAACCACATTGGCCAACCATCTTGGATACTTGACCTCTCTAATCATACCTGCTCGAAGTAATTTCTCAACCTCCTCCTGGATAATGGCATTTCTTTCTGGTGCAAACTTCCTCCTCTTTTGATGGATGTCGGAATTCCCTGATTGCAAACTCCTTAAGGATCCCGGATTCTGGAAGGATCCCTGAAATTGCGAGTATCCTTGGACCTGGGAGGATCCTGGAACATAGGAGGATCCTTGAACTTGGGAGGATCCTGGAACATAGGAGGATCCTTGAACTTGGGAGGATCCTGGAACATAGGAGGATCCTTGAACTTGGGAGGATCCTTGAACACAAGAGGATCCTTGAACCTGGGAGGATCCTTGAATCTGCTGCGCTCCCGAGTATCCTCCTGAGCTTGCAAAGGATCCTATATGCTGAGGATTGGACCCTGATGGTTGAAAGTGTAACCCTAAAGCCTGAGTCATTGCTGATGACCCATAATGCACTCCTTTTGGTCCTCCAAAATATTGAACGTCTGGAACCGCTGAAGGCTGAGAAGTTACAACCGGAGTATCAAAATTCAAAGATCTGGGCATTAGTGGGGAATGATCCTCTGCCGATCTCTTCTGTTTCTTGATGTCTCCAATTTCTCTAAGGATCCTTTCATTGGTCTTGTCCTGCTGCTGTATATGCTCCTTCATCTGCAAAATCAGAGTAAACAAGTCACTAGTAGTAGGAGTATAAGAAGCAGAAGAAGTTGGAGGTTTTGAGAAAATGGGAGTTGGTTTCTTCGCAGCATTCTCAGCATTCTTCTGGGATCCAGAAGGTGGTGGAGGCAAAGGGGGAACGCCTTGTGAAGAACTGAATGAGGGCATCAAATTTGAAGCATTCTTCACTGAGGAAGCCATCTGCTTGGTTGTAGTGAACCGAAATGAGCACAGAAATACGAATCTTCTTAAGAACGAAGCACCAATTGCCCCACGGTGGGCGCCAAACTGTTTTAGTCAAAAATCGGATGAGGATAATGCAACCAAACTCTTTGTTACGGGGTATGATGCTTGAATTAGTTTATAGCAATAAGGATCACTATGAAAAATAAATAACAAGTAACACAAGGTTTATACGGGGAAAAAGCCCTTGATCAAGAGTTGATCTCTGGCACAAAAAACCCCGGGTGATGGAAACTACCGATCACCAAGCTCAAATAAATCAATAAATGTTTACAACTTCAGATAGTAACGAGCTAGGTACAAGGATCACTATGGTGAAATGTGTAAAAGTGAGTGAAAACTGTTAAGTGTTTGGCGAAAGCTTCAAGAGTGTGGTTGTACGAGAGTGTGTGTAGCTGAAAATGGCTAAGTGTTCTAATTACTAGCTCGTCACCCCTTTAAAAATAGAAGTTAACTACGCTAACAAACTATCCGACTTTGGTGCCATGCTCCCACGTTCTCCACAACGTCCATTTCAAGTCAAACGTGTGCGAAATACCCGTGGAATATTCCATAGTAACGTTGCCAAGACCAAGTCAAGCTTGTTACTCCTGCAAAATAATACGAAACACAAACAAACAATCGTTAGTATGAGGATCCTTAAGGTGATCCATGATCCTGATCCTGAAGCTCTTCTGAGGATCACTATCTGTCACAGAAGTAAGGATCATTTATTAGGATAACAAGTAAGGATCACTAATTGTTAGAAAATCCTCCCCTAACACCTGCTACTTCTTTATCCTAAGGATTCGTTGCAGGATACAAGATATGTAATATCGGTATTTGGGTCCCTTCTGGTATCCTGATCGACGATCCCAGATTTGCTAGGGCATCTGCTTCCGCATTATCCTCCCTTGGTACCTGTTCAAGTGTAAAAATATCGAAATATCCTGCTAATTTTTTGAGAATATCGAGGTATTCGATTAACTTCTCACCCTTAACTGCATAGGATCCATTAAAATAGTTAGTAATTAACAAAGAGTCAACATATACTTGTAAATTTTTGATACTCATGCTCTTAGCCAACTCTAATCCTGCAATTAAAGCCTCATATTCTGCTTCATTATTAGTAGCAGGAAATTCACATCTAATAGCCTGGGGTAATATGTCCCCCTGTGGCGATTTTAATAGTATTCCCAATCCTACTCCTCTTACATTAGATGCACCATCAGTATATAATGTCCATGATCCTGAGGATTCTCCTAACTGTTGAACTTCTAGGTCTACCTCATCCTGAATGTCACTACTAAAATCAGCCACAAAGTCAGCTAAAGCCTGAGACTTTATGGCATTTCTAGGTTCATATACTAAATCATAAGCACTCAACTTTACTGACCACTTAGCCATCCTGCCTGACATTTCTGGTTTCCTAAGCACATTTTTGACAGGATAATTTGTTTTAACATGAATCCTATTTGTCTCAAAGTAATGTCTAAGTTTCGTTGAAGCCATAACTAATGCTAGTATCAACTTTTCTAAATGAGAATATCTAGTTTCAGCATTTAACAAGCTTTTACTAACATAATAAACAGGATATTGCTGACCTTCATGGTCCTTTACAAGGACGGCACTTACAGCATTCCCTGATACTGCGAGGTATAGGGATAATGGTTCACCATTCTCAGGCTTCATCAGTAGAGGTGCGGTTGAAAGATATTGCTTTAAATCCTGTAGGGCCGCTTCATGCTTCTCACCCCATTCGAATTTCTTGTTCTTCTTCAGGATATCATAAAATCTTTACATTTCTCTGAGGATCTTGAGATAAATCTGTTTAATGCTGCCACTCGCCCTGTTAATCGTTGAACATCCTTCATATTTGAGGGATTTTTAATATCCAAGATGGCTTTAATCTGCTCCGGGCTCGCCTCTATTCCTCTTTTGGTCACCATATATCCTAGAAATTTTCCTGCCCCCACTCCAAAATGGCACTTAGCAGGATTTAGCTTCATGTTATACTGATCCAGGATATCAAATGCTCCTTTAATATCCTGGAGGTGATCCTGAGCTTTCTTTGATTTTACCACCATATCGTCAATGTACACCTCCATGGTGTCCCCCAGTTTATCTTTGAACATCATGTTTACCAATCTTTGGTATGTTGCACCTGCATTTTTCAAACCAAAAGGCATAGCTGTATAACAATAAATACCTGTTGGTGTCATGAAGGCAGTATCCTCCTGGTCAGAAGGCTCCATTTGGATCTGTTGAAATCCTGAGGATGCATCCATGAAGGTCAGCATTTCATGCCCGGCAGTGGCATCTACCATTGCATCAATGTGGGGAAGAGGAAATGGGTCTTTAGGACAAGCTTTGTTCAAGTCTGTGTAGTCTACACAAACTCTCCATTTCCCATTTTTCTTCTGTACCACAACCACGTTTGCTAGCCATCTTGGGAACTTAACCTCTCTGATCATCCTGGACTTCAATAATCTCTCAACTTCCTCTTGGATAATCGTGTTCCGCTCAGGAGCAAACTTCCTTCTTTTTTGCTGAACAGGCTTGAATGATTTATCAATTCCCAGCTTGTGAGTGATAATGTCTTTGGATATGCCTGTCATATCCTCATGCTTCCATGCAAACGTTGACATCCTGCATTTCAAAAAGTTAATTAACTGTTCTTCAATATCCTGAGGGATATTGGTTCCTACGAGCACCGAAATATCGGGGTTATCCTGGTCCATGATAATTTTCTTCACATCCTGCTCCGGATCCTCCACGATATCCTGGGCCCGCGTCTTTAATTGCTATGCTGCACTAGGCTTGGTTGAGGATTTCATCGAGGATGAGTAGCATTCTTTCGCCTCCTGCTGATCACTTTCGATCTTGACCACTCCCCAAGGGGTAGGGATCTTGATGCATTGGTGATACGTCGATGGCACAGCCTTCATATCGTGAATCCATGGTCTTTCTAGTATAATATTATAGCAGGATAGGGAATCCATCACACAGAAACGTTGTATTGAGTTGACTCCTTCAACATATACTGGCAACTTTATTTCTCCTACTGTGTTTCTAGCCTCTCCGCTGAATCCAACAAGCACTGTAGATTTCGAAGTGATATCCATTGGAGATACATTCATTCTTTTCAGAGTCTCCAGTTGGATTATGTTGACGGAGCTGCCATTATCAACCAATATCCTGCGTACAAAATGGTTAGCCACATATAATGTTATTACCAGAGCATCATGGTGAGGATCTTGGACAATATCCCTGTCATCAGCATCAAATGTGATCACTTTGTCAGTTGTGAGGGTAGTCATCCTGACAGGTTTGTCTCCCCTTTCGGCCTAAGCTTCTTTTGCATGTCTCTTCGCCGCCGAATACGAAGTTCCACAAATGTCGGATCCTCCCGAAATAAAGTTGATTATCTTGGCATCTGCGGGAGGTGACGCTGCTCGTTCAGGATCCTTCTCGATATCCTGACCCTTATTCTTCTTCCTTCCTAAGAGATCTTTCAGATATCCCTTGCTTAGAAGATAGCTTATCTCTTTCCTTAGAGCGATGCAATCCTCAGTCACATGCCCGAAATCTTCATGGAAAGCACACCATTTTGACTTATCTTTCCAATCAGCTTTTTGTTGGCTCTTTCGAGGCCATCTAGCCTTGTCTCCTAGACCCTGCATGGCATACATCAACTCAGGAATGTTAACAGAAAAGCAATATTCAGACAACACAGGATACTCTTCAGGATCCTCATCTTCGACAGCATTCACTCTCTTATTTTCATTTCTACCATATGGCTTAGGCCGATATGGCTTGAATGAGGATTCTGACTTCCTGTTAGTTGACTCATAGGTGTTGGATGAGTTCATTCTCTCTTGCATCTTCCTGTCATCCTCCAATCGAATATATCTTAGGGCCCTGTTTCGAGCTTCATCCAAGTTCCTGCATGGGTTCATTACAAGATCTTGATAAAATTGAGAATCTTTTTGCAGCCCCATCTTGAAAGCTTGCACAGCTGTTGCAACATCAAGATGCGGTATGTCTAGGGATTCCCGGCTGAACTTGTTCACATAATCCCTAAGGGATTCCTGAGGCCCCTGTGTTATCCTGTAGAGGTCACTTGTTAGTTTTTCAAAGCTTCTACTACAAGAAAACTGACTATTAAATAAATTTACTAAGTGAGCAAAAGATGTAATCGAATGCGGAGGAACATTCAAGAGCCATTTCAAGGCTGATCCTGTTAAGGTAGAACCAAAATCCTTGCACAAGCATGCTTCCTTGAGATCTGGAGGGATAGGGTTAATCTCCATTCTTTCCCTATACTGAGCAATATGCTCCTCAGGATCCGTAGTTCCGTCATAAAGCTTCATATTGGGGGTTTGAAATCTCTTTGGGATCTCAGCATCACAGATAGGATATGCAAAACGAGATATCTTGTGGCTGTCTTGGGACACTTTCGGGATCGGCTGGACCACCCCAGGTACACTAGATATCATGTCCTTCAACTTCTGAAGTTCCCTAGTAAGTGCTGATGTTACACCTATATCCTGCAAAGATCCACTATTGTTAGTAGCATGAGTATTATTATTATTTGACACGTTACCCGTTGGAGGATTTTGCCCATATCCTGAAGCATATCCTGAGCTCCTCATGGTTGACATCCTGACCGAGGAGGGTATTTCAGGGGTATGATTCTGAGGAAGGCTGGGCACAATATTCCCCCTGTTATCCTCAGTATACACAGCTGAACTGAAGTTCAAAGTTCTGGGTTGTAATGGAGTGACAATATCCTCAGCAGATCTGCTCGAGCCAGACTTCAGGAGTTTTATTTCCCTCAATAGCATTTGGTTTGTTTCCTGTTGCTGTCTCATTTGTTCCTGCACACTTCCAAATAAGGTTAGAATTTCATCATTAGAAGCTAAAACGGGAGCAGACTCCTAAACACTGCGAGTAGGGATAATATCCTGAGGTCGTGAAGAGGCTGGCATCCTTGGAGGAGGTGGTGGAAGCACCGAACCGGTAGTAGCAGAAGTCATAGCTGACACAGTGGAGGAACTCATGTTTGATCTTGAGGCCATTATGGACAATGTAGCAAAAAGTTTTGAAAATAGAAAACCGATTAGCGATTTCACAAAAATTTTTAGTAAAGAGAGCACCACTTGCCCCACGGTGGGCGCCAAATTGTTTTGGTCAAAAATTACCGAAGCAATTAAGTGATCAAATTAGTTAAGTGAGGTAGTGTGCTAAAAAATGTGTTGAAAATATGTCGGTTAAGTTATTTGGAAAATCAGTATTCAGGATACGGCTCAGGATATTGAGCTGTATCTATGATCAAACAATGAGTAAAAAGTAAAGGAAATGACACGAGAGGTACGAGGAAAGCCCTTGATCAATCTAGATCGCCAGCATAAAACCTCGGGAGCTGACAATCGCAGCTGCCTTGTTCTTCTTATTGCTTTCAACTTCAGGATACAGTGCAGGATATAGACCAGATCGCTAAGTGTTACAATGCTTTTGTATGAAAGTGAAAATTGCTAGAGAGCGAGTGTTAGAGTGTAGCGAGTGAAAATGTGATGTCCTATTCGATCTGGTATACCACCTATTTATAGTTACTAAATAGAAACTAAAATTCCTATAAATATGGGATGCTCCCGAATATTCCATAAATAGCCGTTTGGAACCAAATAAAGCGGGCTTAACGTCTTTCCTTGAACAACTTGGACCGAGTCTTCCGCGGAATGAGTCCTTGTGAACGTTGCTAGCTTCTCACCCACGTACCTGCACATAATCCGTTAGTAATCCTGAGGATACCATTCAGGATGTTACCAATATCCTGAATCAGCATCCCGGATGTAATCAGATACTATATAACCAAGATATAAATCAAGATACTTTCCAGGATATAGGCTCAGAATTTCGCCCATAACAGTTAGTAAAAGGGCGAAAGGCGTAAAAAGCGTCGGCTTTCGTAAGACTTTTTATTTTTGAAGTTTTTATTTTGATGAAGCCATTATTCAAACAAAGTTATTTTTGATAAACTTGTTTGTTTATTTTTCTTTTGCTTCATCATCATCAAAATTTATATATATATATAAATTTTGATGATGATGAAGCAAAAGAAAAATAAACAAACAAGTTTATCAAAAATAACTTTGTTTGAATAATGGCTTCATCAAAATAAAAACTTCAAAAATAAAAAGTCTTACGAAAGCCGACGCTATATATATATATATATATATATTGAAAGTCATAAGAAAAACCGTGCTTGTTACTAAAACAAAGGGTTTAAAAATAAAAAGGTTTTGGTGGGTGAAAGGGTGTTTGTTTTGGGTTATGAAATGAAAAGGTTTAGGCTCAAAGGGGTTAACTAGGGGGATTTTGGGTAGATGGTAAAAAAAAATAATGGTGTAGAAATAAAAAGGGTTAGTCCTAATGCCTCCGTCATTTACTTACTCGGGTTTAAGTTGGTAAGGACCGGGAATGTATCGTCGTGGCAAGTTCTAGAGTCGTAAGAACCAAGCGGCTATTCACACAAGAAACGAAAAATGAGCATTTAGTTTAAAGATATATATTTGTATGCTCAATAAAGGCTCAAAACTCACTTTTTGTGGGAATGGGTTTTTATGTGATCAAGTATATATAATCAAATTTTAATTAAGCTTGTCATGCCGTTTCATAATTTTCTTATGTTGGTTCTTTTTATCACGACGCTATCGGTTGTAAATTTGTAAAAATATAACCTTTTTTGAACTTGAAATTCCCAAATTAAACCTAGACAAGTAAAAAAAATGAAATTTGTTTTGAAAAAAATTTGGGGTGATTAGCGGTTCCAATAGATTTTTATGTAAGGCTTGTGATTAGGACTTGCAAGATTCAAGGTTTTAGCATTCCCCCCCCCCCCCCCCACACTTAAATTACACATTGTCCTCAATGTGTCCCAAAAATAAGTTTTTAGGTTGATTGAATGTGTAAAAAGGTGTGAAAAAGCAAAATTTTATGTTACTGGGCGTCTGGACACGGCCCCGTGGTGTCCGGGCACGACCCCGTGTTCAGATCGCCAGTAACAGAAATTGTCAAAAAGAAACAGAAGCCTGGGCACGGGGGCGTGTTCAGTGAGCACGCCCCTTGTCCAGTTACCTGAACTGGGCATTTCCTGCAGATTGTGCAGCACGGGGCCGTGTTGGGCGGGCACGGCCCGTGCTGAACTTGCTGTAATGAAGAAAAATTTGTCGGGTGGCCCTGTTTTCGTGCATGGGGTGCTGGTTCAAGTTTCCCTTGTTATCCTTCACCATCCCGAGTGTGTTTTATTCATTACAACATCATCCAAACACCAAATTAGCTAAAACCATCATTCATTAATAGAGAGAAATACATAATAGTCCTAGAAAATTAAAACAAAGTAGGAAGATAAAAGTTAAAGGTCCTAAACTAGATAGGTCAAGTGATACATAAAATCATCTTTAAGGAGCTCTACTATTACAATATAAGAACCAAAATTCCGGAAATAGTTTTCCGGTATCTAAAAGCTTTGTAGAACTCCGAGCCGAGGGGTGTTAAAGCCATTCTTCTATCTCTCTTGGGAGGAAGAAGGCGGCTTCATTCTCCTCAACATCTTGTGGAGGAGCGACACCAACCGGAACCCCTTGTAGTATGTCTCGAGGGTGTTCCGAATGTATGGCGTACCATTCGGCTGGAATGATGACTTCCGGTATCACATTCCATGCCCTTTGGGTGATGATTGGTACCAAATGAGGAGAGGTGAGAATGTTCAACCTTTGGTGCAAAAGGTTGACCTCTCGAAGACATCCCTCTAGTCCCACCGTCAAATGATTAATACGGTCGACCAATGCTTCTTCTACCCCCGTCATCTCATCAATGGCCTCTCTTAAGGCGTAAACGTAGTTTACAAGAGAATCTTCAGCCGTTGACGATCTTCTCCCTTGTCGGTTGTTTCTGGAGTGCGATGAAGATGCTCCGCTAGTTCTGCTCGCCATTCTAAGAAAACATACCGAAAAGAGTTCAATTTTATGGGAGCAGTACTTCGGACACGGCCCCGTGTTCAATGAACACGGCCCCGTGTTCAGAAGTCTACGGATTTTTGGAACAAGGAATCATGGAGTTTTAAATTGTTTTCATGATTTTTAAAACCTTTTTAAGCAGAAACAACTTAAAACATTGTTGTAGAACTTATTTTTAACAGGATTCCATGAATAAAAATCTAACAAACATCTCAATAAAGCTTGAAACTATGGAGGTTTCAAGCTCTAATGGAAGTAAAAAATTGAAGAAGATGAAAGTGGATAAAAGAGGAAAGGATAAGAAGGTGGTTGAGAAACTTCTTTTAGAAAATACCTTGGATGGTATGTGAGAAGATTCCCCAAATCTCTGTCCCTGGAATGGTTCAAATGTGCAGGATTCTTGGCTGCATTTATAGAAAACGACAGCACGCTGCACATGGCCCCGTGTTGGCTGGATACGGCCCCGTGTGCAGGCAAGATCCTGACACATTTTGTCCATATTCTGACACAAAATCAGACGGGAATCTTTTGGTGGACACGGGGGCGTGTTGACCTGGACACGGCCCCGTGTCTAGAGGATGTTTATGAAGTTTCGTCTATTTCTAAGGAACTTTTCTGGATTGGGTGGTTCCTTACTGGATGGAACAACCCCAAAGTGCCTAAGATACCTTAATTGCTCTAGATTAAGACGAGAATGCAAGAGGTTGTCGGTGAGGGTGATTCCTATGCTAAATGTAGGTGGACAAGTCCAACCCTTTCCCGGGCTCTCGTTAAAGAAGGTGTATGCCGAATCGCTCAGGTCTATGTATGCACCGAACGAAGTCGATGGAGAGTCCTTCACGGCACAATCGGCACAGGGTCGACTATCCCTGAAGTCCTCGCTAGAGTTCGAGGTAACATCGGGAACAACGAAGTTGTTTTTATTTGAATGTGATCCCAACAATTCTTCTTGGTTATCGTCTTGAGATATATTATTGAAATCTATCCTAAGTTCTTTTAACCAATTAAGAATTAGATCTTCCATTTGAAATAGTTCATCAAAAAGCATTTCTCCTAGAAGATCTGATTGAGAGCATTCGAGGGAGAGATAGGGATTATTTTTACTTTCGCCCCTCTTAAGGCTACAGGAAAACAATGGGTCTATATAGTGGGGCTTATAATTTAGAAAATAATATTCTAATTCTTTATGAGAGCCACCACATATTTGACACCAGGTACCATAAGAGTGCCGAAAGTAAAAAATATCAGCATCTCTCATGTTTGTGTCAGAAATTACCAACCGTCGGGATCTTACAGTTCTGTTTTCAGTAACTGAATCTTGGGCACGGGGCATGTTGAGTGGGCACGGCCCCGTGTTCAGCTTACTGTCTGACTTAAAACAGGATTGCCAGTTCCAAGGATTGGGCAAGGGGCGTGTTCAGCGTGCACGGCCCGTGCTGAGTTCTGTAGAAGCTGAAAAACTAAGAAAATCCTAAAAAAAAAAAACAGAAAAATTAGAGAAACGATTAGGCCGTTGATTCCTAACTTTCTTAAAATCCTTGTGTCCCCGGCAACGGCGCCAAAAACTTGATGTGTGCGAGTGTGTATATAAGTTTAAGTATATTTTAAGCCCTTTTTACATGTTAGTCAAGTTTTAAATTTATAAAACACGATATTTTACTAATACCAAACACACATATGGGCAAGTGCACCCATCGTGAGCGTAGTATAGTGTTGGCAAGATACCGAGGTCGTCCAAGGACACAAGAGCTTTTAATACCGGTTTATCCTCAACGTCTAATCAAATCAATAAGTTAGAATAAATGTTTTTAAATAAGAAAAATAAAACTAACTAAAATGCTGAAAAATAAAATAAAAATTAAAACAGATAGACAAGATGAATCACTTGGCTCCGACTCGTGTTTAGTGTAACCTTTGATTATTTCCGCACTTTTGCACTTTTTAAGAGATTATCTTACTTATTGTAGTAGGCCCCTCTTTTGAAGGTGACGTTACCCTCAACCCAGTAGTTTGAGTCAGCAAGGATACAATCCTAAAGGGTCAGATTATTGAAAGATAATTAATTAAGTTATTAATGCATATTATGGTGGGCCCCTCTTTTGAAGGTGACGTTACCCTCGGCTAAGTAGTCTGAGTCAGCAGAGATACAGTCCTAAGTAGCCGGGTTAAAGTATTAATAGTAGCTTACATATGAGGGGATCGAAGAGTTTGGACCCCCGCCATCCAATACCGGTGGGTATTGAAGGAGGTCCTACTAAATTTGACCCAGGTCCTTGCAGGATCTATACACTGAACAAGGCAAGACTCTTACCAAACCGTTCCCTTAACCCCCGACCAGGTAGCCAACATATCTCCATATAGACCGTGGAGATATGAATGGTGAAAATCTTTTATTTTATATAGACAGTAAAATAATGCCAAGACACCACGGACAAACGATAAGGAAGAATCACCTTCAACATAAGAAGCTAGTTATTAAAGTCATTAATACATAACCAAGTAAAAAGTGCGAAAAGATTAAAAATAAAAAGTATTACACTAGACACTTGTCTTCACCAAGTGATGTAAGAGACTTAGGCAAACATGGCCTTTGATTGTCAAGAATTCTTACGATCAATATTGGATCCCGAGACGACTCACACACTCTATGATGGTCGATGGATGATGGTGGTGGATGATGGTGTTGTGATGGTGGTGGGTGGTGGGTGAAGTGTGAGAGAGATGGTGTGCCAAGGGATGGTTTGCAAATGAGCCAAGCACCCCTATTTATAGGCTGAACAGAGACTCGGGCACGGCCCCGTGTCCACCTTCCTTCTCTTTCTTCATTAACTGCAGTTTGTCTACATTAGTTGACCACGCCCCCGTGTCCGCTGGGCACGCCCCCGTGTGCAGAAGCGTATCTGCACTATCAAGATTTCCCCAGATTCTGCGAATCTTAGAGTTGACCACGTCCCGTGTCCGCTGAGCATGACCCTGTGGTGGTTGATAGAAGCTTCTACAGCTTTGTCTTTTCTGCTAACACTTGGGCACGCCCCCGTGTTCATTGAGCACGGGGCGTGTTCAGCCTTCTGTTTTCTTATTTTGCTTGGGAAGATGCTGTCGGGGAGGCTGGGCATGCCACGTTTGTTCTTTTCTTGTATTTATGTTAGATTTAGCTGCCTTTTTGCTTCTTTTGTTCATTTGAGCTCATTTAATCCTGAAAATACAAAAGGAAGACAAAAACACACTTTTTCCAACATTAGTACTAAAAAAGGGTTAGTTTTATGCCACAATTGATGTAATTTATATGTTGCATTTTGTGCACATCAGCTAGGTATGCTAGGTCAACATACGAAGCAAAATGTCTTTGAAATCAATGGGCTAGGTATGCTAGGTCAACATACGAAGCAAAATGTCATTGAAATCATGTACTATATGTACTAGATGAACAAAGCATGTATAATGTCATGAAAACAAGAAAATAATGATATGCACATATGCTTCACCCAAACTATTTGAAAAAGTAAAATAGGAGAACTATGTACTCACTTGGGATTGCCTTTAAGTCTTGTCCAAAAGATTCAAACAAAGCTTAAAGAGCAAGGATTCAAGTGGCTCCTAATATCGGATAACTATGTTAATAAGTTGAGACTTTAATCGGCATATCAGATAGAATGAAGTTTTATAAATCAAATGAGTGTTGGAACTCATATGGTATGATTTAATAAACTTAACATTCTGATTTGAAAGTGATCCTAAGTGCTTTTGACCCGTTATGACTCGTTAAGGTAGTTTACGCTACTTTAACGTGCCATTCGCGTAAACGCGTGTTTGGATGGTTAAACATGTCCTATGATAAGTTTTAAATGGCCAAACATGTTTGAAAATGCTATAACATCAGTTTATATGTCAAAGATTTGGTTACATATGTTTAAAATGAATTGCACAAAAAGGGCATTTTGGTCAATTTTAAAGAACATAAGAACGACTTATCACAACACTAACCAAACGACGTGACCATAAGGTATAACCTCAGTAGGTTATTCGCTATGCAACTATGGTAACAAATATGTGTTTGGTCGGATCCTAAGATCGACCAAACGGGTTGGATTCGAAAGTCAAAGCGGTGGTCAAGACCGCTCGACTTACGACCCTAAATAAGCACTAAACTAGAAGTGACGAGTCAGACATGTCAAAACATGTCTAACTAAGTTGAAAAAACTAATTTGGTATCAAAACTTAGTGTTTTGATAACCAAAAATAGTTCTGTCATAAAATGCACATTATGTGCATTTTTGACCGAAACTTTGACTCGTCACTTCGACTAGTAAAAGTGGTAATCAGAAGGTGCAATCGTAAGGGATTATAACCTTTGTGATTACAGTCACGTTGTAAAGTTCAATTGTACTTTGACTTGACCAATTATGGTCAGAACCGAAAGTCAAACAGAAAGTCAAGTGTTTGACTTTTAGCTCAAAATAAGCTAAAATAATGAACAAGACTAGGAAAGAACACTTACTTGCGTTCTAGGATGGCAAGAATACTCAGTATGAGGCCTCCAATGAGAAGCAAACTCCAAATTATAGCAGATTAGAGAAGATGAGGAAATGAGCAATTGAACTTGGTTGAAGAACCTTGCTATTTATAGCAATTTTGAGTGAATATGATCATGCAAAGTGTCCTAGTTGGTGGCACACATCAATGGTAGCCTAAACACTTGTCCAAAGAAGGTTAAAACCAAGAAAATTCAAAAACTTGGCCTCCACACAAAGAAAACCAGCTGCTGTGCAAAACAGCTGTTGCTGGGCAACATATACGGACAGTATGGGGTCTGTATATGCGGTCTGTAAAGGTTGGGCAAGGGCTGAACTTTCCATAAATGGCAGCTTTGGTCCCTGGACTTGTTTCGTCACATTTTATCACTTCTAACACCCGTTAACCAAATTTTTAGGCTCTGTATGGATGTTAAAGCATATTTAACTTGAATTATGCCCAAAAATGTCATGGATGTCAGTTTGTTCGGTTGTACGGTTGTGTTTTTTCTCTTAATTACGACGAACGCTTTAACGAACACGAAAACGACCGAAATTTCGCAACGAATGATATTTTTGCATTCTTATCAATAAAATACAAGATTTTAATGATTACAAAAATTTTTGGATGTGCGTACATGCTCCGTATTAAAAAATACGAGAATCGGCAGACTTTCGCAGTTTGTCGCAAATATTCCCTAAGCTCGAATAAACATGTTTTTGCCATACTGAACCCCTCAAAACTTATTTCTAAGTTATGTAATGGGTATTTCTTGTATATTTAGCTTATGTCATTGTTCCAGAGTGTACGTCGCGTTAAACTGATTAAGTTTGTGTAACAGTTTACGATTTCACTTCGAGAAAAGGTTTGAGTGAATGAAATTGTACAAAGACTAAAACGTGCAAATGTTATATGTATTTATACAATCCCGGAAATAAAACAAAATATTCCATTAATACAAGGTTGTTTGGAATTGTATAATGATTGAAAGACATAAATGTCACATTTATCATGTTGAAGTAGAGAAAGTATATCATCTCTAACTAATTGTTGTAACAGTGTAATCATTTTTTGTTCGTTAGAGAAATCATTTTTAGCGTCTACTTTATATTCTTCAATTGGTATTTCTTCTCCCTTATCATTTTTTGGAGTTTCATATCCAAATGTTAACATTCTCCAACTTTCAAAAGCATAAGCTTTAAGCCAACTTTCAATTCTATCTTTCCACCTATTATATTCCTCCATGTTCATAAGTTTGGGTTGTTTTTTATAGGTTCCATAAGCATTATCAATGTTTAGACTTTCTGATATGACATTTGATACAGTCTTTGGTGCGGATGTTGTTAAAGTTGTGAAAGCATCATAGAACTCGTTGTAGAATGCCGGCTCCATGTTTACCAACTTTGAAATCTTTGAAAAGTATCTACAAAAGTCAACACGCGGTCAAGTCAACTTTGAAACAGTAACAAAGCCCCTTTCACGCAAACGGAAATGCCGTTTCGTGCGAATGCCAACAACGTTGACTGGTTAAACAATACTATGCGCGTTCGTGCAAATCAGAAATTCCAGATTCATGCTAAATGGAAATATCAGGTCCGTGCGAACTGTGCTTGTCTGATCCGTGCAAATCGGCTGAATCAGATTCGTGCGTATGCAACCTGACAAATTCAAACGAATGTGCAACTCCAAGTTACGTTTTTCATGGTTTTTTTCAAAAAAAATTAATGAGTCAGTTCAAATTTTGATCTGATTCTTTCAAGGAATGATTAAAACATGATTTCGCACAACATATCTAAAAATCAGTCAATTTTGTCCATAGATTCGATGTTAATTTTGCGTTTAAATTTGAAGAAGATGTGTAGAAGAAGAATGAGTAGAAATAAGATGAATTCATATCCAAATCAACTCAAATCTGCTTAAATCTTGTGTCTTCAGTCCATGAAACTGGTCTCCATGCTCTGATACCACTTGTGAGGACCGTTTCGGTGCTCCGAATGCTCCGACGAGCTAGTTTGACTTCGTATCTGATGCTGAATCTGAGTACGAAGGTGACGTGCACAAGAATAAGCTAATTAAACTGGTTTCTATTGATTGTTTGAAAGCACAAAACCGTGAAACCAAATTAACAGAGTTTCCCCTCTCTAGTCCACCAAAAGATTACAAATGACAAGATATGAACACCTATTTATAGGCCAACCACATCCGTACTAACTAGCTAACACTGATGCCCACATATGCACGAATGCGCCTGGTGCAGATCTGGCCCCATTCGCGAGGACCGGCCATCCGTGCGAATATGTACTCACCACAAAACTCATCTTGTCATATCCCATTAACTACGACTCGATACAATTGACAATTATAAATATGATTGACGGAAGCGATAGACATGGTGCATTCACAGTTGTTGTGTTACTCGATTGGGGTGTTACACCAATAACACAATGTATAGAAAACCCAAATATAACACCATCTTCATTGTGTCATATATTGTGTGATAGGTTCTTATAAAAACGCAATGGGTAGAACCCAAATTAACATTATGTTATAAGTTTTGATAATAACACAATGTATAGAAACACTAATAAAACATAATGAGCAAAACCCAGTTAAAAGACACAATGACCGGAACCTTCAACACAATGCAAAAAAAAACCCAATAAAAATGATTTTTTATTTTGTTTTTGTATGAGAATATGATACTCATATTAAAGATAAAAAAACGTATGTTATTATGGTGAAATTTAACAAAAAAATCGTATGAAAAAGTTGTGGACGTTTTAAATTGATGAGGGGAATTGACATGTGGAGAGAGAAAAATCCATAAATGTAGGATTCCCTTTATATCATTCCATTATCTTCTTTTCCCTAAAACTAATCTCAACTCTTCAAATCTAATATCAATGGACTAGAATTCTAGAAAGATGGGGGATCTTTCTAAAAATGATTTTAGGGTTCGAGTCCCGTTAAAGCTAATTTTTTGCAGGTTTTTTTTTCTTTCTAAAAATGATTTTAGGGTTTACTAACTTAACACTTAGCTAATAGCCCCTGTCCTGCAGTCAAACAACCCAAACCCAAAGAAAACATGCCACCACTGTGAAAACCCTTAAGTCGCTGTCGTTCGTCTCCGGCCGCTCGTCGCGGCCCGCCGCCACCGTTCGTCTCCGGCCATTCCTTTCCGTTTCCTAAATCCTAATTCCTTTCCCTTTCAGTCACACACGAATTTATATAGGTGATTACTAATTACCCATTAGCTAGAATTTTGTTTTAGTACATGTGCTTTTATCTTTATGAATTTTGAATTCGTATATAGATTTGAATATTAATATTACTCTGTTGTTTATATTGACTTTTCATGATCAGCTTAGTATTTACTAATTGCTTTTCATACACTCATTTTGTGTTGAATTGCTGTTCATTACTATTCTCATTCCATGTGAAATTGGTTGTGAAACCTAGGGTTTAGATTTGTGCTTTTTTGTACAGTTAATTGTTCTATTGAAGAATTGGTAGCTGAATTCTTCCATTTTTGTTTTATATTAAAAACTTGTTCTTTTATGTTCAACTTAGTTGCTTGATTAGTAACTTTATAATATTTAAAACTTGTTGTTTGATATTTAGGTAGTATGCAAAGGGAAATTTCAAGTTTTTTTTTTCCAAAGACAACCATCAAATGTTGAATCATCATCTTCAAGTAGTAAACCATTGAAAATAGATATGGATAATCTTCCATGGGATCCTTCCGAGAGGAAACCGATTTCATCTTATCACCCAAGTCAAAAAGATGAAATTAGACGGGCATATTTGCTTAGAGGTCCATGTCAACCGCAAGGGAAAAAAGATGATTTTCCATAAAACCAAGTCGGTAGTGGTGATAAGTTAAGGCGTTTTAATCCAAAATGGTACACAGAAAAGCATGGGAATTGGTTGGAATATAGTTTCAAAATAGATAAAGTGTATTGCTTATATTGTTACTTGTTTCATGAAAGTGGACAAAATGATGCATTTGTGAGTGAAGGTGTACGATGTTGGCACAAGAAAGAAGAAAAATTAAACAAACATGTTGGTAAAGGCAATAATACTTTTCACAAAAGAGCCGTTGAAAAAGGGGAAGACTTACTTGAAGAAGCTCAATCTATACTTGTGTGTAATGAAAAAAAATATGAGAAAGAAAGAAAAGAATATAGAACACGATTAAGTGCTTCGGTTATGATTGCTCAAGGATTGTTGAATGGTGGGTTACCTTTTCGGGGTCACGACGAGTCTAAAGAATCCTTATATAGAGGACATTTCATAGAGTTTTTAAAATTGTTTGGACAAATAAATGAAGCAATTGGTAAGGTCATATTAAGTAATGCTCCCCGTAATAACCAAATGACATCCCCATCAATACAAAAAGATATTTGTAATTGTTTTGCAGAAGAAGTGTTAAAGAAGATATTTGAAGAACTTGGTGATGATGTATTTTCTATATTAGTTGATGAATCGAGAGATATTTCTAAAAAGGAACAAATGGCTGTGGTTTTGAGGTATGTTGATAAATTTTTGAGGTATGTTGATAAATTAGGATTTGTGAAGGAGCGTTTTATCGGTCTTGTTCATGTTAAGGAAACAACCGCTTTAGCTCTTAAATATGCAATTGATGAATTGTTTGCTCGCTACAATTTGAGTTTGGGTAGGGTTAGAGGCCAAGGATATGACGGCGCAAGCAACATGTCCAGTGAATTTAATGGTTTGAAAACTTTGATTCTGAAAGAAAATTCTTCGGCATATTTTGTTCATTGCTTTGCTCACCAACTTCAACTTGTTGTTGTGGCCCTTACAAATAAACATCTTGAAATTTGCAAGTTTTTTGAAGAAGTATCAGATTTGACCAATGTTGTTGGTGTGTCTTGCAAACGAATAGATTTAGTAAGAGAAAGTCAAAGAGAGAGGTTGCAAGAGTCGGGGAATCAAGAAATGTCAATTGCAAGAGCCGGAGATACACATTGGAGTTTTCATGAAAAAACACTTCTTCATTTGTTTACTTTATATCCTTGTGTTCTTGATGTGCTTGAATATATAGAAACATCGGCATGGGATGATATTCACAAAGCACAAGCATATGGACTTCAGTTATACATGAAAAGTTATAAGTTTGTATTTTATTTACATTTGATGAAGCATATTTTGGGAGTTACTAACTTATTGTGTGTCACTCTTCAAAGAAAGATTCAAGATATTATAAATGTGGTTGAACTAGTTAGATCAACGAAAGAAGAATTACAAAGGTATCGACTTGAAGGCTTTGACTCACTTTTGAAAGATGTCACATGCTTTTGTGACAAGTATGATATTGAGATGATTAACATGGAAGACGAGTATGTTGACCCGAAAAATAGAAGAAAAAAGACCAACATCACCAATCGTCACCATTTTGAAGTTAATAATTTCAACACAGTTCTCGATATGCAAATTTAAGAGCTTGGAAACCGTTTTAACGAGGTAACCACCGACTTGCTTACATGTATGAGTTCCTTGAGCCCATGTCATAATTTTAGTTCCTTTAATAAATTAAATTTGTTAAAGTTGGCCGAGATGTATCCGCGTGATTTTACTTTTGATGAAAAAGACGATCTTATTGATGAACTCGGCGGCCACTACATTCGTAATGTGAAAAAAGATAGTCGGTTTAAGAACTTGAATGGGATAAGTGATCTTGCCAAAAAGATGGTGGAAACTACAAAACACATTGATTATCAATTGGTTTATCGATTAATGAAGTTGTCACTAGTTTTACCGGTTGCAACGGCAAGCGTTGAAAGAAGTTTTTCTTCAATGAAGCATGTAAAGACGGAATTACGTAATAGGATGGGTGATGGATACATTAACGATGCTTGCATTTGCTATGTTGAAAGAGATTTTGTACAACAAGTTTCTGTCGAGAATGTAATGCAACATTTTCAAAAGATGAAACCTCGTAGGGAACAACTTTAGGTATGTTTTTTTATTTTATTCATAAAGACTATCTTATTTATGTTTCGTGTTTTTAAATTTATCATGATGATGTTTTTTTCGTTATTGTATCGTATTTTTATTATGTTATGAACTTTTCCCAACCCGAATCATCGAACCGTTCCGTATTTTTTTTATGTTCGGACATATGATATCGGAACACTTAAAAAGTGAACCCCTTGGAAAAATTTCCTGGATCCGCCACTGCGAACAGGTTCCCGGGAACCCCCACGTTGGCTATACATCCGCCCCTATAAAAACCGTCTGACATCTGTTCACCTTCTCCGTTTCGGTATCGAGTTCGAATTCGGGTTTCCGATATCGTAAACCATCTCCGACGACCTTAACCTGCAACTCGAACCTGAACCACCGCCATCAACATCGACCACCATCTCTGTTCTTCATCTCCGGTCTTCATCTCCGGTCGTCTTCTCCAACGACGACAGTCCTCCGTCTGACATCTCTTAGTCACCATCATTCACTTAACGTTCACCATTCATCACCGTTCATCATTATCACTTGTCATTACTGTTGTCGTTCATTGTTCCGGTCACCGTTGCACGAGTCATCTCCGACGAGGACCTGTTTCATCTACTTCGTCACCGTAAACATACAACCTCATCCATTCATCGAGTTTGAGTTCGAGTCCAGTTCACAAGATCGCACCATCGTCTTCATCTTAAGGATTTTTTGCGGCTGAAAGTTAACTAGGGTTTTGGTTTGGGTTGTTTAATCGTAAGAAGAAGAAGCAGATTGCCATTTTTCTTTTGTTTTTATTAATTAATATTAATATAATAATAATAATAATAATCATTTAGTAATCATTACCTAAATAGGCGTTTAGATTTAAAATGGATAAAGAAGGTTTATGGCGGAGTGTTATTGAATGTATTCACGGGGGAAGGAGTCGTTGGTCTTTTCTTCCTTTAAAAACAGTATACGGGGTGCTGGAAAAATATTGTCCGTTTATTGGATGGCTTGGTCGTTGATGGCAATAGTTTCAAGTACTGCATCAAAGGTAAAGTTGGGAAAGGTGATAGTATCAACTTTTGGAAAGATGTTTGGTATCAAAATATTCCTCTAATGGTTAGATGGCCGATGCTGTTTGCACAAGAACATTACAAAAACGCTGCAGTGGGTCAGAGAGTAAAGATGGTGGGAGATAAGGTGATGATATCCGAGTCATGGAGTTTTGATACTAATTCGGTTGAATCGATTTCTGAGGCCCAAGATGTGCATGATGTGCTGGCTAAGGTGAAACTATCTGATACATGTGATTCGTGGGTTTGGAGTCAGGAGAGTAATGGTGTTTTTTCGGTTGCGGCTGTGAAAAAGTGGCTTAGGACGAAGCGTTATGAGTCACCGGTTCAATATATGAAGTGGGAGTCTTGGCTGCCTTTAAAGATAAACATCTTTACTTAGCGTATGGAACTTGATCGCCATCCGACCCGTGTAGCGTTGCTTAAAAGGAGGTTGCACCTTCCAGATCTGTCATGCCCACTATGTGAAGCTGTTCAGGAATCGGTTTCCCATATTATGGTTAATTATGGATTTTCGTTTGGTGTCTGGAGTAAGATATGGAACTGGTGTAGAGTTAATGGTTGGTGGGTCGATTCGGTTCAAGATTTACTGCGGATGGATTTCTTACATACAAAGTCAAAGTGGGAAAAGAAGGTTTTATGGGGTATTATTATGGCGACTTGTTGGATGATTTGGAATGAACGAAATAAAAAGATCTTTCAGAACATGAAGCCTCAAGTCGTGGAGATTGTCGCGGGTGTTAAGACTTTATCCTTTTTTTGGCTTAAACATCGTTCTAGGTTTAAGGATATTGTTTGGAATGACTGGGGAAATTACCCTTTGTACATGATGTAATTTTGTGACGGTCCTTGTTTTGAGGGCTTGTCTGCTTTAATGAAGTTTTCTGTTAAAAAAAAAGTAATCATTACCTAATTATTAGTTAAAATTATAAAATTAAATTAGGTTTTCATTTATTATATATAAAATATTAAAAAAAGGTTTATATATATTATATTAAAAAAATAATAAAAAAAAAGGTTTTATTAAAATAAAAAAGGGGTTTGTCATTGCTTGGTGATAAGTTTTGATAGGTTTGGAGGTGCGGTACAGAAAAGTTGGTTCGTATGTGTGGCAAAGGGTTTGAGTTAGCGAGTACACGGGTTCTCGCTTTGGGCTTGTGTTGAGGAAATAGTTAAAAGCGCACATTTTCGGGGGATCACATCTCGGGAGATCACTTTTCCAGGGGATATAAGTATAGCAACTTAGAAATGTATTCTTAGGATGATGTGATTAAGCAACATCTTGAAGGTTTTAGATACTTTCCTGGTGAATCTGTAGAAGCATTGACTGACAGATTTGCTGAACTGCTCACTGATATGAAGAAGGCTGAAATTATGGTGCCAAGTCATATGAGCAACAAAAGGCTTCTAGATGTTCTGAAAAAGATTCCAGATCAGCCTAATAGTAGCTGGTTTTGGAATGTAAATCAGATCATCTTGACAACCAAATATCTTAATATGAAGCCTGGTGAGCTGATCTCTCTCATCAAATCATATGACAATGCTAACAAGCAGTCTGTGACACCCGACTTTTCAGGCCGTACCGTACAATCGTAACACGTGTTGTGAATAGGTAACAGGGATGTATTTGATTGGTTATGATGTTTATATGTGAAATTTAATGAGTTGACAAATTTAAACCTTGGTAAAAATTATGTTGGCAACGGTAAGATAAACGCTTACCGCGTAACGGTTAAAATGTGAAACGAACGTCGGTGACCACCCGATCAGTGTTAAAATCCTAAAAATATTCTGTTATGATTAGAATAATAATTTCAATCATATTCGTGAGGAAAAATAATTAAAACACTAAGAAACTGTATTTTTCGAGTTTAAGCGCGTACCGCGCGATGCAGCGCGTGTACTGACAAAATACTGTCAACACAGCCTGTCAAGGCAACTGATAATCATTTTAGTAATAATTTGATGAGTTTATCACTTTGGAATGATAAAAATAAATAAAAACGCATAAATCCATATTTTTGCGATTTTAAGCGCGTACCGCGCAACACAGCGTGCATACTGCCAAATACCGGCAACGTCGCCAGTCTTGGCAAAAAAAATATTGTTTAGTATTATTTTGGTGAGTTTGTTTTTGTAGAGTGTTAAAAATAATTTAAAACGCGCTAAAACGGGGTTAAAACGCTAGATAAAATTCCCAGTATCCAGTAAAATATCAGTGTTTAGTCTGAATATATATATATATATATATATATATATATATATACATGCAATTTGTGTGAGGATGGAGACATGTGGCGGCCATGGGGGTCTTCCCTATTCTCTCGCTAGACAAGTGTGGGTCTTGAGAATGTAAGTAATCATTTCAAATTTCTCCATATCTTCCAAAATATTCTCATATCTTCTCAATTCCAAGATTATCAAAACACAAATAAACTCTCTCTCTCTCTCATAAAGGCTACGGCCAACACCCTCTTTGTCAACTTTAAACACCATTTCAAAATTGTTCATGGAGATTCAAGCTCACTTCAAGGAGATTTCAAGGCCATTTGAAGGTTTGAAGGTGATTCCAAGGAGTTTCAAGCAAGAACCAAGCTTCATATCATCTTTTTAATCAAAAACCCACTTGAATCTTGAGGGTATAAAACTATTCTTTTTAAAAGTGTTCTTGATTCTTAGTGTTGAAAATAATAGTGAAAGGTTTCTCTTGATTCTTGGAATATTTCACAAAATTAAAACTAAAATAAATGGGTTTTTATACAAAATATAAAATGGAACTTGTGAGTATGTTGTTATGGCCGAAAATTTTAGTGTGTGTGGATTAGAGATTTAGTTTTGATGTTAGTTGATTTTAATGATATGATATATGAAAAACTTGATGCATGCATGATCAAAGAATGATTTATTAAAAAGTTCTATGAAGATGATGATCATATGAAGATGATGATGTTCTTGAATGTTTGAACATGAGTTAAATACATGATAGATATAATTTAGTTCATGCATGTTGATGATGATGTGATTTGAATGCATTAGATGCTTGTACTTAAGCATGCATGTGGAATGTTCATGAAATGATGATTTATGTATGGTATGATGAAGATAATATTTAATCAGGTTCTAAACACTAAAAATATAATTATTTGAAGTGTTAAAATGGTATAAAACTTTGTCATAAGGTTTACTAGCTTTGCATGTTATACATGAGGCTTAGAATCTTGTAAAATAGGTGAAATAATGTATTTTGTGTATGATTTAATAAAAATCGGTTTTGAGCAGATTATAAACACTAAAATAAAGTTATTTTGAAGTGTTTAGTGACATATAACTTGGTCATAATGTTTGCTAGCTTTGCATGTTGTACTTGGTGCATTGAAAGTTGTAAAATACGTGAAATCACATGATTTATGTGACTTACACAAAAACTGCACTAATCTGATTATAATCACTATTTTAATCAGTAAATAACATGTATTGTGTTAAAATATCAAGTCGTTTCGAGTTGGGATGATTATAGTAACGTTTAAAGCAAAACTATGCGTTAAAACGGTCAAAAATCGACTTTTCGAGTGATTTTTATAAAACTGATTTAGATCAGTAAGTAAACTGATATTTTTAGTTTGAAAATAAGTATTTTAACTAATTTTAAATTTACTTGGTGTTTGGTTGGTCATGCGTGACTTCCGACGCCCGAAAACATTACCGAATCGCTAAATTACGCAATTTTCAATATACACTAGTATAGGTAAAATTTTGGGTGAACCTTGTGTGTTAAAATGTGTTATGTGATTTAAACATGAGAATGTGAAAATATGTTAGGTTTTTAACATGATATTAGATATCTAGCTTACGCATGTATGATTGTACGTTTTGTGCGGTAGAAACAGTAAAAATTGCGTTAAACGTGAAACTTGTTGTCGAGCATGAAATTTAATACATATAAGATATTTTATGTATATTTGCATTAAAAATGACAAAATAGATAAGTTAACAAGATTTCGCGTGCTTCGGTGTTAAATTATGTGAACGTTTATGTATATATATTACGACGCGCAAATCGTAGATATATTGCGTATAAACGGGAGAGTTAACAGATTTACACAATAATGGTCACCAATAAAATCGTTCAAGTCGCAAAAACCATAAAAATATATATATATGTGGACTTATATATATATTAACGTGCCAACATAATAAAAAATGACAACTTTTCAAGAAAATCTCAAAGTTATGTGATAATTCTAAGAAACGGAGATGTCACACCCCGACCACGTAAAACAAGAAACACGTGGCAGAAACGTCGGGGAGTGTTGTAACAGAATTATTGTTTCACAACCATGGCATTCAAAGTTATATTTTATTTATCAAACAAAAGAGTTACATTGTCTTTTAAACGAAGGAAACAAAGTACACAACATTAATTAAACTAATCTTGCTTCTTTTATGTCACTAAGGCCCGAGTCCACCCTAGTGCATCCTGATCAAACCTATGCACCTGCTCCTGAAACACATGTGAAAATAGGTACGTTAGCATAAAAATGCCTGTGAGATACATAGGTTTTTGTGAAAATAGGATTCATGACTTAGTTTAAAGAAAATGTTTAATAAAAATTAGTCATGAATCTTGTTAAGTGTTTTCTTTTGTAAATCATTTGAAAAGCGATAATAAATCAAATGATATGTATAGTTAAAAGTATAATGTATGGTTAAATGTAAAATGAGTTGTATAAAACAAATTGTTTTGTAAAACAAAGTCTTGAGAAAAGTATGTTATTTGCGTAAAATGTAATATGTCTAATACTGAAATGATTTAAATAACGCTACGATATGTAATATTATACAAGCACTTATATATAGGAAGTACCAGCGGTGTATCCACCATGCTTGTATCATATTACACACGTCTCGTTACTCAAATCACTTACCCAAACCAACCACCAATGTAAGTTGTTCATGTATAAATCAATTGTCAAGTGTTATTGTGTAAACCATATCAAAATGTCTATGTCTAATGTAAATCACTAAATGAGTATATCAATGTCAAATGTTTATGATTAATGTAAATCATGAAATGTGTATCCAAAAATATCATGTATGGCAAGAGAAATGTATCAACTAAACCATAGGTAAAATGCACAAAAACAGGGTATTGAATTAAACATAGTTTAAATCAAAGTTATGTTTTGTGGAACAAATGCATGCTATACTGATACAAACATCTATGCGGTAATGTTATAATGCATACATTCAAGCCTTGTGACTGTGGTGATAGACCTTTAAACAAATCAAAGGTTTATCTGTGTTATGTTTATCGAATTCGGTCATTCCTTCCATCCAAACATACCTAGGATGTCAGGAACGGGAGTTGTCAATTCCTATGGTACCACTACCTACTAACGAAACGGCGTGATCAATGTTAATGAATGTATATTGTCCCATTTGAACAAACCAAATGTCATACCAAAATGTAAGCATGTGATGAATAACAAATGTACTAAGTATGCAACAAATGAACATACATAGCATGTGATGTGATGTAAAATAATGCACTAAGTATGCACTAAATGGACATACATAGCGTGAAATGTAATGTAAAACAATGTACTAAGTATGAACTAAATGAACATGCATAGCGTAAAATGTAATGTAAAACGATGTACTAAGTATGCAACAAATGGACATACATAGCAAAAACATAATGAAATCATGTACTATAAGTGTACGAATGAACATAACAACCATATGATATGAAAAAAAGGAAAGCACGAAAGTAACAAGTAGGCACATGTGTTTCACCCCAAAACGTTTGGAAAATAGTAAAAGAGGGGTCTATGTACTCACTTGAGATTGCTCAATAGACTTTAGATATCCACCAAGCAAAGCTAGAAGATTACGGAATCAAACGGCACCTAATATAGGTAACTACATTAATAAACGGACCTAATCGGAGGATAGGGTAGTATGAGGGTTCGTAAACCAAATGAGTGTAGGAACTCATGTAATATGGTTTAATAAGGCCTACATACTAAAAAAAACCTAGCCTAAGTGCTTTTGACCCGTTACGACCCGTTTAGGTAGCTTATGCTACTTTAACGCGTCGTCCGCGTAAAACGCGTTTGGACTGACTAACTAATCCTATGACAAGTAGAATATGCCTTAACATGTTTAATATGGTTGCCAAATCAGTTTAGATGTCAAAAATTATGTTACATATGCTTAAAATGAAATTTGGCGCAAAAAGGGTATTTTGGTAATTTACCTAAGGCATATATACTACCTATCATACAACTATTCAAACGATGTGACCATAAGGTATAACCTCGGAAGGTTATTCCCTATACAACTATGGTCACCTAAAGTGTTTGGTCGGATCCTAATGATCGACCAAATGGGTCGGGTTCGAAAGTATAAGCGGTTGTTTATGCCGCTTACCTTACGACCCTACACAAGCACAAATTTAAAAGTGACGAGCTAAACATGCTAAAACATGTTTAGTTAAGTTAGAAAACAGGTTTTGGTATCAAACCAAACGCTTTTGATACCTAAAATTAGTTTGGTTACAAAATACGCACAAATACGCATTTTGGCCGAAACTACGACTCGTCACTGAGCCTAGATAACGTGGTAATCAGTAGGTATAGTCACTAGGGACTATAAACATCGTGATTACGCTCACGTTATGAAGTTCAAACAAACTTTGCATTGACCATAAACTGGTCAATGTAGAAAGTCAAATGCAGTTTGACTTTAACGCTAAAACGAATGAAAAGAACGAAAGAATACTTACAGAGGGTCCCTGTAAGTATCTGATCCGATTCTCTCTCAGGTAGGAAGCATATACTTCCACTTAGAGAGCATGAATCAGATTCAAATTGTGGGTTGCAAGTGAACTATGGAGGGGTATTTATAGTTTTCGTAGAACCGTTAGGATCGTTTCTTGAAAACCGAGATTTAATCCTGGCCGTACACATCGAGCCCACTGTTTTAGAAAACCAGGGGAGCCCCTAGAAATGCTCAAAACCATGTGCAAAGGTGGGATCAAGCTGGAAATAGCTGGAATCAACATTCTGCTGATCTGGGGAAGCCTTACAGATCGTATGGTCCTCCCTTACGGACCGTATGCTGGTCTGCAGACCAGCAACTTTCAAAGCTGATAGTTTTGGTCCCTGTGCGCGTATGGTCGTGTTTTGGCACTTCTAACACCCGTCAAACCCATTTTTAAGCTCCATAGGGATGTTAAAGCATGGGGAATATGAAACATGCTCAAAAATATGTCGGATGTCGGTTCGTTTGGCCGTACAATCGCGTTGTTCGGTTAATTACGACGGAATGCGTATGAACGCGAAAAACGATCCAAATTGCGCGACGAATGGATTTTTGACAAGCCAATCACTAAAACATAATATTTTAATGATTACATGAATTTTTGGATGTCAGGATGTATTCAGAACGTAAGTTATGCGCGAAAATGCAAACTTATGCACTTTTTGACGCTTTTAGTCCCCGAATGAGCATAAAGTTTATTTTAGCACACCGAACACCTCAAAGCCTATTTGTAAGCTATGTAAAGGGTATTTAGGGTGTGTTTAACTTATGATCATGTTCCGGAATGTTTGTTACAGTTCAAATTGGCATACTTTCGCAGTTTGTCAAATTTAGTCCCTGTAAAAGAATTAACTTGATTTTGCCATACCAAAGCCTTCAAAACTTATTTCTAAGTTATTTAAAGGTTATTTAAGGTATGTTAAGCATATGTTGATGTTCTAGAGTATTTTTCGCGTTAAACTGATGATGTTTACGCACCAGTTTGCGTATAACTCTCCAGAAAGCGACATAGAGTTTGAAATTGAATAAAATCAAAACATGAAAAAATATAAAACATAAACAAACAATCATTGGGATCAAATAACTTTATTTCATTGATAACTGAACTGTTTACAATGATTACAAGCACAGATGTCACAGTCTCCCCTACTTGTGGAAATTTCGTCCCGAAATTTGTTTAGAGGAAACTCGTGAGAAAAGATGCGGATACTTCGCCTTCATTTGATCTTCACATTCCTAAGTAAACTCAGGTCTACATATAGATTCCCAACGAACTTTGACCAAAGGAATGCGCTTGCGTTTAAGCCATATGACTATACGGTCCATGATTTCCACAGGTTTCTCAACAAAATGTAGTGTTTTATCAACACGAATTTCGTCAAGTGGTATGTGGAGGTTCTCATCAGCTAAACACTTCTTGAGATTGGACAGGTGGAAGGTTGGATGAACATTTCCAAGTTCCGGAGGTAACTCAAGTCTGTAGGCTACCTTACCGATTCTTTCGACGATCTTAAATGGTCCAACATATCAAGGTGCAAGTTTTCCTGTCTTTCCAAATCTGATCACACCTTTCCAAGGTGAGACCTTAAGTAATACACGATCACCGACTTGAAATTCCAAGGGCTTGTGTCGATGGTCCGCGTAACTCTTTTGACGGCTTCGAGCTGTCTGAAGGTTATCACGAACTTTCTTAACCTTATCTGTTGTCTCTAGAATGAGGTCAGGTCCAGTAAGCTGAGCCTCACCGATCTCATTCCAGTAGACTGGTGAATAACATTTTCGACCATAGAGAGCCTCGAAAGGAGCCATGTTGATGTTGGAGTGGTAACTGTTGTTGTAGGAGAATTCAATCAATGGAAGATGTGAATCCCAACTACCACCAAAGTCGATTACACAAGCTCTAAGCATATCCTCCAAAGTCTGGATTGTTCTTTCAGTTTGACCATCTGTTTGTGGATGATATGTCGTGCTCAGATTAAGTTGGGTCCCCATAGCAGATTGCATGTTCTCCAGAAACGAGAAGAGAAACGAGCATCTCGGTCAGAAATAATGTTCAAAGGAACACCATGTCGAGATACAATTTCATCCACATAGATTTTGGCCAGTCTTTCAGCAGAAAAATCCTCACGGATTGGCAAGAAATGCGCTGATTTTGTAAGACGATCAACAACTACCCAGATGGCATCATGACCTTTCTTAGTGCGCGGAAGTTTAGTAATGAGATTCATAGCAATGTTTTCCCATTTACAAACTGGAATCTCTGGTTGCTCCAAAAGACCAGAAGGATGTTGGTGTTCAGCCTTAACCTTAAGACAAGTAAGGCATTTTGAAACATATAAGGCAATGTCCTTCTTCATACCAGGCCACCAATACTGAGTACGAAGATCCTTATACATCTTATCTGAGCCAGGATGGATAGAATAACAAGACTTATGGGCTTCATCCATAAGCAGTGTGCGAAGATCATCTTGGCTTGGGACCCACAGACGGTCCATGAAATAGTAAGATCCATCCTTCTTCTTGACAAAAAGAACAGGAGCACCCCAAGGTGAAAAGCTAGGACGAATAAAACCTTTATCAGAAAGCTCCTGAAGCTGCTTAGACAGTTCTTGCATCTCAGATGGTGCAAGACGATATGGAGCTCTGGCAATAGGATTTGCACCTAGTACGAGATCAATACGAAACTCGACTTGGCGCGCTGGGGGTAATCCAGGTAACTCCTCAGGAAACAACTCCGGATAATCCCGAACAACTGGGATATCTTGAATAGACTTACCTTTGCCCCTATCTGCTGTAACATGTGCCAAGAAGGCCACATAGTTCTTTCGCAGATACTTCCGAGCTTGAAAACAAGACATGAGCTTGAGACTACTAGCAGGTTTCTCTCCACGAACCTGTAGAATCTCACATGTCGAGAGAGGAACACGAACAATCTTCTCAAAGCAAACTACCTCTGCGTGATGCTTGGCTAACCAATCCATACCCACAATAATGTCGAAGCTTCCAAGTTGCATTGGTGTGAGGTCAATGGGAAAGAGATGGTTGTTAAGGTACAATTGGCAGTTGCGAAGAGCAGAATCAAGAACAACGGGTTCACCACTAGCAACTTCTACTGTCAAAGGCTTACCTAGTTTCGTTCTAGACACGCGAAGCAATGGCTCAAAAGATAATGACACAAAACTCTTATCGGCACCATAATCAAAAAGAACAGTTACGGGTTGATTATTAACAAAGAACGTACCGTTAACCATTTCATTGTCGGCTTGCGCCTCTTGTGCATTCATGTTGGAGACTCGACCTCGAGCCTGAGCCTGAGCTGGATTCGCATTCACCAATCTTGGACACTGATTACGGTAGTGGGTCAGATCCCCACAGTTATAACAAGAACCTGGTGGGTAGTGTGGTCGTGCAGCTTGACCCTGTTGCTAAGCAGGAGGCTGAGCAACTTGTTGAGCCAGGTTCTGAACTGCCTGATTCTGAGCAAAACGACAAACATCAGCAAGATGACCTGACTTCCCACAGTTAGTACAGAAACGGCACGGAAGTTGCGGCTGATGGTGACTGTTGCATCTATTGCACAAAAGGTGCATTCCCTGCATAGCGCTTCTTTGCTGGAGGCTGTGCGGGTTGGTTGGGAGCTGCCTGGTTAACCTGGGCAGTGACAGCAAAGTTTTGGGAAGCCTTATACTTCCTAGAACCCTTTGAGGAACTAGAATCCTTGCCCTTCTTGTTCTTACCCTTCTTGCTTTCACTTTTATCAGACGCCTGCTTCTTACCCTTGTCACCCTTTCTATGCAGCTTACCTTTCCGAACCTGCGACTCAGTCAATGTTGCAGATAGCTCGATTGCCTGACGGACTGTGGTAGGGTTACTACCAGTAACGATGTCTTGTATGGAGTCAGGTAGGCCATCGATATATCTCTCGATAGCCTTCTCGAGTGGGGTAACCATTGTCGGGCATAGCAAACTCAGCTCCTCATACCTATCAGTATACGTTTAGTGCTCGCCACTATCCTGTTTCAGATCGTCAAACTCCCTTTCTAGAGCTCGCAGCTCGTGACGAGGACAAAACTCCCTCATCATAAGAGTCCTAAGTTCAGCCCATGTTTGTGCTAAAGCAACCTCAGCACCACGGTCTCTCATAACCCCGTTCCACCATGTGAGAGCCCTCTTCTGAAATACACTGGAAGCAAACTCGACTTTGCGATTATCAGGACACTGAACGTGACGGAAAGTATTCTCAATGCTCTCGAACCATTGAAGGTGCCCAGTTGCCCCTTCAGAACCACTGAACTTGAGTGGTTTAGCCGAGTTAAAACTCTTGAAATTGCAGGGAGCATTATTGTTGTTGTTGGCTTGGTTCAATTGAGCAATAAGATTTGGGAACGCAGCAGCCATTTGCTGTGCGATGATTTCTGCCAGTTCGGCATTTGGTAGCGGATTTTCGCGTCGAGGAGGCATTCTAAAAGAGGGAACATGAAAGGAAACGAGTGAGATGATTAGATAAAAAGAATGAGATGTAACAAAATCAATGAAGGCAAAGATGGTGGTCATTCGTCCGTATCACAAAGCGAACAAATGACACACGGTGACTAATCAAAGTAAATGGGTCAAAAATAATGCTTCGCGAAGACATGATCGCCTATAAGTGAACACTCACCCCAAGAGTTCCCAGGTAAGAGTGACTGGTCCGATTATGTGGATTTGTACGAACACTATAGCCTTAGACAGAAAACCCAGGGTACAGGCATTCACCCTTCCAGTTTGCACGTGTTCACACTATTTAGAACCCAAAACTTTGACGAGATTTTGAAAACTTGGAAGGCATAAGGCCAAAAGAATCATTCAAAAACGAATGATAAATTTTCAAAATCAATTTGAAAAAATCAAAAGGGTTCAAAACCATATAATAAATTATTTAAAAACAGAAGATTGTTTTTCAAAAATCGTTTCAGAAAAATTTGGGTTCTTGTTTTGGTGATCACCTAAGGATAGGTGAAGTGCATGTTTTAAAATCTAAACACAAGATAACTTGTGTTGGGTCCTAGAAAGGTTATAGTCTAGGTCAAAGCATTACTAATAACCTAATTCCCTATATCCATTGGCTCTCATACCAACTCTTGTTGGATCGGTTCCGTGACCCTAAACAGTCAGTAAAGGCAGTTCATCATCATTTACTAAGGCGGAATCAAAGTAAACAACGTCACACAGCTTGTTCCTTTTAACTTTCTTCTCTATTACTGATTTCTGAGTCTTTACACGTATTTCTGATACAATTTTGGCAGCACCTCGACTCACACACAATGACCTCAGTCCCTGTTTTCTTCAAATGACAACAACACAACCCTATATATATGCTAAGGTATTCCGCTTGAGGATGCCATGGATTGCTTTCAAGCGAAACCACATAAGTTGGTTTCGCTTGAACTGTACCTTGTTACTTTCAAGCGAACTCACCTATATAAACATGTACAAACCCTAATTTCAACTCTATTGTGTGCTCGTTCAATCTATCTAGACATAAGATGTCACACCCTGGCTTTTGCGGAAGCGTGGGTTTAATTGGTGTGACTTCTTAATACCATAGCAACAATCACAACAATGCTATATGATAAAATACTGGATGTTCATCCATTAAAATAGTTTAGAAAATGCATAACATATTGTCTTTAAAAATATCAACCACTGAATACGTTACAAATCATGACTTTGTTTAAAATGAGTTCATAAGACTCAACGAAGAACCACCAATAAAATGAGGATTTAAGACATGCAACCCGTCCAGGAATGAGTCGCACTTCCAAAACCCTATGACCCTGGATGACATCCTTATCTAGTACGCAGCTAACATGCACCACTTGCCAGATCCTATTCATTCCATGAAATACATGTAATTTGAAAAGTCAACAAAAAGTTGAGCGAGTTCATGTGTAAGTGAGTTTATAAAAGCCTTTAAAATGTCTGTATAAGTAAAAGTCCCTGCTATGTAGCAATTAAGGAAAAACCTGATCACCATTGGGTTGCAAAACCAATAGTATGTGTGAAATGATGCAGGAAGACTCAAACCTAGCAAATTTGTCTCCGGTATGAAGACATAGTCACCACTATGGGCCGCCCCGGCCTCATGGGTGTGGGCTCGCTACACCCAAATAGATCTATCACTCATGTCCCGTGGTCCTACTATGAGGATTAATGGCCTTAAGCGTTGTACCCACCACTCACATGATCGCGTAGTAAAAACCCTCCTTAAGCTAACCATACCATAATAAATGTCTGTATATGTCTGTAACATGTATTTCATCCCCGAAAAGTAAAACTGAAAATAGTTAAGAGAAAATGGGGACATGAACTCACTGTAGTGCGTCTTGTACCGAACCTCAAACTCTGTCTGCTACACGACAACCTACACGTACTGATGTCTATTAGACGAACGGGCCGTGCCTTGGATTAGAGTTTAATGTTTAGAGTTGTGTTGGTTATATTGATTTGCGTGATAAATATTTGTTCGTTCAATGTTCTAGTAAATTATAGTCTTAGAAGGCAAATATTTACTAAGTGTTATAATTTTCGGAAAATTTCGCCAGAGCCTCCTTTGTAAATGGAGGTGTCCATGCTTAAAAACATATCATTTTCTTTTACAAATATCTCATAGAGTGTTCCCACATAGCCAACCCGACAAACATACATGCAATGCCCTAATTACGTCTTTTCAGCTTTATTAACTAATACTGGACTGTTTTCGAGTATTTAAATAAAATAGTTAACATTTTCCAAAAATTCTCAAATTTTTACAGGAAGTCACATATAATCCAAAATTTATTGTGTAAAAATTTCGGAAACCAGTTCATTACCAATTTTATATAAAAATTCTTTTACCTGACTGCAATCAGATTTGTTACTTTCTGATTGCAGTTTTACGGAAAAATTCACTAAAAATCAATCGTAAGTCGGATCGACGAAATTCCAGTTGGAGGGTCACGGGAACAACAGTGAATATCTACAGTAAAAGTTCCATGAGCCGATTCTGCTCAGGTTTTAAGTTTTGACTCCGACTACGACACACTTTTTCAGCAGGAAAATTTCAGCTTGAGCTGCTGTCTTAAAATAACTCTTTAAAAATAGTAAACGACCTCGAAAAATTACGATTCCAGTTCCATTTGTTCGGTTATTCAAAATTACACAATTTAGAATCCAGAAATTCAATTTTTCGATTAAAAATGAACCAGATACAGCCTGTTGAAGTTGGCTGAAAATTCAACTCAGCAAGCTGTTTACATTGTAGAAGTGACTAAAAACGCATAAACAAAGATCCTAACCATGATTTATCAAAAACCTAATGATCAAACACCAATCATGCTTTAACCAGCCCTAAACCAACCTGATTTCAACTTCACACAAGCTTTTTATGTAGGGTTTTTATGTAGAGTTTCATGTTCATATATTTAGTGTTTTAGCATTTGTGATTTATCAACATCATCCTACTATGAATCATAACAAACAACAAGATGAAGCAAGAGTGTGAAGGGACATACCACTAGCACAAGGCTAGGGTAGAATCTTAGTGTAAGGATGATGAAGAATGATGGTGAGAAAAGCTTGAACAAGGCTTCCTTGAGAGCACTTCAACTTGCACCTCTATGGATCAATCTTGGAGCTTGGAATGGGGTTTGTTAGTGAAAGAGATGAAGGTATGAGAGTGTGGGGGGTTGGTTTCGGTTATGAAGGACCGATTTTAGGGAGAGAGAGTGAGATGGAGTGTAGGTTTTGATGTAATGATGGGTTTCCTTGGAAAATCAAGAGCCACCCTATTCTATGGTCATGAGTGCCACCCTTTTTGGCCAATCCACAATTAGGAGGATAATCACAAAATCAAAGCAAGATATATTGAAATGATGGGGCTGAATTCGGTTAGGGGGGGGGGGGGGTATTATGAAAAATTTTGGTAATTAGTGGGTAAGTAAATAAGAGGTTAAGGATATTCTCTAAAATAATGGGTGTGTGACATGTTTCTATAGTGCGTAGGGATTTATTGTGACCATAAATAATTAAGAGTGATAAAATAATATTTCTGACAATATTTTGGTGTCCCGGGAAATGTCTGGTTGTTCGGTTACGTATCGTTCCGTTAAAGCGTTTAATTGCACCGTATAGCGTCTTTTATGCGTCTTTTTGTAACAAAATCATTCCTGGCACTTAGGAAAGTATACAGGACCACTATGCTATATTTGTATATTCTACTGGTATAATAAAATGCTGAATTTAATAAAAGAAAGCTGAATTCTGTATTTAAAGTGTGTTTTAGGCACTTCCCGGCATTATATCTATCACCTAATGACGCAGTCTTATGGTCCTCACTTCCCTACACTACAAACCAGTGTAGTACTCTATCCCTGGCTCATACTGGCCATAATAATATTGTCTGTCTAAGTGCTGGCATTGTCAGCATTATTTCTGAATCAACCGTTCAGTGTGTCAACTGTGCTAAGTGCATCAAGTATGTCACTAATGTAGGTGTGTAATGAATGGAGTGACTGTATAAAATATGATGCATGTATATATGATATAGAATCATAGAGTAGTTTTAAATTATCAGTTGTAATCAAGCACAGTCATTAAGCACGTAATTAAGATTAATTAATTTGTATAGTACCTGAAATTTTGAGGGTTGTCACATTCTCCCCCCGTTAATAAAATTTCGTCCTCGAAATTTGTACTACCTTAATTCCTTAGGGTTTTGTTATGCATGTATGTATATGAATAGTACCGAGGTAGATAATCATCAGACCGAATCAAACCTTATTCACATCAAGTGAGTCCAATAATATATATATCACAAATCCAATAGTTAAAAGGTATGTCCTTTTAGCATTTGGTGTCGAGGGTACAAGACGTATCGACGTATAGTCTAGTGTAACCTAGTTACAGGGGTTCCACAATAGAGGAGTCTTGTCTATTAGGATACTTATATAGTCGGTCACAATATGTCAACGAGTTTTCACAACCGTAGCATCCGCTATATGAACTCAAAATCAATAACTCAAAAGTAGTAGTAAAGTGTTCTGTAAATCTCCCGACTAAATGAACGGAAAGGTTTAGTGTGTTGGCACTCTTAAGTTTCGAAGGTACACCGAATGGAATACAAGCGAATTTGGTGTATCACGGTCTTGATTCGTAGTTGCATCAAAAATGTTTAAATGACAAGTCAACAAAAGTATATGTAGTTTTGGGTGAAACAGTTGACCATGATTAGCACAAGATAATGACACCACAGGTTGTCGAAATGACGAGATTCAATAATGGTGGTGACTAAACGAGTTTACCGAGCCTGAAATCAAATGAAGGTGTACAAAGACAACCCGAAGGTTTGATTTACACAATGTCGTAAAGTTTCTAGTTGAATAAAGAATATCAAAGAGCCACTGTTTTTGATCGAAGGTGAAAAAAGGTATTAAGTACCGCAAGGTATTCGATCGACAATGAAAGAATCGTTAGGAGGTACATTGGGCTTATGAAATGAATCTTTGTACCATTGTCTTAACACCCAATCGTGTTGAGACTGCTTTAATTGTGATAAACGAGACGGAGTTAAAGCAATTAAATAATTCAAATCCGTGTATGAAATGAGCAACCAACTTAGCGCAAGCTCAATTCTGTGAAAATATCACCGCAGGGTATTGAAATCAATCAAACGATTTAGTGAAGTCGTAGACCAACCGAATCTACTATGACTCGTAACGAAAGAACCTTTGCAAAAATATTTGAATATGATGCTCCCAATACATCATATAGCGTCTCAAATCAAGCATGTGAAATGGATAAGTTCAAGCAATTGAACTTAGTTTTAGTGTAACCCGACAATAAACGTATGTATCAACAAAGGAAATCTCGGCAAGGTACCCAAAAATAATCCATGAATGTAATTTGAAACAAAAGAAGTTTCAAGAGAGTGTGTTGACTTGATAGCAAAAGAGCCAACAATTTCAATAATGTATGTCATCCGAATCACAAACCAGTAATTTGATTTAACAACAAAATATTTGTACTTCAATGAAGCGTTTGAAATGAAATCGTATGCGTAGCAGATGGTGCATGCGTAACATGTGAGTTTTGAAATAATGAGTGTTTGCTAAAATGGAGAAACGGCCAAGTATTCGAAGTAATTAAGTGTTCGCTCTCAGCGAATAAAATCAACGTGATGCAACTACCATTAGGGGAGTAGAGATGCAAACATCTACTTGCTAGAAGCAAAAATGAAGGTTTCGACAAGAGAAGTTTAAGTACCTTCTGTTTGGTTAACTGAAATAGTATGTATGTCAGGTTAATGGGGTTTTCTTGGGTTAACAAATGTGGTCCCTAGGTAACAACTTTTACGAGCTTGGACCTGGGTTCCCAAAGGTCCTAAGCATAAGCTTTCTAAATCCCCAAGGTTTCGTATTCTGTGTAACTCTGTCTAGTGCATCGTGTGTGACACACCATTGTTGTGTGTGTTTAAAACAAGTTATTGTCCCACAATTTTCATGGTATACTTTCTTCCTGAATTCCCAGCCAAAGATACCCGATCATCGATTAGTCATGAAATAGTAGTTGGATCCTCGCAGTTAATCAAATAAGTGAGTCGTCAGTTCTTAGCAAGGGTCGCTGACTCTTGTTGGTTAGCTCGTTCGGCTCCCGATAGTTGATGCCTATTTGAAAATTTACATCCTTCTTCTCGACGAGCAGAATTTGGGTTACCCAAAAGGGAATTTTGGTCTGTTATCTTCCTTCTCTATCAACTTCTGATGTCACACTAACAATTCTTGCATCTCCGAAGGTGTAAGTCGCTAAGGTGCAGCGATTTCAGGCGCGGTGCCTGGAATGAAATCGATGGGAGATTCGACTAATTGTTGAGGAGATAATTCTGGTAAGTCTTCGGGAAGACTTCAGAATCTTTCCTTATTACAGGAATATCTTCGAGTTTTGGTTCTTCGGCTCCCTTGTCCCTGACATGAGCCAAGAAAACAACTCATCCTATACGCAACAATTCCTGTGCCTTTAGGCAGTTAGTAAATTGTAGAGGCGTATCCAGCTTCATGAGTCACGATCGTTCCTTTATTCTCCATCGGGATACGGACATCAATCTCTGCTTGATCACTTGGATATTAATCCATCCCAATTACCTCGTTGAAGCCTCCCAACCCAATTGGTAGTAGAGTAACCGTAAACTTATACCCTTCGGGTTCTATCTTGTGGTATCTAGTTACTGCGTTGGCCTCCACTAGCTTCCCATTAGCGAGTTCTTTCGAGTGCGGATTATCTACTCACTTACTACTAAACCATGTACACTTTCAAACTCTGAAGTTAAACTTTGAAATAATAACAAGTAGCACCGATGCATCATGTTGACTATTATGGGACGTACCGATATCCACGCATGGATTCCTGGTGTGCTCCCCTAGCTCTGCTACTGAGCTTTTATCCTCGTGCCTGATTCTTCTTAGGGCAGTATCTTCGGAAATGCTTTTTGTTTCCACAGTTATCACATTTTCCATATTTACATCGCCCGACATGATAACGTAGGCAATTGTCACACTTAGGTAGGATACCTAAGTAGTCTTTTCCCTTTTTGGCCTTCTTCTTGTTACTTACCCGAGTTACCTTCTTGAAATTCACGATTTTTCTCTTGCTATCCCCAGATGACTCTACAGGAGCCTCATTTTTCTCTTCCGGAGTGGAAAATTTTCCTTGTCTAATCGCTTCTTCAGTGAGCGCCACGCTCATGTCGATTGCTTCGATAATTGTTGAAGGCTTAGATGTTGTTACCAGGCTTAGAATCTGCGGTGCTAGTCCCCTGATGAAAAGTTCGATCTTCCTAGATTCTGGTTCCACCAAACGCGATGCAACTTGGTATAACTCGCCAAATCTCTGCACATATTCAGCTATCTTTGGACCTTCCATTCTCAAGTTCCACAATTCAGTTTCCAACTTCTGGACTTCCGCCCTAGAGCAATATCTTTTGCGCATTAGTTCCTTCAGTTCGTCCCACGTCATAGCATACGCAACGGCCTCGCCCATTGCTTGAATTTGAAGGTTCCACCATGACAGACCCCCATCTACAAATAGCCCCGCTATGTACGTAACCTGATGTTCTGGGGCGCATTTGCTCAATCGTAAGACAGAATTCGTCTTCTCCACCCAACGCACAAATGCTAAGGCACCCCCAGTGCCGTCGAATTCTCGAGGTTTGTGGTTCAAGAACCGCTCGTAGGTGCAGCCGCTGGGTGGGTTATTTCCTGAGGTACCTCCGCCGTGTTCGGAGCGAAGGGCCTCGAGTTGCGCGATGGCTTGCGAGATGCGCCCTTGTAGTTCTGTCTCTGCTGTTGTCGGCAGAGGGTTGTTGGTATCGATGTTCCCTTGTATCGACATCTTCTGAGAAGAAGGTTGGTTAGGTCAGGTCTCATTCGTTCGGGGAGTGCATATAGTTGTTTAGAGACCGTATGTACACACACATATTAGGTTATCACACCAACCAATTAAGCAATAGTATAATCATAGTATAACCAAGAAATTTGGTAATTATGTTTAATGAGAGCATAGTAAGCAAGCACGTAGCGTTATAATTATTGTACACACATATAGATTAATAACGTGCTTAACGGAGACATAGCGACGGAGTTTCGTTGGTCATTGGCCATAAAGTATTATCGCATGTTTTATAATGATTGGGCCCTCATTATTCCCTGACCACAATTGTATTACCTTCCAAAATGTATCCCATCAATAGGGACACAGGTCACCATACCCTTGTCCATTAAATGTATTAGTGTATCAAAATCACATAGTCTGAAGTGGTCCTTAAAAGTCTCCACAAACCCGGCTTATCCTTAGTGTCTTTGCTTGAAAGCAATGTAATCCGCATAATCCAGAAATCACTATACCAGTGTCTGAGGAGGAGGAAAGAAAAGTAAATTGTTTAACGTGCGTGGACTTCCTCCTTGGGCTTGTGTACAAGTCGAAGTAATTATCTGCTCTGCCACTCGATAGTAAAGAAATGAGCATCAGAATCCTAGGAACGGTGTAATAGTAACGGTTGAGAGCGTAAAAAGGAACCTTGATAAATGTGGGGGATCAAAGTATGCTGGTAATAAACAGGGTGGAGGACTTGGTGTCTTACATAAATTTTTTTCAGAAAATATGCTGTCTTGTGATGTAAATACTTACATCATGTTTTCGGTTATGTAATGCTTGGCATTTAAAGTTACTGAATGTGGTGTTAGCGCAAGCTCCAACACTCTGCGACTCATGTCCTCAAATTGTAGCTCATGTTACAGGAGCAACTCATCTCGTGTGTGGCCTCCACCATGTGAGGATCTAACATTAGCGTAGTGTATGGTAAGGACCATCAAAATGGCTCATCCAGTGCCGTAGGGGTGAAAGTAGCAAATGGTGCGGTCTGTGAGGTCGTAGAAAATGTTGTTGTAGCCGATGGGATCGTTACGCGGGTGCTGATCTGGGGTACCTTCTCGGGGTGCGGGTATATCTTGGAGGAAAGCGTTAGGCATCTTGGCGCAATGGGCGTCGGTCTTCACAAGAGCAACATCAGCGGGTGAAGGTGCAGGTGCAAACGTCTCAACTGATAAGAAGGTCATGATCACGTAATGGTGCAGGATCAGTAGGTACAACATCAAGCTGTCCCCAAAAGGTGCAGAAGCTAACTCAGGATCAGGCCCTGGGTCGTGTAACGGTGTGGTGCCTCGAGCTGGTGTTAGTGCAGCAGTCATAATGGCGTCGTCGTCTGTGTCTGTAGTAGAAAGATGTGACCAGGCCGTCTATCAGGCTGTAAATGTCACAGACTCAAGGGAGTCTGAAATCGAATATACGCTAGAATCAGAGGGTGTCCTGTTAACAGGGGCCTTAAGAAGTGAAATTAGTAACAACGTTCTCGTCTAACCTTCTATCACCATAGGAATCAGCAGAAGGACCGTCAATAAATATGTCTACGTCATCAATAATTGATTGTAGCCAACCTTCGGCAGGAAAGTCCATAGGAGACACATCGTCGAGGATCGGGGTCATGGTGTGCTCACTATTGGGGTGCCCAGTGATGAGGTGGTCATGGGCTGAAACAAGAGTGACAGAAGGATCCTTGTCAGCGAAACCATCAGCAAGGGTAAAGTATCGCCCGAAATTTGATAGCGCAGACGGTTGGAAGTTGTCCTCCTCCTTGGTCAGTATATCAGGATCACTCTCAGTGTCTGACGTAAATGTCTCTGGCGCAGATGCAGTCTCATCATCTGTGAAGGCGGCCGTAGTGTTATCAATGTCTGATAACTCGCCTTCTAAATAGTGTGACGTGTGTGCCGGTTCACAATAGTCATAGCATGCATACCCATAGTAATTATTAACAATTTGTATATGCAAATACTCACCACATATGCACGTATATCAATAATCAGCAATTAAGCGTGTAAGTAATGACAATGTAAGCATGTAATCATCCTAGTCTTCCCCAGACTATCCCACCCAGTCTCTCAGACTAAACTCCCTGGTCTCTCAGACTAACTCCCTGGTCTCTAAGACCAACTCCCTGGTCTCTAAGACCAACCTCCCAGTCTCTAAGACTAAATCCCTGGTCTCTAAGACCAACCTCCCAGTCTCTAAGACTAAATCCCTGGTCTCTAAGACCAACCTCCCAGTCTCTAAGACTGATCCTCCCTCAGTCTCTAAGACTGATCCTCCCTCAGTCTCTAAGACTGATCCTCCCTCAGCCTCTAAGGCTGATCCTCCCTCAGCCTCTAAGACTGAATTATAATTTTAAATTTGGAAACGTGTATTTGTGCCTTTTGTTTGTAAAAATGTTTGTTTCCTGGATCTGGACGTTTTGTGTATGCAGTGTAAAAATGTTTGAAAACGTTTTCGTGAGAGCCCTAATGATCATAGTCTAGACTCGAGAAAGAATCCTTGTTCGCTATGATCGAGGCTCTGATACCAAGCTGTCACACCCTGGCTTTTGCGGAAGCGTGGGTTTAATTGGTGTGACTTCTTAATACCATAGCAACAATCACAACAATGCTATATGATAAAATACTGGATGTTCATCCATTAAAATAGTTTAGAAAATGCATAACATATTGTCTTTAAAAACATCAACCACTGAATACGTTACAAATCATGACTTTGTTTAAAATGAGTTCATAAGACTCAACGAAGAACCACCAATAAAATGAGGATTTAAGACATGCAACCCGTCCAGGAATGAGTCACACTTCCAAAACCCTATGACCCTGGATGACATCCTTATCTAGTACGCAGCTAACATGCACCACTTGCCAGATCCTATTCATTCCCTGAAATACATGTAATTTGAAAAGTCAACAAAAAGTTGAGCGAGTTCATGTGTAAGTGAGTTTATAAAAGCCTTTAAAATGTCTGTATAAGTAAAAGTCCCTGGTATGTAGCAATTAAGGAAAAACCTGATCACCATTGGGTTGCAAAACCAATAGTATGTGTGAAATGATGCAGGAAGACTCAAACCTAGCAAATTTGTCTCCGGTATGAAGACATAGTCAACACTATGGGCTGCCCCGGCCTCATGGGCGTGGGCTCGCTACACCCAAATAGATCTATCACTCATGTCCCGTGGTCCTACTATGAGGATTAATGGCCTTAAGCGTTGTACCCACCACTCACATGATCGCGTAGTAAAAACCCTCCTTAAGCTAACCATACCATAATAAATGTCTGTAAATGTCTGTATATGTCTGTAACATGTATTTCACCCCCGAAAAGTAAAACTGAAAATAGTTAAGAGAAAAGGGGGACATGAACTCACTGTAGTGCGTCTTGTACCGAACCTCAAACTATGTCTGCTACACGACAACCTACACGTACTGATGTCTATTAGACGAACGGGCCGTGCCTTGGCTTAGAGTTTAATGTTTAGAGTTGTGCTGCTTATATTGATTTGCGTGATAAATATTTGTTCGTTCAATGTTCTAGTAAATTATAGTCTTAGAAGGCAAATATTTACTAAGTGTTATAATTTTTGGAAAATTTCGCCAGAGCCTCCTTTGTAAATGGAGGTGTCCATGCTTAAAACATATCATTTTCTTTTACAAATATCTCATAGAGTGTTCCCACATAGCCAACCCGACAAACATACATGCAATGCCCTAATTACGTCTTTTCAGCTTTATTAACTAATACTGGACTGTTTTTGAGTATTTAAATAAAATAGTTAACCTTTTCCAAAACTTCTTAAATTTTTACAGGGAGTCACATATAATCCAAAATTTATTGTGTAAAAATTTCGGAAACCAGTTCATTACCAATTTTATATAAAAATTCTTTTACCCGATTGCAATCAGATTTGTTACTTTCTGATTGCAGTTTTACGGAAAAATTCACTAAAAATCAATCGTAAGTCGGATCGACGAAATTCCAGCTGGAGGGTCACGGGAACAACAGTGAATATCTACAGTAAAAGTCCCATGAGCCGATTCTGCTCAGGTTTTAAGTTTTGACTCCAACTACGACACACTTTTTCAGCAGGAAAATTTCAGCTTGAGCTGCTGTCTTAAAATAATTCTTTAAAAATAGTAAACGACCTCGAAAAATTACGATTCCAGTTCCATTTATTCGACTATTCAAAATTACATAATTTAGACTCTAGAAATTGAATTTTTCGATTAAAAATGAACCAGATACAGCCTGTTGAAATTGGCTGGAAATTCAACTCAGCAAGCTGTTTACATTGTAGAAGTGACTAAAAACGCATAAACAAAGATCCTAACCATGATTTATCAAAAACTTAATGATCAAACACCAATCATGCTTTAACCATCCCTAAACCAACCTGATTTCAACTTCACACAAGCTTTTTATGTAGGGTTTTTATGTAGAGTTTCATGTTCATATATTTAGTGTTTTAGCATTTGTGATTTATCAACATCATCCTACTATGAATCATAACAAACAACAAGATGAAGCAAGAGTGTGAAGGGACATACCACTAGCACAAGGCTAGGGTAGAATCTTAGTGTAAGGATCATGAAGAATGATGGTGAGAAAAGCTTGAACAAGGCTTCCTTGAGAGCACTTCAACTTGCACCTCTATGGATCAATCTTGGAGCTTGGAATGGGGTTTGTTAGTGAAAGAGATGAAGGTATGAGAGTGTGGGGGGTTGGTTTCGGTTATGAAGGACCGATTTTAGGTAGAGAGAGTGAGATGGAGTGTAGGTTTTGATGTAATGATGGGTTTCCTTGGAAAATCAAGAGCCACCCTATTCTATGGTCATGAGTGCCACCCTTTTTGGCCAATCCACAATTAGGAGGATAATAAAAAAATCAAAGCAAGATATATTGAAATGATGGGGCTGAATTCGGTTAGGGGGGGGGGGGGTATTATGAAAAATTTTGGTAATTAGTGGGTAAGTAAATAAGAGGTTAAGGGTATTCTCTAAAATAATGGGTGTGTGACATGTTTCTATAGTGCGTAGGGATTTATTGTGACCATAAATAATTAAGAGTGATAAAATAATATTTCTGACAATATTTTGGTGTCCCGGGAAATGTCTGGTTGTTCGGTTACGTATCGTTCCGTTAAAGCGTTTAATTGCACCGTATAGCGTCTTTTATGCGTCTTTTTGTAACAAAATCATTCCTGGCACTTAGGAAAGTATACAGGACCACTCTGCTATATTTGTATATTCTACTGGTATAATAAAATGCTGAATTTAATAAAAGAAAGCAGAATTCTGTATTTAAAGTGTTTTTTAGGCACTTCCCGGCATTATATCTATCACCTAATGACGCAGTCTTATGGTCCTCACTTCCCTACACTACAAATTAATGAACTTGCTTTAACTCTTCAATGTTCACAAACTTATCATGTTTTAGCTCCAAACTCATTATCCAGCCCAGAAACTTCCTGCATCTGTTTCAATTCGAATCTGAAGATCAACTCTCCACTTTGGTTTGTCAGAAAATAAAGTAGAAGTGTAAAATCTTTTTGAATTTTTAATAAAGCCTCTAAACTAGAAATGAAATATAGAAATAACATGCAGTAAAAGTAAACTATTTACAAACATATTTTTGATGAGCGTGTTAGGGAATCATATCAGCTATTCGACTAGTCACAAGTACCGTTAAGCTTCAATTACATACTCAAAATTAAACAATTCGCTTAGATTGTCGATATACTGATCCACTTAAATTCTCACACACATTTCAATCTGTCCAGGATACAGATTTAGTGTTTTATAGACTTAAACTTATACGTGTGTCCCACCTCTTGAATATACTCCCGTATCCAGATCCCAATATTCAGTCTTACAGGTGAGTATACCACAAATGATATCTGTAAGGGGTTAATAAATTATGAAGAATCATGAGAGCTCAGGTCAGAACTACCGTTCAGCAGAGAGATCATGACTCAACTTTTGGGTGTGTCCCCTTTAGAGGATCTTTTTTACAACCGCATTGCTAAGCAATTTTATTGTCTTATCATTTATGCTGAGGGTAATGCTATGTTTCAAGCATTGCAGAAAGTATTATTCGGGGACTATGTCAGAACTTCCATTCAGCAGAAGTCCCGGAATAATACCCCAGATATCACTGAGTATAAAGACCTAGTATATCAGAAAGAGGAATCTTTCAAACAAGATTTCAGGGGTTACCTATATATCCAAGTAGTGTTCCCCACGAAATAAGTAAGCAAAGATTTAGGTTTATATCCCGAACAAACCTACTAAATGTGTAAAAACCTATCGGCACATCATCAGCGAGACTGTTTAACTCATTTAAACATTCCATTTCTTTAGCATACCGTAACTGTCAAGCCGATGTACTATCATTTTCCCTTCTTACACAAGCTCTTTTTTTGGTTTTCTATTGTTTTTGGATTTTGAAAATATCTCATGTTTTGGTATTTTTGTCATTTTTTTAATGTTTTTGTATTTTCTGAAAATATTACCCTATATCTCCCCCTAAATAGCAAAACAAGTAAAAAAATCGACAAACCATTGCAGATTGCTTCTCAACATCATCTACAATGTCTTCTTCATCGACGCCAAGGATCTCCTCAAACACCGATAAAAGCTTCATACCGTTCAATTTTAGCAAATATTGAAAACGTGTTTTATCAAACGCTTTGGTATGTAAATCAGCTTTTTGATCGTCAGTGTGGATTTTCTCGATTCGTATCAACTTCTTCTCGAAACAATCTCGAATGAAGTGATGACGAATTTCAATGTGTTTGGTTTTAGCGTGATGAACTGGATTTTTAGTAATGTTAATCGCTGCCTCATTATCAACAAAGATAGGGGTGTTTAGAAATTGCAAACCGTAGTCGCGCATCTGTTGCTGGATCCACAAGATCTGAGAGCAGCAACTGCTAGCAGATACATACTCTGCTTCACATGTGGATAGAGCCACAGAGGTCTGCTTTTTGCATTGCCATGTGACCAATCGTGATCCGAAAAACTGACACCCCGCTGTTGTTGATTTAGCGTTAACTTTGCAGCATCCGAAATCTGAATCGGAATACCCTTCGAGCATAAAGTCGCCTTCTCTTGGATACCACAACCCAATGATGGAGTTCCTTTCAGGTAGCGTAATATCCATTTCACAATCACCATATGCGAAGCTCTCTGGTTAGATTGAAATCTTGCTGCGAGGCAGGTTGGGTACATAATATCGGGTCTTGAAGCTGTCAAATACATCAGCGATCCAATCATGGAACGATACATCATTTCATCTTCCTTCTCTCCGGTGAGATCAGGATTTATCCCATGGTTCGTTGCTAATGGGGTGGAAGCTGGAGTAGAACCTGACATCCCGAATTTTTCCAAGATATCATGAACGTACCTCGTTTGATGTATGAAAATTCCTTTGGGTAGTTGATCAACCTGCAATCCCAAAAAGAATTTCATCTCACCCATCGATGACATTTCAAATTTCTGCTTCATAACTTTTTCAAAGTCTTTGCACAGATTTTCATTCGTTAACCCAAATATGATGTCGTCTACGTAAATTTGAACTATCAGAAGATGACTGTCGACCTCTTTGGTGAAGAGAGTGGCATCCACTTTTCCTCGGATGAAGCTGTTGGCTAGTAGGTGTTGAGACAATGTCTCATACCAAGCTCTCGGGGCCTGGTGTAAACCATACAGCGCTTTGTCTAGCAAATAGACCTTGTCTTTGTGGTTTGGATCGGTAAAGCCCGGTGGCTGACCGACATATACCTCCTATTTTACCTTCCCATAGAGAAACGCCGATTTTACATCTAACTGGTAAACTTTGAAGTTTTTCCAAGATGCAAATGCTAGGAAGATTCTGATTGCTTCTAGTCTAGCAACTGGAGCATACACTTCAGTGAAATCTATACCCTCCTGCTGACTGAATCCCTAGACTACGAGTCGAGCTTTGTTACGTACTACAACTCCTCTATCGTCTCTTTTACACTTGAACACCCACTTGGTGTTTATCTTCCTCCGACCATCAGGCAAGACTACTAACTTCCACATGCCTAACTTCTCAAACTGACTCAACTCTTCTTGCATGGCATTGACCCACGAATCTTCAGTTAGCGCCTCTTTGTATGTACGCGGTTCGATCTGCGAAATAAAACAACTAAGTGAAAACTCAATTTGTAAAGGTGCTACTGTAGAATAAAAACAAGTAAGCCCTTGGTAAATTTGACGTCTAGTGCGAACGCCTGATTGTAATTCTCCAATAATCAGCTCTTCTGGATGGTATGAAAGAGTTCGTGGCATCACTTCGCCTAGAACATCTACATCGCCTTCCTGATTAGTAACATTTTGATTTGCACCTTGTTCACTGACTGGGTTTGTTTGTCTTGAGATCTGAATTTGCTCCCCCTCAGAATCTGAATCACTATGATCAAATATTGGCATGTTCTTAGATTCTTGATTATCATTCTGTGCCGACTGATTATCTTGAGCAACTTCATTTTGTTGAATATCATCATGTTCTCCAGCATTGCTTGGACCTGCTTCATCATCGTTCAAAACTTGTCGTGGTCGTCTTGAATACTCAGCTGGGAACCTTTCCTGCGATTCTTCATACTCTCTCAGAATATCCAACTCGTCAAAGAAGTCTTCTTCTTCTTGTTCTTCCATCATGTCAAACGAATCCCACAACTTGTCGTAATGATAACGCCATGAATCTCCAGGATTCTGTGGCGGCATTGTATAACCTTGACATTCAACATTAGGAGCTTCAATAATCAGCTTCAGACTTGGAATGAAGACTCGTCATAATGGACTTGCATAACCTATGAATATCCCTTCAATACTCTTCGGACCAAACTTTCCAAAAGGCTCTAGAACAGTACAGGGTGACCCAAACGGTTCAAGATACTTCAGATTCGGTTTGCGGTTATTGATCAACTCAAAGCATGTTTTGTTGAATTTCTTGACAGTAAGAACTCTGTTGAGTGTATAGCATGCGGTGGAAACTGCTTCTGCCCAAAAATTTATCGGTAACTTTGAATCAGCAAGCATTGTTCTAGCCGTTTCAATTAGTGTCCTATTCTTTCTTTCAGCGACTCCATTCTGCTGCAGAGTGTACGGAGCACTAAATTCATGCAATATACCTCTTTCATCACAAAATTCTTCCATCTTGTTGTTTTTGAATTCAGTACCATTATCACTTCTAATTCTTTTGATATGCCTTTGGTACAGATTTTCAATCTTTCTGAACAACGCCATCAAACTGTCAAACGTTTCATCTTTCGTTTTCAAGAATGATACCCACAAAAATCTGGAATAATCATCAGTAACCACAAGACAGTAGAGATCTCCTGTAATACTTTTGACGTTCACTGGACCAAAAAGATCCATATGTAGTCTCTCTAACGGTCTGGAAATTGAATTGACTTGCTTTTTAGGGTGTGACTTTTTCTTTTGCTTGCCTTTTATGCAACTAATGCACTCCCCTTCCAGATGAAAACCTTTAATGTTAACACCCAGAACTAAATCATTATGCACCAGGTGATTCATTTTTCGTAGGTGAATATGGCCCATCTTGCGATGCCACAACCTTGATTCTTTCTCCGTTGCCTTAGACACAAAACAATGAGCCTGACCCGTGGTTGTAGTAGCTACGCTCATGTCCAACACGTATAGATCATTGACTCTTGGTGCCCTCATGATAATCCATTCTTCAGGGATAACAAATCCTGGCCTCAAGATCAAACATTCTTTATCAGTAAAGTGAGTGGTATACATCCTTTCACAAATCTGCGAGATACTCAACAGATTATTCTCCAGCTCAGCAATGTAGTTAACTCTCTCAAACGTAACAATCCCATTGGATAACGTTCCTTCACCAATAATTCTACCACCTTGGTAACCTCCATTGAAATTTCTAACATCGTACAACAATGCAGTCTTCCCTGTCATATGTCGAGACGCTCCGCTATCCATAATCCATCATGAAACAGCTCTCGGAAGTTCCTGCACATATCACAAATTTATTTTAAAAACACACTTCAATAAAGTTGCCGATTCATGCTTCACAATTACCAACTAGGAAGCTCCGGCAAGTCCGAAATTTTTAGTGAGATTTTGATGCTACCCAAGCCTCTTTTGACTCAGGTAACTGGACTTTAATGTGAGATTTTGTAGTGTAAAGTGGCGGAAAATTTTTATCATTCATTTTTAAACTTTCCTCAGATCCAACCTCAACCTTTTTGTATAAGAAAAACTCATCTATCTTAAGTTGACCGGTTGGTTGATTTTTCTTTTGAACATTCTTCTTCTCTGGTGGAGTAGAAGATTGTTTCTCCAATTGTTCATAATAATCCAAAGGAACATCCATCTTTACCGGAATGGTAGAAGACGATTGTTTTTCTGACTCAGAAACCTTTGGTTTAGATGAACTTTTTGGCTTCCATGTTTGTTGAGGTGACGCAACCCGTTTATAAAATTTGTCCTTTTTAGTTACCACATTCTTAACAGGTTCAATTTTGACTTTTGTTCTCTCATTTTTCAAAATTTTCTCAACAACCAATGGAGCTTTTCCTTTTGCATCAACTTTTCTCTTTTGATTCTCAACATCTTCAGTCTTAGGCTTGAAGTTGGTGCAATTTCTTGCAATGTGACCAACTTTGTTGCATCTAAAGCATGTACGAGTATCAACTACCCGACTTGTGCCTTCAGACTGAGTTTGTGAGGCTTTCTTCTCAAAGAACTCTTCATTTGATTTCGAAAAAATCTTTTTCACTTCATCAGAAAGTGAACTAAAACTATTCACAAACACTTTCTTCACAACAAATTTCTTGTTTTGAACATTTCTCCTTTGATAAATTCTACCACCCTGATAACTACCCGACCAATTGTTTCGATTGTTGTTATAAAAAACGTGGTGGAATAACAGGTTTCTTGTAGTAAGCTTTATCTTTCTCAAAATTCATTTGCCTTTTTGTTTGTTTTAAACTTTTTACTTCAGACAAATCGATTTCAACCATTTTGAACACATTTGTCAATTTTGAAACATTTACATTCTCCAGAGGAAACTCAGAATCCGAATACAACTTATCAGATCCCGACATCTTGTACATGACAAGATTAGGTTCATCATTTAAGTTGTTTTTGGACTTTTGTTTCGGAATGTATTTGTCCAAGAAACATCCATCATCTTCAGCTGAATCACTTTCAGACATCAAAACACTTTCAGCTGTGCTTTTAACAATCTCTGTCTGAACATTATCATCAGATGATGAAGAAGAAAATGTAACATCAATTGAATCAGGAAGTTTCACTTCATTTTCATCTTCAAGGTTAACCAACCCAGATTGCTTTTTCGAATAATTGTCTAGAACCGGTGGTGGAACTTGATGAAAACCCACCCCGGTTCCATCACTGTATACATCTTCGCCTGCTTTATTTTTCCTGATAGGTTTGGGAACAATGTGTTGCAAAACAAAGCTTGCAGAGCTGTAACTGTTCCATTTCAAATTGATACGCTCATTCTCAATCTTAGCTTCTTCAAACTGAAGTTTCAGTTTAGCAATCTCATCCAATTGTTGATCGATTAATTCTTCTTTAATTCTCAAAACACTTTGCAAATGACAATTTTCTTTGTATGTTTTACCGTTTCTATCATCATTATCTTTAACCGTGCTTTTAAGCTTCTTAAATTTTTCAGTAACCTGACGATTTTCAAGAACTAACCTCTCATTTTCTTTCCTAACCTTTTCTTGATCAATTTTATCATTTTCAATGTTGTTAGTTACTTCTTTTAATCGTTCAGTTGAAGCTTTCAACATTTTATCCCGGTCAAGAATCTGATCCTCAACACTTCTGACTGTATCCGTCAGATCATCCACTTTCTTACCATTGAGATAAGTGATTGTACTACAAACTTTGCACTCTTTTATGCAATTTTTGCAATCAACATCACCATTGACTTTCTTACCTGACTCAGTCGTTGACGCGTTTCAAAAATCAACAATGGCTTTTAGACTCAGAGACGGATTTAGAGTCTACCTCAAGTGCCTTAGCAGCCAGCACCTTGTCAGCCATCTTTCCCATGTTTTCAGCATTCAACTCTTGAGTCATGTCAATGATCCCATCATCAACCTTCTTTGGCTTCTCTTCTTTCTCTTTCTCTTCTCCGCTTCCCCACCATTTCCTTTGCCAATACTCATCTTCTTCAGCCAATTCTTTAATTATGGTTTCAAGATCAAGAGTGTTATGGTCAATGGCAATGTTTCCTTCGGAGTCAAGATAACATTCTCTGTCTGGATCCCATCTCCTCGCTCTTTTTTCTTCAAGATAGATACCAGATATTCTGATCATTCTTTGCTGAGCTATCATCTTTCTGTACTTATACTTCTGTTCTTCAGTTCTGTTGTCTTTCCAAGGAACAGGTTCAACAGTCTTTGCCATAAATGCACATCCAACCGCATCCTCCTCAGGTAACAACTCGCTCCAGTCGAAACCTTCATCGTCATGAATTACAGCAAGAACTCTAGATTTCTCTTTGTTATCCTCAAGCTGCTTCATTCTTGGCGGCTCTGATTTGTTTTTGATGATAGATCGCTTTCATGTAATTGTCTTCTCTGAACGGGTTTTCAGACTCATCAGCATAAGCATTTCGGCATTCACGCTTAAAGTGACCTTTCTGTTTACACTTGAAGCATGTCACTTTAGACTTGTCAAAGCCCAACTTGGTAGATGATCCACCAATAGACTTTCTTCCAGTTATCTCCATGAAACGCTGTGCCCGACGAACTGCACTGGCCATACACCACCTTATGTCGATCAATTCCATCTCCTCAGGATCTATCTGATCATAGTCTTCTTTTGTCAGGTTGGTGTTGCCTATCTTCCCTGCCACTAGACTTTCATATGATTCTAGCACAGAAGCTAGGAAAACCATCTGTTGCTTTGCCGACTCCTCGCTGAAATTTTGAGCGTTCTTTAAGTCTACAGCGATATTGCATTGAAATAGATTCTTTGTATCATACTGGTTTGAATGTGACGAAGAACCACTGTGAAATCCACTGCTTTGACTTTCTTTGCTTGATGTGTAGGAATTTTCAGCAGAAAATGTTGTCTTGGGAGATGTATTCTTTGGCATCATGCTCTTTGGATAATACAAATCCAAGTTCTGTTGATAAGACGAGTGATTGACTTTGTGTGTTTTCCTTAACTCCAGCTCGTGACTCTCTAGTCTTTCAATCAACAAATCTACAGTCAACACTTCTGGCGGCTTAATAGTATTCTTCAACATTAAGGCATAATATTGCCAATCCATCTCATCTGGCAATGAATCAAACAATTTTTCGACTAGCTCTTTTTGAGAATAGAAAATTTCATGTCTCGCCAGCTCCAGCTTCAGATGCCCAAACCTCTCAATCATTTTACAAACTGATTCATTCTTTAAACACCCAAACAAATCAAACTCTTTTCTTAGTAGTTTCCTTTTGTTTTTCACAATTTCTGCACTTCCCAAACATTTAACTTTCAACTTGTTCCAGAGATCTGTAGAATTCTTGTACTCGATCAAGGATATTATATCTTCTTGGACAGACTGAAACAGCAGTGCAATGCATTTTTGCTCAGCAATAAACGATTCTATTTCTTCAGTTGATGTCAAGCTTTCACCAGTTTTGCCTCCATCAATGTATCCATTCTTTAGACTCTTCCAGCTAGGATACGCAAAGGCCTTCAACCATTCTTTAAACTTCTTTGCCCACCGACTGTACTCTTCGATAGCCATCAACTTCGGGGGTTTGTTATAAGTTCCGAAAGCACTTTCCACACTTAGAGCATCCGATAAACTTTTCTTCGTATTCGGCGTGTTCTCATTGGTGTTGCTAGAAGAAGTATCATCTCCAGAATTTCCAGCAAAGGCATACATATCGCTAAACGGATTCATGAATAAATCATCCATCTTGTACATACCTGAAAAATCAGTAAACACTTAGAAATTTCTTGATTTTGAATAAGACAGATTCAAGCGGAATCTGTTCAAGCGAAATCAGTTTTGAAACAATATAGCTTTTTAAGCGAAATAGCAATACAGGTTCAAGCGAAACACTTCAAGCAAAATCAAAGTACTTGAAGCAAAATGGCAATATCAACTCAAGCGAAACCAGACAAATATGTATACTTCAAGCGAGATCCCAAGGTATTTCAAGCGAAAACACGATTTTAAAGAGGTTTCGCTTGAAATTTTCAAGCGGGAATATGATGATGTCATCTTTTTCGAACCAGTTTTCAAGCGAAATGTCAAGTTTTTATATGAATTTGATCGATTTTAAGTCCAATTCACTCAGGGATTAATTAACTCTATGATTCGCTTGTTATATGTCAAATTCAGGCCATTTCAACCGTAAACTAATGTTCAAATCAGAAAAGAACAGGTAGAAGTATGAGAATCCGATGATTTCAAGCTGCAATGGTATGAACTCCTCGTCCTGAGCTCTGATACCACTTGTTGGATCGGTTCCGTGACCCTAAACAGTCAGTAAAGGCAGTTCATCATCATTTACTAAGGCGGAATCAAAGTAAACAACGTCACACAGCTTGTTCCTTTTAACTTTCTTCTCTATTACTGATTTTTGAGTCTTTACACGTATTTCTGATACAATTCTGGCAGCACCTCGACTCACACACAATGACCTCAGTCTGTGTTTTCTTCAAATGACAACAACACAACCCTATATATAGGCTAAGGTATTTCGCTTGAGGATGACATGGATTGCTTTCAAGCGAAACCACATAAGTTGGTTTCGCTTGAACTGTACCTTGTTACTTTCAAGCGAACTCACCTATATAAACATGTACAAACCCTAATTTCAACTCTATTGTGTGCTCGTTCATTCTATCTAGACATATGACTCGATTAAGACGAAGTTAACAGACAGTAGATCCACCAACAACTCTTCTGTCACACCCCGACCACGTAAAACAAGAAACACGTGGCGGAAACGTCGGGGAGTGTTGTAACAGAATTATTGTTTCACAACCATGGCATTCAAAGTTATATTTTATTTATCAAACAAGAGAGTTACATTGTCTTTTAAATGAAGGAAACAAAGTACACAACATTAATTAAACTAATCTTGCTTCTTTTATGTCACTAAGGCCCGAGTCCACCCTAGTGTATCCTGATCAAACCTATGCACCTGCTCCTGAAACACATGTGAAAATAGGTACGTCAGCATAAAAATGCCTGTGAGATACATAGGTTTTTGTGAAAATAGGATTCATGACTTAGTTTAAAGAAAATGTTTAATAAAAATTAGTCATGAATCTTGTTAAGTGTTTTCTTTTGTAAATCTTTTGAAAAGAGATAATAAATCAAATGATATGTATAGTTAAAAGTATAATGTATGGTTAAATGTAAAATGAGTTGTATAAAACAAATTGTTTTGTAAAACAAAGTCTTGAGAAAAGTATGTTATTTGCGTAAAATGTAATATGTCTAATACTGAAATGATTTAAATAACGCTACGATATGTAATATTATACAAGCACTTATATATAGGAAGTACCAGCGGCGTATCCACCATGCTTGTATCATATTACACACGTCTCGTTACTCAAATCACTTACCCAAACCAACCACCAATGAAAGTTGTTCATGTATAAATCAATTGTCAAGTGTTATTGTGTAAACCATATCAAAATGTCTATGTCTAATGTAAATCACTAAATGAGTATATCAATGTCAAGTGTTGCCATTTTAGTCCAAAATCCAAAAACCCTATTTTTTTACTGTTGCAACCTCCTATTTTGTCCTGTAGTGCAGGGGCATTTTGGTCATTACAAGTTTTATTATAACAAATTTCTAATTAAAATAATAAAACAAAATTCATAAATGACCCTATAAACTCAGATCATCTCCCTCCCCCAGATTAACCCTAATCCACCGCACACAACCACCTGCCTCTCCAACTACCACCATCTCTACCACCACAGCCATCACCACCACCCGACCACCACTTTCAGTTGATTCAATTTGTATATCATAGCATTGATTATCAGCTGATTTCATCTTCATCTTCATCATTCATATGATTTATATTCATATGATTTTATAACCACTGCAGTGGCCGTGGTAAAGTCGCCGGAGACATGTCATCGTCATCGTCGCCTCACCGATCTCCGTCTACTCCTACTTCTCATCATCATATTCATCCTCATCCACCTCATCTGCAGCAATCATCACCGTACGTTTCACAGCGGGTTAATATATGCACAAGCAATCGCTGTAGAGGTTGTGTTTGTGTTTGACTTTTGGATTTCATATGGGCCTTCATCTTGAATTTGGGAGATTTCGAGTCGGAATCTGGCCCTTCATCTTGAATTTTGACTTTTGATTTGAAGTGTAATGGCATGAGATCTTGAAGAACGAAGAACACTCGTGTGGGGTTGCAGAGGTTGTGTTTGTGTTTGACTTTTGGGTTTCATATGGGTTGGGTTTTATGTTTTTTGTTAATTGATTTTGGGTTTCATATGTCGCCGGAGCTTGCTGAGCTACCGGCGTGGAAACCCACAGCAACAAACCCTAGTTCGACTTCAGTGGCGGTTAATTTTGAGCAAACCCCAGATCAATTGCAGTGTTAGAGAGAGGGAAGAGAGAGACACAGAGGGGTGTTTAGAGAGAGAGAGAGAGTAATGGATAATTGCAGTGGTGGTGGTGGCTGCTGTGGTGAGGAGGTAGTGGTGGCGGTTGTGGGGTATTTAGATGATGGTTGCAGAGAATGGGGTTTGGATGAAGATCTGGGGAAGATGAAGATCTGGGTGTTTTAGAAGATGGTTGCAGGTCAAACTTTTTTATTTAGTTTTATTATTTTTATTTAGTTTTATTATTTTTAGTTGAGTAAAATGACCAAAATGCCCCTGAACTAAAAGACAAAATAGGAGGTTGTAACAGTAAAAAAATGGGGTTTTTGAATTTTGGACTAAAATGGCAATAAAATGCAAACCACAGGGACCCAGATGTAATAAGTTTGAGATTTGGACTAAAGTGGCAAAACTGGCCAAACCACAGGGACCAAAATGGCAGTTTACTCTAATGTAAATCATGAAATGTGTATCCAAAAATATCATGTATGGCAAGTGAAATGTATAAACTAAACCGTAGGTAAAATGCACAAAAACAGGGTATTGAGTTAAACATAGTTTAAATCAAAGTTATGTTTTATGGAACAAATGCATGCTATACTGATACAAACATCTATGCGGTAATGTTATAATGCATACATTCAAGCCTTGTGACTGTGGTGATAGACCTTTAAACAAATTAAAGGTTTATCTGTGTTATGTTTATCGAATTCGGTTATTCCTTCCATCCAAACATACCTAGGATGTCAGGAACGGGAGTTGTCAATTCCTATGGTACCACTACCTACTAACGAACGGCGTGATCAATGTTAATGAATGTATATTGTCCCATTTGAACAAACCAAATGTCATACCAAAATGTAAGCATGTGATGAATAACAAATGTACTAAGTATGCAACAAATGAACATACATAGCATGTGATGTGATGTAAAATAATGCACTAAGTATGCACTAAATGGACATACATAGCGTGAAATGTAATGTAAAGCAATGTACTAAGTATGAACTAAATGAACATACATAGCCTAAAATGTACTGTAAAACGATGTACTAAGTATGCAACAAATGGACATATATAGCAAAAACATACTGAAATCATGTACTATAAGTGTACTAATGAACATAACAAGCATATGATATGAAAACAAGGAAAGCACGAAAGTAACAAGTAGGCACATGTGTTTCACCCCAAAATGTTTGGAAAACAGTAAACGAGGTGTCTATGTACTCACTTGAGATTGCTCAATAGACTTTAGATATCCACCAAGCAAAGCTAGAAGATTACGGAATCAAACGGCACCTAATATAGGTAACTACATTAATAAACGGACCTAATCGGAGGATCGGGTAGTATGAGGGTTCGTAAACCAAATGAGTGTAGGAACTCATGTAATATGGTTAATTAAGGCCTACATACTAAAACAAAACCTAGCCTAAGTGCTTTTGACCCGTTACGACCCGTTTAGGTAGCTTATGCTACTTTAACGCGTCATCCGCGTAAAACGCGTTTGGACCGCCTAACTAGTCCTATGACAAGTAGAATATGCCTTAACATGTTTAATATGGTTGCCAAATCAGTTTAGATGTTAAAAATTATGTTACATATGCTTAAAATGAAATTTGGCGCAAAAAGGGTATTTTGGTAATTTACCTAAGGCATATATACTACCTATCATACAACTACTCAAACGATGTGACCATAAGGTATAACCTCGGAAGGTTATTCCCTATACAACTATGGTCACCTAAAGTGTTTGGTCGGATCCTAATGATCGAACAAATGGGTCGGGTTCGAAAGTATAAGCGGTTGTTTATGCCGCTTACCTTACGACCCTACACAAGCACAAATCTAAAAGTGACGAGCTAAACATGCTAAAACATGTTTAGTTAAGTTAGAAACAAGTTTTGGTATCAAAACAAATGGTTTTGATACCTAAAAGTAGTTTGGTTACAAAATACGCACAAATACGCATTTTGGCCGAAACTACGACTCGTCACTGAGCCTAGATAACGTGGTAATCAGTAGGTATAGTCACTAGGGACTATAACCATCGTGATTACGCTCACGTTATGAAGTTCAAATGAACTTCACCTTAACCATAAACTGGTCAATGCAGAAAGTCAAACGCAGTTTGACTTTAACGCTAAAACGAATGAAAAGAACGAAAGAATACTTACAGAGGGTCCCCGCAAGTATCTGATTCGATTCTCTCTCAGGTAGGAAGCATATACTTCCACTTAGAGAGCATGAATCAGATTCAAATTATGGGTTGCAAGAGAACTATGGAGGAGTATTTATAGTTTTCGTAGAACCGTTAGGATCGTTTCTTGAAAACCGAGATTTAATCCTGGCCGTACACATCGAGCCCACTTTTTTAGAAAACCAGGGGAGCCCCTAGAAATGCTCAAAACCATGTGCAAAGGTGGGATCAAGCTGGAAATAGCTGGAATCAACATTCTGCTGATCTGGGGAAGCCTTACGGACCGTATGGTCCTCCCCTTATGGACCGTATGCTGGTCTGCAGACCAGCAACTTTCAAAGCTGACAGTTTTGGTCCCTGTGCGGGTATGGTCGTGTTTTTGCACTTCTAACACCCGTCAAACCCATTTTTAAGCTCCATAGGGATGTTAAAGCATGGGGAATATGAAACATACTCAAAAATATGTCGGATGTCGGTTCGTTTGGCCGTACGATCGCGTTGTTCGGTTAATTACGACGGAATGCGTATGAACGCGAAAAACGATCCAAATTGCGCGACGAATGAATTTTTGACAAGCAATCACTAAAACATAATATTTTTATGATTACATGAATTTTTGGATGTCCGGATGTATTCAGAACGTAAGTTATGCGCGAAAATGCAAACTTATGCACTTTTTGACGCTTTTAGTCCCTGAATGAGCATAAAGTTTATTTTAGCACACCGAACACCTCAAAGCCTATTTCTAAGCTATGTAAAGGGTATTTAGGGTGTGTTTAACTTATGATCATGTTCCGGAATGTTCGTTAAAGTTCAAATTGGCATACTTTCGCAGTTTGTCAAATTTAGTCCCTGTAAACGAATTAACTTGATTTTGCCATACCAAAGCCTTCAAAACTTATTTCTAAGTTATGTAAAGGTTATTTAAGGTATGTTAAGCATATGTTGATGTTCCGGAGTATTTGTCGTGTTAAACTGATGACGTTTACGCACCAGTTTGCGTATAACTCTCCAGAAAGCGACATAGAGTTTGAAATTGAATAAAATCAAAACATGAAAAAATATCAAACATAAACAAACAATCATTGGGATCAAATAACTTTTTTTCATTGATAACTGAACTGTTTACAATGATTACAAGCACAGATGTCACAGGAGAAGCTTAGGATTTTTGTGTTATGTATATTGATTTAGAATCGTTCCTATATTAGGACGTGTATAAAAATCAATCTCTGGGATTGCGCTATTAAAATACGCACCCAAAGATGAGTGTCACTAAACCCCTCTTTTTACTACTTTGTATATATTTTGGGGGTAGAACACGTCATTAAAAGGGTTTAATAATGTTTTCGAAATAAAACATACCTTTTAATATAAAATATATATTTTCGTTGAAAATATATGAAATTTGATAAGTCATACGTTTCGAAGTAAAATGTTTTTGATGAATGAATATTGAAAGTACGGTATTTCCTAAGCGAAACATGACCGTACAGTTGGGGACGAATTCTTGACTGGGTCTCATATGATGGAGAGTAAGGGGAATTCGTACAACGTCGTGTATTAAATTGTCATATTAGTAGGATATATATATTGTACGTGAGGCAGACATCATATTGTTCTCAAAGAGAGAACCCTGTGCCCATGATGTCGTTTAATCATTTAAGTATTGTACGCGATGAATTGTTGGTAGATCTATCGGGTTGACAACCCCGTTGTGACCGGTCGCCCCGTGTCAAGTCAAACGACGAATTTAAATTATGTTTATTGTCTAGCTTTGATTATCCCTGCATGGTTTATATATAGTTTGTATCGTCTAGCTAACATACGAGTCTGAAAATTGATGCAATAATTTAATATACAAAACCTGGGCAATATATATATTACATTTGTCAGATTGATGAACCGACGGAAGGCCCATGGATTTTATAAAGGAAGTGAAATGGACTTTCTAAAATTATATGGATGTTTTCAAATAAACACCAAAACAGAAATTTTTCCTTGGAATAAAAATTGTTTGCAAACGAATATGTGAACTCACCTTCCTTTGTGTTGACACTTGATTTTAACGTGTTCTACAGGTACTTGAGTTCGGCTTCGGGAAATTATGGCGTATCTTGTGGTTGTTGATGCATGTTTTATTACTTAAAATGTTGGACTGACTTTTAAAACTTTCTGGGACCAATGTAATAAGATCCAGAAGGATCAAAACAATTTAACTATGGTGTGATTGTAACGGACTTTAAGACTTCATGTTTTAAAATCTATGTTTTAATTAAATGAAATGTCCAACAAATTAATGCATCGATCATCAAGATATAAATGGGCACCTGCTTCCGTCACCACTACGTTTTATATTCCGCTGTGACGTTTTTGGGGTGTGACACAGTCTACTCAAGGCAACACATCTGATGCAGTTTGCTCACCCACTCCTACTCCTACTGCTCCATTGCCTGCTGCAGTTTGCTCATCCACTTCTGCTGATTCATCACAAAATTCAGAATTAGGTCATTGTACAGGTATTCAAATTCATAACTTCACTCCCACAATCAAAGAGGTATGTGTAGACGATATCTGCTGTACTCCTAAATGTAGGGAAAAGGTTAAAGTGTTCAAAGAGCAGGCAGACTCGCTCGTTATGCAACTTCAATATACAAGATCTAATAATTATGAAATTAAAAAGAAACTGAACGGGTACAAGGATATGGTGGAGGCGCAAAAGCTTGATATCTGTAAGTTGTATAACGATCTGAGTGAAGCAAACTATAGATATCTCCACTTCAAAGAATTATCTGAAAAATTAACTGTTGAACTTAATGATTTAAAATCAACTTTTGAAAACACAGAGTTTAATTTTAAAAAGTTTGATATATCAAGTGAAAAAAGTTTAAAATATGATTAATCAACAGTTAAAATACAGTAAGAAGGAAGTGTGGAATAAGGGATTGGGATTCGTATGTATACCTCCACCATACAATCACAATTACACTTCACTTCCCATGACTGAAGAGGAGATAGATAATCTACCTAAAATGGAGTATGGAAAACCCAATGACATCAAGGTTGAGCCGATAAAATCAACAAAAGTTAAAATCTCAAAACCTAAAAGAGATGAAACAAAGACAACTGAACCAGCATCTGCACCTGTCTTTGTAAAATCAAATGATGTCTCTAAGCAAACAGAGACATTTAGTTTTGAGAAAAATGAAGAATCGGCAAATACACCAACTGAGCAAGTTGCTCCATCTGATTCCAAATGTGAATCACCTGAAGCAACTGATTCTGAGAAATTGGAATTAGTTGAATCTTGTGAATCTAACTGTGAATCTTCTGGAGCAGCTGACTCAGCAGAAGAAGATTCAGCGGAGCCACTACAAAAGGAATGTAACTCAAGTGGTTCAGTTGGATCAAGCAGTGAAACAGTGACTGAGCCCACAACATCTAAAATTGAAACAACAAGGCCAATCCCTGATTTAAATTGTGTGAATGTTACTGATGCTTCTACTTCATGTGGAGATGAGGTAATAATTGAGGATTGGGTTGAGGGGGATGATGTTGTTTGTCAAAAGGCAGACGATGTTTGTTCAAAAACATCAATTTTTTCTGCTGATGCTATTCCATATGTGAGAAAGGCTGTTTCTGAATCAGCTTTGAGAGGCCCTTCAAATAAATATGTGCCTCCAAAGCCAATAGTTAGAAATGAAAATGCTAAATCCAATGAATGTGCTAACTGTTGCAAACAGGGACATAGGAACCAGAGCATAAAGTTTGAAAAGTCTGCAAACAAATCATCCAACAAGTGTTATAACTCATACTCAGCATCAGTTGGATCGAATGGATCGGGTTATGCTACTTACATCAAGAAGCAAATATGCTACAACTGCGGCATACCCGGTCACATTGCAAGGAATTGCACACATCATCCCTATGTGCCATACTATACACAGCATCAGAGGGTTACACCAAGGGACAGATCTTATTCTAAGCCAATGAAGGTTGAAAAACCTAAGGCAATGATGGATAAGCGTCCCCAGGTTAAACCATCTGATGGGGATTGGAATGCTGCAAAAGCAAAAAGGAAGCAAGCTTTAAAACCAAAACAAGTTTTGAAAAACAAAAAGGTTGAAAAGCAAATTGTTTTACCCAAGGCACCTAAGAAATTAGAAAAGCCTAAACAAGTTTGGAAGGCAAAACAACAAAATGCAGCAACATCACCAGTCCTTAAAACAAAAGGGAACATGTGCTTTCGAGAAGTATCTTATGTTGATGCTTCAGGAATACCCAGGACCACGATGGCCTGGGTACCAGTGTCTTACTAATCTCCTTACTTTTCAGGGACATTCAAGGAGGAGTTGTTGACAATCCTTGGATGTTGATAGCGGTTGTTCCAAGATACATAACGGGTAACATCTCACTGTTGCAATAAGGTATATTCTTTTACAGTTGATATGTTTCTTTTTGAGGAGATAAGAGAAGTAAGTAAGACAAGATCAGCGAAAAAGGTACGATTTAAATTTTGTGATCAGATTTTGATACTGATGAGTCATTGAATCTTATGATGGAACGGTTAGGCAAAAACAACAAAAATATTTTCATTTTCTTTTGTGTTTCTCTTTGTACATACGTTTTCATTGTTTGGTAAATTTGTGAATAAGATTTACGCACAAATTTAGGGAGATATCTTAGAGAGATATTTGTAAATAGAGAAAATAAAAAAAATGAGAAAATACAAAAACATTTGAAAAACAGAAAAATCAAAAATATTTTGTTGCATATTTGGGAAATGAAATAATTTTACTATGTGGATTAAGGCTGACTCATGTAAGACCAATATTGAAATGGTCTGACTCTAGAGCGATATGTTGGTAGACTTTATCCTGATGGCTGGATTCTTTGACTGGTTCTGTGCAGAACATAATATTATTCTATGACCTCAGGAAAGAACATCACTTGGAATTAGGACATGGCTATTTGAATGCGTGTGTGAAGTCCCGATACACACAATTTCGTTCTAGTTCTGAAATCTTTTCTGACCAACTCGTGTATCTCCTTTGTTTTGCGTGAGCAAAGACCTGGAGGTGCTAGGCAACGTCAGCTTCTGTTTTGCGTGAGCAAAGACCTAGTTGTACGTTGTCGCGCTATAGATCAAATACACCAGAAAGAGGCCCTCTAGTGCCAAAAGAAACCCGAAAAAACCTATATCAAACTGAGAAAACTCATTTGATCTGTATATTATATCCTTCTCTGCAAATGATCTATTCTGTTCTTTTCTCAATCCAGTCCCAGTCATGTCACGCCCCAACCACGTAAAACAACAAATCATGGCGGAAACGTCGGGGAGTGTTGTAACAGAATCATTGTTACACAACCATGGATTTAAATAATTTCATTTTATTGCATTAATGAAATCATTGTTTTATTATAAATCAGATAAATACAAATATTATCTTTCAAGTTTTAAAGTCGCTAAGACACGAGTCCATCCTATGTATAGCATGTATCAACAATCATCACATAACAGCACCTAAAACATGTGTAAAAATAGGTAAGTCAATATAAAAATGCCTGTGAGATAGATAGGTTTTATTATAAGAGGATTCATGACTTGTAAGTTTGGAGAAAAGTGTTTAATAAAAAATAGTCATGAACCATAAAATATTTTCTTTTATAAATCATACTAAAATTCATAAGAAATCAGAGGATATAAAAGAATGATGTATAAATAAATAATTAAGTAAAATGAGTTTGTATAAAATATGTTTTGATAAAAAGGTTTGTAGTATACATAAAAATATACTTTGGTTTTAAGAAAGTCGAATAAGTAACATATTAAAATATATTTCAGTTCCAAAATAATTAAACAGATAGTATATTAAATATACTTTAGTCGTCAAAATAATAGTTTTCAGTAGTATATCAAAAGTATACTTTGGTTATATACATAATATATTAAACTATGCTTTGGTTTTGTAAATAGCATATTAAACTATGCTTTGGTTTTGTAAATAACATATTAAACTATGCTTTGGTTTTATAAATAACATATCAAACTATGTTTTTAGTGATTAACAAAACATACATGTTGTTTTGTACAATATCACACATGAGAGTATATAAACTATACTTTTGGGATTATAGCAAAATATACAATAAAAATGTGATTTAAGAATTCAACCATACCTTAGTGCATCAAACTACATCAACTGACTCTATAGAAATACCACAAAGGCAATTTCTATTTGGATAAAAATATCGGTTTCTGACATTCCATGACAATAGGAATGGGGTGTCTAATCCTATAGCGCTATATCATACTACCAATCGGTCTGGTGAACATAAAATAAGTACAATTCAACAATTAATTTTATAATCTTTGAAAAATCAGTGTTTAAACCATAAATAATCATTCAATTTATCAAAAGATAAGTACTAATATGTATAATCAATTATACTTTGAAATCATGAACATAACAATTAGGTACACATGTTTCACCCCAAAACATTGAAAACAGTAAAAAAGGGGACTATGTACTCACTTGAGATTGCATAGAAGTCTTGAATAACAACCAAGCAAAGCTAGAGGGATTACGGAATCAAACGGCACCTAATATAGGGCTTACGACCCATTACGACCCGTTTAGGTAGCTTACGCTACTTTAACGCGTCGTTCGCGTAAAACGCGTTTGAGACGTCTAACTAGTCCTATGACAAGTATTATATGCCCTAACATGTTTAAATATGTTGCATAATTAGTTAAGTGACAAAAGTTTAAGTTACTTATGCTTAAAATCCAATTATGCATGAAAAGGGCATTTTGGTCATTTACCTAAGGCATATAAACTACCTATCATACAACTAATTAAACTGTGTGACCATAAGGTATAACATCGGAAGGTTATTCCTTATGCAACTATGGTCACTAAACATGCTTGGTCAGATCCTAATGATTGATCAAACGGGTCGAGTTTGAAAGTCTAAGCGGTGGTTTAGACCGCTTGACTTACGACTCTAAACAAGCACTAAATTAAAAGTGATGAGCTAAACATGTTGGAACATGTTTAACTAAGTTAGAAAATTGGTTTTGATATCAAAACAAAGTGTTTTGATACCTAAGAGTAGTTTGGTTGCAAAATACGCATAAATGTGCATTTTGACCGAAACTACGACTCATCACTACGCCTAATCAACATGGTAATCAGTAGGAATAGTCACTAGGGACTACCCCCATCGTGATTACGCTCACGTTGCGAAGTTCAAATGAACTTCATGTTGACCAAGGACTGGTCAAAGCAGAAAGTGCTAGGAAAGCGATAAAAGAATGAAGGAAGCTTACAAAGGGTCCTTGCTAGGGAGAACTTGATCTTATAATTATCAGGTATGAAGTTTATAAACCTCAACTCAGAGAATTTAGATCAAGGGTGAATTGAAACAAATGATATGGCATGCTATTTATACTTGTTGGAAACTCACAAGATCAAGACATGTGTTTATGTAACTTCCAATCAAAAGATCATGGACATACATGTGTTTGGTGCAAATTAGAAACCTTGGAGAGGTGTTAACTTGGTTAACACACAAGAAAATTTGCATAAACAACCCCTGAACATCAAACAGTTTGCTGAAAATTGAAAATATGGAACTGGGCACTTTTAGGCGCCCCACGTAAGCTGAGGGACAGGCTTACGCGGCCTACTAGTCCTCACAGTTCAGCAAAAGTTTCAATGTTGACAGTTCAAGTCCCTGCACTTGCATAAGCCCATTTTTGGTACTTTTAACACTTGTTAAGCCATTTTCAAGGCCCTACAAGGTGGTTAAAGTATAGAGGACTCAAAATATGCTTGGAAAACTCTCGGATGTCGGCTCGTTTGGTCGTACGGTCGCGTTATTCGTCAAATTACGATGAAACTCGAACGGACGCGAAAACGATCCAAATTAAGCGAAGAATGGTATTTTTTGTATGCCGATCACAAAAATAAAAATATTTTAGTGTGTACAAAAATTTTGGGTGTCCAGATGTGGTCAGAACGTAAGATATGCGCGTAAATGCAAACTTACGCCTTTTTTGACACTTTTAGTCCCTGTGTGATCAAAGTTTATTTTTGCGCACCAAATACCTCAAAGCCTATTTCTAAGATGTATAAAGGATATTTAGTGCATATTTAACTTATGATCAAGTTCCGGAATGTTCATTACAGAACGAATTGGCATACTTTCGCAGTTTGTCAAAATTAGTCCCTGTAAGCGAATAAACTTGATTTTGACACACTAAACCACCCAAAACTTATTTCTAAGTTATGTAAGGTTTTTTTAAGGTATGTTAAGCCTATGCCACTATTCTGGAGTGTTTTTCGCATTAAACTAATTACGTTTACGCATCAGTTCGCGTATAACCTTCTAGAAAGCAATTTAGAACTCGAAATCGAACAAGAATTGATATGTGCAAACGATACACATATTTATACAAATCCCAAGTATGAAATACAATATTTCATTGGTTTGGTATTTGTTTGATGGTTGAAGTGACACAGGTGTCACAGTCTCCCCTACCTTAGGAAATTTCGTCCCGAAATTTAATTTTAGAGGAAACTTGTGAAGACAACTGTGATGGTTTCGCTTTCGAATGAATCCTTCGATAAAAATCTGGGCCATGTTTGGATTCTTAGTGAAATTATCAACTGTCAAAGTGAAGTCCTTGTAGTAACAAAACATGGAGTTTCGAACTACGGACAGAAGAACTTTTCTTATGAAGACTATCGCAAGAAACTTATGTGTGCTCAAAATCAGAATCGGAGAGTGTAAAATAAAATAACATTGGTCAAAGTCCAGGACTTCTAGTAACTTAAATAACGCTACGTTCGCAATGTAATAAGGAACACTTATATATAGGAAGTACCAGCGGCGTATCCACCATGCCCCTTGCTACATTGTTCCCGTTTCGTTATTCTCATCACTATAGGTCTTAACACATGACAAAACTTGCTGTGATTTCCGTGCACTGAATTCCATAATTATGTATGCATCCATAATTACGTAATTCCTTGCACACTCCGCACATTTCATTTTATAATGCGTAGGGGAAAATCAATTGAATAAACATGAAGTGACTTGACTAGACCACCAAAGGATCTTTTTAACTAGATCAATGAATGATCTTTTTAACTAGATCAACACATGATCTCTTAAACTAGACAGTCGTACGATCTCTTAAATAGACCACTTAAGGGATCTTTTCAATTATATCATCACATGATATTCCTAACCAGATTTTTGAATAATCTGTTTAACTAGACCACTCTAGGGGTCCAATTATAGAATAGTACTCTATAATCCAAGGGTCTTAACTATTACGTAGAAGCCCATTAAGGATTTAAGGTAGTACCTTTGGATATCCTACTATGAATCCCTCATATGGAGATATGGAAGATTCTACAAGGATTTGGATAATGAATATTCAGATCACACAAAACATATAAGAAAACACATAAGCACATAATCACATAATTGTTTAACTTGGTCTTCAATTTGTTATCTTTGGACACGGGTATTTAAAGCATACCAGGAATCCAATCCGTGGATTTCATTTGGTATTTTAAACATCTTCAAGAATCTAACTATGGAGATAGAAAGATCTTAATAGGAATTCGGCTTTGTCCTTATTGAATTGTAATATACGTATTAAGGCACACGAATAATTCAATTAAGGGCTCTGATGAACGATATCCATCCACAGGGATCTTAATTATGAGGATAGAAAGATCCTATATGGATTTTGGAATTTGTGTAATGAGAGGTGTTTTGAAACCTTGCACTAAACGTGCTTAAGTCGATACACAAGGTAGAAAGTTCATGAAGTTGAGGTACTAGATATGCCAAGACGACATATGAAGTAGAATTTGGAGTTTGAGCAGCGACAGGATTTGCAACAGCTTTGTTTTGGATAGTAAAGCGGCACGTGTTAACCAAGTGTCCCCATCGTCCACCGTGGGTACATTTGAAACAGGGTATTTGATTAGGATGATGATGGTTGCATTGATTGCACCAAGGAGTAGTTCCCTTGTACGGCTTCATCCCTGAGGCGAGTCATGGTGATAGCTAAATCTGTGACAACCCGCACTAAACCAGGTATCCGTACGACTTAATTAATGATTAATTACTGTGCTTTTTTGAAACTAGCTGATGAACTGCTACTTGATATCTGATACATGTACTTACTTGCATCATACTTTACTTATCGTCACTACATTATTTACATACGGCACCTTAGCGAGAAACATGATGCACAAAAAGCACAGTAGCACAATACACGGATAACCTATTGAACATGCTGATAAAGCCAGCATCAGGCAAACACTGCCTCTAAGGCCTGTACGAGCCAGAAACGTTTTGCTACACTAGTAGTGAGTGTAGGGATATAAGGGTTGTGGAACTGCGTCTCTAGGGATAAGATACTATGACTGGATGTGCCAAAAACGTACTCTAAGTACAAAACTCAGCACTTTACATAATATTTCAGCTTCTAGCTAACTAATAAAGTGCCAAAACATGAGAAAAATAACACTAGACACTTTCCAAAGTGTCAGGAATACGCTGTGTCACTAAAAGTAACAATAACGACACTTTAAAGCTTTAGTAACGCTTTAACGGATTACTATCCAATCAAACAACCGGACTATACCCGAAACATGAAAATATTGTTATTTTCACTATTTATCTTTTTCTGAGCCAGTTAGGGTCCCTGATTACCCTAACACCCGTTATATTGCATAACACTCAAGTAATTAAGTTAATACTTAACTTACCCTAACTGATTACCTAACTAATGGTTAGAATCGAACAAGGTACCCCCCCCCCATTCCTAACCGTCCCCATTAGAGGGGGACACACTAGTACCATCATTTGATTATTTTAATCAAGTGCTTAAAATCTAGAGGACACAAGGTCCATTGGTTATTAGCACATGAAAATGTCTATAAGTTCTTGACTAAACACACACTTAACATTCACCACTCATCACAACACTCACACACTCTCTTCCTCTCTACCTAGCTCTCGGCCGAACACCCCCCCTCCCCTATCCATCATTTTCGGTTTTGATCTTTAAGTTCCATCATCATTTAAGCATCAAGGGTCTCGTATTAGGAAGCTTGGAGCAAGCGGAACACGAAGGACCTCTTTCTTTGGCTTTTATCCACCTCATTTGCGCATAGATCCTTCCCTAGCCTTGAGCTAGAGGTATAATGTTTAAAACTCGTTTTTGAACTATTCTAAAGTGGTTAAAAGGATTTGTATTGGTTAAATCTCGTTAAAATGCTGAAGGATGCACAAAAGTTTACTTAAAACACTAAAAATGGTGGTTAATAGCATATATGTTGTGTAAATGTTGTAGTATTTGAAATGTATGGTTATTTGGACCCGATCTATGTTGTGGTAGCTCGGATCATCGTTTAACCCGGTGTAGTCATGTTCTTGGATCATGACATAAGGATATATTAGAAGATACAAGGGTTAAAAGGTGAAACTCTACCACACATGAAACATGAACTTGTGTAAAAGTATTTCTACTTGCAAAATAGTGTTTAAAACTAGCAGATCTACGTATCTGCAAGTGGTATTTTCAAAGGACCAAGCGTTAAAGAAACCTTGTTTTCTAAAAGACAGATCTTACAAAAACAAGTATGATATTTAGAACACACAAGTGTGTAAACACTTGTGTAACATAAATTTCGACAAAATAACTATCTTTGTAAAAATGGACAAGAAGTTGTAAGGACGGAACTTCTCTAAAAACAAGACTTTTACGAAACCGGCTTTATTTAAATAAAGATCCACTAAAGGTAATGAGATTTACCTCATATTCTCGGAAAAACTACAAGTTCATGTAATATACGCAATTTGTATATTTTGACTAGTTAAAATGTTGAAATATTGTTTGATGACGTTGAGAGAATTGTTGAATTGATTTGTAAAAGAAAATGATACGCTTGAAAGCGTGGCCACCTCCAGTTACAGAGGAAACTCTGGCGAAATTTTTCTAAAAACTAACACTTAGAATTATTTACACTACAAGTGTTAGAATTATTTTTGACTTGTTTTCGAAATATAAATTTCGCCATGACTTTATTTACTAAATATTCGGATGTGGGATTTTCACAAAACTTAACGTGATAAATATATATTTTCACACACTGTTTATGATTATTTTGTGAAAATACATAAATATTATTTTTAGAGTAAAAATAATATTTACGAACGTTAACGAATCCAAAATAATACGAACGCTTTCACCATAAATATATAAGTTACATCGGTAATTATGTTACCACTCGATTGTTAAAACGTAACTTACGAACTTACGGAAATATTTATGAACGCACATGTATTGAATTCCCCCATCCTTGGGAAGGAAAATAAATACCAAGTATTTACAAAATGTAAACACGAAATAGTTGTCTAACTATTTCCCAAAAACATAAACTATAAAGCTAAGGCACGGCCGTCCGTCTAATAGAAATTAGCACCTGTAGGTCGTCGCACAGCTGCGTGAGCAGGAGATACTTGGTAGAGACGCTTCACTGTGAGTTCATGTCCCCCTTTTCTCTTAACTGTTTTCAGTTTTCCAAACTGCGGGGGTGAAATACATGTTACTATGACTACGAGTACTTTATACACGGTATGGTTAGCGTAAGGAGGTTTATTACTCAGATCATGTGAGTGGGTAGGAGCAATATGAGGCCATTAGTCCTCATGTCGGGACCGAGGGACAGGAGCGGTAGATCTATCTGGGTGTAGCGAGCCCAGCCCCAGGCCAAACTAGAAACGGACCTTGGGGTGACTTTGTCCACATACTAATGCCGTGGCGAAATCTGCTAGGTTTGAGTCTCCCTATTTGCACTTCACATATATCAGTGGCCTTGCAAACCATTGGTGATCACAAGTCCCCTTGTTTGCTACATACCACGACTATTTTTATACTCACAACGGTTTACTTACTCACTTACACATGAACTCGCTCAACATTATTGTTGATTTTTCAACTTACATGTATTTCAGGAAATTAACGAGATCTGGCACGGTATGGCATGTTTTCCGCTGCACTAGTTTCCGAGGTCATCCGGGGTTTAGGGGATGTGTCTCTTTCCTGGACAAGACACAATCCTTAAACCATGTTTATGTTATGTTTTAAGTTTGTAATGTCTGTTGAATAAGGTTATGGTTGTTGGGGTATGTTCCCGTTATAACAATGGTACTGTATTTGGTTTTCAAAACTTAATGGATGATCTTGCATGTTTTTAATTCATATAGCTTGGTTATGATTAAGCTATGGTATTAAGAAGTCACACCAAATTAACCACGCTTCCGCAAAGCCAGGGTGTGACAGCTTGGGATCAGAGCTCTGATCATAGCGAACTAGGATTCTTTCTCGAGTCTAGACTATGATCACTAGGGCTCTCACGAAAACATTTTACTGCATACCACTTAAGTCCAGATCCAAAACTTTTTACAAACAAATGTTGAGCACATTTTATTATTTATAGGCTCAGCCTGGAGGGCTGAGGCTCGGTCTGGAGGATCGAGGCTCGGTCTAGGTGACCGAGGTAGTTGAGCACGTTGGTTTATTATAGGCTCAGCCTGGAGGGCTGAGGCTCGGTCTGGAGGATCGAGGCTCGGTCTAGGTGATCGAGGTAGTTGGCTAGTGAGGCTAGGAAGAGTAGGCTCAGTCATGAAGGCTGAGGCTCGGTCAAGGGGACCGAGGCTCGATCTAAGAGGTCGAGGTGGAGAATAGAGCAGTCTTCGGGACTGGGAGGAATTTGGCTAGTGGACTAGGAGAATTATGTGATATCTTACTTGGTGACTTATGTGATTATCTGATTGTATGACTGATTATTTGAGCATATTTGTGTTTATGATACAGACTCATGGATTCAGCCGGTACTGGCGATTCGGACACTACTGGACCCATGCCTATCGTATCTGATGACCTCACATCCTCCGAGCATGAGGTGTACACATCTGACTATACCAGTACTGAAGAGGATGATTTCCAGCCTTTCGCACTACCCGATGGTGCTGATGAGCCTGCAGATGACCCTCCCGCTGAGTACCTACCTCTAGTAGAGATTCCGGCCCCTATACCCTTAGCCGTTTATCCAGCATATGAGTTTGACGCTGAGGCTGATGGCGATATTGACCTGTTTAAGGATGAGATCCAGGGCGAGGCCCTACTTCCTGCGGACGATCTTCTGATGATCGCTGACGTTCCCGCTGAGGATTCGCCAGCACATTCTCCTGTCCCAGACTCCTTTGAGTCTGTGGCATCCGCACCTTCTCACACATTGAGCGCACAGCACTTTGCGCATGATTCTGATACTGACCAGGCATCCTCTGCTGCACCCGTTCCCAGCTTTGCGTTTGACCATGATGACATAGAGGATTCTGATCCTATCTTTCCCCCGGGGTTCGACCCGGATCGTGATATCGAGTTTATACCTATGGACCAGCCCATGGAGGATCCGGCTGACCCAGTAGACCCTATCGACCCCGAGTTTGACTTCGAGATGGCTTTCGATGATCCTGAGCCTGTCGTCGCTCCTGAGCAGGCAGCCGCTCTTGACCCCATACTGGAGCATGACCCCATACATGCTGGCATTCCTATTGAGCCTGTTTTAGCAGACCCACCTGTTGGTGATCTCCCCGCGGATGTTCCTTTGTTAGGAGACGATCATGTTGTTGTTGATCCTGTTGTTCCTCTACCGGTTGATGATATACCTGTTGACAATCCTGTTGAGCACATTGCACCTGTTCACCCTTTTGTTGCTCCCCCACCTGACCCCATTCCACTAGAGCCCGAGCATGCACTGTTCGCGGCACGCATGGATCCACCAGATGAGCATGCACAGCACGGTTGGATACCTGCTGATGAGGATGTTCCACCTTTACCCCCTCAGATCCCGGATGCACGACATGTTGATTCTTCTTTTCAGGTTCCACAGTTTGTACCTCCAGCGAGGGCTGGAGAGGGTTCTTCAGCCCATCCTTTCGGGCATGTACCGATGTCTATCCCCTTCATGCCCCAGATGTCATCTGTTCCACCCTCTGTTGCTCCATTTCATCTCACCAGTGAGCCGTTCCTTTGGGCACCAGGCTCTGCTATGCCACCTACTGACCCCTACCATCGTTTCCACATGGGGTATACGATCGAGGACGTCTTGATGTCTTTCATCGCCCAGCATGAGTCCCACGTGCAGCGCATCCAGGAGATCGAGAGAGCTCAGCTGCCACCGTGTCTGTGCCATGGTCAGACACACTCTCCTCTGCAGCCATTTCGACCCTTACCTCCAGATTATGCTGCCCGTCTCTTTACACTAGAGCAGCAGGTTGCCTCTATCGTTCGTACTCAGCGAGCCCAGGAGGAGGACTGGCTCCAGTTACGTCGTTTGTTTTACACCCACTTTCCCCCTCCTCCACCACCATCTGTATAGAGCTCATCAGTGCTGTTTGGGTAGACGAGGGTGAGAAGGCGGCGATTGCTTTTGACTACACAGCATTTTTGGGAGACTACTTTATGATTCTGACTTTTGCTGACATGTATTTGATGTTGTATTGACACTGATGTAGTTTTTGGACAGGGGTGATGTAGCCCCTAGTTGATTGATGATTATATGACACAGGGATGTACTGATACACTTATTATGTGGTCTCGATATATGGCAATCGCAGTATTCTCACCATATTTGATTCGCTTGATTGTTTATTTGTATTTTTGTGACATGGGATGATGTGTGATTGGTATTTGTGATGTATTGATGACATGAGATGTTATGTGCTATTACTATTACTATATACGTACGTTTTACTATGGCCTGACCAACTAAAACCATCTTTTAGAAGATGCCGCCAAGACGTGAGACACGCATGCCTACCAATGAGGCAGAACTACAACAAGTCATTGCTGCTGCCATAGTACAGTATGCAGCATCCCAGCCCGGAACGAGCGGAAGTATTAACCAAGGCAATAACAATCCACCTCACGGATGCACCTTCAAGCAGTTTTTAGACTGCAAACCGGTCAACTTTGATGGCACTGGAGGTGCTGTCGCCTTTGTTCGTTGTGCTGAGAAAACCGAATTAGTTCTTCGCATGAGCAAGTGCGCGCTGGATCAGCAAGTCACCTATATCTCAGGGCTGTTTCTAGATGGAGCCCTATCCTGGTGGAATCTACAAGTACAGACACTAGGCGAAGCTGCGGCCTACGCGCTGACCTGGACCGAACTGAAAGAACTTATGCGCAAAAAGTACTGTTCCCGCGCAGAAATCCAGAGGTTGGAGACCGAGTTCTGGCACTTGAAAATGGACGGTCCAAAGATCGCAGAGTACGTTCAGAGGTTCCATGACTTATCGCATGTGGTACCCTACATGGTCACTCCTGAATTCAAGAGAATTGAACGCTTCATTTGGGGATTAGCTCCTCAAATCATAAGCATGGTAACCTCATCCAAGCCTGCGACCATTACTGAGGCGATTTATTTGAGCGTGGCTCTCACAGAGGAGGCCATTCGCCTGAACAAGTTTGATGATGCTGAGCATAAGAAGAAAGAGACTCACGTCGAGTCATCAGGAGGTAGCAAACGGAAGTTCTCAAACTTCAAGCAGGGCGCCAGTGTGGCGGTTAAGAAAGGAGGATCAGCTGGCAATGGAAAGAAAGGAAAAGGATACCAGGGCACCCAGCCCAAGTGTAATACCTGTCAACGCCACCATACTGGCCATTGTAATGTGAAAATATGTGAAGCATGTGGAAAGCCGGGCCACTCGAAAGATTCTTGTTGGGCTAGTGCTGGCCGGGGAGGCCAGGGAGGATTTGGGAATAGAAATAATAACCGTGGTGGTATTGGAAATCGCCCACAGGGGAACAATGGAGGAGACGGAAATCGAGGCAACAATGCTAACCAAGCGGGCGCTGTGAATCGTAATCAGAGGAATGATCAAGCTGGTGGAAACGGGCAAAGACTTGGATGCTATAACTGCGGTGATATCGGGCATTTTAAGAAGAACTGCCCAGAGTTAAACCAAGCCCGTGGAAGAGTGTTCCAACTCGAAGCAAGGGAAGCGCGCCAGGACCCCAATGTTGTTACTGGTACGTTCCCTGTGAACCAACGCTATGCATCCGTTTTATTTGATACTGGTGCCGATTATAGCTTCGTATCGTTAGAATTTAAGAGTATGCTTGGTCTAGCCGCTAATAAGTTAGATATTCCCTACTCGATCGAATTGGCCAATGGAAAGTTAGTAGAAGCCAACGAAGTTATCAGAGATTGTGTGATTGAATTAGGAGAGCGTGAGTTTGCTTTAGATCTACTACCAGTCCAGTTGGGAAGCTTCGACGTGGTAGTAGGAATGGATTGGTTATCAAGAAACAAGGCTGAGATAGTATGTCACGAAAAAGTTGTTCGTATCCCAACCGATGATGGTGAGACAATTGTGGTTCACGGAGAGAAGCGTGACACGCCGCTAAGGATTATCAGCTGCTTGAAAACAAGGAAGTGTTTGCAGAAAGGATGTGCTGCTTTTCTGGCACACATTGTGGATAAGAAGGCTGCTGAGCCAAGAATCGAAGACATCCCTGTCGTAAGGGAGTATCCAGAAGTCTTCCCAGAAGACTTGCCGGGACTGCCACCTCAGAGGCAAGTAGAGTTCCACATTGATTTAGTCCCAGGCGCCGCGCCTGTGGCTAAGGCACCTTATAGACTTGCTCCATCTGAGATGCAGGAACTGTCGACACAACTTCAAGAGTTGTTAGACAAGGGTTTTATCCAACCAAGCTTCTCGCCTTGGGGAGCTCCGGTCCTGTTTGTCAAAAAGAAGGACGGTAGTTTTCGTATGTGCATCGACTACCGGGAGCTGAACAAGCTGACGATCAAGAATAGGTACCCTCTGCCAAGAATCGATGATCTGTTTGATCAACTACAAGGCTCGAACTATTATTCAAAGATCGATCTTCGATCTGGATACCATCAGTTAAGGATACAAGAGGAAAGCATTCCGAAAACAGCCTTCAGAACTCGTTATGGACACTACGAGTTCCTCGTTATGCCATTTGGTTTGACAAACGCACCTGCGGTATTCATGGATCTAATGAATAGAGTTTGCAAACCGTACTTTGATAAGTTCGTGATTGTATTCATCGATGACATTTTAATTTATTCAAAGACGAAGGCTGAACACGAGCAGCATCTTAGAGTCATTCTAGAGCTACTGAAGAAGGAACAGCTATATGCCAAATTCTCCAAGTGCGAATTTTGGCTACGTGAAGTCCAGTTTCTTGGACATGTGGTTAATGGAAATGGAATCCATGTTGATCCCACAAAGATCGAGGCGATCAAGGATTGGGAAACGCCAAAAACACCAACCGAGATTCGGCAATTCTTGGGTTTGGCTGGCTACTATCGAAGGTTCATCGAGGATTTTTCGAAAATCGCTCAACCATTGACGCTCCTCACCCAGAAAGATAAGAAGTTTGATTGGGGAATCAAACAGGAAGAAGCGTTCCAAATACTGAAGGATAAGCTCTGCAATGCGCCAATCTTAGCACTACCGGAAGGTACTGACGATTTTGTGGTATACTGCGATGCATCGCGTCAAGGATTAGGTTGTGTGTTGATGCAACGCCAAAAGGTTATTGCTTATGCATCGCGTCAACTGAAAGTGCACGAAAAAAACTATACCACACATGATTTGGAACTTGGCGCAGTGGTATTTGCACTAAAGATCTGGAGACACTACCTTTATGGTACGAAGTGTACAATCTTCACAGATCACAAGAGCCTACAGCACATATTCAACCAGAAGGAGTTGAATATGAGGCAAAGACGATGGATTGAATTGTTGAACGACTACGACTGCGAGATAAAGTATCATCCAGGGAAGGCGAATGTAGTCGCCGATGCCCTAAGTCATAAAGAGAGAATCAAGCCCATAAGGGTTAGAGCTTTGGAAATGATTATCCGAACCGATCTTTCCTTGCGCATTCGGGCCATGCAGAAGGAAGCTCTCAAGGAAAGGAATCTTGAAGAAGAATATCTCCGTGGGATGGAGAAGCTTTTGGTACCAAACGAGGAAGGAACAATATGTTTTGAGAAAAGGATTTGGGTTCCTCTGTTTGGTGATTTAAGGAAGGTTATTTTCGATGAAGCTCACAAATCACGGTACTCTATCCATCCTGGAGCGGATAAGATGTACCAGGATCTCAAAGATTATTATTGGTGGCCTAGGATGAAAGGCGATGTTGCTGTTTATGTGAGCAAATGTTTAACATGCGTTAAGGTTAAAGCGGAATACCAGAAGCCTTCAGGGCTGCTGCAACAACCTGAGATTCCCAAGCGGAAATGGGAACAAATCTCAATGGATTTTGTTACAAAATTGCCAAGAACGCCAAGAGGCCATGATATGATTTGGGTAATAGTTGACCGCCTAACAAAGTCCGCACATTTTCTGCCAATCAAGGAGAAAGACAGCACTAGTAAACTTGCGGAAATTTACATGAGAGAGATCGTCGCACGTCATGGAGTGCCTCTCTCGATCATCTCTGATAGAGACGGAAGGTTTGTGTCAAGGATATGGCAATCCTTCCAAGAAGCTTTTGGCTCACAATTGAATCTGAGCACTGCGTTTCATCCGCAAACTGACGGCCAGAGCGAGCGAACGATACAGACTTTGGAAGACATGCTAAGGGCGTGTGTTATGGATTTGGGCGGTAGCTGGGATAAACATTTACCTTTGGTCGAATTTTCGTACAACAACAGCTACCACACCAGTATTGGTGTCGCGCCATTTGAAGCCCTTTACGGACGCAAGTGCCGATCACCCTTATGTTGGGCTGACGCAGGTGATAGGCAGCTTGCTGGTCCCGAAATCGTCCAAGAGACAACAGACAAGATTGCGCAAATTCTTAAACGCATCGAAGCAGCTCGCCACAGACAAAAGGCCTATGCGGATCCAAACCGGAAACATGTGGATTTCGAAGTTGGAGAAATGGTGCTATTGAAAGTATCACCCTGGAAGGGGGTGGCACGCTTTGGGAAGCGTGGGAAGTTAAATCCGCGCGACATTGGTCCCTTCAGAATTCTGGAAAGAATAGGACTAGTAGCATACAAGTTGGACCTACCTGCTGAACTGAATGGTGTTCACGATACATTTCATGTATCAAATCTAAAGAAAAGTCCAACTCAAGTTGACGTTGCCATTCCCATCGACGAGATTCATATAGACGACACGCTCCACTTCGTTGAAGAACCTGTTGAGGTCACGGATTGGAAAGTTAACAAGACCCGCCGGAGCAGTGTCAAGCTCGTCAAAGTTCGTTGGAATGCCAGACATGGTCCTGAGTTCACCTGGGAGCGTGAGGACCGGATGAAAGAGAAATACCCCCACCTTTTTCCTAAGAACCCTGCTTCTACAAGCAGAACTTAAATTTCGGGACGAAATTTATTTAACGGGGGGAGAATGTGACAACCCGCACTAAACCAGGTATCCGTACGACTTAATTAATGATTAATTACTGCTTAATTAATGTGCTTGTTTGAAACTAGCTGATGAACTGCTACTTGATATCTGATACATGTACTTACTTGCATCATACTTTACTTATCGTCACTACATTATTTACATACGGCACCTTAGCGACAAACATGATGCACAAAAAGCACAGTAGCACAATACACGGATAACCTATTGAACATGCTGATAAAGCCAGCATCAGGCAAACACTGCCTCTAAGGCCTGTACGAGCCAGAAACGTTTTGCTGCACTAGTAGTGAGTGTAGGGATATAAGGGTTGTGGAACTGCGTCTCTAGGGATAAGATACTATGACTGGATGGGCCAAAAACGTACTCTAAGTACAAAACTCAGCACTTTACATAATATTTCAGCTTCTAGCTAACTAATAAAGTGCCAAAACATGAGAAAAATAACACTAGACACTTTCCAAAGTGTCAGGAATACGCTGTGTCACTAAAAGTAACAATAACGACACTTTAAAGCTTTAGTAACGCTTTAACGGATTACTATCCAATCAAACAACCGGACTATACCCGAAACATGAAAATATTGTTATTTTCACTATTTATCTTTTTCTGAGCCAGTTAGGGTCCCTGATTACCCTAACACCCGTTATATTGCATAACACTCAAGTAATTAAGTTAATACTTAACTTACCCTAACTGATTACCTAACTAATGGTTAGAATCGAACAAGGTACCCCCCCCCATTCCTAACCGTCCCCATTAGAGGGGGACACACTAGTACCATCATTTGATTATTTTAATCAAGTGCTTAAAATCTAGAGGACACAAGGTCCATTGGTTATTAGCACATGAAAATGTCTATAAGTTCTTGACTAAACACACACTTAACATTCACCACTCATCACAACACTCACACACTCTCTTCCTCTCTACCTAGCTCTCGGCCGAACACCCCCCTCCCCTATCCATCATTTTCGGTTTTGATCTTCAAGTTCCATCATCATTTAAGCATCAAGGGTCTCGTATTAGGAAGCTTGGAGCAAGCGGAACACGAAGGACCTCTTTCTTTGGCTTTTATCCACCTCATTTGCGCATAGATCCTTCCCTAGCCTTGAGCTAGAGGTATAATGTTTAAAACTCGTTTTTGAACTATTCTAAAGTGGTTAAAAGGATTTGTATTGGTTAAATCTCGTTAAAATGCTGAAGGATGCACAAAAGTTTACTTAAAACACTAAAAATGGTGGTTAATAGCATATATGTTGTGTAAATGTTGTAGTATTTGAAATGTATGGTTATTTGGACCCGATCTATGTTGTGGTAGCTCGGATCATCGTTTAACCCGGTGTAGTCATGTTCTTGGATCATGACATAAGGATATATTAGAAGATACAAGGGTTAAAAGGTGAAACTCTACCACACATGAAACATGAACTTGTGTAAAAGTATTTCTACTTGCAAAATAGTGTTTAAAACTAGCAGATCTACGTATCTGCAAGTGGTATTTTCAAAGGACCAAGCGTTAAAGAAACCATGTCTTCTAAAAGACAGATCTTACAAAAACAAGTATGATATTTAGAACACACAAGTGTGTAAACACTTGTGTAACATAAATTTCGACAAAATAACTATCTTTGTAAAAATGGACAAGAAGTTGTAAGGACGGAACTTCTCTAAAAACAAGACTTTTACGAAACCGGCTTTATTTAAATAAAGATCCACTAAAGGTAATGAGATTTACCTCATATTCTCGGAAAAACTACAAGTTCATGTAATATACGCAATTTGTATATTTTGACTAGTTAAAATGTTGAAATATTGTTTGATGACGTTGAGAGAATTGTTGAATTGATTTGTAAAAGAAAATGATACGCTTGAAAGCATGGCCACCTCCAGTTACAGAGGAAACTCTGGCGAAATTTTTCTAAAAACTAACACTTAGAATTATTTACACTACAAGTGTTAGAATTATTTTTGACTTGTTTTCGAAATATAAATTTCGCCATGACTTTATTTACTAAATATTCGGAGGTGGGATTTTCACAAAACTTAACGTGATAAATATATATTTTCACACACTGTTTATGATTATTTTGTGAAAATACATAAATATTATTTTTAGAGTAAAAATAATATTTACGAACGTTAACGAAACCAAAATAATACGAACGCTTTCACCATAAATATATAAGTTACATCGGTAATTATGTTACCACTCGATTGTTAAAACGTAACTTACGAACTTACGGAAATATTTATGAACGCACATGTATTGAATTCCCCCATCCTTGGGAAGGAAAATAAATACCAAGTATTTACAAAATGTAAACACGAAATAGTTGTCTAACTATTTCCCAAAAACATAAACTATAAAGCTAAGGCACGGCCGTCCGTCTAATAGAAATTAGCACCTGTAGGTCGTCGCACAGCTGCGTGAGCAGGAGATACTTGGTAGAGACGCTTCACTGTGAGTTCATGTCCCCCTTTTCTCTTAACTGTTTTCAGTTTTCCAAACTGCGGGGGTGAAATACATGTTACTATGACTACGAGTACTTTATACACGGTATGGTTAGCGTAAGGAGGTTTATTACTCAGATCATGTGAGTGGGTAGGAGCAATATGAGGCCATTAGTCCTCATGTCGGGACCGAGGGACAGGAGCGGTAGATCTATCTGGGTGTAGCGAGCCCAGCCCCAGGCCAAACTAGAAACGGACCTTGGGGTGACTTTGTCCACATACTAATGCCGTGGCGAAATCTGCTAGGTTTGAGTCTCCCTATTTGCACTTCACATATATCAGTGGCCTTGCAAACCATTGGTGATCACAAGTCCCCTTATTTGCTACATACCACGACTATTTTTATACTCACAACGGTTTACTTACTCACTTACACATGAACTCGCTCAACATTATTGTTGATTTTTCAACTTATATGTATTTCAGGAAATTAACGAGATCTGGCACGGTATGGCATGTTTTCCGCTGCACTAGTTTCCGAGGTCATCCGGGGTTTAGGGGATGTGTCTCTTTCCTGGACAAGACACAATCCTTAAACCATGTTTATGTTATGTTTTAAGTTTGTAATGTCTGTTGAACAAGGTTATGGTTGTTGGGGTATGTTCCCGTTAAAACAATGGTACTGTATTTGGTTTTCAAAACTTAATGGATGATCTTGCATGTTTTTAATTCATATAGCTTGGTTATGATTAAGCTATGGTATTAAGAAGTCACACCAAATTAACCACGCTTCCGCAAAGCCAGGGTGTGACAAAATCAACGGTCCTCTGGAATACGACGCCTATTCGCTGGGTAATTGCAGCACCTGGTTTGGATACTTGAGTGTTGTTGTGATGAAGAGGCATTATGAAGAAATTGGAAGACATGGGAGGAAACAAGGGAAATGAAAACAGAATGACAACGCATAAAAATTGCGATCATTTGTTTGTTACCTAAGGCAAACAAATGAAACGGTGACTAATCAAAGTAAATGGGTCAATATAATATATCGCGAAGACATGATCGCCTATAACTGGACACTCATCCCAAGAGTTCCCAGGTAAGAGTGACTGGTCTGATTATGTGGATTTGTACGAACACTCTAGCCTTAGACAGAAAACTCAGGATACAGGCATCCACCCTTCCAGATTGCACGTGTTCACACTATAAGACCCAAACTTTGACGAGATTTTGAAAACTTAGAGGGTTCAAAACCTAGTAATCAATCATCCTAGAACAAATGATTAGTTTTCAAAGCGGATTCGAAATTTGTGTTCTTGTTGTGGTTGTCACCTAAAAATAAGTGACGGTATTGTTTTAAAACTAAACACAAGATAACTTGTGTTAGGGTCCTAGGAAGGTTATAGTCTAGGTCAAAGCATTACTAATAACCTAATTCCCTATAACCATTGGCTCTGATAACAACTTTTCTGTCACACCCTGACCACGTATAACAACAAATCGTGGCGGAAACATCAGGGAGTGTTGTAACAGAATCATTGTTTCACAACCATGGATTTAAATAAGTTTGTTTTATTGAATTAATGAACTCATTATTTTATTACAAATCAGATAAAAACAAATATTATCTTTCAAGTTTTAAAGTCGCTAAGGCACGAGTCCATCCTATATATAGCATGTATCAACAATCATCACATAACAGCACCTGAAACATGTGTAAAAATAGGTACGTCAGCATAAAAATGCCTATGAGATACATAGGTTTTATTATAATAGGATTCATGACTTGTATGTTTGGAGAATAGTGTTTAATCAAAAATAGTCATGAACCTTAAAATATTTTCTATTATAAATCATACTAAAATTCAAAGGAAATCAGAGGATATAAAAGAATGATATATAAATAAATAATTAAGTAAAATGAGTTTGTATAAAATATGTTTTGATAAAAAGGTTTGTAGTATACATAAAAATATACTTTCGTTTTAAGAAGTGGAATAAGTAACATATTAAAATATATTTTAGTTCCAAAATAATTAAACAGACAGTATATTAAATATACTTTAGTCATCAAAATAATAGTTTTCAGTAGTATATCAAAAGTATACTTTGGTTTTATACATAACATATTAAACTATGCTTTGGTTTTGTAAATAACATATTAAAGTATGCTTTGGTTTTGTAAATAACATATTAAACTATGCTTTGGTTTTATAAATAACATATCAAACTATGTTTTTAGTGATTAACAAAATATACATGTTGTTTTGTACAATATCACACATGAGAGTATATCAAACTATACTTTTGGGAGTATAGCAAAATATACAATAAAAATGTGATTTAAGAATTCAACCATACCTTAGTGCATCAAACTACACCAATTGAGACTATAGAAATACCACAAAGGCAATTTCTATTTGGATAAAAATATTGGTTTCTGACATTCCATGACAACAGGAATGGGGTGTCTAATCCTATAGCGTTATATCATACTACCAATCGGTCTTGTGAACATAAAATAAGTACAATTCAACAATTAATTTTATAATCTTTGAAAAATCAGTGTTTAAACCATAAATAATCATTCAGTTTATCAAAAGATAAGTACTAATATGTATAATCAATTATACTTTGAAATCATGAATATAACAATTAGGTACACATGTTTCACCCCAAAACATTGAAAACAGTAAAAGAGGGGACTATGTACTCACTTGAGATTGCTTAGAAGTCTTGAATAACAACCAAGCAAAGCTAGAGAGATTACGGAATCAAACGGCACCTAATATAGGTAACTATGTAAATAAAACGGACCTAAATCGGAAGATTGGATAGAATGAGGTTTCGTAAACCAAATGAGTATGGGAACTCATGTAATATGGTTTAACAAAGCCTACATACTAAATCGAAACCTAACCTAGGTGCTTATGACCCATTACGACTCGTTTAGGTAGCTTACGCTACTTTAACGCGTCGTTCGCGTAAAACGCGTTTGAGACGTCTAACTAGTCCTATGACAAGTATTATATGCCCTAACATGTTTAAATATGTTGCATAATCAGTTAAGTGACAAAAGTTTAAGTTACATATGCTTAAAATCCAATTATACATGAAAAGGGCATTTTGGTCATTTACCTAAGGCATATAAACTACCTATCATACAACTACTTAAACTGTGTGACCATAAGGTATAAGCTCGGAAGGTTATTCCCTATGCAACTATGGTCACTAAACATGCTTGGTCGGATCCTAATGATCGATCAAACCGGTCGAGTTCGAAAGTCTAAGCGGTGGTTTAGACCGCTTGACTTACGACTCTAAACAAGCACTAAACTAAAAGTGACGAGCTAAACATGTTGGAACATGTTTAACTAAGTTAGAAAACAGGTTTTGATATCAAAACAAAGTCTTTTGATACCTAAGAGTAGTTTGGTTGCAAAATACACATAAATTCACATTTTGACCGAAACTACGACTCGTCACTACTCCTAATCAACGTGGTAATCAGTAGGTATAGTCACTAGGGACTACAACCCTCGTGATTACGCTCACGTTGCGAAGTTCAAACGAACTTCGTGTTGACCAAAGACTGGTCAAAGCAGAAAGTCAAACACTGTTTGACTTTTACGCTAGGAAAGCGATAAAAGAACGAAGGAAGCTTACAAAGGGTCCTTGCTAGGGAGAACTTGATCTTATAATTATCAGGTATGAAATTTATAAACCTCAACTTAGAGAATTTAGATCAAGGGTGAATTAAAACAAATGATATGGCATGCTATTTATACTTGTTGGAAACTCACAAGATCAAGACCTGTGTTTATGTAACTTCCAAGCAAAAGATCGTGGCCATACATGTGTTTGGTGCATATTAGAAGCCTTGGAGAGGTGTTAACTTGGTTAACACACAAGAAAATTTGCATAAACAGCCCCTGAACATCAAACAGTTTGCTGAAAATTGAAAATCTGGAACTGGGCACTTTTAGGCGCCCCGCGTAAGCTGAGGGACCGGCTTACGCGGCCCGCCTAGTCCTCACAGTTTAGCAAAAGTTTCAATGTTGACAGTTCAGGTCCCTGTACTTGCATAGGCCCATTTTTGGTACTTTTAACATTCCTTAAGCCATTTTCAAGGCCCTACAAGGTGGTCAAAGTATAGAGGACTCAAAATATGCTCGGAAAACTCTCGGATGTCGGCTCGTTTGGTCGTACGGTCGCGTTATTCGTCAAATTACGACGAAACTCGAACGGACGTGAAAACGATCCAAATTAAGCGACGAATGGTATTTTTTGCATGACAATCACTAAAATAAAAATATTTTAGTGTGTACAAAAATTTTGGGTGTCCAGATGTGGTCAAAACGTAAGATATGCGCGTAAATGCAAACTTACGCCGTTTTTGACACTTTTAGTCCCTGTGTGATCAAAGTTTATTTTTGCGCACCAAACACCTCAAAGCCTATTTCTAAGCTATGTAAAGGATATTTAGGGCATATTTAATTTATCATCATGTTCCAGAATGTTCGTTACAGTACGAATCGGCATACTTTCGCAGTTTGTCGAAATTAGTCCCTGTAAGCGAATAAACTTGATTTCGACACACTAAACCACCCAAAACTTATTTCTAACTTATGCAAGGGTTTTTTAAGGTATTTTAATCCTATGCCACTATTCCGGAGTGTTTGTCGCATTAAACTAATTACGTTTACGCATCAGTTCGTGTATAACCTTCCAGAAAGCGATTTAGAGCTCGAAATCGAACAAGAATTGATATGTGCAAATGATACACATATTTATACAAATCCCAAGTATGAAATACAATATTTCATTGGTTTGGTATTTGTTTGATGGTTGAAGTGACACAGGTGTCACAAGTCAAGGTTTCAGAATCCTAGAATAGGCTTGTGAAATATGTGGTAGGGAAACTGCGTGTTTGATAGCATGTTCTGATTACAATTCCAGGATTTGATTGTGATTTAAATTGAGTGTTCATATAAATTAAATTGAAAACATGATAAATTAGTTGCAGACCGTTACATGAAAAAGGCCTAGGGAGATAAGTTTAAGTGGACAAACATACTGGCAATCGCTCGGATCACCCAAAGTAAATTAGTATTGATAAGTGTAATCTAGCCTGAAACACTGTGATTTGATCCCATTGCAACTGTAATTGTATATTAGTTTCTTTTTTTATTTATGTTTTAGTTTATATTGTTAGTTTTTATAAAATAAAAAATCCAAAAAGAGAGTGCTTATTTGTTTTATTAAAAATTAACCGTTCTTGAAGATTTGATTGATCATCATAATTTGAAAGAAATTTGAATTGTAAAATCCGAGTACAAATACTTGGATGTACTGAGTGTTCACGTGGTATTTCCCTCTGTTGCACAGAAATGTTTGCTTATGAATTTCTGAGTGTGTGCAGAATTTAAAATTCAAATCAAGAAACAGGGGTTGTTGAAGGTTGATATGCTGTTGGTTGCTGACAAAGCTTGAAGCATCACAATAGCAAGATGTACCTGAGTCAGAAGAACCAGATATGTGTCATCATCTGACAGTCATAGTACATTTGAAGAAGTACCTGTGAACCTGCTTGAAAGAGAAGGCATTAACAAAGAAAAGAGTTACTGAGAATCCTCCGCTTGCATTCTTTTCAACAAGATTTTTCCAGCAAAGCTGATTGTGATTAAGAAGAACAAAAGAGCCCAAGTTTGAAGAATGAAGGATATTCCCACAAAAACATGATGAAGACTGCACTTTGATAAAGACAGCAAAAACCTAGGGGGATATTGTAAGGCCCTATAATTGAGTAGGTTTACGCTTATCTTTATCAAACACAATTATAGGCTATTGGGCTTAGCCTTGTAGTGGGTTAGATTATATTAGGATAAGCCATGTGGACTATTTAAGTGATTTGGGCTTGTTTGGTTAGTAATATTGTGCATATGGGCCTAGCCCAGTTTGTAACTAGGTCACCCTATGTAACTATAAATAGGGTGAACCTAGGTCATTAGAAGGTTACTGTTCATTCCATTGTTCTTCTTATCAGTTATCGAATTCTGTGTACCAGACGGTTCTTAGAAACCGTGTGCACTTTGGTTATTCAATTGATTTTGTTCTTGTTCTTATCACTTTCATCAGTATTCCGCACTTTTGATTGTGATTTTGATATCCGATTGGTAGTTTTAGGACTTACACCTTGGGATGGTGAAATGAAAAATATGCCCTCATGTGCAAGGCACATGACCATATTTAACAAAAAAAAAAAAAAAAACTAACGGGGTTAGGGTTAAAGGACAAGACATGCAACAAAATTTCTTGTAAATGACACAACCTGTCAAAATTCGTTGAAAAAAGGACACCGCCTGCAAAATGGTGTTAAGATAAAGGACAAAACGTGTAATTTTTCCATAAACTTATGTTAATTATAATTATTGTTTTATATATAATTTTGTTACTTTTCTATAATTTTGTAAATAGCAGTTATTAATATTTAAATACTTATTGAATATATTAATGGGCTCATTTAGGCTTGTTCGTTGGCTCGGGCTTGATAAGCGAAGTTTGGGCTTGTTTCTTTAACGAGCTTGTTTTTAGGCTCGAGGTCGTGCTCAAACTCATTTAAGCTTGACTCGTTTTGAGTTTTTTTTTTCGAGTCGAGCTCGAGTAGCTCGGCCCCTATGTACACCTATGTTCGATGAATGACAATGATTAATATGTTTAACTGTGAATACCCGAACTTTCTAGGTTAGTAACGTGATCCTAACTCCTCTTTAATGTGCGCACGCTCAGTGTTAATATAATTCTGTTAGACGAAGAGGTTAGTATAATTGGGCTGCGTATGTTGGGCCACCTACACATCCCTTTTGGCTACACAATAACTTCGGCCCACGCACACATATCTTAGGCTTTAACTACACAAAAATCCAACCAAGACTTTGAAATGGGCCGGTTAGTGTTGAAAGTGGGCCGGTTGGTTTGGGATAATTATATGCACGATTTAGTTATATCCAACCAAGATTTAATCTCAGCCCAAGTGAAGTTAAAGTTGGGCCCGATTACAATCCGGTTACAATTGTAAAGTTTAAAAAAAAAATGACACGGTCTGATGTAATCCCTTTCATTATCTCATAACCTCTGTTATTTATTTTATGATTCTTGGCCCACACCACCCAAAGCCCAATCCGAGCCCACATGTTACAAATGTTATACGTATTGCATGCTGATGATTACCCATATTTTCCTAAACACCTACGAATCACAAACCATATGCCCTCCTAAACTATTGACGGCAGACGACCCCCCCCCCCCCCCATCCATCGAGGCAATCTCATACTTTCGAGATACCATCTTATCTAGTCGAGCCCACTGATTTGTAAGTCCGTACTCATATTATTTGAAAATAATGTGATTCTTGTTTATGTGAGAGTTGAGTAGCAAAAGTGTATGTATGCTATGTAATTGATTAGTAACGATTTAATTGAACATTATATATATGCGTATGATAATAAGACTTATGGTGACTAGTTATGGTTATGTAAACTGTTAGTTGAACCATGATGTGTTTGTTATGAAGGTTTCTGATAATCTTGAAATAATATTAGATGTTTGATAATTGTGGGATTTGGATGACATTTAACTAGTTGTTTAAGAGGATTAGGGTTGATTAATAAATGTTAGTAATGATCCGATGATAATACTGTTATATGTTTGTTGTTATGTGTATTGATTAGATCGAGTATTCACTAGGCCGCTGAACACATTAGCCTTTCTGTTGGACCTCATGGTTTATAAATGGATTGATTTTAGATAATGGCCAACATCACAATTAATGCTCTTAAAGGTAATTGGGCCGCATACTGTTGTTCAGAAAAATTAATTGGACCGGTTGTAATGTTTAAAGCTGATGTTCACATGGGCCGACACATATGGATTGTATAAGAGATGTCACGTGAATTTATCTGTTTACTATGAGCCCAAGTGACATCATACTTTTGCACGGCCCAAGATAAAATCTGTACATGTGATCTCATCATTTGAGGTCCAATCACATTTGAAGAAAAATTGAAGTTGTTGACCACTTTAATTGCATTAAAAGATGATGTCAGTACACTATTCTTTGTGCATGTAATGGGATGGTAGGATAGATGCTTATTATCATGATAAGCTAGAACCTTGATAGTGTGTGACTAAATAATGATTGTTGTGAACACATGTAAGCATCGCATGATATGAGCATATGGTTGGATCTGACGTGGGAGTTAAATAGGGTGTTAACTTTTGATAAATGAATTGGTGGAGTAACCCAGTAAACTGTTGTGTAATACGTAACTGTTGTTGTATGATATGCATAGGATGTGAATACATGTGAATTTCGGATTCGTTTGAGTTGAATAACTGTTTATGTGCTACTTGGTGATTGTTGCTTGAACACAATATAATTACAATTTATACGCGAGTCATGCGACTGTAAACTGACTACATGTACATGAACACCATAGGCTTCGATTAACTAAGTGTGAACAAGTAACTAATCATACCGAGCAAACCAAGGTGAGTTCACTGCTCTTTTTCCAAGCATGCATCCCGGGGACGGATATCGGGTAACGTTCCAAGGAGGAACGCTTGTGTGACAACTGTACTCTTTAATCGAAGTACGATGTAAAACAATGTTGATTATTAATAAAACTATGTGCTTTGGTGTTATAATATGTGTTTTGATGTCTTTATGTGTGTGTTTATGTTTGGTGATTTTACAATTCGATTCGATTCCGATTTCAAGCTTTAAATCGCTTTCTGGAAGGTTATACGCGCACAGATGCGTAAATATAACCAGTTTAATGCAACAAACACTCCGGAATAGTGACATAGGCTTAACATACCTTAAATAACCTTTACATAACTTAGAAATAAGTTTTGAATGGTTTGGTGTGTTGAAAACAAGTCTATTCGATCACAAGGACTATTTATGTCAAACTGTGAAACTGAGGATTTACACTGTAACGAACATTCTGGAATATAATCATAAGTTAAACATACCATAAATATCCTTCACATAGCTTAGAAATAGGCTTTGAGGGGTTCGGTGTGCTAAAATAAACTTTTGTGTCATTCAGGGACTAAAAGTGTCAAAAAGTGCACAAGTTTGCATTTTTACGCATAACTTACGTTCTGAATACATCCGGACATCCAAAAATTTATGTAAGCATGACTATATTATATTTTAGTGTTCTTCTTAAGAAAAATCCGTTCGTTGCGTCATTTGGATCGTTTTTCGCGCTTGTGCGCATTCCGTCGTAATTAAGCGAACATCGCGTTCGTACGGCCAAACGAACCAACACCCGGCATATTTTTGAGCATGTTTCATGTCCACAATGTTTAGGCAACATTTTAGGGCCTTAAAGTTGACTTTACGGGCCTTAGAAGTGTAGGAAAAGGCCTTAAACACGTGCAGGGGCTGAAACTGTCAATTTTGAAACTTGTTTTCTGATCTGAAGAGCTAGGCGGCCCGCGTAGTGCCAAGCTTAAATCTTAGGCGGCCCGCGTCAGACTCCCAGAACAGATCAGAACGAACAGTCAGCGTGTACCAGCTGTTTTAACCACAACCACACACTTACAACTTGCATATTCAGCTGATAAGCATCATTTTTTAGCCACCACAACTTTCCGACACTTGTACGGATAGGATTAAGGCACGATATTCGACAAACGATCTTAACGGTTACCCGAAAACTATAAATACCCCACCCCCCATTGTTCATAATCACTAGAAATTTGATTTGAGAAACTCTAAGTTGAAACATTTGTTTCATACCTGAGATTTTTGAATCGAGTTTAGCATTCGGGGACCCTTCGTAAGTATTCTTTCGTTCTTTTCCTTATTTTACTGCTTTTCGAGTCCGAAAGTCAAACTTTGTTTGACTTTCTGCGTTAACCAGTAATGGTCAATGCGAAGTTCGTTTGAACTTCGCAACGTGATTGTAATCACGATGGTTATAGTCCCTTAGGACTTTGCCTACTGATTACCACGTTGTATAGGGTCGTAGGGTAAGCGATCTGATAAATCGCTTATACCTTCGAACCCGACCCAGTTTGGTCGATCATTAGGATCCGACCAAATTCATTAGGTGACCATAGTGTAGGGGATAACCTTCCGAGGTTATACCTTATGGTCGCTTCGTTAAGTAGTTGTATGATAAGTAGTTCATATGCCTTAGGTAAATTACCAGATTACCCTTTTTGTGTATAAATGGTAATTAAGCATATGTAACCTAAACTTTTGTCACATAACTGATTATGTAACATGTTTAGGCATATAACACTTGTCATAGGACCAGTTAGACGTCTCGAACGCGCTTTGCGCGCACGACGCGTTAAAGTAACATAAGTTACCTTAATGAGTCACGATGGGTCGAAAGCAATTAGGTTAGGTTCCAATTTAGGATGTAGGCTTTGTTAAACCATATCACATGAGTTCTAACACTCATTTGGTTTACAAGACCTCATTCTGTCCGATCTTCCGATTTAGGCGTCTATTGTTTGATTAGTGATTCGATTACTAGGTACTGTTTGATTTCTCTGGTTGCTCGAGTTTGTTGAAGTTCTATTGACTGAGGATACTTTGCACTACATGTGAGTACATAGTTCCCCTATTTTACTGCTTTCAATTGTTTTGGGGTGATTCATATATACTAAATGTTTTCAAGGCTTTAACGATGGTTTCAAAACGATTTTCGATGATTATAACGATGGTTTCAAAAACGATTAAGACGATTCATACAAAACTAATAACGATTTCGATAATGTGAATGAACTTGTTGATTGGGGTACATAACAAATGACATTCATTAGCAATGATCAAGCCGACCAGTATTAGGTTATGGTACCATAGGATCTGACAATTCCCGTTATTTCACTACACCCGTGGTTATGTGTGGGGGTAGTGGGTAACGACCAAATCTGTAATTTTTAACTTACCCTATGGAGGTTTGTTAATGCGAGAACGAGAAGCGACGAGGGACGAGTCACGAAGGTTTGAATGTTATTAGCGAGGCAACCATATATAAGTTATTCACAATTAAAACAAGGATGATTTGGATGATGTAAACGATTTGTAAACGATTTGGGTAAACGATAACGATACGATGTTAAAACGATTTGGGTAAACGATAACGAAACGATGTCACACAACGATGTTTTCGAAGTAACATACGAGTTTTATTAACGAGTTAATACGAGATGTTTTACAATTTGCTTTGCTTAAACAAAGGTTTTTGGGTTAAGAATCGTGGCTACGAGGTTTCATAAACTATAACCCGCTCGATTTGAGTTGGTTAATGAGGTTGCAATATAATACTCTTTTCAAAACAAGGTTTTTAAATAAAGTATTGCAACATTTAAACTAGCCATGAATCCAATACTCCTATAAAACCTATGTACTCGCCAGCATTTCTTTGCTGACTGTATTTTCACATATGTTTCAGGAATTGATGCTTGATGATGATACTAGGATGCATGCGTCACGTAGGATCTGGACGAGGCCTTAGTGACATAAAACAATATTAGTCGATATGTAACTTGTTTGTTCTACTTTAAGACAATGTAATGTTTAATATTATCAATAAAACGAAACACTTTTGTATCCATGGTTATGAAACGATAATTCTGTTACAACACGCCCCGACGTTTTCGGCCGCGCTTTGTTGTTTTACGCGGTCGGGGTGTGACAGAAGAGTTGGTATCAGAGCCAATGGTTATAGGGAATTAGGTTATTAGTAATGCTTTGACCTAGACTATAACTTTAGGACTCCAACACAAGTTTACTTGTGTTTAGATTTTAAAAACAAAACTGTCACCTATCCTTAGGTGATAACCACAACGAGAACACAAATTCAAATCCGCTTCGAAAATTAATCATCCGTTCTAGGATGATTGATTACAAGGTTTTGAACCCTCTATTATATGGTTTTGAACCCTCTAAGTTTTCAAAATCTCGTCAAAGTTTGGGTTTAAATAATGTGAACACGTGCAAACTGGAAGGGTGAATGCCTGTATTCTGGGTTTTCTGTCTAGGCAAGCACTTCGTATACATCTCATCAGACGCGAGACCAGTTGTGCTTACCTGGGAATTCTTGGGATGAGTGTTCACTTATAGGCGAGCATGTCTTCGCTATACATTATTTTGACCTATTTACTTTGATTAGTCACTGCGTGTCGTTTGTTTGTTCGAGGTAACAAACAAATGATCGCCTTCCTTGTGTTTTGTCAATACCTCTTTTGTTTTTCCTAAATTTCAACCTCACTCGATTCTCTTGTTTCCTTGTTAGACAATGCCTCCTCGACGCGATCCTCGAACTTTTACTATTGAAGAAATAGCAGCCCTGGTCTCTCAGCAAGTGGCTGCTGTACTTCCCGGTGTAGTAACCGAAGTCCATGACATATTCAACAACATCAATAACAACAACAATAATAACAACAACAATAACGCACAATGTAATTTCAAAAACTTCAATTCTGCGAAGCCACAAAGGTTTTCTGGGTCGCAAGGAGCAACTGCGCTCTTGCAGTGGTTTGAGAGCATCGAGAACACATTCCGACATGTGCAGTGTCAGAATGCGCGGAAGGTTGAATTTGCTTCCAGCGTATTTGAGAAGCGAGCGCTTACCTGGTGGAATGGTATTATGCGCGACAGGGGTGCCGAAGTGGCATTAGCACAAACATGGGCAGAGCTTCGGGCTCTCATGATGAAGGAGTTTTGTCCCCGTCATGAGATTCGAGTGTTGGAACGAGAGTTTGAAGACTTAAAACAAGATGGGGCTGAACACCGTGCATACACAGATCGCTTTGAGGAACTCAGCCTATTGTGCCCCACCATGGTTACCCCTCCTGAGAAGGCAATCGAGAGATATATCGATGGCCTACCCGATTCTATTCTGGAGATTTTAACCGGTGTTAATCCTCCTACCCTTCGCCAAGCAATAGAGTTGTCTGCTACCCTGACTGATACCCAAGTCAGGAAGGGTAAACTCACCCGCAAGGGTGATAAAAAGAAGGCAACTGATTCCGAGAAAAACAAGAAAAAGGGTAAGGGCAAGGAAGGAGAAACGTCGAAGAAATCCAAGAAGCGAAAGGGTGCTCAAAATTTTGCTGTTACAGCCCAGACTGCTCAGAACCCGCAGAACCCACCGGCTTAGCCACCTGCAAAGAAAGCATACGCTGGCACCGCACCTCACTGTGCTCGTTGCAACGGTCATCACGTTGCACAACAAGCTTGCAGGCAATGCACGACGTGTGGTAGACTTGGGCATATGGCCAACGTTTGTCGTTTCGGACAAAATCAGGTTGCTCAGGTTCCAGCTCAGGGCCAAGGGAATGCTGCGAGATTCCCACCGGGTTCATGTTTTAATTGTGGAGAGTATGGTCATTTCCGCAACAATTGTCCGAGGATGGCGAATGCAAACGCGAATGCTAACGCAAACGCTAATGCAAACGTCAATGTGAATCCCACTCGTGGGCGAGCGTACAACTTGAACGCAAACGCAGCGAGGGCCGACAACGAGGTGGTCAACGATACGTTTCTTATTAACAATCGACCTGCATCTATTCTTTTTTATTCCGGTGCCGATAGGAGTTTTGTTTCATTATCATTTGAGCCTTTGCTTGCGATACCTAGAACAAAACTGAGGAAACCCTTATCTGTTGAAATTGCCACTGGCAAACCTCTTATTCTTGACTCGGTTATTCATGGTTGTCAATTGAACCTTGATAACCATCTTTTTCCTATTGACCTCACACCGATGCAACTTGGAAGCTTCGATATTATCGTTGGAATGGATTGTCTAACAAAACACCATGCTGAGGTGGTTTGTTTCGATAAGATTGTTCGTATTCCTTTGCCTTCTGGCGATGTTCTGGAGATTCGTGGCGAGAAGCCATCTGGCGGATTGAAGCTTATGTCATGTACAAAGGCCCAAAGTTATTTGCGAAAAGGATATGTTGCTTTTCTGGCACATGTCACCGAGGAGAAAGACAAGAGCAAGAGTATTCGGGATATTCCGATTGTTCGGGATTATCCAGAGGTGTTTTCTGATGAACTGCCTGGTTTGCCTCCAGTTCGTCAAGTCGAGTTTCATATTGGCCTTGTACCCAATGCCAACCCGATTGCAAAAGCGCCTTATCGACTTGCACCATCTGAGATGCAAGAATTATCGAAGCAGCTTCAAGAGTTATCTGATAAAGGATTCATTCGACCAAGCTTTTCACCTTGGGGAGCTCCTATCCTCTTCGTGAAAAAGAAAGATGGATCTTTCCGAATGTGTATCGATTATCGTGAGCTTAATAAGCTCACCATCAAGAATCGATATCCCCTACCTCGAACTGATGATCTCTTCGACCAGCTGCAGGGTGCTTCATGTTTTTCCAAGATCGATCTGCGTTCTGGGTATCATCAACTTCGTGTTCTCGAAGAAGATATTCCCAAAACTGCTTTCCGCACAAGATATGGGCATTTCGAGTTCACAGTCATGCCTTTCGGTTTGACTAATGCTCCTGCTGTCTTCATGGACTTAATGAATAGGGTCTGCAAGCCTTATTTGGATCAGTTCGTCATTGTTTTTATTGATGACATCTTGATCTATTCAAAGTCTCGAGCCGAGCACGAACAACACCTTCGCTTAACTTTGGAACTCCTGAAGAAGGAACAACTTTTTGCTAAATTCTCCTAGTGTGAATTCTGGCTTAAAGAAGTTCAATTTTTGGGTCACATAGTCAATGAGCAGGGTATTCATGTGGATCCATCCAAGATTGCCGCTATTAAGGACTGGAATGCACCGACGACGCCCACAGAGATTCGATCTTTTCTTGGTCTTGCTGGTTATTATCGGCGTTTTATTTCAAATTTCTCGAAGATTGCGGTTCCACTCACTGCTTTGACTCAAAAGAAGAAGCTTTTTGAGTGGGGACCCAAGCAAGAAGAAGCGTTCCGAACGCTGAAGCAGAAGTTATGTAATGCTCCTGTTCTATCTCTGCCCGAGGGAAGCGATGATTTCGTTGTCTATTGCGATGCATCCAAACTAGGCCTTGGTTGCGTCCTCATGCAACGAGGTAAAGTTATTACATATGCATCTAGACAGCTGAAAATTCACGAGAAGAACTATACGACTCAAGATCTTGAGTTAGGAGCTGTGGTTTTTGCGCTAAAAATCTGGAGACACTACCTCTATGGAACGAAGTGTGTGGTTTTCACAGACCACAAAAGTCTCCAGCATATTCTTAATCAGAAGGAGCTGAACATGAGGCAACGACGTTGGGTTGAACTCTTGAACGACTATGATTGCGAGATTCGCTACCATCCCGGTAAGGCGAATGTCGTAGCTGATGCGCTTAGTCGAAAAGAACGAGTCAAGCTTCATTCTGTTCGAACTCTATCGGATATTCAAACTCGTGTTCTTCAGGCTCAGCAATTTTGTGATTCACAAAATTTGATAGGTACGGAATTACCACATCAGCTTGAGCTTAAACTCGAAACGAAATACGATGGTTTGCTCTATTTCATGGATCGTTTGTGGATTCCTAATCAGGACGATCTTCGCACCCTGGTAATGGACGAATCTCATAAGTCTCGATATTCTATCCATCCTGGTGCTGATAAAATGTACAAGGATCTTCGTACTTCGTACTGGTGGCCTGGTATGAAGAAGGATGTTGCCTTGTATGTATCAAAATGCCTAACTTGTCTCAAAGTCAAGGCTGAACATCAACGACCTTCTGGCTTGCTTGTACAGCCAGAGATACCGGTTTGGAAGTGGGAGAACATTACGATGGATCTCATCACTAAATTACCGCGTACATCTAAAGGTCACGATGCTATTTGGGTTGTGGTCGATCGATTAACGAAATCAGCTCATTTTATTGCGATTCGCGAGGATTATTCTGCTGATAAACTTGCAAAGATTTATGTTGATGAGATTGTATCACGACATGGTGTTCCTTTGGACATCATTTCCGATCGTGATGCTCGATTTTCATCTCATTTCTGGAAGGCCATGCAATCTGCTTTGGGAACCCAATTGAATCTAAGCACTGCTTATCATCCCCAAACAGATGGCCAATCTGAGAGAACAATTCAAACTTTGGAGGATATGCTTAGAGCATGTGTAATAGATCTTGGTGGTAGTTGGGATTCTAATCTACCACTGATTGAGTTCTCTTACAACAATAGCTATCATACTAGTATTAAAATGGCACCATTCGAAGCTCTCTACGGTCGAAAATGTCGTTCACCTGTCTGTTGGGACGAGACCGATGAAGCTCAGCTTACTGGACCTGAACTCGTTCTGGAAGCAACAGATAAGATCAAGAAAATCCGCTATAATCTTGTGACAGCTAGATTACGTCAAAAGAGATATGCGAATTTACGACGCAAGCCCTTGGAATTTCAAGTCGGAGATCGAGTCCTACTCAAGGTTTCACCTTGGAAGGGAGTCGTGAGATTTGGAAGGAAAGGAAAACTTGCACCACGATATGTTGGACCATTTAAGATCGTTGAAAGAATTGGAAAGGTTGCCTATCGACTGGAGCTACCTCCGGAGCTTGGAAATGTTCACCCGACTTTTCACGTGTCCAATTTGCGAAAGTGTATAATTGACGCTGATCTTCACATTCCTCTCGACGAGATCCAAATCGATGAAACGATGCACTTTGTCGAGAAACCAGTGGAGATAGTGGAACGTACATACAAACAGTTGAAGAACAAACGGATTCATTTGGTCAAAGTTCGCTGGGAATCCAAGCGTGGTCCTGAGTTTACTTGGGAACGTGAGGACCAGATGAAGACGAAGTATCCGCATTTGTTTTCACAAGCTTCCTCTAGTTAAAATTTCGGGACGAAATTTCCTGAAGTAGGGGAGACTGTGACAACTGTACTCTTTAATCGAAGTACGATGTAAAACAATGTTGATTATTAATAAAACTATGTGCTTTGGTGTTATAATATGTGTTTTGATGTCTTTATGTGTGTGTTTATGTTTGGTGATTTTACAATTCGATTCGATTCCGATTTCAAGCTTTAAATCGCTTTCTGGAAGGTTATACGCGCACAGATGCGTAAATATAACCAGTTTAATGCAACAAACACTCCGGAATAGTGACATAGGCTTAACATACCTTAAATAACCTTTACATAACTTAGAAATAAGTTTTGAATGGTTTGGTGTGTTGAAAACAAGTCTATTCGATCACAAGGACTATTTATGTCAAACTGTGAAACTGAGGATTTACACTGTAACGAACATTCTGGAACATAATCATAAGTTAAACATACCATAAATATCCTTCACATAGCTTAGAAATAGGCTTTGAGGGGTTCGGTGTGCTAAAATAAACTTTTGTGTCATTCAGGGACTAAAAGTGTCAAAAAGTGCACAAGTTTGCATTTTTATGCATAACTTATGTTCTGAATACATCCGGACATCCAAAAATTTATGTAAGCATGACTATATTATATTTTATTGTTCGTCTTAAGAAAAATCCATTCGTTGCGTCATTTGGATCGTTTTTCGCGCTTGTGCGCATTCCGTCGTAATTAAGCGAACATCGCGTTCGTACGGCCAAACGAACCAACACCCGGCATATTTTTGAGCATGTTTCATGTCCACAATGTTTAGGCAACATTTTAGGGCCTAAAAGTTGACTTTACGGGCCTTAGAAGTGTAGGAAAAGGCCTTAAACACGTGCAGGGGCTGAAACTGTCAATTTTGAAACTTGTTTTCTGATCTGAAGAGCTAGGCGGCCCGCGTAGTGCCAAGCTTAAATCTTAGGCGGCCCGCGTCAGACTCCCAGAACAGATCAGAACGAACAGTCAGCGTGTACCAGCTGTTTTAACCACAACCACACACTTACAACTTGCATATTCAGCTGATAAGCATCATTTTTTAGCCACCACAACTTTCCGACACTTGTACGGATACGATTAAGGCACGATATTCGACAAACAATCTTAACGGTTACCCGAAAACTATAAATACCCCACCCCCCATTGTTCATAATCACTAGAAATTTGATTTGAGAAACTCTAAGTTGAAACATTTGTTTCATACCTGAGATTTTTGAATCGAGTTTAGCATTCGGGGACCCTTCGTAAGTATTCTTTCGTTCTTTTCCTTATTTTACTGCTTTTCGAGTCCGAAAGTCAAACTTTGTTTGACTTTCTGCGTTGACCAGTAATGGTCAATGCGAAGTTCGTTTGAACTTCGCAACGTGATTGTAATCACGATGGTTATAGTCCCTTGGGACTATGCCTACTGATTACCACGTTGTATAGGGTCGTAGGGTAAGCGATCTGATAAATCGCTTATACCTTCGAACCCGACCCAGTTTGGTCGATCATTAGGATCCGACCAAATACATTAGGTGACCATAGTGTAGGGGATAACCTTCCGAGGTTATACCTTATGGTCGCTTCGTTAAGTAGTTGTATGATAAGTAGTTCATATGCCTTAGGTAAATTACCAGATTACCCTTTTTGTGTATAAATGGTAATTAAGCATATGTAACCTAAACTTTTGTCACATAACTGATTATGTAACATGTTTAGGCATATAACACTTGTCATAGGACCAGTTAGACGTCTCGAACGCGCTTTGCGCGCACGACGCGTTAAAGTAACATAAGTTACCTTAATGAGTCACGATGGGTCGAAAGCAATTAGGTTAGGTTCCAATTTAGGATGTAGGCTTTGTTAAACCATATCACATGAGTTCTAACACTCATTTGGTTTACAAGACCTCATTCTGTCCGATCTTCCGATTTAGGCGTCTATTGTTTGATTAGTGATTCGATTACTAGGTACTGTTTGATTTCTCTGGTTGCTCGAGTTTGTTGAAGTTCTATTGACTGAGGATACTTTGCACTACATGTGAGTACATAGTTCCCCTATTTTACTGCTTTCAATTGTTTTGGGGTGATTCATATGTACTAAATGTTTTCAAGGCTTTAACGATGGTTTCAAAACGATTTTCGATGATTATAACGATGGTTTCAAAAACGATTAAGACGATTCATACAAAACTAATAACGATTTCGATAATGTGAATGAACTTGTTGATTGGGGTACATAACAAATGACATTCATTAGCAATGATCAAGCCGACCAGTATTAGGTTATGGTACCATAGGATCTGACAATTCCCGTTATTTCACTACACCCGTGGTTATGTGTGGGGGTAGTGGGTAACGACCGAATCTGTAATTTTTAACTTACCCTGTGGAGGTTTGTTAATGCGAGAACGAGAAGCGACGAGGGACGAGTCACGAAGGTTTGAATGTTATTAGCGAGGCAACCATATATAAGTTATTCACAATTAAAACAAGGATGATTTGGATGATGTAAACGATTTGTAAACGATTTGGGTAAACGATAACGATACGATGTTAAAACGATTTGGGTAAACGATAACGAAACGATGTCACACAACGATGTTTTCGAAGTAACATACGAGTTTTATTAACGAGTTAATACGAGATGTTTTACAATTTGCTTTGCTTAAACAAAGGTTTTTGGGTTAAGAATCGTGGCTACGAGGTTTCATAAACTATAACCCGCTCGATTTGAGTTGGTTAATGAGGTTGCAATATAATACTCTTTTCAAAACAAGGTTTTTAAATAAAGTATTGCAACATTTAAACTAGCCATGAATCCAATACTCCTATAAAACCTATGTACTCGCCAGCATTTCTTTGCTGACTGTATTTTCACATATGTTTCAGGAATTGATGCTTGATGATGATACTAGGATGCATGCATCACGTAGGATCTGGACGAGGCCTTAGTGACATAAAACAATATTAGTCGATATGTAACTTGTTTGTTCTACTTTAAGACAATGTAATGTTTAATATTATCAATAAAACGAAACACTTTTGTATCCATGGTTATGAAACGATAATTCTGTTACAACACGCCCCGACGTTTTCCGCCGCGCTTTGTTGTTTTACGCGGTCGGGGTGTGACAGCTTGTTTATTGGGATGTTTGTTATTATACTCAGTTTCTATCACATAAGACCCCTTACATCTACCGACAGATGCCGAGGAGGCAACGAGGTTATTATTTGATAGCGCTATTAGGTGTGGCACCCTCACACCATACCGGGGAGGACGGGCGTGAACTAATTTCCTTAAAGCATGACCAATGTTTTGATAGAGACATTGGGGTTGGGCAAATACATCTTGCAGCCATTTCGGTAATCGAGTTAATAACAACATCAAATCAAATCGTTGAACTGTTTTATACACATATCTGGTAACTAAACACGTTAAGAAAACTTTGAACTCACCAGCGTCGTCTGACACACTTGTCTGCATGCTTGCAGGTTGTAGGTTTATATCATTGGGACTTGCTGTCTGGGGTGCTGGAGTGGTCATAGGTCGTGATACATGGAATCACAACACAAGCTAAATGATTTACGTACACATGGTTTACTAAACACTTAACAAATGAGTTTTGCTTTAGCTGTACACAATGAATGATATGTAACGTTTGTAACCCTTTATGTTAATGAATGAAAGTTTTAATTAAATATATTTATGAGTTCAATGTTTTTGGTGGCTTGGATCCTGGTACGTCACACGCCTCACGGGGGTTTCCGCATGTGGTATTTTGGGAGTGTGACAGTTTGGTATCAGAGCCACTGGTTATAGTGAACTTGGTTTTAAAAACATTTTTATAAAACCAGACTATAACCAAACAGTTCTGAAAACGGGAATACGACCATGACACTCAGCTCCAGATTGCAAGGTTCGTCTTTCTCACTTGATGCATACATTACATGGCTAGTGTACACCTGTTTATGATGTAGCATATGGACACACACTCGTCACTTTAGCATAATTACATGAACTGCTTGTTTACATTATGATGTGTTGTTAGTGTGTCGTAGCCCTGGGATTCTTATAACCTTGATGTTTTGACGGCCCCTGTTCGATATCTGAGTTTGAAGGACCATTTGACATGAGTTGGGAGGAACTGAGATGAGCATGCAAATCACAATATTATTGTGGGTGCACACATAATAATAATGTGGGGTGCATGCGAGTCCCAGTGAGGCTTAACAAGTGAAAAAGGGGTTCCATTTCGTTATTTGATCAAAGTGAAATACAACAGTCTATAGGAGTCATAGCAGTGATTGTCTCCTACTTGAACGTGATCTTTTCACTCCTCTTTGAATCCTTTCGAATCTCGATGCTATCGAGTATTACCTGAACACCCATCTGAACGCCTAGCGAACTGTGTAGAATGTTAGGTGCTTGTACGAACGTCTCTGTGTTAGATGTCGCAACATCGAATGATTGGTCTACACCTTCTTCACCTGTCTTTGTTTGTTAGAACTTAGCACGTTGACTCCTTAGGTCTCGAAGTGCGATCACCTCTGCGACACTCTCGCAACATACTGTGTATTACTCAGTTAACTTGCAAGATGGATGGACAAGAGAATGAGAGTAATACCATACTGACCCCAGCATTTGGATAACCCTGATTATCGGAGACGAACACCAACAAATTGGCTTCAATCGAATCCTTAACCCTAGTAAGCGACTTAAGGGAGTCAACTTTTACGAATCAATCGGGACATAATCGATGACGATTGACTGTAGAGCGGAACGTGTAACCGCCCGCGCCATGAGTAGTGCCTTAGAACGTGACACGAAATGTGAAAAGATGGACCCTGTTGGTGAAAGGACACAGGACACCCTTACAGGCAACAACATTAGAGGCAACAGTCGCAGCAACCCCAAGGTACTCGTAATCGTAGCCTACAGCATGGAAACAAAGGTGACTTCGAAAAGGATTGACTGTTGTTAAGTCAAGGTGACAACAACCAAGGGAACGACGGCAGTACTGGAAATTCTCGTAACGAAGACAAGCTAGAAATGATGCTCATGGAAGGACATTTAGGACTGGCATAGGCGGTGCCAGGCATAATAGCAAAACGATAGCTTGGATGGGTAGCTATTCGCTTCGTCTATGTTCTGTTTGACTCTGATGCTTCTTAAGACCGAACTTGTTGTGGAATTGGCTGGGGGCAAGTGATGTGCTAAAAGTGGTCTAATTAAAATAACTAATTTTAACCCTAAATTAGACACTCTAAGTTTTAAATTTATAAAAACAGACTCTCTAAAACCTAGACCACACCACCGGCAAGTGTACCGGTCAATGCAGTATAGCCTAAGTAAGTCCGAGTATCGAACCCACGAGACTCTCTGATTACGCTAATTAGACTCTATCTAGACCTAGATTGACACAGACTCTAACTGTTTAATTGGTTGGGGGGGGTACGGAAAATCTAAGGAAATCTATTTAAACTAATTAATTAACTAAAACTAGACTAAATACGAAGGACAACAAAGACGATTCTTATATGAGAACAAGGACCACCTAGACTAGAATCCTGGATTTATTTTAAGAAGATTACCGATTAAGTTAAATGCACGAATTATGGAATCGGGATCTTAAAGTACTAAACCTATTAAGAACCAACTAAGCCCCTCGACCCTTCTCAAGGAGAAACCTGTGGAACTACCTAGGCTGTTAATCCTACCGGTTATTAGACGCCTTTCCAGTTGTCTAATTATTATGTAAGTACCCTAATGTTGACCTACTCTTTTCCAATCATAGATCTAGGGTAGTTTGAATTAATTAACTTGACTTGATAGACTAATAAAACCGACAGGTCAACTAAGACACAACCTATTCCAAGGATTATCTAAAGCAATTCAACGGGTAAGACCTACCAACAGCCCCTCACTTTCCAGGTATTAGGTGTAACACCCCAAAATTTGTTTATTTCACTTAAGATAAAATGTAGAAGTAAATGGGATAGTATTTAAAATTAATAAGTAAATAAAATTAAGGGGCCAAAGTTGTAAATGCCAAAAAGCTATTTTTTTTTTAAGGATAATAGTTACAATTGTAACAAGACTTCAAGGGGGTATATGTAAATTATAATTAGTGAGGGTTTTATTATGTTTAAACCACAAAACCCACACACTGTACGTGTGTGGATCGACCAGGAGCAAAGAAAAACAAGGGTTCACCCATGTTCTCACCAAATTCACCAAATTAACAAGGAAAAATCGATGTTTATCAGTTGCATGTAGTAAAATTTCAATCATCTACCCATACCCAATCAAGTGGTAAGTCGAATTTATGGATTTGATAAATTGTAGAATTAGGGTTTCGACCCAATCATGAAATTGTGATATGATTTGTGTTGTTTAGATGTTAAGGATACTCCCTAGAGTAGAAATCATGCTTGATTTTGGTTAATTGAAAGAAAGCCTCTATAAACCCACTTTGTGAAATTGTGCTATGAATATGAAGATTATAGGAATGATGAATATAAGTAATTTGACATGTAATTCAGCTTGTAGTACCCGAATGCTAGATGAATTGATGTAGATTAAAGGAATTGTAAGAACTAGATTGAGAAGTGATGACATATAGGATAAAATAGTAAGTCATGCTTAAAATGCTTGTACACCATGCTTTATTAATGTAACGCACACTAGGTGTTCGATGAAATGCTTGAAAGAGTAATTATGTGTAAATTGGAACGTGATGGAATGAAAGTTAGGGTACTAAACGAATGAATGAATATGTTGATCTAGGTATGAAGGAAGAAGGTTCGAATTCTAAGAAATCGGAAGGATCACAAGACCGAGGTATGTTTCGTTGCATACAAATATCTTATTTATAATCTTGTTATAACATCATAATTAGATATTGTTAAAATGTTACGGTGATTAGTAACTAACTAGCAAATCCCTTGCGGATTTGGCTAGTATGAGAATGGTGATAAGTTATGCAAGTCGACCGGTTCTAGTGAACAAGTCGAACATGAATAAGCTTCCATCTGTTTTGAACGGGTGGTATTGTATGCTATGTAAAACGCTAGAAGCTTAATCCGTTATACGGATAGAATGAAGAATTTTATGTTGAAAGCAATCAACCCGGTTAAACGGGTTGGATATGTATGCTTAACTCTCATTGAGAGTGTTTATGCCAAACCCAAGTATTTGGGTAGTCCTATGTATGTTTAACTCTCATTGAGAGTGTTTATGCCAAACCCAAGTATTTGGGTAGTCTAATGCGCAAGAAAGATGGATGTTCATAAACGGATTGAATTAAAACGAAAGGGTTATATATAACTAGTATGATGACTAACTTTTAAAATCCTTGTTGTTGAATGTAGGGAAAACCTCACTATAGGCGATCCGGAGCTTGGAGCGAGCACATGTCTATGTCTTGTTATACCGAACGCTTCCGCTAGTTTATATGCATACTTTTTGGGTTTATATCTTGTCATTTTGTTTCATCTTGTTAGAAGTCTTACACTTGAAAACTTGTTGTCTTTGTTTTGGGTAGTTTAATGTTAGTAGGGTCGTAGACGGATGATGTTTATTATGTGTAAAAACAGGGGGTATGCTTGTTCCACGGACGAGTCATGCCCAAATTTTGTTAAAAAGTTTATAAACAATGTTAATTACAAGGTCATGAAATTGATACGGTTGTTGTTTTTATTCATTTGAATAAGCGGTCATAACAAGTTGGTATCAGAGCCAAGGTTTGAGGGATTCGGCAAGAGTCTTAATGCTCGAACTCAAACCGATGGCTCGTGCAAATATGCTCGCTCCAAGAATCGCCAAGGAGGTAAGATTTTAAACACTCGTTTAATATGAACATGTATAGTGCACTGCGGTTTAAGAATTAAGATGTATTATGTTATGAAGCGTTAAGATGGGTTAAATGGGAAATCCCGAGACCCGGAAAGCTGAAAACGGACTCGGAAAATAGTCGGAACAGCCAAAAAGAACCTGCAGCGTTTTTGTTAAACGAAGGCCCGTCTCCGACGGGTTAGCCCCCCGTCGCCGACGGCCTGCCCTGGTCCGACGGCTTAACCTCCTGTCGACGGGTATTTTTGTCCGACGCCCAAATCAAGAGCCCGTCGCCGACGGGCAACCTACCCGTCGCCGACGGCTCACCTAATGCCACTCGCTGATTTTTGTTGTTTTTCACGTGTTATGTTGTTGGGCTGAGTAGGACTTCTTTAATAACTACGGAAGGTCCGTATAAGGCTTAATAAGTGTATGCAATCACAATTAGTGATTACAACAAGAACGGATTCGTAAGAATCCAAAAGCAATGAACCGAATGACACAAAATAGACTAAGTAAATGCCGATTAATGAATAATTATATACTGAAAGTTGTGATTGGATTAAATGAAAACGTGACATTGTGTAGATGGCTGAGGCAAGAAATGTTAATGAGAATGATGAAAGATTTGAATGGTTAACAACCATGAAATGCGTGATTACGATAGAAAGAAAAGTTATAAAGGTCGAAAGTAGTGTGTCGAAGGACACAAATGAATGATGAAAGTTTAAAAGAGAGTAAGCTTAATACGTAGAAAAATGTGAATGAAGTGGTTACGAATTAATGAACTATGATATGTTGAAAGCTTATGATCCGTACTTAAATGATGAGAATAGTGGTGAAAACAAATTGAAGAATGTGAGTTAAATGGAATTCGTATAAAAAAAATTTGGATGACTGTATGCTTTGATCAGAATTATGCATTAGAGGCTTGTACCTCGTACTTCAAGGGTGTGATGCTTATGTGTATTAATGAGTTGCCTTGTTATGATTAAGAGGCGAATATGTGCTGAATGCGAATCATACGAGCTTATTAGTAAAGGATACGTTGGAATTATGTTATATAGTTAACTTAAATGACATTTACTAATTGTAGAATTATGGAGCATTAGCATGTGAAAATATGTGTATGTGAATTGATATGTGTATTGTATAGAGGATCACGTAAATTGTACATGTCGTACAGTACAAGTATGAGATGCGCAGGATATTATTATTATGACCTACCATATTTAGATGAATACATGTTTAAATGTTTGAAGTGTATAAACGAGACAGTTGACTTTCTGAAGGTCAACAGTTTAGGGATATCATGGATGGCCGCTAGACACAATTGTTTAAGTAAAGAGTTAAGGTGTTACGTACTAGATGAATTACGTGTTATGATTGATGATAGTTTAGTTGTATGGATTTGAAATGAGGTAATTATTAATGAACGTCTCATTTATACGAAATTCTACTAACGAAAGTCGTTTAACGTATGAATAGAAAGAAAGTGAACAGTCGTATATATGCTCATATAAGCTAATGATATTACGAACGTACTGATATGTAAGGATGGGAATCCTGTCAATTTACTTGAGCATGGATGGCAAAAAGGGTTAAAAGGAAGTAATGAAGTGAGCATGAACATGAACGCTAAAGGAATGTGAATTTACAATCACTTCGAATTTATTTACATAAAGATGTATGCGTGTTTGAATATTTGAAATTTAGTGGAACGTATAAATAAATGAGAACTTGGTACTGTTAATGAAAGGTAGAGAAAGGATAATAGTTCAGATGTAGCTAAAGGCGTTTTGTAAGTGTGTTCAAAATTGAAAATAAGAACAACCCATACTACAATATTTATATACAAAAGTACTGGGTGGTGGTTGACCTTAAAATGTTATATTGTAGAAGTCAGTAAATAATAATTACATACAATTGCTGGAAGTATTACGTAAGAAATACGTGTAAAGCAGAATACTCATTAGTAAAAGACAAGTTAGAGAACGTAGGTGAATTAACACCTAATACGGTGAACAAACAAATGGAAATGATATATTAAGGGATGGTCATGTATCGACCGAAGCTCGAGAAAAACATTAGAATCATCTCACTTATGTCCGGTCAAGCTAGCAAAAAGGGGTTTAACGATTCTTAAAGGAACAGATCAATATAAGAAAGAAAGAAAGATAAGAATGAAAAGTATAAGCCTACGATTAAATGTAAGACAAACTTAAGAAAGAAGGGTGGGAACACCACTAGAAATAGGATGTAAAGTGTCGCGTCGAGACGCGCTACATGAAATAGGACATGGAATTAAGTGTTAGGACCCAACACTCGAAGTTGAATGTAGAAGATTAATATGAAAACGTTTCGTAAGAAATGACATGGTAACTGATACGGCAGAAGAAAGGAAGGTAAGGAGGAATATGTTTGAATCCGAGAAATGGATTTGACCATGTAAGGAATGAAAGGTTGGATCCATAAGCAAGCACGGGTCAAACCAGTAAGAATGAAAGGTAATAAATTAAAAGTCCGAATCCGTAAATGAAGATGGATTAAACAAATAAGAATAGAAACTAAAAACGAAACTCAAATGAGTCATACGGGTCAAATGGCGATCGCCATTTGAACCCGGTATTTAATGTTCAATTTGTCAAGTTTTATGCTTATAGGTGAGCATAACATATGGGCATGCAATGTCGTAGTTTGGAAAGTATTAACCGTCGCAAGGTATGAACAACTAATCAAGGGATTTAACCCGCGCCAGGTATGTATAAAGCATTATATTTTAATAGGAGCTTAGGGCTCAACTAGTAAAGGACGTGTCAAAATAGGATACTGATTCACGTAAGTAAGAACGTATTTACAATTAGACTTTCGAAAAGTCAAATGAAGTGAATGAAGTCCTTGCAAGTATGCAAGTATAAAGTACGAACGTGTACCTCCATACAACCACATTAAGTTAAGGGTGTCAGTCTGACCTTGAAAGGTCAAACTGTGAAAGTTGGCGAGATAACCAATAAAAAGAAATGGAATGTATGATATGTTTAGCATGTACGTAAGGAAATTTGAAAGAGACAATATGCGAACAAACACCCTGTAGGACACAATTATGAAAGGTTATGTGCTAACTATTTATTTATAGATAAATATGATGGAATTCTTAGTGAAAGGATAGTATTGAAGCTAGTGGAAGGATGCCCACGAGTGGGAGCATATTTCAGGAATGAATGAGACCAATTCTGGTACGGAAGGTACATATAAAGAAGCGGATCGATCCGGCACACGAATAATCAACTTATACATGGAAAGCGAGGTTAGCAAAATGTTTAATTCTTCGTTAATGATTAAGAATCCGTAGATTATTTGTAAGTGTGAACAAAATGAATGGTAGAATAATTATGGTGTGTTATATAGTGATCGACCTGTGATGGTCAGCGTGAGAAGGTATGAATGTCATTAAGAGGGAGAATTAAAGGCCTTAAATGAAGGTTTGAGCTGAATTGGTTAGACGCTAGTATGGTGCTCGTACACAACATACCTAGTTGTTATCATAAGTAGTTCATGCAAGGAGCTAATAATAAAGTGTGCGAAGGATTAAATTCAAGGCTAAACTCAAACTTGTAATTAGTTCAAGTGACGGTGGTAACCATAGAATGATGCCTTATAATCGTATCAAGTATGAAAAAGTAATTAGGAAATGGGAAGCTTTGCATTAGTACCCCTAAGTCATTAAATGACTATAGTATACGTATAATGTTGTGCTAAGCCCTCATATGAGCAAGAAGGTAATTGGAAGAACGTTAGTGATGGGATGATGGGGTTGCTTATAACTACAATAATGAATTATGTCGTGCATGATTCGTGTGCGAAATAAAATAAATCGATTTATTTATTTCAGTAAATGTATGAATATGTTACGCCTATTTAGAGAGATAGAAACAAGCCGTAAGCATAAGCTTGTACGACCAATAGTATACATTGGAATAAATTCCAATGAACGAATCGCTAGTGATGAGGTATGCTAGGAACTGGCATTATAAAGTGAAAACAACACTAATAAGAGCCCTGGATCAGATTCTGACTTATAAGTGATTATGAAAGTAATTTACTTGATTTAAGAACGGAATGACAATGCGTACAAAGACGTTTATGCATGAATGAAAATCTTGCCGAGATCTCGGATGCATCTATGTAGTAGTAAGCATCGTGAATAAATAGATGAAAAAGTAAGAGTAGAATTGGTCTAGCTGGAATGAGAAAGGTTTCGGGGACGAAACCTCTTTTAAGGGGGGTAGACTTGTAACACCCCAAAATTTGTTTATTTCACTTAAGATAAAATGTAGAAGTAAATGGGATAGTATTTAAAATTAATAAGTAAATAAAATTAAGGGGCCAAAGTTGTAAATGCCAAAAAGCTATTTTTTTTTAAGGATAATAGTTACAATTGTAACAAGACTTCAAGGGGGTATATGTAAATTATAATTAGTGAGGGTTTTATTATGTTTAAACCACAAAACCCACACACTGTACGTGTGTGGATCGACCAGGAGCAAAGAAAAACAAGGGTTCACCCTTGTTCTCACCAAATTCACCAAATTAACAAGGAAAAATCGATGTTTATCAGTTGCATGTAGTAAAATTTCGATCATCTACCCATACCCAATCAAGTGGTAAGTCGAATTTATGGATTTGATAAATTGTAGAATTAGGGTTTCGACCCAATCATGAAATTGTGATATGATTTGTGTTGTTTAGATGTTAAGGATACTCCCTAGAGTAGAAATCATGCTTGATTTTGGTTAATTGAAAGAAAGCCTCTATAAACCCACTTTGTGAAATTGTGCTATGAATATGAAGATTATAGGAATGATAAATATAAGTAATTTGACATGTAATTCAGCTTGTAGTACCCGAATGCTAGATGAATTGATGTAGATTAAAGGAATTGTAAGAACTAGATTGAGAAGTGATGACATATAGGATAAAATAGTAAGTCATGCTTAAAATGCTTGTACACCATGCTTTATTAATGTAACGCACACTAGGTGTTCGATGAAATGCTTGAAAGAGTAATTATGTGTAAATTGGAACGTGATGGAATGAAAGTTAGGGTACTAAACGAATGAATGAATATGTTGATCTAGGTATGAAGGAAGAAGGTTCGAATTCTAAGAAATCGGAAGGATCACAAGACCGAGGTATGTTTCGTTGCATACAAATATCTTATTTATAATCTTGTTATAACATCATAATTAGATATTGTTAAAATGTTACGGTGATTAGTAACTAACTAGCAAATCCCTTGCGGATTTGGCTAGTATGAGAATGGTGATAAGTTATGCAAGTCGACCGGTTCTAGTGAACAAGTCGAACATGAATAAGCTTCCATCCGTTTTGAACGGGTGGTATTGTATGCTATGTAAAACGCTAGAAGCTTAATCCGTTATACGGATAGAATGAAGAATTTTATGTTGAAAGCAATCAACCCGGTTAAACGGGTTGGATATGTATGCTTAACTCTCATTGAGAGTGTTTATGCCAAACCCAAGTATTTGGGTAGTCCTATGTATGTTTAACTCTCATTAAGAGTGTTTATGCCAAACCCAAGTATTTGGGTAGTCTAATGCGCAAGAAAGATGGATGTTCATAAACGGATTGAATTAAAACGAAAGGGTTATATATAACTAGTATGATGACTAACTTTTAAAATCCTTGTTGTTGAATGTAGGGAAAACCTCACTATAGGCGATCCGGAGCTTGGAGCGAGCACATGTCTATGTCTTGTTATACCGAACGCTTCCGCTAGTTTATATGCATACTTTTTGGGTTTATATCTTGTCATTTTGTTTCATCTTGTTAGAAGTCTTACACTTGAAAACTTGTTGTCTTTGTTTTGGGTAGTTTAATGTTAGTAGGGTCGTAGACGGATGATGTTTATTATGTGTAAAAACAGGGGGTATGCTTGTTCCACGGACGAGTCATGCCCAAATTTTGTTAAAAAGTTTATAAACAATGTTAATTACAAGGTCATGAAATTGATACGGTTGTTGTTTTTATTCATTTGAATAAGCGGTCGTAACATTAGGACTAGCAGAATACTAAAACCTAGCAAATTACTAACAATTACTTCTAGGGGTTATTGCGCAATTTCACCCTAAAGAGTTAAGATTTCTTACGTGATATAGACACTCACCAAAATCCTAAACCCTAATATGACTCTATGTTGTGATATAGACCGTCACTAAGAATCATACGAAGCAATTGATAATAATAAACCAAATTAAAGTACGCATGTGCATCAAATCAATAAAACAAACCCCTTACAAAACACAATCAATCCATAATATTCATGCAAATAACAAAAAAGGTAAAAACTTTTTTCAATCCATTCAACTAAGTCTAGGTGGCTTAAAAGGTTTAGCCAAGAATCATAGTCTTAAAAATAAAAACACTAGGTCTCAAACAAGAATTCATCAAAGTAAAAACAAGAAACTAGAAAATAAAAGAAATCGTAAGGTAGAACCCGGAAATTCCTTGATCTCTAAGCTTCCCACTTGACCCCGATGATTCCCAAGCTTGATTTTTTTGCAAAGCAATATTCAAAATTCGCTCCTTCTGATGTGTCTTCGTGCGTCTGCCGTATAAAGCTCTAAATTTCGTCTGAGACTCTCCTGTCTTCGTGCGTCTGATGATGTACGATATCTTCTGTTCCTCTGCCGTATATATCTCTTTTATATATATTCGTAACACAATTTTTAGTTGCAACACAATTCCTCACGAATGGGCTTCAGGTAGTTCATTAAGGGTGTTTGGGCCTGGCTTCTTTTAATAAATCTCAACAGTGAAATGGGACTGGTACTCGCGAATTATCTAAGAGCCCAAATCAGAAAAATAGTTCCTCCCAACAGACCTCCATTGCGTCTTCACTAAATGTTGTCAAAGATTTATTTCTTTTTATATTAAAACCTTCTCTTTTTTTTTCGGTCAATGAAGCAACAATTGGTCAACATGCCCTACGGATCTCAAGACCAAAACAACTGATTCTCTTTTTATTTTGTCATGACATGGAATGAATTAGTTTCAACTTCCAGCCTTTTGGCATTAGTAGTCCCCCAACTTTGGTAAGTTATTTTTAAACGGCTTTCAACCTTTTACACTTTAGTCCATCAAGTTTATTCCACTCTCCCACTTCGTCGTTTATTTATCTGTTTAAGCTCATTTATTTTTCTTTTCGCACCGGGACCTGTAAAACACAAAATAATATAATACAATGCTAAAACTAAATAAAACAAATAAAAACTATACAAAAATTATACAATTTACACGGGACAAATATGTGTATTTTACCCCACATCAGCAAGTCAATTGAAGCCTCGTATTGTTCGTTGGGATGCAAACTCGACCTTGTGGGACAAGAGTTCGGCATCGACCTTCCTTTTGTTATCCTTGGTGGTTTCGATGCAGTAGTTGTGAAGATTGGTTATCTAGATATCGCGCAGATATACCTTGTGGGAAGGAAACTTTACGTCACTTTATATACTTTGAAGTGTCAAAGTGGTGTAAAGGTTAGCATCAATTCAGCAATAAAGGCCAGAAGTGTCCACGGAAGGATTATCCCGCTATGATAGCACTCGTTACTAATATTAAGGCTAAAGAAAAGAGGATCGAGGATCCATCCATTTGTTCGTGATTTCTCCATAGGTGCTACCGGAAGAACTATCAGGTTTGCCTTCACATCGTCAAGTGGATTATCGAATCGGTATCATGTCAGAAGCAGCCTTATTACTAGTACTCCTTATTGTCTCACATCAGGAAGGTTGCAGGAACCGCCTAATCAACTTCAGGAACTGTTGGACAGGAGTTTCATCTGACCTAGCTTTTCGCTTTGGGGGAACCCCAGCGGTATCCATGAAGATAAGCCTTTTTCATATGTGTACTGACTATCGAGAACTCAGCAAAGTGACAGTCAAGAATCGTTCGCCTCGACAATGTATTGACAACCTGCTGACCAGTTGCAAGGGTTAAGCTCCTATACGAAGATTGATTAACGAATGAACTACCATCAGATGAAAGTCCAAGGGGAGAATGTTCCTATAAAGGCATATCGAACGCAATGTGGTCGTTGCGACTTGGTATTCCATGACCTTTGGGTTAATCTACACACCAGCAGCTTTATGGATCACATGAATCGGCCGTGTTATTTGATGATGATTTGAATCATTTCCAGGAGAAAGGGACATCATGGACGGCATTTGTATCTTATTTTAGAGCTCTTGAGGGAGGAACCACTCCGCACAAAGTCTTGTTAAATGTAACTACTGGATTCGAGAGGTACGTTTTGGTCATGTAATCAACGAAGTGGGAATACACATTGATCTCGCTAAGATCCATCTTGTTAGAAACTGATTAACACCAAAGATTCCTTCGGGGATACAGCAATTCCTTGGTTTCACTGAGGTACCATCGCAGATTCATCGGAGGATTTTCGAAGGTCGCGCAGCTTTAATCTCTTTATCACAGCAGGGTGCTGTGTATTCGTGGGAGACAAACAGGAGAACGTCTTTTCAGCTTTTGATACCCAGCACTACAATGCACTGAGCATCGTCCTTACCCCAGGGACGGGTGATTTAGTGGTATACCATGATGGTTTGAATCAGAGTCCTAGTTACACGCCAATGCAACACGAGAAGGCGATAACTTACGTAATGGAGTTACGAAGAGGAGCTGAACGACGCGCAACCTACGGTGGAAACCGTGGTCTTTGGATTTAAGTTGGAGGCATTACTTGGACGGTACCGAATGCACTACTTAGACCGATCGCATGGGCCTCCCGTGTACCCTGGTTACAAGAGAGTTAAATCAGTTAATGGCATCGTTGGATGGAACCTTTGAATGAATACGACCGTGGAACCTGGACGTGCACGAGCTTTGCGGCTCGTTATCCACTCTAACATACCTGATCAGATTCACCTTGTTCAAACTGAAGAACTGAAGGAAGAGAGTTCACAAGATTGACCCATGCGAGGCATGGGGAAGCAACCTTTGGTAGGTCGGACGATATTTGCTACTTCATGGAACGAATATGGACCTCATTATACAGCAACCTTAGGGAACTGGTGTAGGCAAAGCACACGGGTTTCGATATCCTATTCATTTGAGCTTTGATAGGATGAATTAAAACCTGAAGACCATGTACGGATGACCGGGCCTGAAGGCCCACATAGCAACGCATGAGAACGATGTTTGACTTGTGGGAAAGTCAAGGTAGGATATTAGCAACCAGAAACGCATATATGGAAATGGGAACAGACTGCCATGGATTTTATCACTGGTCTACTTACAACTCGAAACAGAAACATTACCACCTGGATGATCGTTGATGGACTCACATTACCAGCACGCTTTCTTGCAATCAAGAAAACTGACGAGTCTTCACAGCTTTGAATGTTTCTCTGAGAGAGGCGGCTTTTAGGCACGAGATGCCAACTCCTGTTACCTCTGATTTTGATCTATGCTTGATTTATGACAGGCAACACACAACACCCTTGGCTCACGTCTAGACATGAGCATTGGACAAACGGTCAAAGTAAACGAACCATCCTGGCACTCGAAGACATGCTGCGAGCATGTGTGTGTTTGGCTTTAGTGAGAATTGGGAGGACTCTTATCTTTGGTTGAGTTCTACTGTAGCAGTTACCATCCTAGTATTCGGACAGCTCCGTTTGAGGCATTGCTTGGGCGACAATGCCGATTCTCTTGTTGGACTAAGGTGGGTGACAACCTAATCACAGGTCCAGGACTTGTGCTTGAAACCTTTGAGAAGATTGTTTAGATCGGAAGTCGTTGACGGCAACGCGTGACCATCAGGAAAGCTGTTAAGCTTAGGAAACACTGGGAGTTCGCTGCAGGCGAACGTGTCATGATTGAAAGCCTCACCCTGGGAGGGTGTGGTACGCTTGGGAAGCGTGGCAAGCTTAATTTATGTCATGTTGAGCCATTTAAAATTTTGGAAAGAATCAGGGGCATGGCCTTCGAACTCGAGTTACTCGACGAATTGGGTAACGTGCTCAATGTCAATTAAGTCTCGAATTTAAGGCAGTGGTTGTCCGATGAAACGTTTATGATACCTTTGTTAGACATGTTGCAGTGGTCAAAGAGTCTATCAAAGACATGGACTTGGAAGTCAAGGTTTGTTAATATAGTTGAATTCCAATCGTGAGTGTTAGTTGGAACTCAAAACATGGACCGGAGTTCATGTGGGAGCGCGAGGATCAGATAAAGCGCAAGTATCCTCTACTCTTCCCCTGATGACCAATCTAATTCTGGTACTACTGATGAATTTTGGGACGAAATTCCATTTCAAGTTGGGGATGATGTGGCACCTGGGGAAAATTTGCTGCAACCTTGATTTATCACATCACTCCTTTGTGCTTACTTGTCAAATTTCGGGACGAAATTTCTTTCAAGTTGGGGATGATGTGACAACCCAAACTTTCTAGGTTAGTAACGTGATCCTAACTCCTCTTTAATGTGTTGCACGCTCAGTGTTAATATAATTCTGTTAGACGTAGAGGTTAGTATAATTGGGCCGCGTATGTTGAGCCACCTACACATCCCTTTTGGCTACACAATAACTTCGGCCTACGCACACATATCTTAGGCTTTAACTACACAAAAATCCAACCAAGACTTTGAAATGGGCCGGTTAGTGTTGAAAGTGGGCCGGTTGGTTTGGGATAATTATATGCACGATTTAGTTATATCCAACCAAGATTTAATCTCGGCCCAAGTGAAGTTAAAGTTGGGCCCGATTACAATGCGGTTACAATTGTAAAGCTTATACACACGGTCTGATGTAATCCCTTTCATTATCTCATAACCTCTTTTATTTATTTTATGATTCTTGGCCCACACCACCCAAAGCCCAATCCGAGCCCACATGTTACAAATGTTATACGTATTGCATGCTGATGATTACCCATATTTTCCTAAACACCTACGAATCACAAACCCTATGCCCTCCTAAACTATTGACGGCAGACGACCCCCCCATCCATCGAGGCAATCTCATACTTTCGTGACACCATCTTATCTAGTCGAGCCCACTGATTTGTAAGTCCGTACTCATATTATTTGAAAATAATGTGATTCTTGTTTATGTGCGAGTTGAGTAGCAAAAGTGTATGTATGTTATGTAATTGATTAGTAGCGATTTAATTGAACATTATATATATGCGTATGATAATAAGATTTATGGTGATTAGTTATGGTTATGTAAACTGTTAGTTGAACCATGATGTGTTTGTTATGAAGGTTTCTGATAATCTTGAAATAATATTAGATGTTTGATAATTGTGGGATTTGGATGACATTTAACTAGTTGTTTAAGAGGATTAGGGTTGGTTAATAAATGTTAGTAATGATCCGATGATAATACTGTTATATGTTTGTTGTTATGTGTATTGATTAGATCGAGTATTCACTGGGCTGCTGAACACATTAGCCTTTCTGTTGGACCTCATGGTTTATAAATGGATTGATTTTAGATAATGGCCAACATCACAATTAATGCTCTTAAAGGTAATTGGGCCGCATACTGTTGTTCAGAAAAATTAATTGGACCGGTTGTAATGTTTAAAGCTGATGTTCACATGGGCCGACACATATGGATTGTATAAGAGATGTCACGTGAATTTATCTGTTTAGTATGAGCCCAAGTGACATCATACTTTTGCACGGCCCAAGATAAAATCTGTACATGTAATCTCATCATTTGAGGTCCAATCACATTTGAAGAAAAATTGAAGTTGTCGACCACTTTAATTGCATTAAAAGATGATGTCAGTACACTATTCTTTGTGCATGTAATGGGATGGTAGGATAGATGCTTATTATCATGATAAGCTAGACCCTTGATTGTGTGTGACTAAATAATGATTGTTGTGAATACATGTAAGCATCGCATGATATGAGCATATGGTTGGATCTGACGTGGTAGTTAAATAGGGTGTTAACTTTTGATAAATGAATTGGTGGAGTAACCCAGTAAACTGTTGTGTAATACGTAACTGTTGTTGTATGATATGCATAGGATGTGAATACATGTGAATTTCGGATTCGTTTGAGTTGAATAACTGTTTATGTGCTACTTGGTGATTGTTGCTTGAACACAATATAATTACAATTTATACGCGAGTCATGCGACTGTAAACTGACTACATGTACATGAACACCATAGGCTTCGATTAACTAAGTGTGAACAAGTAACTAATCATACCGAGCAAACCAAGGTGAGTTCACTGCTCTTTTTCCAAGCATGCATCCCGGGGAGGGATATCGGGTAACGTTCCGAGGAGGAACGCTTGTTTACTGGGATGTTTGTTATTATACTCAGTTTCTATCACATAAGACCCCTTACATCTACCGACAGTTGCCGGGGAGGCAACGAGGTTATTAGTTGATAGCGCTATTAGGTTTGGCACCCTCACACCGTACCGGGGAGGACGGGCGTGAACTAATTTCCTTAAAGCATGCCCAATGTTTTGATAGAGACATTGGGGTTGGGAAAATACATCTTGCAGCCATTTCGGTAATCGAGTTAATAACAACATCAATTCAAATCGTTGAACTGTTTTATACACATATCGGGTAACTAAACACGTTAACAAAACTTTGAACTCACCAGCGTCGTCTGACACACTTGTGTGCATGCTTGCAGGTTGTAGGTTTATATCATTGGGACTTGCTGTCTGGGGTGCGGGAGTGGTCATAGGTCGTGATACATGGAATCTCAACACAAGCTAAATGATTTACGTACACATGGTTTACTAAACACTTAACAAATGAGTTTTGCTTCCGCTGTACACAATGAATGATATGTAACGTTTGTAACCCTTTATGTTAATGAATGAAAGTTTTAATTAAATATATTTATGAGTTCAATGTGATTGGTGGCTTGGATCCTGGTACGTCACACGCCTCGCGGGGGTTTCCGCATGTGGTATTTTGGGGGTGTGACATTAACCATTAACGCTTTACCGACCATTATTTGATTTTGTTTGACCATTATATCTATAACAATTTTCAAAATATATGTACGTTAAATATAATAGTACCAGGTTACAACCCCGTATGTATATTATACGGGTTGACTAAATGTAATTTTATATAATAAATAATAAAAACTATACTTTTAAAAACCTCGTTTATTACACGGGTTGAACAAATATAATTTTATATAATTAAATGATAAAAGAGTTATATCTTTAAAAACCTCATGTATTGTACGTGTTGAATAAACGTCACTTTATATGTCAAATAATAAAAAAGTTGAATAAATATAATTTTGTATTCTAAATACTAAAAATCTCTCATATCTATTAATAGATAATTATTATTTAGTTTAAATTTAATACACTATTTATAAAACTGAAATATATTTGTATCCTATTAATAGATAATTATTATTTAGTTTAAATTTAATACACTATTTATAAAACTGATATAAAGTGAAGACAAGAAAAGCATATACCTAGCATCTACACTTCAAACAGAACCGTTATATATCCAACATTATTTCAAAATAATTCAAAGTGGAATATAATTTTAAATTATTTTTATAATTATAATTAAAATTGTCTCACACCTATTAATAGATAATTATTATTTAGTTTAAATTTAATACACTTTTTGTAAAACCGAAATATATTTGTATCCTATTAATAGATAATTATTATTTAGTTTAAATTTTATACACTATTTATAAAACTGAAATATATTTGTAAATATAAAGTGAAGACAAGAAAAGCATATACCTAACATCCACACTTCAAACAAAGCCGATATATATCCAACATTATCTCAAAATAATTCAAAGTGGAATATAATTTTAAATTACTATTATAATTATAATTATAATTATAATTTTTACTTATCATATTTTTTGAATTTGAAAAGTTAATTAAGTAGGGATAAATAAAAGAAATTAAACTAAATAATAATTAGATGGCTTAATATGATGATAAGTGTCCTTTTATTGGTTTCTTTTATTATATAGTACTAGCGGTAAGACCTGTGTGCAAACACGGGTCGTTTATTAGAAAACCACATAACACATTTTATTAAACAATTATACATTTTTAACTACAAAAAGGGGAATCAGTTTTTATTACATATGAAGTATTTCCGTCTTCTGAAATCCATGAAGAAGCTCAGTTCCAATACTCGGACTCATCATAATCTTGTACCCATTTTGTTATGCATATAGTCTGGTCCTAAATAGTTGCTCGCTGTAAGTGTTTAAACAGAATAATAGTCAGGCTCGACACCTCAGTTTATGCATATAGTAGGCTCCAAAAATGTAAACAACCTAATAAAAATATACTACATAATTACTATTGTTTTCACTCTTACATCCTGGATCGAAGTGAGAACATTTTTATAGAAAACACTGTTTTAACCAGACACTATTTTATAGAAAACACTGTTTTAACCAAACATTTTTATAGAAAACACTGTTTTAACCATTTAGTCTTTTAACCAAACAGTGGTTTCACCCTCCATCTGAACAGGATTGTCTCTAGTCTCTTGTGCACTGTTCTCAGTCACAAGAGCAACCACTGTTTGACCAAAGTCTGTTTGACCGAAGTCAAACCACTGTTTGCAAAACTATGATTCTTAGTGGTTCAAAAGTCTGTTTGACCAAAGTTAAACTACTGTTTGACCAAAGTCAAACCACTGTTTGAAAAAAAAAAAAAAAAGAAACCAGTATTTTCTCCACAAAACACTACAACCACTGTTTTCTCCATAAAACACTGTTTTAACCCAACAATGGTTTCAAACATCTGTTTTTATCCATTTGTCGACCAAAGTCAACAGATGTATCAACCATTGTATCAACAGATGTATCAACAACAGTGGTTTTAAATTGATGAGCATTAGTTATGAAAAATAATACAAACTCATATTGAAGAAATGCACTTACTTTAGCATATCGGGATCATATGATAATATGGACTCCGTACTTTCTGTACTTTCTGATCAGTCCGTGTGAGTTGCCATATACATAAACTACATCATATCACACTTAAAAGATTCATAAATCATAATCACAAAGTTAAACTATGAGTCTTCTCACAAACCGACTGACCATGACGTATTCCTGAAGTCAGATAATTGGAGAATGTTAATGCACCTGTCAACAAATCAAACATTAGTCTAATCATAAAGAAACTTCCAAATATTTGCAGTGTCTTTGACCATGTTTGACTTTGACCATCCAACTATAATTTTATTCTTTGAATGAATCAAATCATCAATGCAATACGAATCTGATGTTCATAGGCTATCTCCCATTTCCAATGATTTAATTATCCTTCTGTACCATGTAGCAGTTTCAGGATCAAACCTGAGCTCCCATGTAGGCCAGTAGTGCAGGTCCTGCTTCAGTGTCAGCACCCTTGGCTTCCCATTCAAGTGGACTGTCTTTACACGAACACATTATCCGTGTTCAATACCCTGTATGCACACACATTACTTGAATAAACGACTTTGCCATTTGAAGTAAAACACAAAAAGCACACGGAAAAACATTAAAGAATCTTAAACAAAAGTAGAAACCGGTTTAGAGTATCAGACATTTATACCTTTGTGACATTGACAAAAGCATCCAAGTTAGGAGTTGGTTTTCCATTAACTTCCACAATCCACTGTTGAGAATATAAACAATATCTATGCACAGGACTCCTAGAGGACCACTTGCAACAGAGTAAATTAAATTCTTTATCCTTTACACATCAACCCATACCATCTTGCAACAACAGGTCAAACCGTACCTTGTGACATACACACCATGGCCCTCTTTGGGAAGAAACCCGAGGGCACGTACTTCTGGGTGAGGATCTTGTACCAAACATCTGCACCAGTTAATTACACGCGTGGTGCCGTTGCCATCTCTTATATCTGTTCCCACTTCAACCTCCATTTCACGTCCTTAAGAGGAAACCACAAAACATGATTCATTAATATCTCCCAACATTACCTCCTGAATATGTGGATGACCAGTAACATAGTATCCAAACGAAGCCATATACATATGATTCACCTGACTAAAGATGGTGAATACAAGTTTTGTATCCATGCCATCAGACACATCCAAGGCATGGCATGCTTTTCAACATCATTAAAACATGTAACTGGCTTCCTATTAATTGCAAGAACCATATCACCTTGTTCTAGTAGATTTTCAGCTTTAGATCCTGCTAAACAACCTTTGACCGGTAGAACCTGATGTCTCACAGGATGTTTCTTTACAAGAGGCTGTGAACAACAAATATATAAAAATATCAATTTCTGCATATTTTACATAGAAAAGAATGGACCAGAGTAAAAAAAATAAAGTTACAAGCATACCTGGATCCAGTTGTTGTTGAGACCAAAACTTCTAGCCTTGGAAAGTAAAGTACAATAAAACTTGACCTCTAAAACCCTAATCGAACTGGTTATCCCACATTATCTTCCGCTCGGATTAGAAACCATATGACGTCATAAATAATTTATGATGGGATTTTAACATGTTTATCAAAGTAATTTCATCCATATGAAATAAAAACGCAGCGGAAAATAGGTTTAAAACATGTTACTTTTATAAGATATAAAACCATTTATATGCAAAATCCCAAAACCCGGATCCATATATGAGATGTATACTATCAAGCACAACCATAGGATGTTTAGAAAACTACCTTCTTGAAGTGCAAGGATTATGAAACGGATGATGCTTCTTGAAATGGTTGTCTTCAAGAGTAGAAGACCTCAAGCTTGTATACCCCAAGCTTCCAACAAACACCACAAGTTTAGCTAGGATTCAACACTTGAAGATCAAAGAATGAACACTTGAAAGAACACTCCTTTGGCCGAAATTTTTGGGCAAAAATTCAGCTCACATACTTCAATTTTGGTCATGTATTTTATTTATCATTTGAGAGAAAAGTCCACCTCCTTTTTCAACCAATGGAATCATCTCTAACTCATGCAAAAGCATGTACATGCATTGGACCAAAGTCTTTGGATAGACCACCCAATCTAAATCCATGCATATGCATGAAATGTGATTGGAACAAGACTTTGGATAGAGACAAAAGGGGGGGGGGGGCGGCCCCATGTGGGTTTTATAAAAAAAAATTTCCTTTATAAAATTAAGTCTTGGTACATATATATTTATAACTTTTATAAATATAACACTATATTTGCAAGACTTTATATAATCTTTTATAATGTTATTTAACCTATTAAATAACAAAATAAAATATTCTCTCAAAATAAATTATCCACATAATTTATTGGTTTCTCAAGTGTAATTATTTAGAAAACCAATTTCTAAATATTGTAAGTGTTAATATTTATTTGATTGATCATATCACAAATAAATAATATAAGTGTTTGTCTAGCTTGTTATTGGGTATGACTCGACTTGGATCATAACGTACTGGCCACATCAATTTAATATGTGTCTTGGGCATACAGAGTCCAACAATCTCCCACTTGCACAAGATACATAGAAGATTGATGCAAGCAGTAAATGACGCCTAACTACGGTTTACTACCCCAATACGTATGACTATATTTGCCATTCAATAACATCATCCCTTTCAAGTCCCTTACTTGAACATGATTTAGGTGAATCTATCATTTATCCTTTCGTTACAGATGTCATGTTAAATCCAGAGACACAGAGTGATCACTCTCTGTTGATTTAACTTTAGCAGGCCTTAGACATCTCACTCTCAACGAATAAGAGGAACAAATCCCTTCTTGACTACATACGTCTCTCACAATCACCTTGTACCACACCTGAGCTTAGCCTTATGTACTGTCATATTACTGACAGCGAAGAAAAAGTCAAGGTATAATATTTGGTGAATATCAAGACCCAATATGTATCTCAAGTCTGAGGATACTATGATATTCTCCTTTACTCAAATTTACTTATGACCAATCACAAATGATTCCATGCAGTAATATTTGAGAGCGAGCCAGTCCAATATTTGTATCCCACAAATATCTATGAACTTTGGCAGCAACGCCTTGCTCTATATTCATTCTAAATGAATATCCACCAATCCAAGTTCATAATAGTCTTACATTCATATTTGTTCCCACAATTATGATCGACTACGGACATTTAGAATAATTAACTTATTCATGGATTTAAACATGCTAATATGAAACATAACTCAAAATACCATAAAAGAGTTAAATTAATAATTGTTTCAATATCCAAATACAAAATTAGATCAAATCCAATCACTAGAATATCGAAGTCCTAAGGAACATGTATGACCCTCATGTTTTCCCCTGTCAAGGAGCTTCGTGAGTGGATCCGCAATGTTTTGATATGTGTGAACATGGCGGATACATATCTTTCCCTTTTCAACTTCATCCCTTATGTAGTTGAATCTCCGCTCGATATGTCTGGTCTTTTGGTGCGCACGAGGTTCCTTGATTTGAGCAATCGCACCCTCGTTATCACAAAAGATCTCTAGGGGGTCTTGAATGGTAGGGACCACCCCTAGGTCGGCTATAAATTTCTTCAGCCATGCAGCTTCCTGGGCTGCCAATGAAGCGGCGATGTATTCTGATTCTGTAGTGGAAAATGCTACCACGTCTTGTTTTGAGCTCTTCCAAGAGACTGCTCCTCCATTTAAAATGAAGACATACCCTGATTGCGATCGAGAATCACTTCGATCGGTTTGGAAACTCGCGTCCGTGTAACCCTTTACAACGAGTTCCTCCTCACCAGATCCATATATTAAGAACATATCCTTAGTCCTCCTAAGATATTTCAATATACTTTTAACAGCCATCCAATGACTGTTACCTGGATTCTGCTGGTATCTACTCGTCATGCTCAAGGCGCATGAAGCGTCCGGTCTGGTGCATATCATTGCATACATGATGGATCCTATAGCTAACGCATATGGGATTCCTTTCATTTTCTCTTGCTCATCCTTTGAGCTTGGACATTGAGATGTGTTCAATATTGTCCCCTTTTGAATAGGTACAAAACCTCTTTTAGAGTTCTCCATTTGGAACCTATTCAAGACTTTGTCAATGTATGCACTTTGGTTTAAACCTATCAAGCGCCTTGATCTATCCCTATAGACCTTTATTCCCAGAATGTAGGCGACTTCACCAAGATCCTTAATGGAAAAACAACTTCCAAGCCAAGCTTTTACACCTTCCATGGTTGGAATGTCATTCCCAAATAGTAGAATGTTATCGACATACAGTACTAAGAAAATGATGATGCTCCCACTAGCTTTCTTATACACACAAGCTTCATCACCGTTCTTGATGAATCCAAAATTCTTAATTTCTTCATCAAAATGATGATTCCAACTTCTAGATGCTTGTTTCAATCCATAGATTGATTTCTTTAACTTGCATACTTTGTCAGGATGTTTTGGATCGACAAAACCTTCAGGCTGAACCATATAGACATCTTCATCAAGATATCCATTAAGAAAAGCCGTTTTGACATCCAATTGCCAGATCTCATAGTCATAATATGCAGCTATGGCAAATAATATTCTGATTGACTTTAGCATCGCCACAGGCGAGAAGGTCTCATCATAATCAATCCCTTGAGTTTGAGTGAAACCTTTTGCTACAAGTCTTGCTTTGTAAGTATCCAAGTTACCATGCATATCCGTTTTCTTCTTGAAAACCCACTTACTTCCAACTACTTTGGAGTTAAGTGGTGGCACAACCAATTCCCAAACTTGGTTGTCATACATGGATTGCATCTCTATGTTCATGGCTTCAAGCCATTTGTCACAATCGGATTTTGACATTGCATCATGGTATGTGATTGGTTCATCTGAATCTACCACGTAGCATCCATCCATGAAAAATCCATATCTTTCAGGTGGATTACTAATTCTACCAGATCTGCGAACATTTTGTGTGTTCCGATCAACCTCTTGATCATTTTCAACAACCTCTTGTTGAGTGCTAGTTTCAACCAAACGTGTATCGTCTTGTGGTTCTTGATCCTCTTCAAGTTCCACTGTTCTACTACTAGTTCCTTCCATAAGGAATTTAGCCTCTAAGAACTTACCCTTTCGAGCAACAAATACCTTTTGCTCGGTTGGATCGTAGAAATAATATCCTATATCATCTTTAGGATATCCTACAAAGATACACTTAGTAGATCGGACTTCCAATTTATTTGGAGTGTATTGCTTAACATAAGCTTCACAACCCCAAACCCTTAAGAATGATAATGATGGAGGGTTTCCATGCCATATTTCAAAAGGTGTCCTTTCTACTTTCTTGGTTGGGGCCATATTTAGTATACGGACTGCGGAGAGTAAAGCGTAACCCCAAAACGATAGAGGTAATGTGCTTCTAGCCATCATAGATCGAACCATATCTAATAGAGTTCGATTTCTCCTTTCGGACACACCATTGTGTTGTGGTGTTCCTGGTGGAGTGAGTTGTGAAATGATTCCACAACTTCTAAGATGATCTTGAAAAGCACCACTTAGGTATTCACCTCCTCTATCGGTACGAAGGACTTTAATTGTTTTCTTGAGTTGATTTTCTACTTCACTTTTGAAGTCTTTGAACATTTCAAATGCTTCATCCTTGTGTCTTAGTAAGTACACATATCCATAACGACTATAGTCGTCGGTAAAGGTAATGAAGTATCTTTCACCATTCCTAGTCATCGGCTTAAAAGGACCACATACATCCGAATGTATGATACCTAGTAAGTCTTTTGCCCTTTCAAAAGTTCCACTAAAGGGTGTCTTGGTCATTTTGCCTTGTAAACAAGATTCGCATACATCAAATGAATTATCTTCATTTGTATTCAGAAGACCATTTTTCTGAAGTGTATGCATGCGATTCTTGCTTATATGTCCAAGGCGACAATGCCAAAGATAGGAATCACTCAAATCCATTTTGAGTTTCTTGGTACATTGAGCTATCATATGATGCGTTATCATGATCTAATTCATAAATACCATTTAAAGATATAGCTTTAAAATAAAACACATCATTCATAGAAACATAAATGTCTTGGTTAATAAAATCAAATTTAAAACCACATTGTCTCAAAAGGGAAACTGAAATTATGTTCCTAGTCAAACTAGGAGCATACAAAACATTCTTCAAAATCACTTCCAAACCACTTGGAAGCTTTAAAACGTAGTCTCCTTGAGCTTCGACTTCAACTTTTGCTCCGTTGCCCATAAAAAGACTACTGTCTCCCTTCTTGTAATGTCTACTTCTTCTGAACCCCTGCAACGAATTGCAAATATGAGTTCCACATCCGGTATCTAGTACCCATGTGTTAGAAGAAATAACATTAAGCTCAACATGTATCATAAAGATAGTACCTGAGGTTTGCACTGCATCCCTCTTGTTTTTCAACTCCTTGAGATAGGTTGGACAATTTCTCTTCCAATGTCCTATCTCACCACATTCAAAACATGGGTCATTTGTAGCAACCTTTTGCTTCTTCTCCTTCGGTTTGGTGGGTTCTGCTTTAGCTTTTCCCTTCCCTTTTCCTTTGACGTGTCCCTTTCTTTTAGCATAGTTTGCTTTAGAGTCGGGGTGGGGCCTCTTCTTGTTGCCTCCTTCATTGATCGCTAGGACGGGTAAAGCCTTTTTACCCATACTTGCTTCGGCCGTCTTGAGCATTGCATGAAGTTCACCAATGCTCTTGTCCCATCCATTCATGTTGTAATTCATTACAAAACTCTCAAATTTCTTTGTTAAAGAGTTGAGGATCAAATCCGTAGCCAACTCTTTAGAGACGGGACAATTTAGCCGTTCGAGGCGATCAATGTGGCTTTTCATCTTGAGAACATAAGATGATACCGATTGGGTTTCCTCCATTCGACATGCATGAAGTTCCCGAACAGTTTCGAAGCATTCTACCCTTGCTTGTTGTAGGAACATTTCCTTTAACTGGGTAATCATGTCGTATGCCCCGTGGTGTTCAAAATCCTTTTGAATTTCGGGAATCATAGTTCCCAACATGAGGCACGAGGCTTGCATGGAGTCCTCGGTATACTTAACCCAATCGTTGTAGGCTTCCACATCTTCCACGTTAGGTTCATCGGGAATAGGATCGTCCAACACATAGGATATTTTCTCTTGCTTGAGAACGATTCTCAAGTTTCGAAACCAATCCATGAAGTTGTTATGGTTGAGACGATCCTTTTCAAGGATGGTTCTTAGTGACAGGTTTCGGACGGTTTGGTTAATCGGGTTTGCATTGTTAGCGGCCATCTACAAAATTTAACAAGTTCAATTTTAGTATTTTCGACATTATTATATTTTAATCATTAATACCCTTTTGTGTCTTAAAGACAATTAATAATTAAAATCTAGAATCCAACGTTACATTTAAATATTGGTTAGGTGATCCTTATCCCTCTATTTAAATTAACAAGGTAGTCAACGTTTGACAATTGCAACTCTTTGCAACTTCTAGCCATATGGGATCGGTTAAACATCTTTATGTTTAGTTGGCATGTTTAATCCCATCAACACCTTTTGTTCCCCATGCTTTGGTGACCCTAAGTTCATGGTTTCCAAATCAAGTCGTCCAACTTACACACACGTGTGAGTTTATACATATAAGTGGTTAGGTGACCTTTATCCCACAAACATGGTAAACCCACCTCGAACATACAAGTTCCCTCAAATGTGGTTAGGTGACCTTTATCCCACGATAAGAGTTCCCAAGTGTTTCGAGTGTTGTATAAAAGGATGGTGTTTGACTTGTTTTATAAAAGGGTTTTTAATATTTCAAAATTCTAGTTTAGAAAATATTATGTACCATATATTTGCATGCATTCAAATCAATGGCACTTTGGTGAAAACAAATTTTCATGGTTCTATTTAATAAAACCCATTTTATTATAAAATCATTAATTTTTAATAAAACCTTTATTAATCATTTTAATGATTTTGTCAAGAACCAATTTTACGCTTGTTGTTGATTATTAGTTTGTTAAGTATGCATATCCAAATATCATCAAAACAATATAAATAAGCAACCACACAAGCATAACACATATATCATTAGGTGCATAACCATAGCCAACTATTTTGATAACACTTGTTAGCCGAAACAAGTGTGTCAAAAGGTCCTTCCTAAAGGGTGAAAAATGACACAAGTAATGTGTCGATGAACTCCCACTTGATCCCGCATCCAAATGCTTCAAGTCTCCTTCTTGTGTTGTGATTTCTCCACCTTCTTTGAGCTTCCAAAAGTCTTTTATTTTCAGCTCCAAACTCCTTTGGACTCCAAAAAAATGAGTTTTGGTTATCGGGTTTGAAATCCCGTTGAGAACGATGAAGTTCTTTGGACCGAATATTATGGTCCAAACCAAAACCGCATTTTTGTGTGCATCTTCTTTTACAAAAAATATATCCTAATACATTTTTTTTTCTAGTAAAATAAAATGCACCTAATCTATTTATTTTACATACCAAATGAAATAAATAAATTACATATCTTCTAATGGAAGAACAAAATAATAATTATTACAACCCATTGAAATAATAAATCACAACACAATCATTCAACACAAGGTCATGGCTAGGTCATATGCACTAAAATATATATCCAAATATATATATGTTAATTTCAAGAAGCATAAAAAAAATGGTTCCCTTTTATAAACATTTTCGGCTATTCTCAAAAAACCGAAAAGTTAAGTTTTGTCCAAACAAACAAATCATCCATATGAAATAAATTTTTCAAGATTCTCTTATGCATGTAAGAAAATAATCTTGAAAAACAAAGGGTTAACCAAGTTAAAATTTTCGGCCATAGGGTTTTCTTCAAACCCGAAACCCGAAATTTTTAATCTATTGAAGTATGCACTCATATAAGCGGCTCTGATACCATTGATGGGATTTTAACATGTTTATCAAAGTAATTTCATCCATATGAAATAAAAACGCAGCGGAAAATAGGTTTAAAACATGTTACTTTTATAAGATATAAAACCATTTATATGCAAAATCCCAAAACCCGGATCCATATATGAGATGTATACTATCAAGCACAACCATAGGATGTTTAGAAAACTACCTTCTTGAAGTGCAAGGATTATGAAACGGATGATGCTTCTTGAAATGGTTGTCTTCAAGAGTAGAAGACCTCAAGCTTGTATACCCCAAGCTTCCAACAAACACCACAAGTTTAGCTAGGATTCAACACTTGAAGATCAAAGAATGAACACTTGAAAGAACACTCCTTTGGCCGAAATTTTTGGGCAAAAATTCAGCTCACATACTTCAATTTTGGTCATGTATTTTATTTATCATTTGAGAGAAAAGTCCACCTCCTTTTTCAACCAATGGAATCATCTCTAACTCATGCAAAAGCATGTACATGCATTGGACCAAAGTCTTTGGATAGACCACCCAATCTAAATCCATGCATATGCATGAAATGTGATTGGAACAAGACTTTGGATAGAGACAAAAGGGGGGGGGGGGGCGGCCCCATGTGGGTTTTATAAAAAAAAATTTCCTTTATAAAATTAAGTCTTGGTACATATATATTTATAACTTTTATAAATATAACACTATATTTGCAAGACTTTATATAATCTTTTATAATGTTATTTAACCTATTAAATAACAAAATAAAATATTCTCTCAAAATAAATTATCCACATAATTTATTGGTTTCTCAAGTGTAATTATTTAGAAAACCAATTTCTAAATATTGTAAGTGTTAATATTTATTTGATTGATCATATCACAAATAAATAATATAAGTGTTTGTCTAGCTTGTTATTGGGTATGACTCGACTTGGATCATAACGTACTGGCCACATCAATTTAATATGTGTCTTGGTCATACAGAGTCCAACAATTTAAACTTAATCTATAACATCACGAACACAAACAACCCCTTTATATTATTTGTGCTAAATGAATTAGAAAACAGTTTTGAGTACCTGATAAGAGGTCAAGATGAAGGGATCCACCTGATCTCCACAGCTTTCATCATCACCTATATCTCTTGGATGAAACTCAAGGTTTAAGGGTCTATCGGTTCTGATTAACTCGATTACCATGCGGTCGGACCCGATAAACTTTTTGTGAAGTGATTGTTTCATCAAGATCATCTAAACACTGCTGCACTCCTTTAATTTGTAGCTGGAGCTTCTCTGCATCTTAGAATTTTAAACGACTTGTTTGATTGCTTTAGTGACTATAATCTAACATGGGCATTACTCCTACAGCAACAAAACTTAACAATTCACCTGAAATTCTCATTAACATGAACCGCTTCTTGAAACAAAAAACACACACATTTCAACAAATCGTTTACTAAATCTAAACCTGATTGGAGAAACAATAAACGTGGTTTGAAGTTGTTATGAATTCACCGAAAAAGTTGTATATTTATGGCAGTGTTCTGAATCGATGGCACACGAAGGACTGATGGTACACGAAAGACTACCCCAATTCAAATTCAACATCAAACCCTAATCGGATTCTGAACAGAGCGACTAACAGTAACAATACACAGATTAATTTCACAAAATTATCAAAACCCATCAAAGGGTTTTGAGTTTAATCCAAAAGCTGAATTAGGTATTCATTAAAAATCTATAAAGATTGAATCTTTGAACGAACAAACTCACCTAACTATTGTTTTTCAAGACTTTTGTTGATATTGTTGGAGCATCTGAAAAATGAAATTTGGATTGCTGCAAATTCTCCATCAAGGCTGCTATCTCAAGCTGCTTCACCACAGTAGCATGTAATACTTGTAAATACTCAAATATGATGTAAATACAGGGCTTTTGAGAGACTGAAAGAAAGAGAAGGAGATTTACAGAGAGATGGATTCAATTTTAGAGCCAGAATCATGTTCGATTAATTTTAGAGATGGATTCAATTTTGGATACCTGTAAATACTCAAATAATATTCAATCGGTAAACTGAACAATGAATTGGGAGCTCTTGATTTGAGAGAAATTATTGTGAAATCATCTGGTGGATAAAGCATAGAGATATAAAACATAGAGAAATAGAGATTACCCTTTTTATACGTCTGTTGTTTAAATTTTGAATCTGGAGCCATGTTTAAATTTTGAATCTGGAGCCAAAATTTTGAATGGGCAGTGGTTTTGATTACAGAGGTTTGAATTTATAACATAGGTTGAAGTTTGGAGATAGGCAGTGGTTTGATGACAGACCTTTGGAATTTGAATGTGGGCCACCTTTGAATTTTAAAGTCTTTATATATTAGGCTTTATGATGTAAAAATGACATAAGAAAAGCCTTTTTGGACAGCCTCTCCAGCTGACACATCAGCTTTTCTTATGTCACTCAGATTTCTCCTTTTATAGAAAGTATAGATAGATATAGATAGATTTTATCGATGAATTTTGTAATTGTAGAGTAGGTCAACTGGTCATAGTTACTCTTTATTAACCAGGTGTTCGAATCCTTAAGCTTTGGCTTCTTTTTGCCTAGCACTTCTTAATTTTCTTTAATTATGTCTTTTTACATTCAACCTATTTATATATATTAATTTTTATAACTTCCTACAAAAAATTTGTTGAAAATGAAGTTGTATTCGTAAAAAACGATCTTTTATATTGTAAGTTATAGCGAGTGTCCGTACCATACCAGTACCAGTACCGTGATGAACCGAATTGATACCTTCGCACCAATACCAATACTATGAATGTTATTTTTTTTTACCTTTACATGTAAATGCATTTTATGGTTTCCAATATAAATTTTGTTAAAAATTGAGGTGTACTTGCAATAGAGTATCTTTTAATATCGTAAGTTATAGTTGTAACGCTTCGCTTATCCGCAGCCTTCCATTTTTAGAAAGATAGGTGGTTCATTTTCGCTGTGGTAGATGATGGATGGCCTGGTCGACCCAATCATGATATTGAAGGATGGGACCTTTTCTCTTTCGGAAACTCGTTTCCTTTGTAATCGTTTCTTATTTCGAACCATTGTAAGTCCGAGACTTTGATCATACTAAAATTGATCTTTTATGTGTTATATACATTATTTATACATGTTTATACCTTGACATATACATTCTTTTAACACATTTTATTCATATTTATACATTGATGTTTTCACTTATATTTATATTCATATTCATATTTATACTCATGCAACTTATGTTTATACTTATATTCACACTTATACATTCATGTTTATACTCATAATTCATATTCCTAAGCATACTTATACACGTGTGGTTATACTTATACTTATACACATATTTACGCTCATACGTTTCATGTCTAAACTTATACACATATCTATACGCACGTTCATACATTTTATACTTATATTTGTACTCACAATTATACTCACATTCATGCGCTTTATGTTATACTCGTACTCATATTTATACTTCCATTCATTCGTTTATGCTCAAACTTGTACTCACACTTATACTCAAAATTTATACACTCGCACCTGTACACGAGCGAAACCCGAGGGACTCGCTTACATGGGTTCCATGCTTATTTGAACACAAACATGCTTATAAACTACATTCTATTACGCACACAATCTTATTTTCAGAATTTATGAATACCTTAATTCATACTCAACTAGTACAAGCTATGCGGATCATGCGATGATCAGTATAATCGCGGGTGCACACGGGATTATAGTGATAAGTGCATAAGAACCATAGAGTGTACTACTGTGTATGGTAAGACACGGAATGCAACATGACACCGAATATGAAACGGACGTAATATGGTCAAAATATGGTGGATACGCCGCTGGTACTTCCTATATATAAGTGTTTTCACCATGTTACCAAACTTTCGTAAAACGTGCCACGAGAAATTCAGTGTTTTGCAGACCTTCTGGACCTAATACAAACTTAAAGCAGCTCATAAATGCATTATATCCGATTATCCATGACGAGACTTCATTCTTAACTCATCGTTTTCATTTATCCAATACTTATGCTATCTTTATACTCATATTCGTTTATTAGAACAATCGTTCACCCTTATACCTCCATTATTCTTTGTTAGCCTTCTTCTTTTATACAAACCTCGTTTACAATAAATCAGTTTAAACGTTCGAATCCTAACCTACCTCCTTACTTTTAAAACTACCTTTCTATTCTCTATTCATGTGCAAACACCCGTAGTTGGTCGTTACCTCCAAAACCGTCTTATGTAAGACGTCAAACCTTCTCGTTCCTTTCAATAAACAATTTTCTACAAATATGCGATTTAGTACTATTCTTAAGCTTTCCATAAAAACTACCACACTTTTCATTAAAATACAAACCGTTTTGTACAAAAATTTTCATCTTAACACAACACATTTTATATATACATCTCCAATTTGATTTATTCAAAACTGTTTAAACCTACTTTGCCTATACACACACGTACTCGCTTTTCCTTATGCTTAATATCTCGATTCATTTTTAGTCAAACAAACTCCTTTACAAACCTATCTTTAAGTTCTTCAAAATTTCATACTTTTCAAAACGTCTCAAACTTCAAAGTCTCAATTTTAAACAACCCTCTTCTGTTTGCCAAAACCCTTTCAAGTCTTCCTTCTGAATAAATTTTGGGACGGAATTTCCTAAAGGAGGGGAGACTGTAACGCTTCGCTTATCCGCAGCCTTCCGTTTTTAGAAAGATTGGCATCAGAGCCATAACTATAGGGAATTAGGAAAAGTAGGAATGTTTTTACCTAGTCTATAGTTTAAGATCCTTATTTTTACGTTTTGCTCGAAACTACTTGCATTCTACTCTAATTGCTTCTTATTCATTCTCTTTTGATCTTTTAAACATATATGCCATTTATGCGTTAATACTTGACACGCTATTCTTGTGTGTTAATACTTGCTTTATTATGTGTTAATACTTGTCTTATTGTTCCATTCTTTATGTACTATTCTTGATATGCTTTCTTATGTGTTAATACTTGTTCATTGATCCTCAACATATGCCTTTCCTAAGGCATCTTACTCGATTTTACTAAACTCTAAAACACTCATATTATACAAACGAGATGAGTTTACCAAAATAGGCGTGAAACCCACAACTTGGTAAACGACTCTCATTCCGCTTGACTATATTTTTGCACGAAATTACACCATAAAGTTAGGAGTGAAATCCACATCTTAGTGGTAATTTCAAAGTTCAAATTTCAAATTCTAGTGGACCCTCGTCAATGTGTCAAAATTAAATCTTGACCCGACGAGTACCAACCACACTTAGGGTACAAAGTCGTCAAGTTAGGGGTGAAACCTACATCTCGTCGACTAGTCCCACTCCTTGATTTTTCATAAATCCCGCAAAGTCTCGAATTTTTGATTGGATTGGGACATAGTAACCGGAAGGGTGAATACCGTTAACCGACTTGTCGGCGAGAGTATACCACCTATTAGGCCAAAGCATGCTTCTCAATTTCAAAAGACTTTTCGACCACTTTGGTTAGTCAAAGTTTTGTTTTGGAACCATCCAAGTTTTAACCAAACTTACGTTTTACGATTCTCAATTTTATATGATACAATCCCCTCTTTTCACATTCGAATTATCCTTGAGATTATTCTTTTTACCCACTCATCATACTATGACTTTTCATACACATACATATTATCTCACATGCATGATTTCATATAATTTTATTTATTTTCCTTGAAACAACAAATGGAGACATATCATCAAGATAGAAGTGATTTCCTTACCTTAATGATTAACTCCGCTTCTCTTCTCATCTTACAACGACCTCACCAACGGATTTGGGGTGATTCCCTTACCTAGGTGATCGTTACCAAGACTTTCTTCTAATAGACTTTACTATGCAAACACAATCACGTTTATACCTAAATCGTTTATCATTCGTCAAAATCCCTGTTTATTTCAAAATGCATTGTTCATTCAAAACATATTCCCTATCACACACTTTATTCACACATAACTCACATACACAAAATTTTTAATCATACCATAAACACTTGTTCCGCGATTTTTTCAAAATTTTATGAAATGCTACTAATCAACTTAGTCGGTCTAATAAATTCAAATTCATATTCATACATTTTACGTTTATGTTCACACTTAGATTAATCTATTTGTCGATGTATGTTTGAAGCAATGTTGTCTTTATTCGAACCTTTGTATGACAATCTAGTATTGCAATGAAATTTAATTTAAATTATATTGTCACATAGTGTTATGATGTTTTGAGCAATTTGTTCGTCCCATCCCGATGTTTCCGCCATCGGTTGGGGTGTGACAATAGCGAGTGTCTGTACTGTAACGGTACCATGACGAACTGAATTGCATCGCGACAATACCAGTTGCACATTGATTTCAGTCAAACAATATCAGTGTCGGTATGAGTACTCTTAGAACCTTTTTAATATTCATTTTTATGATTTTCGATCGATATAAAACACATGTGGGAGGGGGCTTATCTTTCATTTGCCAAACAGAATGACAGTAGCATACTGTTATCGTAACAAACCAAACTATTAACGATCTAATTTCTCGCCGCAACGCCCGGGTGAATATTACTAGTTAATTACTATAGTTGATCAAGTTTCGTCTACATTGCATGTGCTTATCTCATTGTGATACTATGCCATAAGGTAGCATTTGGTATATAGGAATGAGAGATGAAATGGAATTGATTATTGCGAATAATGAAAAAAAGTGTTTGATTTCTCAAGGTAATGGAATCCATTACATAAGGCATTCCCCTCAAATTCATTCTATCCATACCTTTTTTTTTATTTTAATTTTATTCCCTCTCTCACCCTTTATCACCAACACCGCCCACCACCACTGTAACATTTCCATTTTATACATTAAAATAAAATATATGAATAGGTTTCAGCTATATACTCGTAATTTTACAAATCGCTATATTTTACAAGTTTTAAGAGAAAACCAATATTTGAGCTACACTAATAATACTAATAATAAATGAGTAATACTAATAATAGTGTGTATATTATATTCACGTAAGTATCATCATATAGAACCTAAATTAAATATTGTATATAAATAATCATAATATAAATATAAATGCAATATATGAAAACTCAACAAATATACATACGTCTGTATAGAAAAAGAATGGAATAAATAATATTTAGAAAATTATGACAAAAAAGAAAAAAAATTACTTACCTATTAAGAGATGGGTAGATATGAACATACATTATTTGACAGCGCACTAGAGAGCTTACTGCCACGTATTTCTTTCGTTTACCACCTCAGATCAACTAGCGTGGCCCCCAAGAAATTATAGTAATATATAAGTGTATGGATTGTTTAGTATAAGAAATTTAAACTATGGGCTTTTCAAACAGCTCAATTTCAATCTATTTCTATAGGTCCCCTATCACCGTGGATCGTAACAAAACTGATAATCAACCAAAGGTGCGGAATCCCCCTGATCAGTCTATGAAACAAAAACAATAATATATGTAGATGAACAACACAAACACACAAATACTAAACCGATCTTCTGTGATTATCAAACAAACGTTTTACAACCACTCAAGATCAAACAAGAACTCACAGCCAATAATCTGTGTTTTCTCTAACTCTCACAAACTAGAAATCCTCTCACTATTGCTCTCCCAAAATCGTCTGCAATATCTCTTAAATGTCTAAAGGTCTAACCCTAACTCTAAAGCTTAAGGTTGTTTATATAGCACAACCTTTGCTACTTGAATTGAGCTAGGCCCACATTGTTACTATCGCTTTTATAATAGCAAGGGCATAAGTGTAAAATGGGAAAGTTTAGGGACTGATTGTGATAAAGCATAGTCAAGTTGGTTAGTTAGTTAGTTAACAGTAGTTGGGGGAAACTGTTATGTTTGTTGTAATTGAGTATAAATAGTTGGTTGTTAGTGGAATAAGATAGCTTTGATTGTGTGATTTCTCTTCTGTGTTTCTATTCTCATTTTCAAAGCTAACAATTGGTATCAGAGCAGTCGATCCTCAGTTAGCTCTTGATTTGATCAGCTCAATTTCGATTCATTTCATATTGAATTTGATCTTTGTTCGGTCAAATTCTGCTCGATTTCTTTCAAAACCTTTGAATTTGATCTTTGTTCGATCAAATTCAATGCGATTTCATTTCAATTTCATGAATTGATCATTGATTCGGTCAATTCCGTTCTTGAAACCCTAATAATGTCAACTCGTACTCAGACAATGGAATCGAGGATGCAGGATCATGAAAGTTCCATGAACAGATTTGCTGAGAATTTGGCAGCCATTAAGAATCAAATGGAAGCACAAATGACGGAAGTTCTGCAAAGTATTCAAGCAATGGGAGTGGGTCCTGCTTACAACCATGCTAACAACAGGCTAACCAAGATGGAATTTCCTAAATTCAATGGAGAGAACTTGGAAGGTTGGTTATGTAGAGTGGAGCCTTTCTTTGCTATAGATGAGACACCAGATCATCTGAAGATCAGAATGGTAATTGTTCGTATGGAAGATATGGAAATTCTGTGGCATCAATCATTTGTTCAATCCAGGGGTGGAAGTATAGAAGGTATGACTTGGTTAGAAGTTTTCTTACTGCTAGATTTGGGGTGTTTTTGAATCAAGATGCTATGGGTACATTAGCATCTCTTAGGCAAACAGGATCATTGAAAGAATTGTGTAAAGAATTTGATTTATCTCTCACTAAGGTGTCAATATGTGATGAATATGTTGTCAGTCTTTTCTTGAAGGCTGTAAAACCTGAAATAGGATATCCAGTAAGGATGTTGAGACCAAAAAACCTGCCTGAGGCATATATGTTAGCAAGAATGCAGGAAGAATCTCTAAATGCTACTCAGTTTAATAGAAGTGGAATAAGAGGTGTGTATAACAGTTCTATAAGAAGTGGTGAGTCTAGCTCCAAATCAACTCTCACAAACAGTGCCAATAATATGCCTTTATTACCTGTTCCTTATAGCAAACCAAAACCCTTAAATTCTAGGAAATTGACACACAAAGAAATAGAAGAAAAGAGGGCAAAGGGAGAATGTTTTGGATGTACTGGAAAGTATGCTCCTGGTCATATCTGTAAGAATAAGCAGCTGTTCTCTATTGAATTAATAGAGGAAGAAGATGAAGACCAAGTTGATCTTTCTAAAATAATGTTGCAAGATATTCAAGAAGCCAAGATCTCTTTGAATGCCATAATGGGGGTACCATCTTTTTCCACCATGAGGGTAAAAGGGTCAATTGGTACCAAGTCTTTGCATATTTTGGTGGACTCAGGTTCCACCCATAACTTTGTAAATGTGGATTTGGCTAGGAAGATGAGATGTCCAGTTAAGGAAGTTGGTTCATTGAACATTACCATAGCTGATGGTAATTAAATGTATTGCAATCAGCTAAGTGGAGATTTTAAGTGGGTAATGCAGGGCAATTGGTTTGCTGTAGAAGTAATGTTGATTCCTTTGAGCAACTATGATATGGTCTTGGGAGTGCAATGGTTGCAAACTTTGAATGATATAGTATGGAACTTTAATGTGACACCTGTACCTCTGCAACCATCAAACAAATACCAAATTTATGAAATATTGTGTTTCATACTTGGTAATTGTAAAAATATGTGCATCGTTTGCACATATCAATTCATGTTTGATTTCAAGCTTTAAATCGCTTTCTGGAAGGTTATATGTGCACAGATGCGTAAATATAACCAGTTTAATACAACGAACACTCCAGAATAGTGAAAAAGGCTTAACATACCTTAAATAACCTTTACATAACTTAGAAATAAGTTTTGGAGGGTTTGGTGTGGTGAAATCAAGTTTATTCGCTTACAGGGACTAATTTTGACAAACTACGAAAGTATGCCGATTCGTACTGTAACGAACATTCCGAAACATGGCCATAAGTTAAACATACCCTAAATATCCTTTACATATCTTAGAAATAGGCTTTGAAGGGTTCGATATGCTAAAATAAACTTATTTGATCAATAGAGACTAAAAGCGTCAAAAGTGCATAAATTTGCATTTTCGCGCATATCTTACGTTCTGAATACATCCGGACATCCAAAAATTTATGTAATCATTAAAATATTTTATTTTAGTGATTGGCATGATAAAATTCCATTCGTCGCGTAATTTGGATCGTTTTTGCGTTCATTACGATTTCCGTCGTAATTAACCGAACAACGCAACCGTACGACCAAACGAACCGACATCCGAGATGTTTTTGAGCATATTTTAAGTTCCCTATACTTTAAATTTATTTTAGAGCCTTGAAATGGGGTTAACGGGGCTTAAAAGTGCAAAAAAAAAAAATCAAGTTTTACAAGTGTAGGGACCATTTTTGAAATTTCTGGCAGATACATTGAACTTGGTCCATTTTTGTGATTTTGATGGTTTTAACCCATGGTTTTGCAACCTATGGGCTGGTATTTAATGGTTTTTATGATACTATGGACTCATATTAGGGGCTCCCATGGTTTTAGAAAATAATGGGTGCAAGTGTACGGCCTAGATCAAAGCTCGGGTTTCAAGAAACGATCTTAACGGTTCTATGAAATCTATAATTACCCCCACCCACTTCACTCTCAAACTCACACCTTTGATCTGAATTTGTTCTCTAAGTTGATGTATTATCACTTCATACCTGAAAATATTCGGATCAAAGCTTCCATTCTTGGACCCGTTGTAACTCCTCTTTCGTTCTTTTACGCGTTTTAGCGTGTTTGACTTTCTGCGTTGGCCATTTTATAGTCAACATGAAGTTCGTTTAAACTTCATAACGTGAGCGTAATCACGATGGTTTTAGTCTCTTGTGACTATACCTACTGATTACCACGTTATCTAGGCTTAGTGACGAGTCGTAGTTTCGGCCAAAATACGTATTCTTGCGTATTTTGTAACCAAACTACTTTTAGGTATCAAAACCGTTTGTTTTGATACCAAACCTATTTTGAAACCTCATTAAACATGTTTTAACATGTTTAGCTCGTCACTTTAGGTTTAGTGCTTATGTAGGGTCGTAAGGTAAGCGGTCTAAACAACCACTTATACTTTCGAACCGGACCCATTTGGTCGATCCTTAGGATCCGACCAAACACATTAGGTGACCATAGTTGTATAGGGAATAACCTTCTGAGGTTACACCTTATGGTCACTTCGTTTAAGGAGTTGTATGATAGGTAGTTTATATGCCTTAGGTAAATGACCAAAATACCCTTTTTGCGCCAAAATTCATTTTAAGCATATGCAACATAATTTTTTACATCTAAACTGATTAGGCAACATTATTAGACATATTAAGGTATATAATACTTGTCATAGGACTAGTTAGGCATTCCGAACGCGTTTTACGCGAACGACGCGTTAAAGTGGCGTAAGCTACCTTAACGAGTCGTAATGGGTCGTAAGCACTTAGGTTATGTTTCGTTTTAGAATGTAGGCTTTGTTAAACCATATTACATGAGTCACTACACTCATTTGGTTTACGAAACCTCATTTTATCCGATCCTCTGATTTAGGTCCGTTTATTTACATAGTTATCTATATTAGGTGTCGTTTGATTCCGTGATCCCTCTAGCTTTGCTTGGTTGTTGTTCAAGACTTCTAAGCACCCTCAAGTGAGTACATAGTCCCCTCTTTTACTGTTTTTCAAATGTTTTGGGGTGAAACACATGTGCCTACTTGTTACTTTCGTGCTTTCCATGTTTTCATACCATATACTTGCTATGTTCATTAGTACACTATTAGTACATGATTTCATTATGTTTTTGCTATGTATATCCTTTTGGTGCATACTTAGTACATTGTTTTACACGTTATTTCATGTTATGTATGTCCATTCAGTGCATACTTAGTACATTGTTTTACATTGCTTTTCATGCTATGTATGTTCATTTGTTGCATATGCTAATCCAGTATATGGACACATTGTTTTATATCTTTTTGAACTATTTGAAGCTGATTGACTTATGTGAACCGTTTGTAACCTTTTGATTTATGTGAACCATTTGTAACCTTTTGATTTATGTGAACTATTTGTAACCTTTTGATTTATGTGAACCATTTGTAACTTTTTGAACCATTGGGTTTTGGGAAGTGATTAGGTAACGGGGCGGGTGTAATGTATTAGAAACATGGTGGGTACGCCGCTGGTACTTCCTATATATAAGTGTTTTTAACACATTATATATTGTTGCGTTATCTAGATCACTTGGGCAAGGTTATCAGAACAAAGTTATATTACAAGGTTTTTCTAACAATATAAACCACACGAGTTTTATTAACGAGTTTTTACGAGATGTTTTACAAATTTTGGCTTTCTTAAACAAATGTCTTGGGTTAAGAATCATGGCTATGAGATTTTATAAAGTATAATCAACTTGATTTGAGTTGGTTAGCTATGATGCAATGCTATACTTTTCAAAACAAAGTTTTTAATAAGGTGTTGGAACATGTAAACTAGCCATGGATCCGACACTCATGGCATTTTTATGGTGACGTATTTTCACATGTGTTTCAGGTACCATAGTTGATGATGTTTGATGATGATACTTATGTACGCTCACATAGGAATGGATGAGGCCTTAGTGACTTAATTACAATGGAAGTCTATTTGTTCATGATTTGTTTCTAATTCCAATGTAATGTAATACATTTAATTCAATAAAACAAAACTGTTTAATCCATGGTTGTGAAACAATGATTCTGTTACAACACTCCCCGACGTTTCCGCCATGTTTTGTTGTTTTACGTGGTCGAGGTGTGACAGAAAAGTTGGTATCAGAGCCAATGGTTATAGGGAATTAGGTTATTGCTAATGCTTTGACCTAGACTATAACCTTCCTAGGACCCTAACGCGAATTTACTTGCGTTTAGTCATAAAACAATACCGTTGCCTATCTTTAGGCAGCAACCACAATAAGAACACAAAATTCGAATCTGCTTTGAAAACTAATCATCTGTTCCAGGATGATTTATTATAAGGTTTCGAACCTTCAAAGTTTTCAAATTCTCGTCAAAGTTTAGGGCCACATAATGTGAACACGTGCAAACTGGAAGGATGGGTACCTGTACCCTGAGCTTTCTGTCTAAGGATAGAGTGTTCGTACAAATCCGCAATATCGGACCAGTCACTCTTACCTGGGAACTCTTGGGGTGAGTTTCCACTTATAGGCAAGCATGTCTTCGCGATACATTATGAGGACCTATTTGCTTTGATTCAGCCTTTGTGTGTCGTTTGTTTGCTTCGTGGTTCAAACAAATGACCATCACCCATGATTTTGCTCGGTAATTGTAACATCCTATTCTTACCCAATGCCATTTCATTTGTTTTCTCTCTTGTTTCCCCCTTTTTAGAATGCCTCCACGACGCGAAAATCAGGTACCTATTGAAGAACTGGCAGCTGTCATTACGCCGCAAATGACTGCTGCAATCCCGAACATCGTTGTTCAATGTAACCAAGCTCTCAACAACAATAATGCCCCCTGCAACTTCAAGACGTTCAACTCGGCTAAGCCATCAAAGTTTTCTGGGTCTCAAGGAGCGACTGCACTTCTGCAATGGTTCGAGTGTCTAGAGAGCACCTTCAGACATGTTCAATGCCCAAATGAGCGAAAGGTAGAATTCGCTTCTAGTGTCTTTGAGAAACAAGCTTTGACATGGTGGAATGGTGTGATGAGAGATAGGGGTGCCGACGTGGCACTAGCTCAAACGTGGGAAGAGCTTCGAGCCCTGATGATGAAGGAATTATGTCCTCATCACGAGATCAGGGCCTTGGAAAGGGAATTCGATGATCTTAAGCAAGATAGCGGTGAGCATCGAGCCTACACGGATCGTTATGAGGAGTTAAGTCTGTTATGCCCGAATATGGTTACCCCTTTGGATAAGGCAATCGAAAAATACATTGATGGCCTCCCTGACCCAGTACAAGACATTGTGACTCGTAGTAACCCCACTACGGTTAGGCAGGCCATTGAGCTATCTGCTACCTTGACTGAATCTCAAATCAGGAAAGGTAAACTTTTCCAAAAAGGTGATAAGAAACCAATCGAGGAATCGAAACCCAAAGATGAGCAGACTGAATCCTCCAAGAAGTCAAGGAAGCGAAAAGCTTCCCAGAACTTCGCCGTGGTTGCTCACAATGATCAAGCTGCCACCAACCAACCAGCTCAACCCCCTGCTAGGAAGCCATACAACAGAACTGCACCCTTGTGCAACCAATGTAACCTTCATCATCATGCTAGTGTGAAGTGCCGCAAATGCCAAATTTGTGGACTTATAGGTCACACAGCAAGAGTTTGCCGAGCTGAAATTGCACCAAATCAAGCTGACAACAATCCTGCTCAAGCTCATTTTCCACCAGGTTCTTGCTACAACTGTGGCGAGATGGGTCATTTCCGAAGAAATTGCCCAAAGCTTGCTAATGCAAATCCAGCATAGGGATGAGCATCTGATCGACTAAAAGACAACACCGTTCAGAAATAATCACGTCTTATGTATTATTTTCTTTTGTTTTCAAGGTCCATGAAACAGTTGTTATCGTTGTTTATAAATAAATATTTTATTTACATTGCCATATATTTATGTGGTTGCATGTATAAACAACATATCCCCTACAATACCGACAATCAGGGAATCGTATTCCTTGAAGAACAAACTACCCCCAAAATTATTCCATTTTATGATCTCTTGCGTTTTCCACGAAAATCCTAAGTACCCGTTTCTTCCAAAGAAACGAAGTACAAGGTGCAAGTTACAACTCTTGACGAATACCTAAAGTACCACTATAAATCCTTAATAGGGTACCTAAGGGTATTTCCGTAAATCCTAAAATTGTTGTGTGCCTTAATTCGAATATTACGTTTCTTTGAAAACAAAATCGAATTTTCGGAAGATCATCCTATCTTCATAGATAGATTCTTGAAAATGATTAAAGTGCCAAATGAAATCCACGGATTGGATTTCTGGTGTGCTTTAAATATCCGGGTCCAAAGAAAACAAATTGAAGGTCAAATTAAACAAATATGTGATTATGTGCTTATGTGTTCCCTTTTATGTTTTTGTGTGATCCAAGTTTTTTAATCCAAATCCTCGTAGAATCTTCCATATATTCGTATAAGGGATTCATAGTAGGATATCCAAAGGTACTACCTTAAATCCTTAATGGGCTTCTACGTAATAGTAAAGACCCTTGGATTATAATGTACTATTCCATAATTAGACCCCTTGAGTGGTCTAGTTAAACAGATTGATCCAAAAACCTGGTTAGGAATATCATGTGATGATATAGCTGAAAAGACTCCTTGGTGGTCTAATTAATGAGATCATTTGTCGATCTAATTAAAAGGACTCTATGATAGTCTAGTCACACTCATCATAGGTTTGATTTTCTTCCTCTTCACATTACAAAACAAACTGTGCAGACTGTGCAAGGAATTACGTAATTATGGATGCATACATAATTATGGAATTCAGTGCACAGAAACCACAGCAAGTTTTGTTATGTGTCTAGAGTTGACTCAGTTCATTTCCGTTTCTGAAGAATACCCATTGAGGAAAATGACTCATTCCGTTCATTTTCGTTTCTGAAGAATATCCATCGAGGGAAATGAATATCCCTGATTTTTCTTTTTCATTCATTTCCGTTTCTGAAGAATACCCATTGAGGAAAATGACTCATTCCGTTCATTTTCGTTTCTGAAGAATATCCATCGAGGGAAATGAATATTCTTGATTTTTCCTTCATTTCCGTTTCTGAAGAATACCCATTGAGGAAAATGACTCATTCCGTTCATTTTCGTTTCTGAAGAATATCCATCGAGGGAAAAGAATATTCTTGATTTTTCCTTCATTTTCGTTTCTAAAGAATGCCCATTGAGGAAAATGACACATTCCGTTCATTTTCGTTTCTGAAGAATATCCATCGAGGGAAATGAATATTCTTGATTATTCGTTCATTTTCGTTTCTGAAGAATACCCATTGAGGAAAATGACTCATTCCGTTCATTTTCGTTTCTGAAGAATATCCATCGCGGGAAATGAATATTCTTGATTATTCATTCATTTTCGTTTCTGAAGAATACCCATTGAGGAAAATGACTCATTCCGTTCATTTTCGTTTCTGAAGAATATCCATCGAGGGAAATGAATATCCTTGATTTTTTTTCCTTCATTTTCATTTTTAAAGATTGTCCGCTGATAGAAATGACAGGATTATGCCTTGCATAATCTTTGATGGGTTATTCTACGCAAATAGATAAACACCCTAGATTCCATGCAAGGCAATTATTTAACCCAACGTCACAGACAGACTCCTACGAATAAATTTCGGGACGAAATTTCCTAAAGTAGGGGAGACTGTGACACCTGTGCCTTTGCAACCATCAAACAAATACCAAATTTATGAAATATTGTGTTTCATACTTGGGAATTGTAAAAATACGTGTATCGTTTGCACATATCAATTCATGTTCGATTTCAAGCTTTAAATCGCTTTCTGGAAGGTTATACGCGCACTGATGCGTAAATATAACCAGTTTAATGCAACGAACACTATGGAATAGTGAAATAGGCTTAACATACCTTAAATAACCTTTACATAACTTAGAAATAAGTTTTGGAGGGTTTGGTGTGGCGAAATCAAGTTTATTCGCTTACAGGGACTAATTTTGACAAACTGTGAAAGTATGTCGATTCGTACTGTAACGAACATTCTGAAACATGGCCATAAGTTAAACATACCCTAAATATCCTTTACATAGCTTAGAAATAGGCTTTAAATGGTTAGGTATGCTAAAATAAACTTATTTGATCAATAGAGACTAAAAGCGTCAAAAGTGCATAAATTTGCATTTTCGCGCATATCTTACGTTCTGAATACATCCGGACATCCAAAAATTTATGTAATCATTAAAATGTTTTATTTTAGTGATTGGCATGATGAAATTCCATTCGTCGCGTAATTTGGATCGTTTTTGCGTTCATTACGATTTCCGTCGTAATTAACCGAACAACGCAACCGTACGACCAAACGAACCGACATCCGAGATGTTTTTGAGCATATTTTAAGTTCCCTATACTTTAAATTTATTTTAGAGCCTTGAAATGGGGTTAACGGGGCTTAAAAGTACAAAAAAAAATCAAGTTTTACAAGTGCAGGGACCATTTTTTCAATTTCTGGCAGATACATTGAACTTGGTCCATTTTTGTGATTTTGATGGTTTTAAACCATGATTTTGCAACCTATGGGCTGGTATTTAATGGTTTTTATGATACTATGGACTCATATTAGGGGCTCCCATGGTTTTAGAAAACAATGGGTGCAAGTGTACGGCCTAGATCAAAGCTCGGGTTTCAAGAAACGATCTTAACGGTTCTATGAAATCTATAAATACCCCCACCCACTTCACTCTCAAACTCACACCTTTGATCTGAATTTGTTCTCTAAGTTGATGTGTTATCACTTCATACCTGAGAATATTCGGATCAAAGCTTCCATTCTTGGACCCGTTGTAAGTCCTCTTTCGTTCTTTTACGCGTTTTAGCGTGTTTGACTTTCTGCATTGACCATTTTATGGTCAACATGAAGTTCGTTTAAACTTCATAACGTGAGCATAATCACGATGGTTTTAGTCTCTTGTGACTATACTACTGATTACCACGTTATCTAGGCTTAGTGACGAGTCGTAGTTTCGACCAAAATACCTATTCTTGCGTATTTTGTAACCAAACTACTTTTAGGTATCAAAACCGTTTCTTTTGATACCAAACCTGTTTTGAAACCTCATTAAACATGTTTAAACATGTTTAGCTCGTCACTTTAGGTTTAGTGCTTATGTAGGGTCGTAAGGTAAGCGGTCTAAACAACCGCTTATACTTTCGAACCCGACCCATTTGGACGATCCTTAGGATCCGACCAAACACATTAGGTGACCATAGTTGTATAGGGAATAACCTTCCGAGGTTATACCTTATGGTCACTTCATTTAAGTAGTTGTATGATAGGTAGTTTATATGCCTTAGGTAAATGACCAAAATACCCTTTTTGCGCCAAAATTCATTTTAAGCATATGTAACATAATTTTTGACATCTAAACTGATTAGGCAACATTATTAGACATATAATACTTGTCATAGGACTAGTTAGGCGTTCCGAACGCGCTTTACGCGAATGATGCGATAAAGTGGCGTAAGCTACCTTAACGAGTCGTAATGGGTCGTAAGCACTTAGGTTAGGCTTCGTTTTAGAATGTAGGCTTTGTTAAACCATATTACATGAGTCCCTACACTGATTTGGTTTACGAAACCTCATTTTATCCGATCCTCTGATTTAGGTCCGTTTATTTACATAGTTATCTATATTAGGTATCATTTGATTCCGTGATCCCTCTAGCTTTGCTTGGTTGTTGTTCAAGACTTCTAAGCACCCTCAAGTGAGTACATAGTCCCCTATTTTACTGTTTTTCAAACGTTTTGGGGTGAAACACATGTGCCTACTTGTTACTTTCGTGCTTTCCATGTTTTCATGCTATATACTTGCTATGTTCATTAGTACACTATTAGTACATGATTTCATTACGGTTTTGCTATGTATGTCCTTTTAGTGCATACTTAGTACATTGTTTTACACGTCATTTCAAGTTATGTATGTCCATTCAGTGCATACTTAGTACATTGTTTTACATTGCTTTTCAGGCTATGTATGTTCATTTGTTGCATATGCTTATCTAGTATATGGACACATTGTTTTATATCTTTTTGAACAATTTGAAGCTGATTGACTTATGTGAACCATTTATAACCTTTTGATTTATGTGAACTATTTGTAACCTTTTGATTTATGTGTGCCATTTGTAACTGTTTGAACCATTGGGTTTTGGGAAGTGATTAGGTAACGGGGCGGGTCTAATGTATTAGAAACATGGTGGATACGCCGCTGATACTTCCTATATATAAGTGTTTTTAACACATTATATATCGTTGTGTTATCTAGATCACTTGATCAAGGTTATCAGAACAAAGTTATATTACAATGTTTTCCTAACAATATAAACCATACGAGTTTTATTAACAAGTTTTTACGAGATGTTTTACAAATTTTGTTTTTCTTAAACAAATGTCTTGGGTTAAGAATCATGGCTATGAGATTTTATAAAGTATAACCAACTTGATTTGAGTTGGTTAGTTTTGATGCAATGCTATACTTTTCAAAACAAGGTTTTTAATAAGGTGTTGCAACATGTAAACTAGCCAGGGATCCGACACTCATACAAAATCTATGTACTTGCCGGCATTTTTATGCTGACGTATTTTCACATGTGTTTCAGGTACCATAGTTGATGATGTTTGATGATGATACTTGTGTACGCTCACATAGGAATGGACGAGGCCTTAGTGACTTAATAACAATGGAAGTCTATCTGTTCATGTTTTGTTTCTAATTCCAATGTAATGTAATACATTTAATTCAATAAAATAAAATTGTTTAATCCATGGTTGTGAAACAATGATTCTGTTACAACACTCCCCGAAGTTTCCGCCACGTTTTGTTGTTTTACGTGGTCAGGGTGTGACATTTAAAAAGTTGACTATGAAGTTTAAGGTAGGAGAACAATGGGTGGAATTGAAGGGAGTAGAGGCTGATACAGTTTCTTTGTGTTCTACTGAGAAAATGGAGCATATCCTAAGTGAAGAAGAAGGTGTGGCAGCAGTTCAATTGTTCAGTCTAAAGACTGAGGGAGGTGATTCTTTCCAACATACTGCTAAGGTAAGTGATAGCAGACAAAATGAGGCACTGGAAGCTTTGCTGAGCAAGTTTGCTGATGTGTTTGAAATACCTACTACCCTGCCACTTAAAAGAGATTGTGATCATTGAATTGTTCTGAAAGATGAGCATGTAACAATCAATCAGAGGGCTTATAGATACCCTGCTGGACAGAAGGATGTGCTGGAAAAATTGACTCAGGAATTGCTGGATTCTGGAGTGGTCAGGAATAGTAACAGTGCCTTTGCTTCGCCTGTTGTGTTGGTAAAAAAGAAAGATGGGTCATGGAGGTTTTATGTGGATTACAGACAAGTTAATGAAGCAACAGTAAAGAATAGGTTCCCTATTCCACTGATAGAGGAACTGTTGGAAGAGTTAGGAGGGGCTACTATATTTTCTAAATTGGATTTACGAGCTGGTTATCATCAGATTAGGATGGAGGAGAGTGATATACATAAGATAGCATTTCGAACCCATCAAGGCCTCTTTGAGTTTGTAGTCATGCCATTTGTGTCACGGCCCCCGTCCCGGTTTTACCCGGTCTTGGAGCCGCAGGACAGAAACCCGTGGTATTTAATAATTGAGTTGACAGCGGAAGATTTAAACAGGATCTTTTTAAAACTTGAAATGCCCGATTATTTTATTTCATAATTCAGGATAAACCCCGTAATTTACATTAGAGGAATTTCACAAGTAAATTCCCTGATTTACAAAACATGTTTATTTATTTAACTGAGCCACTACTTCAAGCTTGTTAGTGCTCCGTAGCACTTTTCCTTGGTTCACAGTAGTCACCTGAAACATGTTTTGAAAATATTTTATCAGCGGGGAAATACTGGCGAGTCATTCAAATTTGATAAAACGACACATAGTTATAAATTACAGCATAAGAGCGATTACAAGGGCTTCTATCTTATTTTTATCTGGCGCCGTGTCACCTCCTGGTGATGATGGTCATACCACTATTGGGTCCTTTCACCCAAGTAGTGATGATTATCACTGTTAGGATTTATTAGCCTAACCGTGAGAAATTAGGAATGTGCACAATACCCCACTTGCCAGCGATTAAGATAACCATGACTTAATCCCTGTAATTATAACCTTTGAAAATAACTTGGTGTATTGTAAAACATTATTGATAAAAAGAGAATGACTCACTTTGCAGATTTAAACGGGCAGAGTTTAGCCTACTGATTAGCCTTGTAACCTAATTTAAATAACAATTCACACGAACTAGGTCAGTAACTAATACAGCATTTACGATAACTCACGAGATAAAAACCCTCACAACGAATGACAAAGTGCAATACTTAAACATCCATCGAATTCACGATGAATGACAAAGTATGGCCCTAATATGGGCAGCACTTAAACATCCATTGGATAGTTTTAATCGATCGGACATTGAATCGTAGCAGCGATCGAGTTAATACCCTGTATCATAGCAGCGCCTAGCTATCTTAAATTTCGAAATTGAGCAGTGAGACTTCGTTTTTGAGAATTGTTTTCGACACCACTGGACTGCTCATGATCAGTTCTATTTATAGCTGAAATTTGGGTCTGTCGCGGCCCGCGTGAACCTTAGGCCGATCCTTACGCGGCCCGCGTGGGGGTCTAGCCTACGTATAGGTTTGCTGGGTCATGAGTAGGGTTGCCAGGTGGATGCCATGTGGCTCGGATGCTTATCCGGTCAAATGTTGAGTTGATGCGGCCTGCGTAAGGGCCTTCTTGTGCTTTACGCGGCCCCCGAGAGGACCAAAAATATGATTTTCTTGATTTTTGATATGGATTAGGGTTTCAGGGGTCCGGGTTTTCACTTACGGGTCGTTTTAGGACATTTTTGAAGGTCCTTACATCCTCCCCACCTTATTTAGAATCACGTCCTCGAGATTTACTGGAATAAGTGAGGATATTTTCACTTCATCTCTGATTCTAGCTCCCAAGTATACTCGGGTCCTCTTTTTGAATCCCATTTGACTTTGACTAGTACCAGTCTTTTGTGTTTGTGAAACTTAATCTTTCTGTCTTCTATTTGCGGTGGCTTCTCAACAAATTTTAACTTCTCATTTACCTCTACATCTTGAAGAGGTACTATTAAGGATTCGTCAGATAGACATTTCTTGAGATTGGATACATGAAATACGTCATGTACTCCAGCTAGCTCTTCTGGTAATTGTAAGCGATAGGCAACTGGTTCTATTCGCTGTATTACTGGGAATGGTCCTACGTACCTTGGACTTAGCTTTCCTTTCTTACCGAACCGAACTACTCCTTTCCAAGGAGAAACTTTCAAGAGTACCTTGTCTCCAATTTGAAACTCTAATGGCTTGCGTCGGTTATCGGCATAACTTTTCTGGCGATCTCGAGCCGTTTTTAGCCTTTCCTTGATTCGAGTGATCTTGTCGGTGGTCTCTTGCACGATTTCAGGACCTGATAATTGACTTTCTCCTATCTCTATCCAACAGACTGGAGTTCTACACTTTCGTCCATATAGTCCTTCGAATGGGGCAGCTTCAATACTTGAGTGATAACTATTGTTATGGGAGTATTCAATTAAGGGTAGGTGGTCATCCCAATTTCCACCAAAATCTATCACACATGCCCTAAGCATGGCTTCCAGGGTTTGGATCGTCCTTTCACTTTGTCCGTCTGTTTGAGGATGATATGCAGTGCTTAGATTTAGTCGGGTTCCATTGCTTCCTGGAAGCTTGTCCAGAAGTGGGAAGTGAAACGACTATCCCTATCCGACACAATGGAGAGTGGAACTCCATGTAAGGATACTACCTCGTCTACATACAACTTTGCTAACCTTTCCATGCTAAAGGTTTCTTTTATGGGAAGAAAATGAGCTGATTTGGTTAATCGATCCACAATTACCCAAATCGCGTCATTACCTTTTCTGGTTTTGGGCAACTTAGTAACAAAGTCCATGGTTATAAGTTCCAATTTCCATACAGGCATTTTTAATTGTTGAAGTAGTCCTGAGGGTTTCTGGTGTTCTGCCTTAACTTGTGAACAAGTAAGACACTTAGAAACATACCTAGCTATGTCCTTTTTCATTCCTATCCACCAGAAATTATTTCTTAAATCTTGGTACATCTTATTGTTACCAGGATGCATGGTATACCTCGATTTATGAGCTTCCTCTAAAATCTTATGTCTTATCTCTCCTTGCTTAGGTACCCAAATCCTTCTTTTGTAGAATCTCCAAATTCCATCACTTCCTTGTTCTAATTCCTTTATTCGTCCTTTCATTCCTTCAGCATTATCCTTGATTGCTGTTTCTTGAATGCTTTTTAGTTGTTCCATTAAATCTAACTGCAGATTTAATCTAAGAGCACGAACTCGCTTTTGCTTTTCATGATACTTACAACTTAAGGCATCTGCAACTACGTTTGCCTTTCCTTCGTGATATTAAATATCACAGTCGTAGTCACTTAGGATTTCCATCCATCCCCTTTGCCTCATATTCAATTCTTTTTGCCCAAATATGTATCTTAAGCTTTTATGGTCTGTATAGACAGTAAACTTACTTCCATACAAATAGTGTCACCAAATCTTAAGGGCAAAAATTATGGCTCCTAACTCTAAGTTGTTTTGGTCAAAAATTACCGAAGCAATTTAGTGATCAAATTAGTTAAGTGAGGTAGTGTGCTAAAAAATATGTCGAAAATATGCTGGTTAAGTTGTTTAGAAAAAACAGTATTCAGGATACGGCTCAGGATATTGAGCTGTATCTATGATCAAACAATGAGCAAAAAGTAAAGGGGGTGACACGAGATATACGAGGAAAGCCCTTGATCAATCTAGATCGCCAGCACAAAACCTCGGGAGCTGACAATCGCAGCAGCCTTGTTCTTCTTATTGCTTTAAACTTCAGGATAGAGTGCAGGATATTGACCAGATCGCTAAGTGTTACAATGCTTTTGTACGAAAGTGAAAATTGCTAGAGAGCGAGTGTAAGAGTGTAGTAAGTGTTCCAGTGATGACCTATTCGATCTGGTATACCCACCTATTTATAGTAACAAATTACAAACGATAATTCCTATAAATATGGGATACTCCGAATATTCCAATGTTAACGTTGTAGACCGGGTAATGCGGCTTCAACGTCTTCAATTGAACGACTTGGACCGAGTCTTCCGCAGAATGAGTCCTTGTGAACGTTGCTGGCTTCTAACTCGCGTACCTGCACATAATCCGTTAGTGATCCTGAGGATACCATTCAGGATGTTACCAATATCCTGAATCAGCATCCCGTATGTGAACAGATATCATATAACCAAGATATAACCCAAGATATTTCTCAGGATATGAGCTCAGAACTTCGCCCATAACAATTGTCCCCAAAAATGTTACCGTTTAGTATCCTGGACTAACGATTACATTTTTTGCAGAGATCGATGCAATTAAGAGATAAGACCCATGATGTGACCGTTTGCAACTACTCAGCCTATATTTACTCATTGCACCTTATATCTTCTCATCCTCATCTCTTTTTTTAATCACAATCGACAAGGAAAAAGGTAACATTCTCTCTCTAATCTCCATCTTTATCTTCATTCTTCTTCTCCGGTCAAAAAATTAAGCGATCAAATGCCGAGACAGACGAGATCTAGTTCCGGTGATTCAACCCCTACATTTATCCAGCAGAATCTTCTCCAAGAACCGGAGAAAGAGATATGCTCTTTTGATAGTGCCCACTTGGCAGCTCTCAAATCCTCCGGTATCTTTCTGGAAGGAACCGTATTCAGGACGTTTGACCGGGAAATCCGGTCGAATATGGTCTCCAACGAGTGGATATGCTTCAGTGCCTTTCCCTTCACCTTAGGGTTATAATTCCCCTTTCCGGACTTTATCACCGAATTCTTCAACATCACAAAAATCTCTTTTAGCCAAACAATGCCAATGCTTTGGCGTGTTCTGTCCGTCCTTGACCAAATCAAGAGAAACCACATCCCTGATCTTTCTGTCCATGATCTCCCCTAGCTTACCGGCTTAGATGCCACGGATCATGTAGATTTCTATTCTATTCCACTTCCGGCGACCCACTGATACTTCGTGCCACCAGGAACGAAGAAACCTGGCAATCTAAGTTCTTCTTTGTAAAAAGAGACTCAATCCCTGGTGGAACGGAATATCCGGTGCAATGGTTGAAAAAGGGTAGGATTTAGGGTTTAAGGATGATCCTGCCTCTTATCCTGCTTCATATCCTGAACTAACCAACTTTATTTTTTCTGTTGTGCATGCAGCTGACTTTAGGAAGATTGCTCCTCCCCTTGCTGATTCGAAGAAAAGAATTGACGCCATCAGACTCCTTCCAGAGGCTGAAAGAAGTTTCAATCCATCTCCGCCATCTCCAAGTCCTCTTTCTAGTGCAAACTTGTCTGGTAAGGATCCTGCAAAATATCCTGTACATACATGTCTTTTAATTGAAATACTTAGGGGAAATTTCAACTCCCTGTATGCAGACTCCAGCAAGGTTCCAGTTTATCTAGACCTCGACGAACTTGACAGCTACCCTACTCCAGTCATGGTCAAGAAAGAGACCCCTGCTGCTACCAGCTCCAAAGCCGCTCCCAGCTCCCAAGGCTAACCCGAGGACTCGGGCTTCCACAGCAAAAAAAAGGAAAGGTCCTGAAGTCAGTGCTCCAGGTTCAGAAGGGTTCTCCTACGATGAACTTAGCTTTTCTGACTCCTTAGAGCCAATGACATCCTTCCTCAACAAGGTAATATCCTGCTACATATCCTGCACATATATCCTGATAGGATATCCTGACAGGATATCCTGGTTAATATATTCTGACTTATACCTGAATTCGATGTGCAGGGCCTCCAGCATTTGCTCCATCTGTACAACGATGCATGTGGTACTGCTGCTCTCAACGAAGCCAGGATCAAACAACTTGAAAGCACCGTTGCTGACCAAGGTGCCATTGCTGAAGCAAAGACCCGGCACTACGAGGGCATGCTGAAGAAGGTCACCCAAGATGCTGAGCTCAAACTTTCCACCGTCCAAATTGATCACGAGCAGGCCATGGTTTCGTTTCGGGAAGGAATCAAAGCCTCTGTCATCGTCTCCCTGCTGCAAGCTCGCATCAAAATGGCCTATGAGGCCAAGGAGACAGGCCTTGTATGCCCATCCTGGCCGGTTGAATCCTGGGTGGCCAAGCTGAAGGAGCTTGGAGGCAAAGCTGTGCCACTTCCTGCTGAAGCTGGTGAATCCTCAAAGTCAGCAGATGTGGTGGACAAGGCTGGAGACAAGAAGGATGCTGGAGCGGATGTTGGGATGGATGCTGGTGAGGATGATGCTCAGGATACTGAAGCTGAAAAGGCAGAGAAGGTTGGAGAAGATGCCGTTGTGTGAGGGCATTCAGGTGGGCAATGATGGATATACGCGCCAAGGCCAGAGCCCACCTTTTTAAATTTGAAAGTTGGTCTGTAATCCCCTAAACAATTTACTTTTCCTGCATCTGAACAATTTACATTTCCTGCATGCTTTTTGAACAATACAACAGTTGGAGGTGGATGGGTCTCGGTTTGAGATGAAACCTTCAACTGTTGGGCAAATATGGTAAGGAACTATTAGTGCTCTTAGTGGATGGGCCTTGTTTTGAGGTGAAACTAAGAGCACATCTTTTGGTATGTTAATAATATAACTTCTCTTTTGACTTTATTATTGTTGTTATTAGTGCACAAATTTTACTTACGAAAACTGTTTTGTTTAAACATTTTTGGGAATATTATGGGAAAATATCCTGACAAGTATTCTAAGAGATATCATGGTCAGGATATTGTAACAGCCCCGCATAACCGCACCATGATATTGTCCGCTTTGGCAGCCAGCACGCCCTCAGCGTCCGCCCCGCACGGTTTTCAAAACGCGTCATGATGGTGAAGGTATCCAGCCCCTTATAAGGAAGCCTTTATTCCCCTTCACAACCGATGTGGGATATCACAATCCACCCCCTTAAGGGGTCCAGCGTCCTCGTGGGACCTGGCACTACCGGTCCGGCCCTGGCTCTGATACCATCTGTAACAGCCCCGCATAACCGCACCATGATATTGTCCGCTTTGGCAGCCAGCACGCCCTCAGCGTCCGCCCCGCACGGTTTTCAAAATGCGTCATGATGGCGAAGGTATCCAACCCCTTATAAGGAAGCCTTTGTTCCCCTTCACAACCGATGTGGGATATCACAATCCACTCTTCTGTCACACCCCGACCGCGTAAAACAACAAAGCACGGCGGAAACATCGGGGCGTGTTGTAATAGAATTTGTCGTTTCATAACCATGGGTACAAAAAGTTTTTCGTTTTATTGAATATATTAAACATTAACATTGTCTTATCATAGAATAGCAAGTTACATATCGACTAATATTGTTTTATGTCACTAAGGCCTTGTCCAGATCCTACGTGACGCATGCATCCTAGTATCATCATCAAGCATCAACTCCTGAAACATATGTGAAAATACAGTCAGCAAAGAAATGCTGGCGAGTACATAGGTTTTATAGGAGTATTGGATTCATGGCTAGTTTATACGTTGCGATACCTTATTAAAAACCTTGTTTTGAAAAGAGTATAATATTGCAACTTTATTAACCAACTCAAATTGAGCGGGTTATAGTTTATAAAACCTCGTAGCCATGATTCTTAACCCATAAACCTTTGTTTTAGTAAAGCAAATTGTAAAACATCTCGTATTGTATGTTACTTCAAAAATATCGTTGTGTGACATCGTTTCGCTATCGTTTACCCAAGTGAACTAGATAACGCCACGGTATGTAATATGTTGAAAATACTTATATATAAGAAGTACCAGCGGCGTATCTACCATATTTTCACCACTTTACACCCGTCCCGTTATCTAAACACTAGCCAAAAACCAATCGTTTACCCAAATCGTTTAACACCGTTTCCAAATCGTTTACAAATCGTCTACAATCGTTTATATCGTTTACATCGTCCAAATCGTTTACAAATCGTTTATATCGTCCAAATCTTCCTCGTTTTAATTGTGAATAACTTATATATGGTCGTCTCGCTAATAACATTCAAACCTTCGTGACTCGTCCCTCGTCGCTTCTCGTTCTCGCATTAACAAACCTCCATAGGGTAAGTTAAAATTTACAGATTCAGTCGTTACCCACAACACCCACACATAACCATGGGTATAGTGTGATAACGGGATTTGTCAGATCCTATGGTACCATAACCTAATACTGGTCGGCTTGATCATTTCTAATGAATGTCATTTGTTATGTAACCCAACCAACAAGTTCGTTCACATTATCAAAATCGTTATTAGTTTTGTATAAATCGTCTTAATCGTTTTTGAAACCATCGTTATAACATCGAAAATCGTTTTGATACCATTGTTAAAACCTTGAAAACATTTAGTACATATGAATCACCCCAAAACAATTGAAAGCAGTAAAATAGGGGAACTATGTACTCACTTGTAGTGCAAAGTATCCTCAGTCAATAGAACTTCAACAAACTCAAGCAAACCAGAGAAATCAAACAGTATCTAGTAATCGAATCACTAATCAAACAATAGACGCCTAAATCGGAAGATCGGACAGAATGAGGTCTTGTAAACCAAATGAGTGTTAGAACTCATGTGATATGGTTTAACAAAGCCTACATCCTAAATCGGAACTTAACCTAAGTGCTTTCGACCCATCGTCACCCATTAAGGTAGCTTATGTTTCTTTAACGCGTCGTGTGCGCAAAGCGCGTTCGAGACGTCTAACTAGTCCTATGACAAGTATTATATGCCTATACATGTTTTATCATGTTGTATAATCAGTTATGCACAAAAGTTTAGGTTACATAAGCTAAATTACCAATTATACATGAAAAGGGTATTTTGGTAATTTACCTAAGGCATATAAACTACCTATCATACAACTACTTAACGAAGCGACCATAAGGTATAACCTCGGAAGGTTATTCCCTATATACTATGGTCACCTAATGTATTTGGTCGGATCCTAACGATCGACCAAATGGGTCGGGTTCGAAGGTATAAGCGATTTATCAGATCGCTTACCCTTACGACCCTAGACAACGTGGTAATCAGTAGGCATAGTCCCAAGGGACTATAACCATCGTGATTACAATCACGTTGCGAAGTTCAAACGAACTTTGCATTGACCATAAACTGGTCAACGCAGAAAGTCAAACAAAGTTTGACTTTCAGACTCGAAAAGCAATAAAAGAACGAAAGAACACTTACCCAGGGTCCCCGAAAGTTAATCTCGATCCAAATAACTCAGGTATGAAACAATGGTTCCAACTTAGAGTCTTTTAGATCAGATTCTTGTGGGTTTAGCAATGGGTGGGGTTGGGTATTTATAGTTTTCGGGTAACCGTTAAGATCGTTTCTTGGAAAAGGGGGCATGATCTAAGCCGTACACATGTTGGAATGTTGTGGTAGGTAAATTTGCCACCCACCATAAGGAATTGACACTTGGAATTGCCCTTTGGGGTGTTTGAAGGGCTGGAACAGCTGTTTAAAACATTGAATCTGGTCAGGTAGCCTGACGCGGGCCGCGTAACGATACACATAAAACTCACGCGGGCCGCATGGCCCTTCTGATCAGACAACAACTTTGCAAAATGACAGTTTCAGTCCCTGTTGGTGTTTAAGGCCATTTCCGGCACTTCTAAGGCCCGTAAAACCAACTTTAAGGCCCTAAAATGATGCCTAAACATTGTGGACATGAAACATGCTCAAAATTATGCCGGATGTTGGTTCGTTTGGTCGTACGATCGCGATGTTCGCTTAATTACGACGGAATGCGCATAAGCGCGAAAAACGATCCAAATGACGTGATGAATGGATTTTTCTTATGCCAAACACTAAAATAAAATATTTTAGTGCTCACATAAATTTTTGGATGTCCGGATGTATTCAGAACGTAAGTTATGCGCGAAAATGCAAACTTGTGCACTTTTTGACGCTTTTAGTCCCTATTGATTAATAAAGTTTATTTTAGCATACCGAACCCCTCAAAGCCTATTTCTAAGCTATGTAAAGGATATTTAGGGTATGTTTAACTTATGATCAAGTTCCGGAATGTTCGATATCATACGAATCGGTATAGTTTCACAGTTTGACATAAATAGTCCCTGTGATCGAATAGACTTGTTTTCAACACACCAAACCATTCAAAACTTATTTCTAAGTTATGTAAAGGTTATTTAAGGTATTTTAAGCCTATGTCACTATTCCAGAGTGTTTTTTTCATTAAACTGGTTATATTTACGCATCTGTGCGCGTATAACCTTCCAGAAAGCGATTTAAAGCTTGAAATCGGAGTAGAATCGAATTGTAAAATCACCAAACATAATTGCACACATAATAACATCAAAACACATATAATAACACCAAAGCACATTGTTTTATTAATAATCAACATCGTTTTACATCGTACATCGATTACAGAGTACAGTTGTCACAGTCTCCCCTACTTCAGGAAATTTCGTCCTGAAATTTTAACTAGAGGAAGCTTGTGAAAACAATTGCGGATACTTCGTCTTCATCTGGTCCTCACATTCCCAA